>JAKSZU010000021.1:11764147-12431647 GCA_026018925.1 Tupaia tana
ATGTTTATTACGGAATGTAGAATTTGTAGTTATAAGAATTGGGAATTTTAGACTAATTAGACTAAAATGAAGTAATTCTTTTAATCATAGTTATTTAGTACTTGCCATCAGACACTTTTTCGAAGCTTCTTTCTCTCTTTCTTCCATGGATAACAACGAAAGAGATAGGCACTCCCAACAGGGTCTTTGTGCCAGATCATGGGTGCCTGTTATACTCAGGGAGGTCTCTGGACATGAACCCAGAACCCTCCCATGCAGGTCAGCCTCAGGCGGTATTACTGCTGCACCACCATCTGGTCCCAGTCATTTTTATTATGTGAATTTCTTGGGTATTTTAATCTGCAGTTTTTTAGCTGGAGAATCCACCTAGTGTGGAATTTGTTCTTTTTTGTGCTAAACCTTAGATTGTCAGTTATCTCCAGAAGGTCTTTGTCTGTCAAACTTCTGTGCAGATTGAGTTAAGAATGTTCTTCCTAGGACCAGCAGTTAGCGTAATGGCTATGTCGCTGAAGTCCCATGTAGTCGACCATGGTTTGAGTCCCAGACCCAGTGGCTTTAACTCACACAGGGCGCGTGTGCATGCTTGCCCAAGATCCCGAGAGGAGAATGGAGGAGAAGGGATTGTGGTGTGGCCATCTTCCGTGGGGGGTGATTTCTCACTTTCTGTCTCTCTGTCTCTCTCTGTCTTTCTGGCGAGCACACGCATCCTATAACAAAATCCTCTCAAAAAAAAAAAAAAAAAAAAAAGAATGTTCTTCCTGGGCCAGCCAGGTAGTATGGTGGTTAAAGAAGTGGCTGGATCTCACATGGCTGACTACACAATCTAGTCCCAGCAAGATAAACATGCCGATGCCAGGGCATGTGTATGTGCCTGCCCAAAATACTGAAAGGAAAATGGAGGAGAAGGGATTGCAGTATGGTCATCTCCTCTGGGGGATGCTTTCTCTCTCTCTGTCTCTCTCTGGCAAGCACATATACTCTATAGCAACATCCAAACAAAAAAAGAAACAGTCTTCCATAATAGTTTTGGGCTTACTTCTGTATTCCTGGATGAATCCTTCACTTTGGACTTATTTCTTTGTAATTTCTTGACTTGTGTCTTCCTAGACCACACTTGATATATATGTTCAGTTCTATGTATTAT
This sequence comes from Tupaia tana, assembly GCA_026018925.1. Taxonomy (NCBI): domain Eukaryota; kingdom Metazoa; phylum Chordata; class Mammalia; order Scandentia; family Tupaiidae; genus Tupaia; species Tupaia tana. The sequence continues at coordinate 11,765,292 of JAKSZU010000021.1, forward strand.
ATAGGCCCATATTATGAATTCTCAGGAAATATATTTTCCCACTGAGAAATCAAGCACAGACAAACCAGTTTCCCTATTGTCCGTTGTCTTCTGCTGGTGTACAGACTTTTTTTTTTTTTTTCACCCAAATCAGGGTTTTTGTTCAGCTCATTTTCCCATCTTTTAATTGGGTAATCCTTTTTTTGGGGGGGTGGGTAAGTCACTTGAGTTCCCTATGTATTCTGGTTATCAGTTCCTTATCTGAGGCATAGTTTACAAAAATATTTTCCCACTCCAAGTGTTGTCAATTCACACTAATTACTGTGTCCGTTGCTGTGCAGAAATTTCTATCATCTCTTCAGCATCACATTACCTAGTATTAGATACCACATAGCAATAGTTTAATATTACTTGGGCATCAGAAATGCGCATATAGCTGTTATAAAACTTAGTATTTAGCTGATTTCTAAGACAAAAACACAATGAATGGACGAGCAGTCAAAAGAAAGCTGGGTCACTAGGACAGACAGTGGTTGGAGGGCAGAATATGTGTAAGAATCAACTGCCTGAGGCTACTGGGGTGAAATACTTGTTGCTGTTGATGGTATGTGTGGATAAGTTAGGTATGTGGCCTCTGGTTTTATGTTTTCTGTCATACCAAAGGCTATTAAAAAGACAGTATTGTCCTGGGATTCTTACCTTTGACCTAATCAAATAAAACCTTAGCTACCAACACCACTGTTAGGAGAGAGGGATGGTACAAGATGAGGACACAAAAATTAAGAAATATGAAAGGTTGGCCAGGACATATTGTTCCCTATTTATTTATAGATAAGTTGGTTGCTTTTCAGAAAAGAAAGGAGGAATGGAGGGGAGGAAAGACTGATCAATCCAGAGAAAAGTATTCAGTTGTATTTCTCTCTGTGACTTCTCAGCGAATAAGATGCTTGCATGACTTTGCAACTTTGGAAAATAAGTGTTATTTAATTTAGCCTGAACCTTGTAAAAGTCTATGAATCTCTTCCCTCTAATCTTTCTTGGAGAAATTCACTTATCTCTGAACTTCATCTTGAACAATGATTTCTACTTCCTACTGAGGCTATGTTTAATTATTTTGGCCTTGTTTAAGTGATTTTGGACCTGAAGCACTTGGATATGTAGGAGCCCTTCATTGGATTAGCAATATAATAAATGAATTAGTATAATCTCAACTAAAACAATACTTGATCTATGCACTTTACCATTACCATCTATATTTGGGCTAATCTAAGTCCAGCTATGATAACACCCTCAATAATAAAATTGACTCATAAGACCCAGAGGCATGAGTTTCAGCAGATGTTTTCTTTTGGCTTCAGAATTTCACAGGTGTCCAACACTGTAAAGAAGCAAGAGGGGGGCAGTCTAAGGACAAGTGCCCTGAGGTGGCCAATAAATAGCTCTGCTTCAGTGAATATTTCGCTGCTTTGTAGCTGAAAAATCAGTAGTTAAATTTAAATTGGATCTTATGGAAAATTGTGAATCTCTTTTCTCCAAACCTTGTTAGGAAGATTCAAGGATTTTTAGTGATCTCCCTAATGCCAGGTTTTCAGCTCTTTTTTTTTTTTCCCCCTTATTCCTTGGGCAACTGCTTTCTTGCTACCCCTTTCCCTTTCATTTATAGAACTACAATAGATTGTTTTATTAGGAATATTTTAGAATTCATTTTGAAAGATTTTAAGAAAAAAATTATTTTAAAATGTATTTCATTTTCTATTCACATAACAGAAAAGCGAATCATTCAAATATTTTCTAAAGTACTTCATTGTTTATGAAGAACATTCATGCCCCTTGCCTCGTTAGATGCTTAAAGAAACCCTGTCAGGTAGATAGAGCAGGAATCATTCTTATAGAACAGATAAAATTGAAACCATAGGTAGTAAATGACCCAAGTCTTCTAACTCCTAGCAAACTAGTGTTGCATCCATATTTCATCTTTTTCTTTGATCAAATGGCAATGAAAACGTTCACTTTACTGAGATTTGAGGGTTTCCCTATCCGCTATTATCTTTTTGAGACTTTTTGGAATTGTTAGAACTATAGCTGTTAACTCAGGACAATTAGTAGTTGATAAATTCTGCCTACCTTTGTTAACTAGCTTTGCTTCCTTTTGCTATGTCTGTTAAGGATCAAGTGTGAATGGAGGAGGAGAAGCCCTTATCACTAAAGAAACTTTTAAGTTATTGGCACGAATGCATGCAACAAATGGCATCTTCAAAGAACATCCCAACGTAGTACGGAAGTCGATTCTTAAGTCAGGGTTGTACGATTTAATTAAACACCCTCTTCATTCATGGGAGCTTTGTGGGGCCGCACACACTGCAAATCACTTCTGAGGACTTTGGTGTGCTCTGCATGCCGACTGCCCCATGAGAGCAATGTCAGCCCCCAGTGTGCAAACTGCGATGCCTAAAGGTTGTGAACCCAAACAGCATTGCATCTATTTTTATGAGAACTAGGTCAAGAGTAGCCTAAGCAAAGGCACCAAATAATTTAGGATCACAAGCAAAATGGGAAATAAAATGTGTTTTATACCGAACCTGTACAGATGGATTTTGTAAAGAACAGTTAATTAACCATGGACTAACCGGGGACACATTTTTCATGATTTATAGGTAGTCTAGAGAAAAGCTAAACAAAAAAATTCCAGCTCCAACTGCTGAAATGGGCTAAGAACTATAGCAGTGAATTAAAATAACCTGTGAATTTTTCTAACCAAAATGAAAATACCAGTTATGAAATATTTCTTTTACCCTTTGCCAAATCTTTAATAGTCCATTAGGTATTTCTAAAAGGTGGAGTATTTAAAATGAAAATTTGGGCTAAGAAACCTGAGGGGCCAGAATCTTGAATAAACTGACTGAGGCTAGGTAGAACTGCATGTGAAAGGAGTCTTTTTCTAGGGGGAGATTTGCCTTCAAACTGGGCATGTGTTTCATTTGAATAAGTCCTTGAAAGTTCCAGGAATCATTGAAAAAAGGAACTTGAAAGAATTTAGAAATAACTAGCTTAATCCTCTACTACAGCATAAGAGCAGGCCACTTCATGGAGTAGGTATTAAATGGCTTCTGCGTGACTTAGCTAAACTATTCTGTCTTTTCAGATAAAACCAATCCTTCTCTCCATTAGATCCTGGATTTCTTGTATACTTCTTCCCCCTTGTACAACCCAGAAACTATTGGTTAAATGTGGTGTTCTTTATACCATTGATTATAGGAAAAGCCAGAATGTATATCTGGCCTTTACACTGTATTTCATTTTAGCTTCATATGCCAGATTAAGAAATTTAATCTTTCTATTGCTTCCGTTAGAAATGTGAATAATAACTTCTGTGATATGTTCCCCACATTGAAATTGAAAATATTTTTATTCCTTCTTTTTCAGCTTTATTAAGGTTTAACTGACAAAAATTGTATATATTTTTTATATAAGATGTAATTTTGAAATAGGTATATATTGTAGGATGGGTAAATTGAGCTAATTAACATATCATTACCTCATATAATTACTACAGTTTGTTATGAAAAGCACACAAAAGTCTACTCTCTTGGTTATCTTAGGCACTTATAATGTGAATGCTAGTTTTCTTGATATGCGATCCCATAAATCCCATAGAATTTCATAAGATCTTCAAGAACATGATACATCATTGTTAATATAATCACCATGTACTACAGATCTCTTAAACTTACTCTTCCTATCAAACTGAAATTTATAGTCAATATGTCCATACTCTGCCCCCTCTCCCCCGCCCCACGCAGTCCCTGGAATCCATCTTCCTATCCTGCTTCTGTGAAGTCAACCTTTTTAGATTCACAGGTAAGCAGGATTACACGGTATTTGTTTTTCTGTGACTAGTTTCTTTGACTTAACATGTCTTCCAGGTTCATTCACGTTGCCTTCAATAATAGGACTTCCTTCTTTCTGAAGGCTGTACAATGCTGCACTGTGTATATACGCCACATTTCCTTTATACACGTATCTGGTGGTGGACACTTATGTTGATTCATGTATTGTGGATAGTGCTGCAGTGAATATGAGAGTGTGGATGTCTCTTCGACACACTGATTTCATTTCTCTGGGATATATACCTAGTAGTGGAATTGTTTGACCATATAGTAGTTCTATTTTTAATTTTTTTGAGAAACCTCCATGCTGCTTTTCATAATGGTTTTACCACCAACAGTGTGAAAGGGTTTCCTTTTCTCTTCATTCGCACTAATGCTTAGTGTCATTTGGCTGTTTTGATGATGGCCATTCTAACAGATATGAGGTAATACTTAATTGACGCCTTAATTAGCTTTTCCCAGATGAAGAGCGATAGTGAACATATTTTGTATACATGTTACTATGTCTTCTTTTGATAAACATTCGCCTTTTTTTTTTTTTAAAGGTTTTTGCCACAGGGTATGTACACTTGCCAGAGAGAAAGTGAGAACCCTACTTCCGCCCTGGGGGAGTGGACATGCCACAATCTCTTTTCCTTCATTCTCTTCCTGTTGACCATTTTAAAATTGGGTTATTCGTTCTCTTGCTATTTATTTTCTACACTTTTACTCCCCCCTGATTTTGTTTTTGATGTCACTACTTACATCATTTTACATTATATATCCTTTAACAAATTAAGATAGCTATAGTTTTTTAAATTGTCTCTTATCCTTTCCTCTCAGAGATATAAGTGATTTATTCACCACCATAATGGTATTAGAATAATCTGAATTTGATTAGGTACTTACTTTTATTAGTGAGCTGTGTACATTTTTTTAAGAGAGATTTTTGCTATAGGGCACATGCTCTGGCCAGAGAGACAGAGAGAGACAAGAAAGAGAAAGTGAGAAACCAACCCCCTCCCCCCAAGAGGATGACCATGCCGCAATCCCTTCTCCTCCATTCTCCTTTTGAAATTTTGGGCATGCATACACACATACCCAGTGTGAGCTTCAAGCCACCAGGTCCAGGACTCAGATCATGGTTGACCACGTGGGAGTCTAGCTCCTTAACCACTATGCCATCTACTTTCCCCCATTCATATGTTTTTATGTTTCTAATTAGCATCCTTTCATTTTAGCATTTTTTATAAGGCAGATCTAGTAGTGATGAATGTCTTCAGATTTTATTGGTCCAGTTTGGTTTTTGTCTTTCCTTTATTTTTGAAGGATAGCCTTGCTGGGTAAAATATTCTTGATTGGCTTGCTTTTTCTTTTTTTTCTTTCACCCCTTTGAATTTAGCATCTTACTCTCTCCTTGCTTACTAAGTTTCTACTGAGAAACCTGCTGATAATCTTATGAAGGCTCTTGTATATGAGGATCAAATTTTTTCTTTTCTTAAATTTCCTTTACTGCTTGCAAGAATCTCTTTTTTTTTTAGCAGTTTTATTTTAATGTATCATGATGTAATCTTTGAGTTGTATCTTAGTGGGGATCCTTGAGCTTGCTGTATCTGAATGTTTAAATTTTTCCACAGATTTAGGAGTTTCCAGCCATTACTTCTTTAAATAATCTCTGTCCTTTTCTCTCTCTTCTCCTTTTTAGGCTCTAATGTGCATATTTACTCTCTTGATATTCTATCCCATACATCCCATAGGCTTTCTTCATTCTTTTTATTATTTGTTTTCTATTCTTATTATATAGTCTTAAATAATCTGTGTTTGAGTTCACATAGTCTTTCTTTCCTCTGATTAATTCAGTTGTTTACTGTTTAATTTATTGTATTCTTCAGAATTTCTGTTCTATTTTATGACTTAAAGCTCTCTGTTAAACTTCCTTTTGTTCATGTATTGTTTTCTTGATTTTGTTGAATTGTCTCCCTGTGTTCTCTTACAACTTGGGGAGCCTCCTTAAAACAATTTATTTTGAATCCTTTGTCAGCCAATTTATACATCTGCATTTCTTAGGGATCAATTGCTGGAAAAATTATGGTGTTCTTTTGGTTCTTTTACTTGATTTTTCATATTTCTTCTATGGATGTCTGCCCATTTGATGGAACAGTCACCTCTTCCAGATTTTATAGACTAGTTTGGTTAGAAACACCTTCTTTTACAGGTAGGGGCAAGACTTCCAGTGGGTGGGTTGCAGTAGTTCTGACTCTGGTGAAGAAGCATCATGTTAGTCTCCATGTGACTGTCAACTGAAGTCAGCGTTCGTGAAACCGCAGGGATTCTCAATGGCCAAGGCAATGGTTATCTGCAGTGGCGGTTGAGGCTGCTGGTGTCCTCAGTGCAAAGTCTATTAGAGTTCTTTGGATCTTTTATTCTCCCACTAGTGGAGGAGGTCCCTCCTTGAGCTAGATCTGGCTTGTAGGCATGCTTGTGGTGGCAGTGGCACCAGTGTCTGAAGTGGAGTGACTCTGCAGTGGCCACAGCCAGAGTCTGAAACATGGAGACATATGGAAGGACCAAAATTGTGGGGTGTGAGGTGGTGGTTGTACTGGTACCTGGGGCACAGGCACTCTGCTACTGTATTTATGATAGTGTGTGAGCATAGGCATGTGAGAAACTATAGCAGCTGTGGGGTCTGAGGAGTGGGCTAGCCCTCTGTGACCGTGGCTCAGTTGTCAGCAGTTTGGGTGTTCATGGAATGACTATGGACCTAGGGTCCCTGGTGCACATGTGTACATACCATCTGAGCTCTGAGGCCTGGGGTGGAGCCAGGCTGTAGCAGTGGTGACTCTGGTAAATGAGGTGCGGGTGCATGTGGTATAGCTATAGAGTGAGAGTCTGGAATGTAGGCATGTGTAGAGAAGCCATGGCTCTGGAGTCAGGGTGTGTGCAGGGTTGAGGGTGTGGCAGCTCTGGTCCTAGGGCAACACCACAGCAGCTCCTTCTTGGAGACACAGTCATGCAGCATCTATCTCTCCAGAAAGCCCATGGTGGCTTGGCTGTTTGTTACCTCAATGGAGAAAAATGCCAGTGTCCTCTGCAGAACAGGCCACTGGGGACCATGCTGCATGGCTGGTACTGGTAACAACTACCCTTCGTTGTTCCTAGCCATCTCCAGATTGCTCAGGTAGGGAGATCTCCTCGCCCCCGACCCTCAGCAATCATTTTTATCCAGTCTCTTTCTCTCTTTTTGTTCATTTTATTTTATTTGTTGTTGTTTGTTTATTTGTTTGTTTGTTCCACTGTACTGCTGCATGTTCTTAAAGGAAATTTTTAAACTTCCAAAGGCTACTATTATTTTCATGGATAACTAGCTGTTGTTTTTTTGTGGAGGAAGAAAGCTTTTATCTCATTCTTTGCCATCTGGCCGACATCACTTCCTATACTGTTATTCTTTTTTTTTTTTTTCATCATCCAATAGCTTTTCATTATTTTTCCCAGTTGTTATTATTGTTATTCCAATTATTTTTATAAAGAGTCAATCTCTACTTATCATTTGGCTAGTAAAAAGACTTTACCCAACATGAAACATTTCTCAGACCAATCCAGTTGAGACTACTATACACATCATCAACAGGTAATAGACCATATCTGTGTCCCACCAACATTATGCCTCTCTATTTGTTCTCTTGCTTTTTTTTCCCCCTCTGCAATTTTTTTCCTTTCTATATTGACTTTCAATCATTACACCTCTTTACCGTGTACAACATGGTTTTTCCCAGCATGAGTACAGTGCACATCAGTCAAAACAATGACATCACCTTATAGATTATCAACAGACAACTATTCACTCCTGTGTTCACCAAGTGTGTTGTTTGTTCCCCGAATCCCTCCCCTCTATCCTCAACCACTCACTCCCATTACCTCCCCCACACTCACTCCCATTACCTCCCCCATACTGTCTCTAGTATCTGCAGTTGCCTTCCTTCCCTGCCATCTTACCCTCCAGTTCTTTCAAATTTTTTTTTTCTCCAAACATCAGCTCACAAAGTTTTCAACAATAGGGAGCATAGATTCAGTTCAAGTTTGGATTCAGGGTGGGTCTCGTACAGTTCCACCATTGCAGGTGAATCTCAATGGGATATAGTCTCAGGAAAGTGGCTCTGGAAAGCAGAGATGATTATCAGTTGAAGCAGCACAGCATCCAACTTGTGATTACCGGGAGTGGTGTTGTGGGGATCTGCAGCATGAGTCATCCTTGGGTATCTGGTTTCCTTAAGAATGGTAGAGTAGTTCTTGTTTTTCCCTGCGGTAATGCAGGGCTGGTAACCATCTTCACACTGTCCATAGGCAGAGAAAATCCTCCTATACAATATATTTCTCAATTGGTTTAAGATAGCTAAAGTTTCTTTCAGTTGCTCGTAGCTGCAAGTTCTCGGACCTAGTTTTCAGCTTCAGTTTGCCGCCCGCGGCTGGCGGCCACGCGCAGGCCGGGGGGCCACGCGCCGGCCTGACGTCCACGTGCAGGCCCGGCGGCCACGCTCCAGCCTGGAGGCCACGCGCAGGCCCGGTGGCCACACTTGGGCCCGGAGGCCACACGCTGGGTCGGGGGACAAGCGCTGGGCCAGCGGCCACGCGCCAGGCTGGCGGCCACGCGCAGGCGCAGGCCTGGCAGCCACACTCAGGCCCAGCGGCCACGCGCAGGCCCGGAGGCCACGCACAGGTCCGGCGGTCACGCGCAGGTCCGGCGGCCACGTGCTGGCCCGGCGGCCACGCGCAGGCCCGGTGGCCATGCGCAGGGGCAGGCCCGGCGGCCACAAGCAGGCCTGGCAGCCACTCGCAGGCACAGGACCAGCGGCCACGCGCAGGCCTGGCAGCCACTCGCAGGCGCGGGTCCGGTGGCCACGCACATGCCCGGGGGCCATGCGCAGGAGCAGGCCCGGCAGCCACACGCAGGCCCGGCAGCCACTTGCAGGCACGGGCCCGGTGGCCACGCACAGGCCCGGAGGCCACGCGCGGGGGCAGACCCGGCGACCACGCACAGGCCCGGCGGCCACTCTCAGGCGCAGGCCCGGCAGCCACGCACAGGCCCGGCGGCCACGCACATGCCCGGGGGCCACACTCAGACCCAGCCACCACGCGCAGGACGGTGGCCACGCTCAGGCTCAGGCCCAGCGGTCAGGCACAGTCCCGGCGGCCACGCTCAGGAGCAGGGGCCACGCGCAGGCCCGGCGGCCACGCCCAGGTCCGGAGGCCACGCTCAGGCCCAGGACCATGCTCAGGCCCGGCGGCCACACGCAGGCTCAGGCCCGGCGGCCACACGCGGGCCCGGCGGCCACGTGCAGGCTCGGCGGCCACGCGCCAGCCCCAGCAGCCCGCATAAGCACCAAGCACGGGACACACCCAGCGCCGGAGAGGCAGCGGGGGACGGGTGGTCTGAGCCGCGGCGCGTGAGGCAGAGCCCCCCGGCTGTGCGGACCCGGCTGCTGCGCGCGAGGCGGAGCCCAGCCCCCGGGCCGTGGAGGCCCCCGGGCCGCGGAGGCCCCCGAGGCGGGCCGCCGCCGCCGCCGTCGCACGAGGCGGGACGCCCCTATACTGTTTTTCTTACACATATTTCTCTAGGTCTTGCACAGGAGTGATCTTCAATGTCCAGATCCTTGTCAGATCCAGCCTCCTCTTTTTTCTTTCTTTTTTTTTAACTCCTTATAGTAACAATAAAGAACAACTCATTGAAGGGGTGCCCATCCTTTTGCAAGCTTATTTAGAACAAGAAGATGCACTCCTATGTGGCCATGTTTCATTGAAAAAAACAATTCCAGGACCAGCAGTTAGCGTAATGGCTATGTCGCTGGACTCCCACGTAGTCGACCGTGGTTCGAGTCCCGGACCCAGTGGCTTAAACTCACGCCGGGCACATGTGCATGCGTGCCCAAGATCCCAAGAGGAGAATGGAGGAGAAGGGATTGTGGCGTGGCCATCCCCCCTGGGGGGTGATTTCTCGCTTTCTATCTCTCTGTCTCTTTCTGTCTGTCTGGTGAGCGCACGCGCCCTATAGCAAAAACCTCTCAAAAAAAAAACAATTCCATTCTAAATTAGACTTATCTTTCTTTGTTTTTTTTTTTTTTTGGAGAGGTTTTTGCTATAGGGCACGTGCGCTCGCCAGACAGACAGAGAGAGACAGAGAGACAGAAAGCAGGAAATCACCCCCCAGGGGGGATGGCCACGCCGCAATCCCTTCTCCTCCATTCTCCTCTCGGGATCTTGGGCACGCACGCACACGCGCCCGGCGTGAATTTAAGCCACCGGGTCCGGGACTCGAACCGCGGTCGACTACGTGGGAGTCCAGTGACATAGCCATTACGCTAACTGCTGGTCCCATTTATCTTTCTTTCTCTATGGCTGCTTCTTTAAATAACAGTCATTCTTACTTTCATTCTTCAAATACCACCCTAAAGGAGTAAAACTTAAATAGTTATCTTCAGCTTTTTTGTACCATAGATATTATTTTTTGGGGGGTGGGGGGGAAGAAGAAATAAAATTACCTGGAGGCAAAAACTAGAAATCTGGCTTAATTTAAGGTTCTTCAAACTACTAATTACTCCAAGAAAAAAATGAGATAGAATTATAAAATGTGAACTCTAAAGCACATTCAGTTTGATCTCTTCATTTGACAGACAAACTGAGGTTCTGTTGACCAGTCAATATCTCATAGATAAATCAATGGGTGATGAGGAAGGCTATGGATTTCTTTCAACTCACAATGATTCTGTTGAACTTTGCATATTTGGTGAGATTTAGCTTGGGAAGTGGTGAAAAAGGAAGCTAAGAAGAAAGGACTCATGACAGGTTTATGCACAGCTTGTTAAACGAAAGCCTTTGCTTGACACTGTAGCTTTCTTTCCTGGGTGCAGATTGACAGGTATTGATGAAATATCCAAGCTCCTAATTGAAAATGCCTGGTGACAAATTATAATTTTGACAGGTTGAGGTTATCTACAAGCCACAGGGTGAGTCTATGGACTCCAGTAGCCATTATAAAGTCTCAAGTAAACCTCTGTGCTTTTACAGGGATACACTTGATCTCTTCACCCCCAGGGAGTAGATTAAGTGCTTCAGTAAACATGCTATTAAGATACTTCATTGTACTAAGCCATTAATATACACCTCAGATACACTGGAAGCTGAGGGCATTCAGCCACCCAAGAAGTCATGAATAACCAAGAGAAATACCTAATGCTGTTTCTATTTTGACATTGCAAAATCACAATTTTAAATTAGTTTTGAAAGTCTTTTTTTTTTTTTTTTTTTTTTGGCTTTGGTTTAGATAAAACCAGAATGGAGAAGTAGCAAATTCCTCTCCAGTCTATTCTAAATGATTCCCTTTGCCACCATGCTTACTTTATTGAGGTTCTGTCTATGTTAATTCCTTGACCTTGAACCTTAGACAGACTACAGGTTTCTGAGTATCTTCACTACGAGATAAGCCTGTTTTGAATTTTACTTTCTTACTGAAGAAGCTAAACTGGAAGCATCTTAGAGAGATTTGCTTTGAGTCTACTTTTTGTGTTTGTTGTCTGCTGTTTTATTTCTTACTTTTCTGGACATAACTTTTGTGATAATAGAAAAACAAGGAAATAGAATTTTAATACCACGTTGGATGCAAGAAATCATTTGCGTTAATTCTTTATTTTTTAAAGCTGAAGAAATTCTAGGTCAAAGATGTGGACAGCCATTGACTTTTTCATCTTAAAGAGATTTGGTATTTGTAGATTATCCTTTTCTTAAAAACATAAACACATAAACACATTTATCTTCTTAAATACTTAATCATGCTTTGATTTTCATCATCTTCTGATGTGATGTTTTGGGTGAGAAAACCTAGGTACAAGGGATGACTTGGCCAAAGTCAGAGGTTGAGGTAAAGTGAAGCAAACCTGGAGCAGACGGTCAGTGTACTAGTCCTGTGGAGAAACTCTTTTTAAAGAAAGACTTGCACTGATTTCTTTTGATATTGGGGGAGGGGAAGGAAAAAAAAATGTAAAGTCTGCATTTTTCACATAGACCTTTTGTATTTCATCTAGTTCAAGAAAGCCTTCAAGGGAACCAGCAGTTAGCGTAATGGCTATGTCGTTGGACTCCCACGTAGTTGACCGCGGTTCGCGTCCTGGACCCGGTGGCTTAAAACTCACGCCGGGCGTGTGTGCGTGCGTGCCCAAGATCCCGAGAGGAGAATGGAGGAGAAGGGATTGCGGCGTGACCATCCCCCCCTGGGGGATGATTTCTCGCTTTTTGTCTCTATGTCTCTCTCTGTCTGTCTGGCGAGCACACGTGCCCTATAGCAAAAACCTCTCCATAAAAAAAAAGAAAGAAAAAAGAAAGAAAGCCTTCAAATATATTCTGTGGTTTTTGCAAAACAACCCTTAAAAAAGGTTTACGTGGAATTACATATTAACTTAAGATCGTTTTCTAGCTCATTAAGGGAGGGGGACTGTGTGTAGTTATAGTTGATTTCAATGAAAAACTTTAGGTCAACTTGACAGAACTAATAATGGATAAAAATATAAAAAAAACTTGTCCTTAGATGGTATCTTCAAGAGGGACTATAATGCTACTTAATCTTCAGTAATGCAAGAAGTCATCTGTTTCCTTAAGCTTTTACTTTCCTTCAGAGTCATATGGTAATTGTATTTTGTATTTTGTAGTTCAAATATTTTACTAAAGATTTTGTATTCTATAGGTTCAAACCTCTTACTAAAATGGAATCTAGTAATTCTATCATTATTTTTAAAAGCAAAATGCGTTGCTCACATTAGTTCTAAGGATATAGCTTACACATTTTACAGAAGTATGAGCAGGTTTTAGCATAGTCTAGTGATGAGCATTATTACTCTTTTTCTTTAGGTAAAAATATTAGGTTGTCGGGAAAGTCATGACACATTTTTGCATAGAAAACATGGGGAAAAAAATGCCATGACTTTCCTGATGACTCAATAGTTAAGCATAATGAACTGATGGGATTGTGGATAATTTTTTCAATATGTGCTACTTTGATTTTTTTTTTTCAATGAAAAATCTCAGGAGGGGACCAGCAGATAGTGTACTGGTTACATTACTGGAGTCTCACATAGTTGATCACGGTTCTTGTCCTGGACTTGGCAGCTTAAAATTCATCCCAGGTGTGTGTGCGTGCCCCAAATTCTGAGAGGAGAATGGAGGGGAAGGGAATGCCGCATGGCCATTCCTCCTGGGGCGGGGGGGGGGGGGGGGTGATTTCTCGCTTTCTGTCTCTCCGTCTCTCTCTCTCTCTCTCTGGTGAGCACATGCATAGCAAAAATCTCTAATTAAAAAAAATCAGGAGTAAAAATAACACATATGACTTCTTTAGTGATTCTCTTCTCTTATCAGATCACTTGTAGTGTTCCTATAGATTTATATATCATAATGCTGCTACCGATTTTATTTCTGTTTAAATTCAAGTTAATAAAAATCCAGGAGTCCTAGATACTAGGACTACAATAACGAACACTGATCATGTCCTACTGCTGTGAAAACATCATAATCATGTGTGCTGTCTTCTCCAGGACAGTTCCTCCAGGACAGACACCATGTTTTATTCATCTCTGTATCTCTAGTTCATAGGACAATAGGATACTCAATGAATATCTTTTGAACGAATCCATGTATCAAACTCTATGATCCTAGTGTACGTTCTGAGCTTGTCATGGGTAGTGCAAAATTCCAGTTCCAAATGTAGACCACAGGGTAACATCCTAATTTGTCATCATAGCTCCCTGATATATAACTCGATACAGCTATTCAATACATGGGGAGAATGCATCAAGGCATAATAACAGGGGAGTATCTACCCTTGTCGATGCTGATGACATCGTTTTATTAACACCAACCAGGGTTTTCCTTTCAGGGCTGCTGAACCTCTGGGCTACTTACTGTCAGAACAGTTTAACATCAACCATGGTACAACGAAAACCATTGTATTTGACAGACATTCTCTAGTATTTAAATGAACAATACTAAGTAACCCCATACAACAGGTCAACTCATTCAGCTATTGGAATGTATATTTTGCATCTAACTCACTTGGGTGGGTTCACTGGGATACAATTCTACTTAGAAAACAAAACGAAAAAACAGACAGTCACCACAGGCCAGACTGAACTGCTTTTATGGCCAAGGCAGCCAACTGGTAGTTTCGAGAGTGGCTGGCTCTCCAAGAGCTTCCCCTCCTCCCTGTTTAGAAGGGACCCTAATCCCTCCCCCAGCCTGCTTCTTTGGGATTACATGAGTCTTTAGATTCTGAATAAAGCTGTCAGCTGCCGTGAACAGGAAAATAGATAAGAGAAACATTCCTGAGAAGAAGGAGTGGCCCGGGGTTGGAGAGAGTGGAAAAGAGCTCCTGGAGAGAGCCCAGAGGAGGAAGCAGAAAGAACAGATACACCCAACAGAACAAGTTCAGATGAGTGAACAAAGACCTCTCAGTGTCTTGGCTGAGACAGAGTGACGAGGCAAGACCACCACAGTGGTGCCCCAGGAGGATGGCTAGGGTGTGAGGTCAGTGCATGCCTCGGCCAGGGTGGCTTAGGGAGAAGGGATAAGCTACCTAACCTGCTTTCTGCTTCTGTATCCAGGCCTTGACAGGGATAGAACTTTGCTTCTATCACTTGGGGCAAGTGAAATAAAACAGCACAGGACCACCAAGAGTGGTTCTGGCTCTCGAGCTGAAGTCCATCAGGGCTGTGCTGCTCCTGAACAAACTGTTGTAAGTATGAAGCCCGGTAACACTCAGGCCTGAGTTTATCATGGCACAAGACCTGAGAGTCTCAACTCAATGCTCACTTGAGTATTTGAGCAGAGGCAGGATTACTTTTTTTTTAAGAGAATTTTTGCTATAGGAAGCTTGCTCTCACCAGAGAGACAGAAAGCAACAAATCACCCCCCAGTGGGGATGGCCATACCACAGTCCCTTCTCCACTTTCCTCCAAAGACTTTGGGCACAAGCCTGCCATGAGTTTTAAGCCATCTGATCTGGGACTCGAACCGTGGTTGGCCATGTGGGCATCCAGCACCCCAACCACCAAACTGCCTCCTGGTCCCTAAGGAAATTTTTTTCCTTGACTTATAGGTACTGTATAGATTCACCCCAGTCAGTCACCTTAAAATACCTGTCTGGGCAACAGCAATACCTGTGCAGGAAGTTTGGGTAAAAAGCAGTGCTTGTGATAATAGATACAGGTTTTTTTTTTTTTTAATTATTTTTTAAGAGAGATTTTTGCTTTAGGGCCCTTGTGCTCACTGGAGAGACAGAGACAGAGAGATAGCAAGCAAGAAATCACCCCCCAGAGGGATGGCCATGCTGCAATCTCTTCTCCTTCGTTCTCTTCTCAGGATCTTGGGCACACATGCACACACACCCGGTGTGAGTTTTAAGCCACTGTTTCTAGGACTCAAACTCTGGTCGACTATGTGGGAGTCCAATGATGTAACCATTATGCCATCTGCTGGTTTTGGCCTCTAAAAAAAAATCCTAGGGGACCAGCAGTTAGTGTAATGGCTATGTCGCTGGACTCCCACGTAGTTGACCGCGGTTCGAGTCCTGGACCCGGTGGCTTAAACTCACACTGGGCTCGTTTGCGTGCATGCCCAAAATCCCGAGAAGAGAATGGAGGAGAAGGGATTGCGGCGTGGCCATCTCCCCCGGGGGGTGATTTCTCGCTTTCTGTCTCTCTGTCTCTCTCTGTCTGTCTGGCGAGTGCACGTGCCCTATAGCAAAAACCTCTCCAAAAACAAAAAAAAAATTCTAATGGCTCTTTTTTAATAAGCAGTCTGAAATATGACATCTTCGATTCTAGTAGAGAACTCCGTTATAAAATAAAGCAATTTACTTTGCCAAGTCCTGGCTGAAGCATGCACAGTTAGTGATGTCTGTTAGGGCTGAGGGTCAGATAAACTCAGTAGAAAAAAGTAGTGTGGCTCAATGGGAAACTGCACCATCTAGATAGCCCATGCTTCCAGGTGACTGAGTCCAGCCCTGCACACTGTCTTCGAGCTGTTTTCACTTAACTCTTTGTAAGTTGTAGGTACTTTCTCTATACATATGGTATGTCTGACCTACTAATGATTTTCATTGATCTCCTTCCCATTCGGAAAAACTAGTTTTGTCACAATTTGCAGTTCATCTCAATGTTCTTTTACTCCTTATAAATTTGGTGTGTTTTTATTTTCCTTTGAACTAGTTATGATGCTGACCTAGTTGCCTTACATCATATGACAAAAAAAAAAAAAGGAAGGCTTTCTCACTTTACTTTTCTCTGTCTCTCTCTAGACAAATTAAAAAAAAAAAAGCTTAAGTGAATAAATCTTTAAAAACTCTTTAACGAGTACTCATTTTTCACTTTTTTGGGGGGGAAAAAGCTTAGTTCTTCCGAGAGAGAGACAGAGACAGAGAGAAACAGAGAGAGACACCCCCAACAGGGCCTTCATGTCATGACCACTCCCAGACTCAGCCACTGGATCCGGGGTGGACCCGCACATGTGCAGCCAGCATGCTCCGGGAGAGTCCCAGGATGCGAACCCAGGCTCTTTTTCATGTAGGCCCATTTGTATTACTGTTGCACCACCACCTAGCCCAACAAGTATTCATGTTCACCAGAGCCGTGGGTTTCCCTTTCCTGAAAACTATCTTCTAACCACTCTCCCATTAAACTCTTAAAGCATTATTTCTCTACTGGGGTAATAAGAAGAACTTTATATTTTACTAAACGTTCTTCAAGTGACCCATGGAACCTCTGAGGCAAATTTTTCAGGAAGGAATCGATCCTGTTCTATCTCAGGCTCTACCACGTCCTGACACCTTTTTATTTGTCCTGAGGTTCTGGTGCTTTCTCTAGTGGTTCTGCTCTTCCCTTATCATCTAGATGAGATTCGCCAGTTCACTCATCTTCTGGTACGTCATACTGCCCTAAATTCTTTCTGAAGAAAGTGGACAGTATTAATCCAAAAGATAATTGCCTTTCTTCTTCCATTTACCTAACATGAAATACCCAAAAGAGCTCAAGTTCCTCTTGATGAAATTTGACATGTCAGGGACAGTTATTAACTATAGAGATGGGGGCCAGCAGATGATGTGTGGTAGTTAAGGCTCTGGACTCTCACATGACTGACCATGGTTTGAGTCCTGGACCTGGCAGTTAGCTTTCTCATTTTTGCGTGCTCTCTCTCTCTCTCTCTCCATCTCTCTCTGGGGAACACACATGCCCTGTATAAAAATTTTAAAAATAATAATACATAAAGTTAAATAAATAATTATTTTAAAGAATTAGAAAAGAAAAGAAAAGGAATTGTAAAGATGAGGCCAGCAGGTGGTGTAGTGCTTAAGGTACCAGACTCCAACATGGCAGACCACAATTTGAGTCCCAGACATGGAGGCTTGAAAATCACAATAGGTGTGTGTGTGTGCATGCCCAAAATCCCAAGAGGAGAATTGGAGGAGAAGGGATTATGCTGTGGCCATCCCCCTTGGGGCGGGGGGGGGGGGGGGGTGATTTCTCACTGTCCCTCTCACTGTCTCTTTCTGCCTTTCTCCAGAGAATGCATGAGCATAAACAAAAACAAAAACAAAAAAACCCAACCAAACAAAAAGAATAGTAAAGACCATTTGCACTGCACATTTTTGCTATAGGATGGAATATTTTGGATTATGTATTATAACTTAGCTGTTACCATTTGCAGTTCAGTCCATGCTTGTTGAAACCTACTGTGAGTTAGTCACTGTGCAGGACACTTGGAAACAAAGAGCAAATGAAACAAAATCCCTGTGTCCAAGGAACTCACAGGAGAAAATTTCATGTGGACGACTGCCACAAAATATTATGTGATCCATACCCAAGATCCTGAGAGGAGACCCTGAAAAGGTCTGCAGTGTGGCCTCCCCTGGGGGGTTATTTCCCGATTTCTGTCTCTTTGGTGAGCATACACGCCCTATAGCGGAAATCTCTTTAAAAATAAATAAATAAAGTGTTGTGTAACCATGGCAACAGAACAGATCCAAAGAGTAATAAAATTGCTTGGTAAAGATTTACCTAGAATTTTATGTGAAGGGACTCAAGAGTAACCTAATCACTTTACAGGTGAGGAAACCTGATCATGAAGGCATTTTCCGATCGTGATTCACCTACAGTGTGTAAGTATAGATATATACTGAGGTGTGTGATGGTGCTGAATAGCAAATACATCTTCACCTCTTAAACTCAAGCTATTTTGTATACAATGAATTAACCTGCAAAACGTGTTACTTGTCTTGGCAGTTTACTTGTGCATGTAAGAAAGTCATTAACATGGGACCAGCAGTTGGCATAATGGCTATGTCGCTAGACTCCCATGTAGTCAACCGCGGTTCAAGTTCCAGACCCAGTGGCTTAAACTCACACTGGGCACATGTGTGTGTGTGCCCAAGATCCCGAGAGGAGAATGGAGGAGAAGGGATTGCGGTGTGGCCATCCCCTCTCCCCCGCCCCAAGGGGTGATTTCTTGCTTTCTATCTCTCTGTCTCTCTCTGTCTTTCTGGGGAGCGCACACGCCCTATAGCAAAAACCTCTCAAAAAAAGTCATTACAAAGGTTTCAGGCAGGCTAGTGTCTAGTGCCTGGGGGAAGGCATTTCTCAGTTCTTCTGGGCCATCCCATTATCTTAGCAGAGCTGCTGGGCAGTCTCCTTAGTCTACAGTACAGGCCTCTAGTAGTGAAGAGAAGTTAGGGTGGTTGCACTGGAGGTACCACTGCAGACACGCTCTGTCTCCAGACTGGCAAGAATATAGTAGAGCTAGCTTTGTTGGCTGGGGATCAGGGCTGGGCTCCTCTCCTGACAGGGATCTAGGGGGAAAACCAGAAGCTAGGCAGAAGGCCAGTCAGACTGGTGGTAGCACAATTCCCAGGGGTCTCAATTCACCTCCAGGAAAACCAGACAAACTACTTGCAGATTCTGCTTACTCTTGAGAAGGAAGCTTCTGCCGTATTGGCAGACGGAGCTGTTCCCAGCCCAGGGCTGAGGTGGGCAGTAGGTGGGTAGGAGTGGGGTAATCAGAGAGTGACAAGAATGCATACTTTCTTTCATAGACTTGGGGTTTCTTATAAAAATACACCTGTTGACAGAAGAAATATAGAAAAAGATAAAGAGGAAAAATTAGAATCAACCACAGATTCAAAGACTTTCAGACTGTTTTCTATCTATTGTTAAGGCAATATTGTATATATTTATTATTCTGTTTTTAATCAATATTTTGTGCACATTAAAAAAAATAATTAAATGTTTTTAGAATTACTTATTTTTCGGACCAGCAGTTGGCGTAATGGCTGTCGCTGGACTCCCATGTAGCCGACCGCGGTTCGAGTCCTGGGCCCAGTGGCCTAAACTCACGCTGAGCACGTGTGTGTGCGTGCCCAAGATCTCAAGAGGAGAATGGAGGAGGATGGACTGCAGCATGGCCATCTCCCCTAGTGGGTGATTTCTCATTTTCTGTCTCTCTGTCTCTCTCTGTCTTTCTGGCAAGCGTACACACCCTATAGCAAACCTCTCCAAAAAAAAAAAGAATTATTTTCTTATTTTTTCTTTAGAGAGTTTTTTTTTTTTGCTATATTTCTTTCTTTATATATATATATATATATATATATATATATATATATATATATATATATAAAATGGTGTATCTTGAAGAACTGGATACCAAACTTTCAGGATTAAACTTTAGGTACCTTACAAGCAACATTTGGTTGATTATTATTTTTTTTTTAAATTTTGCCAGAGGGTATATGTGCTCACTGGAGAGAGAGAGATACAGAAAGAGAGTGATACAGAGACAGAGGGAAAGTGAGAAAGTACCCACAACCCACAAGGAGAAATGATCATGCCACAATCTCTTCTCTTCCATCTTTCCCTTCCTTAGGGATTTTAGGCGTACAGACACATATTCGGAGTGTTTTTCCAGCTGTTGGATCTGGGACTCAAAGTGCACAGTAGGCCGTGTGGAATTCAGCCACCTTAACCACCATGCCACCAGCTGGCCCTGGTTGACCTTTTCTATGGGGCCCTACCATTATTAATGCAATGCCGAGTTGCAATGTCATTTCACTCCAAATGTTAAATAATGAGAAAGAGGAAGAAAGTCAGGGAAAGAGAATCTTACTAGGTCAGTTGGGGGTCAGTCTTCCCTAGACTTGGCCAATCAGCTATGGTCAAGGTGGCCACTGCACACCTACTTCTTACAGTCATGAGCCCTTCCCAGAGATGGAAGATTATCATGAGGCAGGAATCATCCCCAAGGTTGCCTGCTGTAATCTTAAAACTAAAGGTGTTACACTTCCTGTTAATAATTGAACATAGAATTATGAAAGCCTATTTCTAATCTTTTTCCCTCTGTCACCCTTGTTCCTGTGACTTTGTCGCAATTTCTCCATCAAAGAATTCATACATTCTAATGATTTTAGCAATTAACATTTTGCTGGTGACACAAATGTCCTTCCAGCTTGAGTATCTCTTCTGAGCTGCAGCCCCATATCTCCAAATGTTCCATCATTACTTAAAGTTCAGCACGGCCAAAATTGGGTTTATCATCTGTCCTTCCCAATGGCCTTATTTCTATCAAGATGCTACTATCTTGGATGATAGCTAGTGTCTATGGGTTTTTTTTCCCCCTTGTTTTTCAAGTGCAGTTACCAAATCCTGAACTTCAAAATGTGAACTTAAAATGTGACTTTTATCCTAACTGCCAACCTGTTCAAATCTTTATCTACTCTCATTTAGATCATCATGGCCTTGGTACCTTGCTGTTAGTCTGTTTTCTGCTGCAACAACTGAATATCATTGTCTGGGTAATTTATAAAGAATAGAGGTTAACTTAGCTTATGGTTCTGGAGGCTAGGCAATCCAAGGTTGATGGGCCAGCATTTGGTTGTGGCTTTCTTGCTGCATTACATCATGGTAGAGGGCATCTCATGGTGAGATGGCAAATGAGCATCAGGGTAAGCCAGACTCTCTCAGGAGCCAACTTACTACCGAGAAGTCATTCATTCCCGAGAACCGACTCACTCCTGCAATAACTACTTAATCCATGAATAAATTAATTCATTCATGGGGGCAGAACCCTTGTGACTTGATCAACCCATTTTTTTCTTTTTTGAGAGCTTTTTGTTATAGGGCGTGTGCGCTCACTGGAAAGACACAGAGAGACAGAAAGCGAGAAACCACCCCCCAGGGGGGATGGTCACGCCGTAATCCCTTCTCTTTCATTCTCCTCTTGGGATCTTGGGCATGCCGCACACGCACCTGGCATGAGTTTAAGCCACTGGGTCCGGGACTTGAACTGTGGTCAACTACATGGGAGTCCAGCAACATAGCCATTACACTAACTGCTGATCAACTCTTAAAGGTCTCCCCTCCTCTTACCTTATCATTGCCCTGGGGATTATGCTTCTAAAACATGAACTTTGTGGGTGCACATTCAAATCATAACGCTTGCCACACCCCTCCACCTTTCCAATCTTTCTGTCATTTCATTGCCATGCAGATCAGCCTTAGACCCCACTTGTACTATTCCACTGCCCACCTCAGAAGTATTCAATAATATTTCAGACATTTAACATATCGTTCTGAGGCTGTCACCTTAAGATAGCACTGGTAGTTCAGAAACCTTAAAAATTACTTGAGAAAAAACTTTCTAGACGTATTCTGAGACAGATTAGCAACAAATAGCATAGTGTTTCCATAGAGAACATAGCCATTAACCTATTAAGTTTTTTTTTCCGGGGGGGAGGGCATTTTTGCTATAGGGTGCATGCATGCACTCTCCAAACACAGAGAGGAGGTGAGAAATCAATCACACCACGAGGGGATGGCCACGCCATAATCCCTTCTCCTCATCCTCCTTTTGGGAGTTTGGGCACATGTGTACATGCACCCTCACACTGGTGTGAGTTTCAAGCTGCAGGGTCCAAGACTCGAACTGTGGTCAGCCATGTGTGAATCCAGAGCCACAACCACTATGCCCCTTACCAGCCCCAACCTATTAAATTTTTAACTTCTTATTTTGGGATAAGTTTAGACTTCCAAAAAAGTTACAAAAATAAGTAGAGTTTCCATATGCCCTTTACTCAGCTTCTCCAAATGTTAACATGTTATAATCATATTATAATAATCAAAACCAATAAGTTTACCTTGATACAATATTATTAACTCATTTTTAGGTTTTATCCAAATTTTGCCATTTGTCCCCCAAATGGTTCAAGATCCCAACCAGGATTTTACACTGCATTTCATTGACATGTCACTTTGGTTGCCTCTGATTTGTGACAGTTTTTCATATTTTCTTTTTTGCTCATCACCTTGCCTTTTTATTAATTAAGAATTATTTATTTAAATCTATTTATTTATTTATTTATTTAATTTGACCAGAGAGAAACCGAGAGAGAGAGAGAGAGAGAGAGAAGTGAGAAAGCAAGCCACCAGGTCCAGGACTCAAACATCCAACAGTGGTCGGCCATATGGGAGTGTCCAGCACCTTAACCACCACACCACCAGCTGGTCCCGATCCTGCTATTTTTAAGGAGTTCTGGCTAGTTATTTCTGTAGAATATCTTCCTACTTGGGTTTTTCCGATATCTCTTTATCTTGAAACATGCATGCCAAATTATGCATTTTTCGCAAGAATACCACTGAAGTGGATTTGATATCTTTCTCAGTGCATTATATCAAGATACGTGATGCCAATCTGTCTCATTACTGTGATATGAATTTTGATTGTTTGGTTAAGGTGTTCAGTAGGTTTCAACACTTAATTTCCTACTCTCCTTCAATAATAATTTTGTGAAAAGGTTCTTTAGACCATGCAAACATCCTTTTTCTCACTAATTTTTCACTCAACTGTTGATTCCAGCTTGCAATAACTGTTAACTCAGATATTTTCAAAATGGAAATTTTTCTTATCTTTGTCATCTCTTCCACATTAATTAATTGGAATTCTTTTGTGTAATAAAGAAACAGAGATATGGGTGTTAGGTGTGTTCATTGCTACCAGAGTGTCCTTGTTTATGGGCAATTACAGGAGTGTGGCTGACTAACCCTGTTTCTTAAAGACTAATGACATCTTATTTGCCCTCCAATTCTCTCACCTATGCTGTAAAACCAGCTGTTCCCCTCTCTGACCCTGCTGGCTGTTGTTAAGATGGATTGGTTCTGAGAGCTTGCATGCAAACAGGCTCCCAACCCAGATGTAGCCTCTTTGGATTCCTTTAAAAACTCCTCTTTCTGGGGGTGGAGGGCTTCCAAGCAACAGCAGAAGATGGAGTCAGAGCAAGCGCAGAGTTGAAGTTTTGAGTATCTGGGGGTCACCATCTTCCTGGCTCTTTCCCTCATGTGAGTTTACCCTGTGATAAACCCCTGTCCAGTGCTTTATTAGGACGGTCTTGTTTTTAGTCTTACCAATCCCACACTCAAACCCAATATGTTGGGGTGGGAAAAGAGCACTCGTTCTATCTACTATGTCTGATACTCCTGTAACTTATTAACTTTTAGTCTGCCTTCTGTGTTCCCAGCAAAACAAAAAACAAAAATACCCCCCAAAACAGCAACAAAAACAAAAACAACTTTTAAATCCATGTATATATATTTTTAAATAATGTTCCTCTTCCACCAACTTTTTGAGGACCTTTCATATTATAGGTAGAATAAGATTGATGTATTAACTCAGAGACTATCGGCATCTTGGAAAAAAGACTATATAGGATAATAGAATCATGAATAATTAAGGGATAGTCATGGCCCAGACCTACTGTTGGACTGGTAGAAGCACTGTTGTTATACAAGCTGAGGCCAATGGGAGGCCCGGGTTTGACTTCTGGTCCACCCTAAAAGCTGGGTATGGTGGTGCATGCCTATAGTCTTGGCTACTTAGTAAGCTATGACAGAGGATTGTAACACTGCCATTTGAGGCAAAATATATGAACAAGGAAGAAATAATGCTAAGTGAAATAAACTAGGCTCTGAAAGACAAATACTGTATGTCTCCACTTAACAGCTACCATCTGTCCTCACTCTAGCAGAAGTTAAGGTTTAATTGCATAGAGGCAGGGAGGATAGGAGGGGGGAATGGAGAGAATTTGGCAAACAGATATAAGAGTACATGGAAACAAGTGCAATGGGTTATAGAATAGTATAGCACAGCTGAGTGGAAAAGATGTTGGTTACAATTTACCGTATATTTCTGAAGAACCAGTAAAGTGAATTCCACATGTGAATGACAAAGTCATAAATGTTGGAGATCATAAATATGTTTGTTCCCTTGATTTGATTATCACACTCTGTATACATGCTCTTAAAAACCATAAAGACACAATGAATATTTGTAAATCAGAAATTATTATAAAAGTGATATTTTAAAAAACCAAAAACTCCACGCTAAAGGGGATGGTGGTAGGAGAAGGAGCCCCTAGTGGTCAGAGTTTTGCTAATTTGAACAACAAAGTAAATAGTGTTAGAATTTAATTATAACCTACATGATAATATAACTGTCTATTATTATGTATGTACGTACATATATATATATATGGAAGGGACAGCTCTTTTTCATAGAAGAATTTCAAATAATATAGAGTAAAATAGAATGTCACCATCTTGCAAACATGTCATCAATAATTATTATAGCCAAGATCCACTGATGACACTAAAATACCAAGGACTCTATTTTATCAGTTGTGAAACAAACAAGGTATATGCGTACTTTCAAAGCAGCTCCCCCAAACTATTGGATTTATTCATTACAAAGGGAAAAATAGTAACTTCCCAGGGCAGAAACCCAGCATATACCATACTGACCAAGTGATCAAGGGTAATATTAAGATATACTAATATCATGGCTCTCCCAATATGTAAAGAACAAAATCTCCTCTATGGTATTCTTGCCAGATATTCATAATCTCATTAAAATCACCAGAGAATGTCAGACAAACCTAAATTTGAGGATGTTCTTAAAAAAAAATTCTCTGAACAGTACTCTTCAAATGTGTCAAGGTCATGAGAGAGAAAGGACAACTGAGGAGCCATCACAGAGTGGAAGAGACCAAGGAGACACAGTAACTCAGTGCTGTGTGGGATAGCCCTGCGTTGGATCCTTGAAGAGCAAAAACAGATCACAGTGGGAAAAAAATAGCAAAATTCAAGTAAGACCCTAGTTTAGTTAATAATATTGCACCAATGTGATTTTTGTAAAGGTACTGTAATTACTTGTGATCGTAACTTCAGGGGAAGTAGGATGAAGGTTGTACAGGAGCTCTTTGTTGTATGCTCGCAACTTTTCTGTAAGTCTAAAATTATTTATAATTAAAACAATAATAAAGGGCCCTATCTTAATCTTTGTACCCCCTCCCCCTTTTCTTTTTATCAGTATAGGAGACTGAGAAGGGGCTTTAAGAGGTTAGAATGGGAACCAGGATGGGAGCGATATGGAAGGTCAAGATAGAGTGTCAAGGAGAAGTTATCTGTGAAATGGAAGTTACTGAGTAAAACTGATTGAGAACAGCAGTTTTTAGCGATTATGAAATTTGGAGGACATAAAAGCAAAAATAAACCAAAAAGCAAACAAACAAAAATTCTATGCAATGTGAATGGGGGGAGAGAGTTGCAGATACTAAATTTAATAATACAGAATGAGGAGGTAAGGGGACCAGCAGTTAGCATAATGGCTATGTCGCTGGACTCCCACGTAGTCGACCGCGGTTCGAGTCTCGGACCCGGTGGCTTAAACTCACGCCGGGCGCGTGTGCGTGCGTGCCCAAGATCCTGAGAGGAGAATGGAGGAGAAGGGATTGCGGCGTGGCCATCCCCCCCTGGGGGGTGATTTCTCGCTTTCTCTCTCTCTGTCTCTCTCTGTCTGTCTGGCGAGCGCACGCGCCCTATAGCAAAAACCTCTCAAAAAAAAAAAAAAATGAGGAGGTAAGGAAATAGAAGCAGCTACAAATTTGGGAATTAAGGGAGCTATGCTAGGAGATCCAGGCAGATGGTGGTGGTAAAGATCGTCAGTTCTAAATTATGTGTGTTCTCATCCATTCAGTCTTTTCTGCTGGGTGCTGGAGCAATAAATTGAGAATCTCTTGTTTGAATCGTAGACAGATATAAAAATGGAGTACTTTTTTTTCCTCCCAAGATTTTCTTTTTGTTTTGCTGTAGAAAACCACAGCTTTTTGTATCTGAATTAAATTGGTGAAGGTGCTAGCACCACAGGTAGATTCTAGATGATTTATAAAATCAAAAGTGTTTTTTTTTTTTTTTTTTTTTTTTTTTTTTTTTTTTTTTTTTTTTTTAGGTTTTTGCTAT
Organism: Tupaia tana; assembly: GCA_026018925.1. Classification (NCBI taxonomy): domain Eukaryota; kingdom Metazoa; phylum Chordata; class Mammalia; order Scandentia; family Tupaiidae; genus Tupaia; species Tupaia tana. The sequence continues at coordinate 11,791,501 of JAKSZU010000021.1, forward strand.
AGGGTGCATGTACTCACCAGAGACAGTGAGAGGAAAAATAAGAAATCACCCTTCAGGGAAGATAGCTACACTGCAACCCCTTCTCTTTCATTCTCCTCCTGGGATTTTGGGCACACGCACACGTATGCACACACATGCACACGTGTGTGCACCCAGTGTGATTTCCCAGCTGTTGGTTCTGGGACTCGAACGGCAGTTAGCCATGTGGGAAGTCCAGCACCTTGTCCACCACATCAACTGCCGGCCCCGGCTGTGGTGATCATTTATAGCCATTCCTTTGAGTATCTTCAGAGTTGATTAACTGTAGTTACCATTTTAGATAACAAGGCCAGATGTGTTTCTGGGCATTTGAGCTAGAGATAGATGAATCTGTCTCAATGCTAAGTCAATGAACATTGATTTGGTACACAGTGAAGCATGCCATGTTATAAGAAAATAAACATAACTTAAAGGCAAAGAAACACTAAACACCCAGTTAATTTATGGTGAAGCATACTTAGTTTATGATTTTGGTTAATATATACTTTAACTGGAGCAGTGTTCTGCACTCATTTTTATTAAATACTGTAGGTGTTTGCTGGGGCATGAGGTAATAACCCAAATACAATTAAAATGACTATAAAATTAAGGGTCTCCACATAGGCTCCCAAGGATGGGCCTGTGTGAGGCTTCCAGTCATCGGCCGTGGGTGGTCTGCTATTGGTGTATGACACTTAAATAGAGCTTTTTCCCCCTTAGGTCTGTAAGGTGTTAAGGTGTTTTTATAAAACCCCATAAACCCTCGTTAAACACGTTTTTTTTTCATAAAGAAAACTTCAATCTTTATTTGACGTGTTTTCTGTGGCACTATTTTGGCATTTTAACAAGTCCTTTAAAGAATCACTCTAATAATTGCATACAGCTCTGAGGGGTGGAGAAAGGGGAATATTTATTTAAGATTTTGTATATCAACCTGCCCGAACCACTAAGCAAGAGGTACAGCATTTTGATACATTTAATTTAATAAGGAAAAAAAGATCAAATGAATCTCCAGGTGGAGAAAGCCTAATTTGGATATTGCATATTAACTGATTGAACAGAAGTTTTGACTACTGATTGAATTAACTCTGATTCAAATAATAGATTATTTACTACAGTGAGGTTGGACTTCCCTAAACACTCTATAAGAAATAGCAGCACGTTTTCTCATCCTCTCACTCTTTATCCCCTTTCCTTGCTTTGTATTTTTTTGTCCATAGCGCTTACCGCCTTTGAAGGCAAAATAGTTTATTTGTGCATCTATTTTTTTTTGTCTATCTGCATATCAGCTCCATGAGAAACAGACTTGAACTTCTTCACTTGTTCCTATGAGCCACATGTAGGACAGTGCTTGGAACGTAATGGCACACAATAAGTATTGAATGAAGGAAAGAAGGAAGAAGTGAATGAATAAGTTACATTTCATGTGTGTTCCATGGTGAAACATGAATGTCCGCTCTCCTAGAGTCCAGATTTTACGTGCATCTAGATCTCCCTTACTTACGAATCTCATTTCTTTCTCCCTTTACTCCACATCTTGAGTCATACAATCTTGGCATCATTAGTAATAATATTTGTGTGATACAGTAATGATGTGAGGTCAGACCATGCTTTTTTTTGATGATGTCACGAGGCAGTATTCCATGTAAATACATTTGGACTCTAGAATTTCATCCAAGTAGAAACAGGTGGTTAGGTTAATCTTTTTAAACCCCCTCTTTACTTTAAAAGGAGGAAAACATCTCCGTTCTCAGCAGTGGCAGTATGTGTAGCTCTGTATTGCTTGAAAATGTTTAGCCAGGGAGGAAGATTCTGAGAATATGGCAGAGTGGGGTGCAATAAGAATCTCCCCACCTGCACTATAATCTCACGGGACAATCTCTGGATTTTTCCAAATATTTTGGAACTCCAGAGTCTATTGAAGGCTTCAAACTTTCAGGGAAGTACTTGGGTGGTAAATTATAGTTAATCTGAGTAAATTTTAACTCCTAGCACAATACCAGCTACCCTCCCCCATTTCTAGGCCTCCTACAGGCACCTGTGTATGTGTTCCTGGAGCAGCTTGCGCGTGGCTCATGGGAACAAGGTGGGCAATAGGAAACCTGTCCTCCAAATATGGGGACACTGTTCTGATTGTTGTTCACTGCATCTGATCATGGGACAGGAGTGGGTGGGTTCAACCATCGTTACACTTTATTCTCATTATTGCACACCCCTCCTTCTCTAGCTAAAGTGCCCTTCCAAGGGATTTGAAGGGCTAGCAACCCCCATCATTTTTTATTAAAAATTTTTTGTTATTTGTTTAGAGATTTTTGCTATAGGGCATGTGTGCTCACTAAAGACACAGAGAGAGACAGAGAGAAAGTGAGAAATCACCCTCCAAGGAGGATGGCCACCATTCTCCTCTTGGGATTTTGGACATGAATGTACATGCACCCCGTGTGAGTTCAAACTGCTGAGTACAGGATTCAAACTATGGTCAGCCATGTGGAAGTCCAGTACCTTAGCTGCTATGCCACGTCCTGGCCCCTTACCTTTTTCTTTTTTAAAAAAGAAAGATTTTTGCTGTAGAGGGCTTGCCTAAACTATAAAATAGAGGTCTCCTCAAGTCTCTTCTGAGCCTTCGTCTTTCCCTCATCATGTGCTATCACATTTTTTTTTTAATTTTTTTTTTAGGTTTTTGTCAAAGGGCCCATGAACTTGCCAGAGACAGAGACAGTGAGAGGCAAAGTGAGAAATCACTCCCCAAGGGGATGGCTATGCTGCAATCCCTTATTCTCCCTCCTCCTCCTGGGATTGTGGGCATGCACACATACATACCTGGCATGATTTTCAAGCCACCAGCTCTGGGATTCAAGCCATGGTCAACCATGGTCATGAGAGCCCAGCATCTTAACTACCACGCTACCTGCTGGCCTTGCTATCACTTTCTACTTTTCCCTGTATATATGGTTGCTTTCCTCCTAGAGTTTTCATCTTTAACACATGATGATCAAATGTAGAAAAAGGGATATGAAGAGAGCTTTTTTCAAAGGTGAGGGGTGGGACCAGCAGATGGTGTAATGGTTATGTTGCTGGACTCCCACATAGTCAAATGTGGTTCAAGTTCCAGATCTGGTAGCTTAAAACTCAGGAAGGGTGCATGTACATACATGCCCAGTATTCTGAGAAGAGAATGGAGGAGAAGGTATTGTGGCATAGCCCTCCAGCCCTAAGGGGGTGAGTTCTCACTTTCTGTCTCTGTTTCTCTTTGTCTCTCCTGTGAGCCCAAGCACTCTATTAGCATCATCAAAGTGGGTGATGCAAAATCAGACTGAGTTCACTGGGGCAATAGATATTTCTCCAGTGATAGTTGGAGACTTAAATACCCTAATCTCAGTAATGGATAGAAAAACCAGACAGAAATAAGTAAGGAAACATGACTTGAAGAGGTCATGTGACGATACAGTGAGAAGGCACTCATATAAAGGCAAAGAAGAGAGTCCTCATCAGAAACCAAATATGATCAGACCTTAATCTAAAACTTTCTGGGTTCTAGAACTGCAAGAATATAAATTTCTGTTGTTTAAGTCACAAAGTCTGTGATATTTTGTTGCAACAACCTGAGCAGACTAAGACAGACTTTGGTACTACGAAGTGGAGTGCTGTTGTAACAAATACTGAAAAATGCGGAAGTAGCTTTGGAGCCAGATAATGGGTAGAGTCTGGCAGAAAGTTGATGTGCATGCTGAATAAAGTCTAGATGAAGGGACAGTTCACAGAAATATGGACATTAAGGGTGATTCCAGTGATGGCTCAGGAAGAAAAGAAGAGAGCTGGAAAGAAAGCTTCCATCTTGAGGGAATACATGAATAATTAGGAAGGGCATGGTGGAAGAAATATAGACATTAAAGGCCATTGTGTTGAGGCCTCAGAGAGCAATGAGGAACAGGTCTTTGGAAATGGGAGAAAAGGTGATCCTTGTTATAAAATCGTAAAGAACTTGACTGAATTGTGCTCTAGTACGTTGGGGAAGATAGAACTTATGAATAAAGTTGTATATTTAGCTGAGCTGATTTCTTTTTTTTTTTTTTTTTTTTTTGGAGAGGTTTTTTCGCTATAGGGCGCGTGCACTCGCCAGAGAGAGAGAGACATAGAGACAGAAAGCGAGAAATCACTCCCCAGGGGGGATGGTCACGCCGCAATCCCTTCTCCTCCATTCTCCTCTCGGGATCTTGGGCACACACGCACACGTGCCCAGCGTGAGTTTTAAGCCACCGGGTCTGGGACACGAACCGCGGTCGCCTACGTGGGAGTCCAGCGACATAACCATTACGCTAACTGCTGGTTCCCAGCTGAGCTGATTTCTAAGCAAAATGTTTAAGGCTCCTCCTGACTGCTTACAGTAACTACAAGAAAGATGACTTGACTGAGCCATTATTAAGCAAAAAGAGCCAGAAGTAAAAGATTTGGAAGATTTTCAGCCTGTTTACATTGCAAAATATAAAAAGGTGTGTTTTATTTGTTTGTTTATTGGAGAGGATTTTGCAATGGAGCGTGAGCCCTCGCGAGAAAGACAGAGAGACAGAAAGTGAGAAATCACTCCCCAGGGGGATGGCCATGCCACAGTCCCTTCTCCTCCATTCTCCTCTTGGGATCTTGGGCATGCATGCACACACACCTGGCATGAGTTTAAGCTACCGGGCCCAGGACTAGAACTGTGGTCAACTACATGGGAATTCAGCGACATAGCCATTATGCTAACTGCTGGTCCCAAAAGGTGTGTTTTAAAAAGAACACCAAGGGTACAGTTGGACTGTTGCTTACTTTATGTTGTGTTCCCCCAAAATTAATACGTTGATGCTCTAACCCTTACTGTGTCTGTATTTGGAGATGGGGCATTTAAGGAATCTCTTGCATAAAAAGATTATGCAATTATTTAAGCAGAAATATACTAGTTTGAGCTGAATGGGATGGACAAAGATAAGATGAAATGGGGCCAGCAGATGGCATAGTGGTTATGTCACTAGACTCCCACATAGCTGACCATGGATATAGTCTTGAACCTTCGAGTCTCCTCCCAGGATCTTAGAGGAGAATGGAAGAGAAGGGATTGCAACATGGCCATACTCCAGGTGGTGGTTTCTCACTCTCTCTCGCTGTCTCTGTCTCTCTCCTGCAAGCACACGTGCCCTAAGGATAAAACCTCTACAAACAAACAAACAAAAAAAAGATAAAATGAAAAGAATTCTACAGGGTGGAATAATAGATCTATTTGGCAGCAAATGCAAGTAATTCTTTAAGTGAAAGAAGAAATGATCCCAAAGGCAATTCAGAGATCATCAGGGCAACAAGTCAGATAATATCTGTCCAACAGAGCTTCAGGGTGCTGTTCTCATGGAGGGGGGTGGGGGCAGAACCTCTGTCCAGTGGGTAAAGAAGGCAGGGCATCAAACCAAAGGTGATTAATTTCAAGCTTTAAAGTCTAATGGGGTTTGCCTTGCTAGTTTTTAGGCTGACTTGGGACCTGTTTTCCCTTTTTCCTTCTAACTTCTCCCTTTCAGAATGGAAATTTTGACCCTATGCTGTCATCAGGGTATTTGGGGAACAAATACTGATAGAACAGGTTCACAGTTTTGCCTCAGGATGATTTGTATTTGAGTCCCACTCACATCCAATGTAGATGATATTTGGATGAGACTTTGCCCTTTAGCACTGAGGCTAGAACAAGTTAACCATTTGGGGCTACTAGAATGGAATGGATGTATTTTGCATATGAAAAGGGCATGAATTTGGGGGAGGGGCAGGAACAGAAAGTTATGGACTGAATGTGTTCTCCCAAATTTATATATTAAAGTTCTAACTCTGGTGTGGCTCCGTTTGGAGATGAGGCTTCAAAGGAAGTAATTAAGGCTTAAGGAGGTTATAAGGCTGGAGTCCTGATATGGTAAGATCAGTGTCCTTATAGAAAAATCTTGCTCTTTCTTCTGGTCTGTCTGCCTGTCTCTCTCCATATGCACAAAGAAAAGGCCATGTTAGCCTATAGCAAGAAAGTGACCATCTGCAACCCAGCAGGAGAGCCCTTATCAAACAACAACCCTGCTGGCACTTGGATTTCTATTATAGTATCCAAAGCTTTGAGAAAATAAATTTCTGTTTAAATCACCAGGTTATTGGGTTTTTGTTGTTGTTTTTTATTTTTTTAAATTATTTTTTAGAGGTTTTTGCTACAGGGCGTGTGTGCTTGCCGGAGAGATAGAGAGACAGAGAGACAGAAAGTGAGAAATCATCCCCCGGGGGCATGGCCACGCTGCAATCCCTTCTCCCCTGTTCTCTTCTTGGGACCTTGGGCACGCACGCACACGCGCCTGGCGCGAGTTTAAGCCACCGGGTTTGGGACTCAAACCGCGGTCGACTACATGGGAGTTCAGCGACATAGCCATTACACTAACTGCTGGTCCCAGGTTACTGGGTTTTGTAATGGCAGCTCAAGCAGGCTAAGAGAATTGTGAAAATGTAGGCATAACCTAACAAAACCTATGCAGTAAAAGTAGTGCTAAAGGAACACATTTATAGCTATAAATGCTTGCATTAAAAAACAAGAATGAGGGACCAGCCTGTCGTGTGATGGTTAAGGTGTCTGAATCTTGCATAGCCAGCTGCATGATTTGAGGCCCAGGCCTGGCAGCTTGAAAAATACACCAAGTGTGTCAACTTGTGTGCCCAAAATCCTGAGAAGAGAATGAGAAGAGATTATGGTGTGGTCATCCCCCCTGGGGGATACTTTCTCATTTTCCTTCTGTCTCTGTCTCTCTCCATTTAAGTGCATGTTCCCTGTGGCAAAATTTAAAAACAAGAAAGATTTCAGATCAACAACCTAACTTTGCCACTTAAGGAACTAAAAACAATAATAATAATAATAATAATAATAATAATAAAACCCCTAAAGTTTACAAATGGAAGAATAGAATAAAGACCATAATAGAGATAAGTAAAATAGATAATAGAAAAATGATAGAGAAAATTAACTAAACCCAAATTGGTTTTTAAAAAAAGATCAACAAAATTGACAAGCTATTAGCTAGAAAAGGGAAAATGCAAATTAATAGAATCTGAAATAAAAGTGGGTGCATCACTATTGATTCTACAGAAATAAAAAGAATTATAAGAGGGTACTATGAGGGTCAAGCAGTGGTACAACAATAAAATATGATGCTCTACAAGGCAATCCCACATGGGAAGGTTCCTACTTCAAATCCAGAGACCTCCATTAAATATGCTGGCACACTCTTGCCTGTGATCCAGCTAAAGGCTAGGAGGGGATTGCAGGATCAGGAATTGTTGAGGGTCTCTCTCTCGTCTTTCTCTTTATCTCTTACCCTCTCTCTCTTCTCCCACCCAACCTTCTCCTACTGGTTCTATTTCACTGAGAGTCCTGACTAATATAATAGGATAAACTTTGTTAGACATAGCTGAAGAAAGAATTAGTAAGTAGAAAGATAGGTCTGAGATAACAAGAATGTAGCACAGAGAGAAAAAATAAGAAGAAAAAGTAAAAAAAAAAAAAAAAAAAAAAAAGTTAAAACACATGAAGAGTAAAATAAAAAAAGTCTAACATTTGTTTGAAGAAGAGATTATGGTGTGGCCATCCCCCCTTTGAGATACTTTCTCACTTTCCATCTCTTCTTCTCCAGAAGAGAAGATGAGAGTGGTAGAATTTTCCAGAATTAAGAAAGGCATTTATTTAGAAACATACTAACCATGATTAATTCCTAATTACTCACTGCCTAGGGAAAGAAAATTTAAGATTTTAATTTTTGTATTGGTATTTTTAGAAAAAGATTTGTAAAGACATTGAAAGTATCAGTTATGAGGTTAAAAAAAAAGACTTTTCTTAGGATATTTGCACTTTTCTCCATTTCCGGGTCACATTATGTTATAATATAAATTATACCCTTTTAGGGACCAGCAGTTAGCGTAATGGCTATGTCGCTGGACTCCCACGTAGTCGACCATGGTTTGCGTCCCGGACCCAGTGGCTTAAAACTCACACCAGGCGCATGTGCGTGTGTGCCCAAGATCCCGAGAAGAGAACGGAGGAGAAGGGATTGCGGTGTGGCCATCCCCCCTGGAGGGTGATTTCTCGCTTTCTGTCTCTCTGTCTCTTTCTGTCTGTCTGGTGAGCGCACACGCCCTATAGCAAAAAACCTCTCAAAAAAATTATACCCTTTTATTTATCAGATGATGTATTATCAAAGTAGAATTTAGTGCACTTGTGAAATAAAGTGAGTTAATGCATCAAAACATTTTATATTAAACCTTCTCAACAAAGAAAATTTACAAAATGTTTAGACTGAAGCTATGTCCATACATAGAGTGTATTTTATAATACTTAACTAGCGTGCGGTTTTCATTCTGAATATAATACTTGTTTTGAATTTTAAATAACAAAAAATATTTTACATATTTCTGCTTAAAGTTACATTTTGTCATATTTGGCTTCAAAGCATATGGTAGAATCAGTACAGTGCCCATCCAATGGAAATACGAACAGGACCACACAAAATGGTTCCACTATGTCATTTTGTTTAATGCAGCCTCATGAAAATAAACTCTTCTCACCACAAGAACTTGTCTGTCATTTTTCACTCTTTAAAATGATCTCTTCTAACTTCATTTCTAGCACCTTATCCTTATTCTAATTGTTATCTACACTATAGTAACTGACTTTAAGCTTTGTTTATTTTGCTTTGAAATCCCTCATTTTGTATTTTTACCACATTCCTAACTATAAAATGCATGTTATTAAAACATGTTGAACCTTTGGGATAGTTTGATGTCAGTAATACAAGAGTTTTGGCTCATTCCTTAAGAATTTTGTGGGATTTGTATTTTTAGTATATTTGATATTTTTCTATGTGTTTTAGCTTTTAGAGATTTTAAAGTACCTAACAGAACTGACTTAATTATTCAGAACATTGAATTTAATCTTTATTCAGCTTTTTTCTTTCTTTTTTTAGCTTGTTTATCAGTGTATTTGTGAAACATTTTTTATCCAGGAATATTAGATTTTCTTGACATTAACCCGAGACACAGAACTCAGCTTCAGAAAAGGCAAGAATTACTTCCAGATCTTCTGAATATATGGGAGACAGAATAATAGCAAAATAATACATAAGCAGAAGAGCAAGACATGGGCAATTATAATAGAGTCTATTTCCAATCACAGTTTATACTTTTAAAAGGGCAATACCCTAAAAGGGAAATAATATTCTAATAAAGCCTTGCTATAGAAAATGAGAGGAAACATTAAATGGCTATTATCACTTTTTTTTTATTTTAATTTTGCCAGAGAATGCCTGTACTTGCCAGAGAGAGAAAGAAGGAAGTGAGAAAGCACCCACGTGGGGACATAGTCACACTGCAATCCCTTCTCCTCCATTTCTACCTCCTTCTGGGATTTTGGGCCCACATGCACCTGTGAACAACATGTTTCTTGAGCTGCCAAGTTCGGAATTTGAACCATAGTTTACTATGTGGGATCCAGCCACCTTAATCTCGAGGCCATTGGCTGGCCCTATCATTTATTTTGTTATTAATCCTGCATCACATCTTTAAAAAATTACATTTAATCATTGTACATTTTGCAGGGTACAGGGACCAGTAGATGGTGTAATGGTTACGTCACTAGACTCCCACATGGCCAACCACAGTTTGAATCCCAGACCTGGTAGCTTAAAACTTACACCAGGCACGTGTACAAAACCCCAAGAGGAGAATAGAGGAGAAGGGATAGTGGTGTGGCCATCCCCCCTAAAAGGGTGATTTTTTGCTTTCTGTCTCTCTGTCTCTGTCTCTCTGGCAAGCATGTGTGCCCTATAGCAAAAATTTCTCTAAAAAAATTTACAGGGTACAAAGTGGTTTTTCCTAGCATGAATACAGTGTATAGTCAAGTAAAAATATTACCACATACATTATCATCAACAGATGATTTTCATTTTTGTATCTGTTAAATTTTCTTTTCTTTCTTTGATCCCCTTTCTCCCACCCCCTATTATCCACCCTCCTATATACTGTTTCTAGTATCTACAGTTGCCCTCCTTGCTACTACATCTTCTAATCCCTCAGTTTCTGCCATAGAGTGCAGACATTTGTTATATATTGAATGGGGACATACAATGTCTCCCTTTCATAGTCTGGCTTGCTTCACTTAACATTAAAACTTCCATATTTGTCCACCTTGTATCAAATGTCAAGGTCTCATTGTTCTTTATGGCTGAGTAGTATTCCATAGTAAATATGTGCCATATTTTTTTCCATCCATTCATCTGCTCTTGGACATTTGGGATGATTCCATGTCTTGGCAATTGTGAAAAATGCTGCAATAAACATGGATGTGCAAGTATTTTTCTGAGTGTTTTCCTATTTTTTTTGGGTAGATACCCAGCAGTAGAATTGATGGATTGTATGGTAGCTCTACTTGTAGATTTTCTAGGAACCTTCATACTGTTCTCCACAATGGTTGAAGTAATTTACATTTCCACCAACAGTGTAGGAGAGTTCCCTTTCCACCACAGTCTTGCCAGCACTTACCATTCTTCTTTTTTTTAATCTTAGCCTTTCTGACTGGGGTTAGGTGGTATCTCATTGTGGTTTTGATTTGTATTACCCTTATGATAAGAGATTTTGAACATTTTTTCATATGCTTCTTGGCAGTTCCTTGGAGAGTTATCTGTTTAGTTCATTTGCTCATCTTTTAATGGATTCTCATTTTTCTTCTTCTTTTTTTGTGGGTAAGCTGCTTGAGTTCCCTGTGTATTCTGGTTATCAGTCCCTTATCTGAGACACCCCCATTCTGAGGAGTGTCTCCTCACTCTAATTATTATTTCTTTTGCTATGCAGAAGCCTTTTAGCCTGATGTAGTCCCACTTATCTATTTTTGGGATTATTGCCTGTGCTTTGGGAATCTTATTTATTAAATCTTTTCCTACTCCCATATCTCCAAGAATTTCCCCTGTGTTTTCCACAAGTGGTTTTATAGTTTGAGGTTTTACATTTAGATCTTTGATCCATTTCGAGTTGATTTTTGCTAATGGTAAGAGAAAGGGGTCCAGTTTCATATTTTAAAAATGTTTGTTTATGAACCTCAGTAATATTAAAAATTTGAACCTATTCTTTGGTGTGGGGAGCTATGTTGTTGAAAACTGTTTAGTGGTGTCCCCAGTTTCTGTCCACTAGATGTCAATAGTACCCTCCCCAATTGTGGCAATAAAAATGTCTCCAGATTTTGCCAAATATACTTTGCAGAGAAAAATTTTAACTGATTAAGAGCCACTGGTTTAGGGCATTATGTTAAATCATTCAGTAGTCTTGCCTTTGGTTCCTCGTTGTTTTCTTTTTTTTTCCCTAAATTTGCCAGTGTGTGTGTGTACTCACTGGAGAGAGAGGTAGAGAAAGAGGGGAAAATAAGAAAGCATTACCAGCTGGGAAGTGGGATTTTGGGTATATTTTTCAAGCCACAAGGTCCAGGACTAGAACCATGAGGTTGGCCAGGTAGGATCCAGCTGCTTTAACTATCATATCAATGACTGGCCTATTTATTTATTTTCTTTTGTACTTAAGGTTTATCTGTTCATTGTAGTTTATTCCGCATTTTAATTACTTGCTTTGGTTTCTAAATGACATGTTTTTGTCTTTCTGTTTTTAATCTTATTTTGTAGAAACTTTTTACATTAAAAAAAATCATTTGAAATTCATTCTATCTTACAGACCACAAGCAACCACTTAATATGTATACGTAATGAACCTTATATTTTCAATTCCTTCATTCTGAATGCTAATAAAGATATGGGATGAGGTATGTTGCAGGGTTAGTCCCTGTGAAACATAGGCTTCCTAAGTTTCTTATATGTTTGCTTGTAGGACATATACACTGAAAAGGCTAAGTGAACGAAAGTCCACTCCAGGTGCAGAGAAGCAGTGAAAATGCTGTCTGCAACAAAACCGATTGGAAATGCAGTTACAATCCTTCCTTTGCATAAACATGGACCAATGGGAGTGGGGGACAGGATTGCTCCTGTGTAAAGGTCCCAGCCTTCCTTCATTTGGGGAGACAAGAACTGCAACACTTGAGCTATCATACTTACACAGCCTCCTTGATAATCAAGCCATAGGCAGCTGTGATCAGACTCTATCCTGCTTCAAGATTGATGGCATGGTGGTTGACACTTGTGCATTTGGGCAATGGGTTCTCCCCCTGACCCCCTTAAGTAGTAAAAAAGCCATTTTTAAATTACACAGGAGCGCACTGCACTGGATAGTCTATGCTTTCTTGTGAAATTGAGAATAGCTAGAGTCTGTCAATAAATTGGTAAGGAGTGATACTTCTCATAAAAGCTTTATGATTGGGTTATGAATAAATACTTTTAAGCATCTTTTATGCCAGGCTTCTTTCATCCTTCCCATTCTTTCTTCATTTACTTATGGCTTATTTACCTATTTATTCAACTAACAGTTTTTGATCATTCGCTCTGTAGACGTTGAGATTTCGCCTTCAAGTAGCAGGAACACTCCTTTGGGAGAGAGGGTGGCAGAGAATACATGAACAGATAGTTATAATGCCATGTGCCAAATATAGTGATAAAAGGGAGTACATCTTAGGGTAGGAATATGGAGGAAGGCTCAGGCCAGGAAGTGCTTCTCAAGTGGAGTGAGGTCTAAATTTAGGATTAAATATGGAGTCACAATTATTCTAGGGGAGAAGTGGAAAAAATATTCCAGGTAAATGGAGGAAGGCATCATGGATGAAAAACTCAAAATTTAGTTTAAGTGGAAAGTTCTCTTTGCTCAGAATTTAAGAAGAAAATCCAATGAGTAACTGTTCCCTGAGCCAGGACAGTGCACAGTGTCCCTATTAGACAGGAGAGTGAATATGGTGCTTGTTTATACTGAGCATTATAAGTCTTTTCAAAGTGGGTCCCAGCAGTAGTTACTCTGGATATACTATATTACCCATGATTTATATGAGTATAGTTACTGTTTACTAACTATATAAATAGTGAGCTAATAAATAGTTCACATCTATTTATTTCTTCCTCCCAACTTTCTACTGGTAATGGGAATATCTACATATTGCCAAATCATTTTTGAGTGAACATTTCTTAATGAAGACAGTTTTTCTAAAGGAATATTGTAGTAAAAGAGCTGCTGCCTGATGTAATGACCCTACTTCCAAGTCAGCATTAATTAAATCTCACATTTCTTTATGCTTTCAAATATTTGCTTATATCGATATTATATCAATATTTTAAATTAAGTTATACCCTTTAAAAAAGAAGACAGTTTAACACTGTTTAACTCCCAAGGAAATTAATACTCTCTCCCATTTATTTGCATTCACTCACTGGTGAGACAGAGAGATAGAGAGACAGAAAGCAAGAAATCACTCACCAGGGGGAGATGGCCATGCTGTAATCCCTTCTCCTCCATTCTCCTGTCAGGATTTGGGGCACACACACACAGACACACACACACACAAACACCTGGCATGAGTTTTAAGGGCACCGGGTCTAGGACTCGAACTATGGTCGACTATGTGGGAGTCGAGTGACATAATCATTATGCCATCTTCTGGTCCCTCTTCTCTCATTTCTTATTTCTAATTCAATATTTATTTTCCTTTAGCTTGGATTTCCACCTTCATTCTGCCATCTCATTGTATCCTGGAATATACTTGCTTGCTGTTCTTTGAAAGGATAAAGGATTAGATCATAGGATTTAGATAATAGTCATGTCTGTTTGCAGACAGGCAGAAATGTTTAGTACCAGTTTATTATTAGTCAAGAGCAAAAGCCAATGTTGCTTGTTTTAATTCAGTAATTATAAAAATTAACTAAAGACATTGATTACTATCTTAAAAATAGACAGCAATTAATATTATGCACTTTGCAAGTAAGGCATGGAGTAAAACTAGGTAGTGGACTTGCAGAGTGGTCGAGGGACCTATCAGTAATCAGCATGTGGACCAGCAGATGGCCTGGTGTTTAAGGTGCCATCGTAAGCATGTGCTACAAAGCTTCTCTTAGGAAGGGTTAGCTCACACCATGAGGCATCAATAGCTAAGGTAGCCTAAGCAGAAAAGGTGGGAGAGGCCTGGGTTTATGGTAGGCAGAGTTATGAATGTGTCAACCCCTGGAAACTGTGAAGATGTAGAATGGCTAAAAGGCATTAAGGTAGAAACAGAATTAAGGTTCCTAATCATCTGACCTTAAAACAGGGAGATTACCCTGGATTATCTGACTGGGTCCAATGTAATCACAAGAGTTCTTAAAAGCGGAAGTGGGAGGTAGAAGAGTCGGTGTCAGAGTGATGTAAGACTTGACCAGTCCTGCTGGCTCTGAAGGTGAACGGTCCATGGGCCATGGAATGCAGAAAGCCTATAAAAGCTGAAAAAGGTTAAAAAAAAAATAAGTGGAGTCTCCCTTAGAACCTCTAAAAAAGAATGTAACTTGTTGACATCTTGACTTTTGCATAGTGAGACCTATTTCTGATGTCTGACTTCCAGAACTGTAAGATAATAAATGTGTGCTGTTTTAAGCCCCTGATTTGTAGCAATTTGTTATGGCAACAACAGGAAACTAATAGGATTCTGTTCTTTCCAGGGGAAGAAAAACATGACCAAATTCCAAACTATAGACAGCTGATATTTTAAAAGTTTATCTGTCTCTTCTATAGCAGTGAAAGAGAGAGGGAGGGAGAGAAGGAGAGAGAGGGAGAAAGAGATCTCTGACAGAGTCTTCCACCTACAATCCACCCCCAGACTTAGCCAGCTAGGATAATATGCACATGTGTGCATGTGGCATGGATAGGGAGACCTCAGGACATGAATCTAGAACCTTCCATCTGGCCTCAGCATTGAAGAGTATAGTTTTATTTTTGGTCCACTTTGGCTAGCCAAACAGCTGATTTTTGATAATGTTACTGCAATCTCTGGATCAATCATAGCACATTAAGATATTGGGTCTTTGGGAAAGCTATGACACATTTTTGCATAGAAAAACATAGAAAAATATGCCATTGGGAACCAGCAGTTAGCGTAATGGCTATGTCGCTGGACTCCCACGTAGTCGACCGCGGTTCGCGTCCCAGACCCGGTGGCTTAAAACTCACGCCGGGCGCATGTGCGTGTGTGCCCAAGATCCCGAGAGGAGAATGGAGGAGAAGGGATTGTGGCGTGAACATCCTCCCTGGGGGGTGACTTCTCGTTTTCTGTCTCTATGTCTCTCTCTCTGTCTCTCTGGCAAGCGCACGTGCCCTATTGCGAAAACCTCTCAAAAAAAAAAAAAAAAAAAGAAAGAAAAATATGCCATGAATTTTTAGAATTATTTTATTGAACTTTAATTAATTAATTTACTTCTTTCCTTACTTAATTTTAATTTGATCAGAAAGGGACAGAGTGAAAGAGAGAAAAGAGAGAAGGAAAGTGAGAAAGCAAGCCACCAGGTCCGGGACTTGAACTGCAGTCAGCCATGTGGGAATCCAGCACCCTCAACCGCCCTGCCTCCTGCCGGCCCCTGTCATGACTTTCTTACATCATAATACATGACGATCTAATGCATTATGAGTTCAGTATTTCATATTTGGACTTTCTGTTGTCCTGAAGTTTTCCTGTGCCTTATAGGAACAGGCTGCCTAGAACTCTGGTTTAGTGGGAAATGTTAGTGTAATTTACTACAAAATCACCAAGGAATAAAGTACATGGAAAGACATGAAGTCCCCTACCACTTCAGTACAAGTTGGATATGACAACTGATGGAGACCTTCTGGGAATATTCGGTGTTGCTTTCTCTAGCTAGCCCATCCATATTATTAACATTCACCCCAGAAATATATGTACAATCTAGGGTATTCTGTTTCAGTAACAAAGTGAGAACTTTAAGCTATATGGGGCATATGTATTTTCTACTGTATTTACTTTCAGAAAAAAAAAGAAAAAAGTATTGATGATTTCTTCCTTGCCACTAGGAAGAAAGTATTCTGTTGGCTGTGGGCTTTACATCATGAGGACTGCAAACTGCTACTGATTTCTACATTTGTGTATCACAATAAAAATGAGGTTCTGTCTTTTTTTCACTGATACTATTCCTTCACTTTTATTACAGAAAATCGTTAACTTGAATTCAAGATAGGTATTGTAGGGACCAGTAGATGGCATAATGGTTACATCGCTGGACTCCCACATAGTCGACCATGGTTTGAATCTTGAACTCAATGGCTTAAAACTCATGCTGGGTGCATCTGCATGTGTGTCCAAGATCCAGAGAGAATGGAAGAGAAGGGACTGTGGCATGGCCATTTCTCTGTCTCTCTCTGTCTCTCTGGTGAGCACACACAACCTATAGCAAAAATTGCTCTCCTAAAAAAAAAAAAGTTAGGTATAGTAAGATGAAGTTCTCTCTCCTTCCCTATAGTAATACCCTTTATGATAGATTTTATAGTACTTTACATAATAGGGAGAGTCAATTTACCAGCCCCTTAAATCTGGACTGGCCAGATGATTTGCTTTTGGTCAAAAGAATGAGGCAGGGACCAGCAGTTAGCGTAATGGCTATGTCGCTAGACTCCCATGTAGTCGACTGTGGCTTGCATCCTGGACCTGGTGGCTTAAACTCACGCTGGGCGCATGTGCGTGCGTGCCCAAGATCCCGAGAGGACAATGGAGGAGAAGGGATTGTGGTGTGACCACCCCCCCTGGGGGGTGATTTCTCTCTTTCTGTCTCTCTGTCTCTCTCTGTCTGTCTGGCGAGTGCACACGCCCTATAGCAAAAAAAAAAAAAAAAAAACCTCTTAAAAAAAGAAAAGAATGAGGCAGTAGTACCAATTCTGATGTCGGTCCTCATGAGGCCTTTTGCATTTCTACTCTTCTGTCTCTACCAAGAACAAGTCTGGGAAATATGCAAGTGGGTCATAGACCACATGCAGTCAAGCCCAAGGTCTTAGCCATCAGCGGCCAACTTCCAGAAGCAGATCTATGTGCATGCCCTTGGCTCACCATTGTATGACAGAACCAGCGCATGACTGGAAGAACTGCCCAGCTGGGTCCCACTATGTTAGCATACGCCAAAGATCCACACTCTATGCCAGAAACTTAACAACTCTAAAGTGTAGAAGTAGAAAAAGTAATGTTAGATACCAAAAGCTGCGTGGAGAAGTGAGTTCAGGGGGAAAGGAGGTTCAGAAAATTTTATTTAAGGTTTTGCCATAGAGCATGTGTGCTCACTGGAGGTGAGGGGAGTAAAAAATCACCCCCTGGGAGGATGGCCATGGACAATCACTCTTCCTCTATTCTCCTGGGATTTGGGGCATGCATACACACATGCACCCAATGTGATTTTCAGTCCACCAGGTTGGGACTTGAACCATGGTCCACCAAGTGGGAGTCCAGCACCTTAGCCACACTCCACCTGCTGGCTGCAGAGAAAATTTTTAATAGACACAAGAACATATGTAAAGGAAAAGTGGTTATGGAACCGTGAACCACAGTAGAAAAGAAATATGGACAATTCAATACATTATTATCTAAAAAAAAGATTGAATATTACAACATAATATAATATTTAATGGTGAAGAAGAGGAATATGTGTATATCCTTGATCAGATTATTACACTGTATGTGTGCCTCAAAAAACCGTACTATACCCCATGAAGATGTACACTGAATATATGTAAACTAGAAATCACATTAAAAATTTTTAACATAAATAGTGTTATTTTAGGGTAGAACATTTGGGATGATTTATTCACTAATAGCTGATTGATGTTACAGAATTTATGGAGGTCTGCAAACGTTCTGAAATTATGTGCAAAATTTGGTTCGTATGAATGGTTTGCTAACTTCCAACTTTTAGCAATTCTCAGATATCTGTGGGTCAGGAAAGTTTTACAAATTATCATTTTATTGATTTAGCAATGGGTTTAACCACATGCCAGATGTCACTCACTCACCTATTGAATGATGCTACTCAGATTCGATAGAGATGACTTTTTAACGTGTTTAAGCTTTTTTTTTTTAATGTGTAGTTGCTCTTGTATTCTTTTATTAATTAGGCTGCAACTTTTAGGATCTGTTTACTAGGTGTTAACTGACATACCTCAATACTATACTACTTCCAATCTTTTATTGAAGGCTTTTGAGCATTGCTTATGTTAGATTAAAAGAGTAATTTCAAATGCTGGTCCTCTCATTGCATTGCAAAAGCAGTAATATATATGTTCTTCTTGGAAGGATTTGTGTTAACATACCTTTATAATCTAGGACTTAAAATAATTTCTTTCCCCTTATCACTTCTTGCTCTGAGCAGATAGCCTTTCTTCTTGCTGCGTAGAGAAAGAGAAGTCGTCAGGTGCTGTATGGAACAGCAGGAGTTTTAGCAACTGAAACTTGTAGCCGTGACCCATTGCTTAGCTAAGTTAACTGAGACTTTGGCAATTGTTTATTTTTTTAATTGCCAGAGCATGTGTGAACTCATTAGAGACAGAGAGAAAGTACCCCTCACCCCGAAAAGAGCATAGATACACTGCAATCCTTTTTATTCCACTTTTCTGTCTTGTCAGGATTTGGGGTATGTATGCACACACATCTGGCATGTTTCTCAAGGTGCATGTGCCAGGGTTCGAACCATGTGGTTGGCCATCTGGGGTCCAGCTCCCCATCCCCCAGGTTGAACTAATGCGCTACAGAGTTAGCCCTGTTTAATTGTTTTAACCTTGAAAAACTATTTTCTTTTGTTTTGTTTTTTGTTTTTACTGTGTTTCTGTGTGTGAGGTTGTGGGTCATGTTGATTTCATCTGATGTCTGATTGTCCTCCACTGAGCTGATGAGGCTGACACATGGGGCTCTGCCTGAATGTGTGGCGTTTGATCTGCTCTTAACCACCACTGTGCCAAGGCCTGAGAGCCATGCATTTTCCCCAAACTCAGATCTTCTGGCTCATTGTCAGTAAGGTCATGCCAGAGCGGCTAGCCAACAAAAGCATATAGGGAAAATAAATTTGTCGTAGGAAAAGTACAGAAAAGTGATCACTTTCAGGCAGGACTACAGTAAGAACCCTGTTAGACTGCATTTCATGAACGTTGAAAACAAAATGCCTTGCCAAGTATCTGTTTTAATTTTTTTTGGGGGGAGGGGTATGTGTGTGTCAATTAAAGCACAAGTGTTTGGAAACTTCCCATACAGAGTTAGACCCAAATTCAGTTTTACACAGAAAATCATAGACATTTGCAAAACTTATTTACCCAGGGACCAAGATGGATGTATTGGAACACTTCCCTCCTATAAGGCCTGACCGTGTTTTTGCTAACCAGCTCCCAGGTGTTAGGAGTTGAGAGATGTGGGGTTGAATGTCAGCAAAGCATAGCAGGTGTAGTGGTGGTCCTAGAGAAACACCTCCTTTCTTTTCACAGAATAACAAGACACTTCACTGTTTTCTCTAGCACTTGCACCTTACAGATTCAAATACCAAATGGAGAGTGTTTCCAGATTACCAGAATGGCTGCTATAAATACCTGGTACTTGTAGTGGAGGTTTCTATCTGTTCTTTGTCTTTTCTCTAAGATATGGCATAATAATAAAAATGTCTCCTTTCTTTTTGGCTCTGAAATTACATTGAACTGTATAAAAAAATAAAAAAAGGAGAGTAAGGGAATCTAAAAATGATTCTAGATATTTGCTCTAGATATTTGAATACTCTTTTTCATTTTTAAAAAATTGTCAGAGTGTATACACTTGCCAGAGAGAGACAGAGACAGATGGGGGGAGGGAAAAAGCACCCTAATGGGGCATGGTCAGGTTGTAATCCCTGCTCCATCATTTTTTCATCCTGTCATGATTTTGAACAGACATGAACACGCACCCAGAATGTTTTTCAAGCCACTGGGGCTGGGATTTGAACCATGGTTGGCCACAGGGAAGTCCAACTCCCTTAACAACTGAGCTATGAGGCTGGACTGAATATTCTTTGTCAAAGAATATGTATGCTCTATATGTATCTATCATATTAATAATAGATTTTGTTACCCAAAGATGAAAAATGGAGTAGGAAGAAAACTCTGAGGAGTCCTTCAGATACCATAGTTCCTGGGAAAGTTTCTGACATTGAAGTAAGAAGGATTTGATCATTTGCTGGGCTCATGTGTTAAAGTTGGGAGAACCAGGCACCTGAAATTACTCAATGAAGTAATGACACTGCACAGGAGGCGCAGAACCTGCCATCTAGTGTTAAAAATTAAAAAAAAAAAAAAATTAAAAAAGAGAAAGTAACCATACATAAAATCCATATGAGAATCTCTTTCCTTCTTTCATATCCCCTAAGCCTCATGCCTTTTTGTTGCATCTGTATTCCTTTTTTACCCCAGCAAGGTGGCCATCAATGTTTGTTTTCACTAGATATTATCTGTATAAACATTTTAGATTTGCAGAATGGAAGATACACAATGTGTTTTGCCCTGACCCACATATCTCCTTAAGGAAGTCTATGTTTATTACATACTATTCTCAGAAGATGAACATGATTTAGAGATTGCTGTTGTGCTTGTCCTGGGAGGTACATGTTGGAATGAAAAAATCCCACACAAAGAGATTGGGCACAAGTTGAGCTCTGGAGTTGCATGCTCTGTTTCCTTTTACTTATTTTTTTTCTTTTTAAGAAAATGTTCTCAAATTTTCCTCTTGCATTGACCCAAGATAGTTTTTTAAGCAACATACAATTTTCAGCTGCCTCCACCCTCTGTTTTTGGATTACTTTTGTTTTCTAATTCTGTAGCCACTTAGTTATTTATTAGTAGTTCAAGAAGTGTCATAAAGCAGGAAAGTTACTTGCTACATATGCATAATTACTGATACACACCCAACTCTGTATACCATATACTTACACATAAATTTGTTGCTAATGGGTTCTAAGTGGCTGGAACAGAATCTACAATTTATCTATTATAGTTAAACTTGTTTTGACAGTTTTCTCTTTTAGCAAAAATGAACTTAAAATTCAGCAGTAGACAAGCCTTGATAATTTGGCTTAAAAGTATTTTGTACCATAAAAGTGTGGTCAACCATTTATAAAATGTACTTACTCTATTTCAACTCAGACTTTATAGAAATTTAGAGTTTTGAGGCCCAGATGAGCTGGAGAACTAGGTAAAAGGGGTCACAGTGTGATGAGACTGTTGAGATTTCTAACTCCCCATGTCCATGCACATGGACTTTAAAAAGAGAGGGGTAAAATAGACAAGTGGGATTATGTCAAGCTATAAATCTTTCTCACAGCAATGGAAACAATAATTAGAGTGGAAAGACAACTCTTGGAATGAGAAATTATATGTAAAAATTATTCCTCAGACAAGAGATTGATATCCAGAATATATAGAGAATTTAAGCAGCTTGCCCATTAAAAAAATTGGAAAAATGAATTGAATAGTAAACTTTCCAAGGAAGACTCATGAATAGCCAAAAGACATGTGCAAAAATGTTCATAGTTGCTGGGGCCTGTTCAGTAGAATGTGTTTTTCTGAGTGGGGGAGGGGGGGGCTGTGGATTAGAAATAAACTAAAAACAAACCCACAAAGATATACAAGCATAGAAAAGCATGGAGCTGATGGGCCAGACTTCTCTGATGGAGAAAGCCAGGATCTTGAACCAGCATCAGTTTTATTATTTTATAGGGCAGAAAATAGTGGAAGAAGAAATGGAATGCAAAGCCACTTGTTTTCAGATGTTAATCAGCTGATGATGTGAAAATGACTGACACAGTTTGGTTTCTTTTGATCTTTTGGGGTGAAATCTGAATACCACATGTGGATTCCTTAGATACTGCTTTGCAGTATTGGCAGTTAACATATTCACATGCTAATGATTTCATCGCTATGCAAATGAAGCTCACAAACCTTGTTTCTACATGTGTCTGTAGGTCACCATGTTTGTCCAGAATGGCTGCTCTCCACACATAGTCTATTGTCATAAGGGAGTTGCAAATTAAAACCACAAGATAACATTTAACCCCAATTAGAATGGCTTGGTTCAAATAAATAAAGAATGGGCAGGTGCACGAGAGGCTCTGGTGAAAAGGGAATCCTCTTTCACTCTTGATCAGGATGTAAATTAGTACAACTTCTGTGGAAGACAATACTGAGGTTCCTTAAAAACCTACAAATAGAATTGCCATATGACCCAGTAATCCCACTACTTAGTATTTACCCAAAGAATAGGAAAACAGAAAGACACTTGCACATCCATGTTTATTGCAGCAATATTCACAATTACTCAAACATGGAACCAACTAAGTATCCAAAAACTGATAACTGGGTTGAAAAACTGGCACTATGAAATATTACTCAGCTGTAAGAAACAGTGAGATCCTATTGTTTGATTCAAAGTAGATGAATATAGAAGATTTAATGTTGAGCAAAGTGAGCTAGATTTTGAAAGATACACACTGGGGACCAGCAAGTGGTGTGGTGGTTAGGCATTAGACTCACAAGGCTGACTGTGATTCAAGTTCCAGATACAGTAGCTTGCTTTCTCATTTTCTCTCTTTCTTTTCTGGTGAACTCACGTGCCCTGTAACAAATATTGAATAAATAAAATAATTCTAAAAGAAAAAGATGCATACCATATATACCCACTCAATTTGTACCAAATGTCTGCACTGTATGGCAGAAATAGAAAGATATGAAGAGCTGCTGGTAGTGATGTGGAAGGACCCTGAATTTATGAACAAACTTCAGCCACCTGAAGTTTCTGCCCTCTGGCAAACTTACTGCTCCTTCCCAGAACTACAGGGCAAACTGAAAACCTTGAATGGATTAGTGCCCTGAATAGATTCGACTTCCTGCTTCTCTGGCTCCTCCCTTTGATGCTGTGGAGGCCGGGTTCTGAGCCCATTCCCCACCCAGAGACTTCCCCTTCCCAATTCCCCCATGAAAGACTCTGTCTGATCCCCAGTCAGGGCAGGAGAATTCAGAGTGTTAACTCCTCCACCCTTGCCGGTGTATTAAACAGTTCTCTTAATCTCTCCAACTGCTGCTTTCCATTTCTCGGCATCTGGTTTTCTGCAGCAGTAGAGGGATAAATGCAGACACCAGAGACTGTAAGGGAAGAGAGTAGATGCTAGAAAGTAGGTGGTAGAGGGTGGATGTGAGGTGCAAAGGGAAAAAACAAAACAAAACATTTAACTGATTAAGAAAAGTAAATTTCTCCGTTAAAAACAAATATTTATAGAATTTCAAAATCTATAATTTTCATATAATATTCAATTTGTGTAAATAATAAAAATATGGAAAGAAAAAATATAAGGGGGGTACTAATTTCACATACGATATTAATCACTTACCAAAGTCCTACCTCTTAATGTTATCATATTGGGTAACTGGGTACTAGGATCCAACATATAAATTTGAGAAGCACGTCAACATTTAGACCATAGCAGCCATATACACCTCTTATGCAACTTCTTTGCTTCTTACATAATATCTATGTCTTGAGCTCCATATACATGTTAACACGACTTCTAAGACTTGGACTAGAGCAGCTCTCAGTGGTAGGAAACATGAACACTAAATTCACCTGCTCTGGAAAAATCTAGGCCTTGACTTCAAATTATGTTCAAACTTTGACTTATTAAAATATTAATGCAACATTTACACTATGATTCATAATTCTTGCTCATTTTAATTTGTAATGTTGTAAGTTACCATGTGTAAAATTGGTGTCATGTTCATTGTGTTCCATTACAGTATACCCAACTTGGCTCTAAGGCAGCAAAGAAGATGCATGTTCTTCATTCACTCATTCACTGGTGTACTTAGCAAGTATTTTTTTGAGTGCTACTCTGTGTCCAGCATTGCACAAGATGCTAGGTAGGCAAGAAGAAAGCATCTAGTACGAGGCTATAAACTTGTAAACTCATTATGATGAAGCCAAATAAGTGCTTTGATTGAATTGTGTACAGAATACAGTTAGGGTCCCAATGCAGAAGGGCAAAAGGTATCAAGAAAACTTCATATAGGAGATTGTGCCTATAAAAGATATCCTGGGGGGACCAGCAGTTAGTGTAATGGCTATGTCGCTGGAATCCCACGTAGTCGACCGCGGTTCGAGTCCCGGACCCAGTGGCTTAAACTCACGCCGTGTGTGTGTGTGTGTGTGTGTGTGTGTGTGTGCGTGCCCAAGATCCCGAGAGGAGAATGGAGGAGAAGGGATTGCGGTGTGGCCATCTCCCCTGGGGGGTGATTTCCTGCTTTCTGTCTCTGTCTCTCTCTGTCTGTCTGGCGAGCGCACGCGCCCTATAGCAAAAACTTCTCAAAAAAAAAAAAAAAAAAAGATATCCTGAAAACTGAGTAAGATGTTCACCAAGTGAAGGAGAAAGGCCACTGTAGACAGAGAAGGCAGTGTGAGCAAAGACAGAGGTGTGCAGAGGCTTGTGTTTTTGGAGAACTGGAGGTGTTTCAACATGTCTGGTGCATGGGCACTGTGAGAAGAGGGAGATGAGATGAGAGAGATGCATAGAAGCCAGATTGTGTTGGACTTTATATATTTCAGCCTAGACTTACCTTGCAGGCGGTCTGGAACCCCAAAAGAGCCTTACTTAGGAGGAGATGAATGTGATTAATTTAGTGACAGAGTGGATGATGACTTGACGCAAGCAACATGAGGCAGGGGTGAGTTAAGTGACGATGGCAAGAGTTCAGGAGCAAGGTGACACAATCTGAGTTAAAGTAATAGAAATGGGATGATATAAAGGGACTTAAACAAGAAGCATAATAGAGATAGCATTGGTAGAACTTAGTCCCCAAACTTACTCTCAGGTTAGGAGAGGGACAAAAGGAACAGACAACTATAAAATGATTCCCAGGTTTTTGACATGGGAGATGGCAAATAGAGCCTTTAACTGAGATGCAAAATACTAGGAGAAGATCATTTCTGTTCATTTGTTGATTGATCCTGGGTGTTTTCTTAGGTCCCGCACAGGTGGCAGGTCTTGTTCATTAATGAGAATCCCCCCTGTGGGCACCAGGAATCGAGTGTATGATGAATGTGAGTCAGACCGCCATGGTCGACATGTCCTAGACTTATTTCTGCTCTGCTTCAAGATAGAAAACTGGTGACTTTCTTGGTGACTCAAATACTCAAAGATAGGGACCAGCAAATGACTTAATGGTTACATCACTGGACTCCCATATAGTCGACTGTGGTTTGAGCCCTGAACCCAGTGGTTTAAAATTCGTACCTGGTGTGTGTACATGTGTGCCCAAAATCCCAAGAGGAGAATGGAGGAGAAGGGATTGTGGCATGGCCATTCCCCCAGGGGGGTGATTTCTCACTTCCTGTCTCTTTCTCTTTCTCTGACAAGCACAAGTACTCTATAGCAAAATTCTCTCTCTCAAAAACAAAACAAAAAACAAATACTTAAAGCTATCTAGAGTCTCCTAACTCTGTTCTTGGCTAAGACCATTAAAGTCCTCAGGCTTCTACTCTGCCTAAACATCCCAGCTCCAGCCTCTATTATCTCATCATTAAACTTTTTATACAATACCGCGGCCATTTTCCTCTCTCCTTCCTTGTGTAGGCATAAAGCTTTCAAGTGGTCCAGCAGTCTTTAAGCAGTAGCCTCTACTTTAGCTGCTAGGCTGGGTGGCCTTCTTCTATAAATTCAGCAGATAAGGAAACAGCTCAGGGACCAGCAGTTAGCGTAATGGCTATGTCACTGAACTCCCATGTAGTAGACCGCAGTTCGAGTCCCAGACCGGGGAGTTAAATTCACATGGGGTGTGTGTGTGCCCAAGTTCCCAAGAGGAGAATGGAATGGAGGAGAAGGGATTGTGGCTTGGCTATCCCCCCCCAGGGGGTGATTTCTCACCTTCTATCTCTCTCTGTCTTTCTGTCTTTTGAGTGCATGTGCCCTATAGCAAAAACCTCTCTCTTAAAACAACAACAACAACCAACAAACAAACAAGAACAGCTCAAACAGATGTAGGCAATTGCTTACTCTTGGCACAATAGGCAGTGTGAGCTTCATGTTTGCATCAGTTCCCTTTATTTCCCAAATCTTATGGGCAATGTGAGCAGACTCAGGTGAGTGCTAATCATACAGTGATCTGACAGAGCTGAAGAGCCCTGCACAAAGGAAAACCCTCCCCCAGTATTCTCAAGGGAGCCCCAGCAAAACTGCCCAACCTTTGCTTGAGAGAATACAGTTCTTTGTTATCCTGGTCAAGAGACAGATCTGCACTCCAACCCACAGGGAAACACTACCTGTCCTAATCTGTTCAGGCTGCTCTAACAACTGGTGGTTAAGAAGCAACAGGCATTTATTTCTTACCATTCTGGAGGCAGGAAGTCTGAGATCAGGGCACCAGTATGGTTGGATTCTGATGAGGACTGTCTTCCAAATTGTAGATTGCTGACTTCTTGTGTGTCAGAAAGGGGAACAGAGAGCTCTCTGGAGCTCTTTGACAAAAGCACTAATCTCATTCATGAAAGCTCCAACCACATAAACTAATCATCTTTCAAAGGTCCTCACCTCCTAATACTATCACATGGGAGTTTAAGATTTAGACATAGAAATTTTGCAGGGATACAAGCCATGCTGTTGCAACCTCTGTCTTCAAGACTGTTTGCCGTCCTAATAACCTTGTAAAGATTGGCTGAGATGTGTAGATAGGCTGTGCAGAATCACCTCCATCAATAGCTCCCATGTTTGCCAATTTCTGATGGTGAAATTAGTGAGTTTAATTTTGGAATATTACATATGAGGTGTTAATTGGGTGTTAGGTAGATACATCCTGTAGGCAGTTAGCTAAATATACTCAGAGCTTTAGGGAAGTGCTTGTATCAAGAAATTTATTAGATTTTCATCCATATGGGTGGTATGAGGCCATAGGAGAAGATGAGATTATCCAAAGAGTACATAAATAAGAAGAGAAGAAAGCCATTAATAGAACCTTGGGGATTACCAATGTCTACATGACCTGGAAAATAAGAGCAATAGAAGCAGTTGAAGAAGGAATGGTCAGAGGAAAGAGAATTAAGGGAGAGCTACATCTTAGAATTCAAAAGAAGGAAACATTTCAGGAACGGAGTTGGCCATATTACCAAATGCAACAGTGGGATCAAATAAACTAAAGGTTCAAGAGTCCACTGGCTTCAGCAATTATGAGATCGCAGGTGATTTTACAAGAGTGTTTCAGTGGAGTTGTGTGTAGCAAAGTTTGATTATAACTGTGGAAAGTGAGAGGGAACAGAGAAGGAACAACTCATGCAGGCGATTTTGAAATGCTTACCTAGAAAGGAGAGAGAAAGAGGGTACGGAGTTTATAAAACATGTGTTTTTTTAAGCTGGAAGAAAACTGCCAGGATGTTTGGAAAAAGCAGTAGAGATGGACAGTGTAGGAGAAAGATCTAATTGATAGAGCAAGACCCTTCTCTGGCAAAGAAGGTATATTTGTTTCCTATAATTTCCATAACAAAATTTAAAAACTCGAGACCTTAAAAAACAGAAATGTATTCGTTCACAGTTCTTGAGGCCAGAAGTCTGGATCAAGGTGTCAGCAGGGCCGTGGTGCCCTCTCTCTGATGCCTGGGTGATGGGAGAGACCCCTGCCTTGCCTCTTCTGGCTTTCGGTATTTACCAGCATTCCCTGACCTGTGGCATGATCATGCCAAGCTTTGCTTAGCCTTCATCTTGCCTTCTCCTCTAGGTGCTTGCCTCCTCTATCTATCAGTCGACTTCAAACCTCACTCTGCCCTTCTCTCACAATGACTTGCTATTGAATTTAGGACCCACCTGGACAATACAGGATGAGCTCCTCATCCCAAGATTTAAAAAAATAAAATATTTTTTTGAGAAAGATTTTTGTTGCAGGGCATGTGCACCTGCTGGAGAAACGATGAGAAATCACCCCCTGCCCCCCGGGGAGGGATGGCCATGCAGTCCCTTCTCCTTCAGCCTCCTCTCGGGATTTTGGGCACACTCACATGTCTGGCATGAGTTTTAAGTCACCGGATATGGGACTTGAACCATGGTTAACTACGTGGGAGTCCAGCGATGTAACCATTACACCATCTACTGGACTCATCATCCCAAGATTATTAATCACATCTGCAAAGGCCTTTTTCCCAAGTATGGTAGCATTCTCAGATTCCAAGGGTTATGAGGTAGACATATCTTTTTAGAGATCACCATTTAACCCTTGACATGGAGATCAAGAGTAGAGATGAAAATATGAGTCTGGAACTAGAGGAGGACCCTTTGAGATAGGGCATGGAGGTTAAGATAGTGCATAGAAGGGACCAGCAGTTGGTTTAATGGCTATGTTGCCGGACTCCCATTTAGCCAAATGTGGTTTGAGTCCCGGACCTGGTGGCTTAAACTCACTTTGGGAGCATGTGCGTGTGCGCCCAAGATCCCGAGAGGAGAATGGAAGAGAAGGGATTGCGGCGCGGCCATCCTGAGGGGTGATTTCTCTCTTTCTTTCTCTCTCTGTCTTTCTGGCGAGCGCACGTGCCCTATAGCAAAAACCTCTCAAAAAAAAAAAAAAAAAAATAGAGATAGGAATTGGTGGGTCAGAAGCTGAAAGAGTTCTTGCATGGGAGCCCACAAGGCAGGCAGCAAGGACATCTGTTCAGAGGAGGATAGAAGAACTGAATATAAGAGAAAAGTGATGACATACTGCACAGGCCATGAGTGTGGGAAGAGAAGTGGAGAAAGAGCAGGTAAAGAGCTAATGGGGAGGTCAAGTGTTGGGGACTACGTATCTGAGGATCTTCCATTTGTAGAATTACCATACCTTTGTCAATCCCTGGCTGTATTTTTCTTCTGTAGTGAGCAGTAAAACAAAATAGAACAAAATGACACTACGGAACGACTGCCCAAGAATACGCCACAGCAGCCTGCCGAGTCTAGACCAGCCGGGCAAATTTACCGCGTTGTCATCGTGAAACCTGGGGAAACATGAAGGGTGACTAATGCACACCAGAATTAATGTGGGAGAGACGGGAATGAAAGCCTTCAGTCACTGGGAGTTCCATGGGGAGCAGGGCAAATTGAGCCGAATTTTCTTTGGCTTCTGATCTAAAGTTTCTCCAGAAAAGGCTTTTCGAGGAAATGAGAGAAATGCCAAGAAGGGGAGCTTGCTAACTGTGGGGTAGATAAGCCTCTGAACATACGGTACTTGTCCAAGTGATCAAATCATGGGAACCAATTTCAGACGGTAACTTTAGCCTTATTATCACTGTAAAAAATTAATTGAACACCAGCCCCATGTTGGCCTCCTGTGGCACCAAGTCCGTATGAGGCAGAAATAGTGCCAAGACATATCTGAATGACTCTGAGCAAATCCTGATCTTCAGTGTTTCCCCTGTGTTTCATCAAACCCATGTACAAATGTCTGGAGTGTTTTAATGTGACCAGAAGAAGTGATCAGACATTATTGCGGTATCCTGCATGTTTACGTCAATGACCTTAAATAGAATCTTGATTTTTGCATTAATAGTGCACAGATAAGAGGTGAGCAGCAGCTTTTATCAAGTTCCAAGATCAATTGATGAGGGTGACACACTGCGTGAGGGCCCACTCGCTAGATGTCATATTAGGTGTGGGTGACCCTCAGGTACCAGGAGCCAAGGGAGTGAGTACATAAACCTTGCAAGTAATGCTGCTCAAATTTAAATGTGCAAATCCATCTCCTGGGAGTCTTACGGAAATGCAGATTCTATTCAATACGTGTCTAGAGTGGGGCCTGAGATCCTGCATTTCTAACACGCTCCCTGTTGACAACAGTGTCGCTTGTCCTAGGACTGTGTACTTTGAGTACGAGGGTTTTAGACTACTTAAAAAAAATGTCAAGTACTTACACAAGACCCAAAAATATATGATCCAGTGGCTGTGACATCAGAAAAAATGATAGATGACAGTAATCTGGAAATGTTTCCCCTTTCTTTTGAGAAGAAATCCAGGCAGAATTTTTTTTTTTAAGCGTCTCGATGTCTGTGTGTGTGTGTGTGTGTGTGTGTGTGTATATATATATATATATATATATATAAATATATAAAAATATTTTATATATAAAATATTTTATATTTTATATATTTACATAAAATTATATATTATATGTATTTGTATATTTTATTTATATAAATATATAGTTTATATATTATTTATATATAAATAATTTTTATATATTATATATAAATTATATATATAGTTATAAATTATATATAAAATGATAAATTATAAATAAAAATATAAAATTATATATTATATATTATTTATATATAAATATACTATATTTGTATATATTATTTATATATAATATTTAGATTTATAATATTTGTGAATATTATAAATATATATTTATATTATATATTTATAATATTTATAAATATATATTTATATATAATATTTATTTATAAATATATTTATATGTTTATAGATAATATATAGTTATATATTTTATATATACAACTATATATTATCTATATATAATAATTACTGTGGGGTAGATAAGCCTCTGAATATACAGTACTTGTCCAAGTGATCAAACCATGGGAACCAATTTCGGACGGTAACTTTAGCCTTATTATCATTGTAAAAAATTAATTGAACACCAGCCCCATATATAATAATTTTTTTTTTTTTTTTGCTATAGGGCACATGCACTTGTTGGAGAGAGACAGAGAGATAGGGAGAGGGAATGTGAGAAATCGCCCTCCTGGGGGAATGACCAGGCCTCAGTCCCTTCTCCATTCTCTTCCTGGGATTTTGGGCATGCATGCACATGCGCCCAGCATGATTTTCAAGCTGCCGGTCCAGGACTCGAACAATTGTCAGCCATGTGGGAGACCAGTGCCTTCACTACCATGCTACCTGCTGGTTCTTCAATGTCTTCATATTGACTATAAACCCACTTAGCTCCTTTGGAGTGAGTATCCAGCAATTAAAAGGAGCCAATATATCTACTTGAAAAATAAGTAATGAGAAATTTCTTAGTTGTGAGTTGAATGAGCTCCATAATTACATGCCTGAGAATGTATAAGGATTGGTGTGCTTGTTTTCTCAAATAGGAAAGCTTAGGAAGAAACTGGACAATTTTATAATCATGATTTCAGTAGTAATTTTAGAGAACACATTACGATTTATTAAACTACTTAAAGATTAAGCTACCTGAGAGATTGTATTGGTTCCTGATTTAGCATTCACTTCCTCTTTCTTCTTCTTTTTCTTCTTTTTTTTAATGGAGAGGCTTTTGCTATAGGGTACATGCGCTTGTCAGAAAGACAGAGAGAGACAGAGAGACAGAAAGCGAGAAATCACCCACGGGGCGTGGGGATGGCCATGCCATAATCCCTTCTCCTCCATTCTCCTCTTGGGATCTTGGGCATGCACACACACATGCCCAGCGTGAGTTTAAGCCACTGGGTTCGGGACTTGAACCGCAGTCGGCTACATGGGAGTCCAGTGACATAACCATTACGCCAACTGGTAATTCCCCTCTTTCTTCTTTTCTATAAAAAACTTGATTTAAGGAAAGCATGACGGGACTTCAAAATCTTCGTGGAAAAATGGAATTGAAACATGAATTTACTTTTGTGCAAACATTTGAAATCCATGTGTAACGTTTTCATCATACATGATTTATGAACTTTTTGAAGACCCTCGTATGCCCCGAGAACCCTGGAGCTATGTGCCTACTGATCACTAGTGCCTACCCTGCTTCAGCATGGGTCTGGTTTGTTTCAGAGGAATCCCATTCCTTTTGCCAGCTTAGGAATGAGATGCAGAAGCTTCTGGGACGTGTTTTCTTTCTCCTAAGGGAGAACCAGAGAAGAGAAAGTTTATCATCTGCATTTTATTAGCACATGAACTCTAGAACTACATTTTATTAGCACATGAGCCCCAGAACTGCCAAGTTCATCTTGTAACCAGCCTGAGAACAATGCCCTCAGCAGTGGAGAAAAGGGTAGGCTTGATGACATCATTATTTGCTGATTTAGCCGATTCTATAACCCTCTCTATTTCTGGACCTCTTACTATGCGAGAAGATACTTTTTTTTTTTTTTTTAATTATTCTGGTTAGTCTGATTTGAGATCTCTGTTACTTGCAACCAAAAACATTCTTTTTTTTTTTTTAAAGAAAATCTTTACACCAATTAAAGCTGAGATGAAGACAGCCTAGGGAGCATTTATCTCTGTATTAGTGGATCTTAAAATTCTCAGGAAGCTCAAAACACAATGAAAATTTGCAAATTATTTCATTAAAGCCATAGACATTCAGTTTGGCTATATTATAATGACCAACCACATTGATTCCCCTCCTCTAGAAATAGATCGTTTTTTTTTTTTTTTTTTTTTTTGGGGAGGAGAGGTTTTTGCCATAGGGCGCGTGCGCTCGCCAGAAAGACAGAGACAGAGAGACAGAAAGTGAGAAATCACCCCCCAGGGGGATGGCCACGCCGCAATCCCTTCTCCTCCATTCTCCTCCTAGGATCTTAGGCACACACGCACACGTGCCCAGTGTGAGTTCAAGCCACCAGGTCCAGGACTTGAACCTCGGTCGACTACATGGGAGTCCAGCGACATAGTCATTATGCCAACTGCTGGTCCCTCATTTTCTTTTGTAATAGTTAAAAATCATTTAAAAAGTCCATTTTCAAATTACACTGATAAGTCTTAGCAGTGAGCAAGTTGTTAAAAAAAAAAAAAACATTGATTTATGAGGACCAGCAGATGGTGTAATGGTTAAATCACTGGACTATTATGTAGTTGACCATGGTCAGGTCCTGGATCAGGCGGCTTAAAACTTATGCCAGGTGCATGTGTGTGCCTTCCCAAAATCCCAAGAGGACAATGGAAGAAAAGGAATTGCAGCATGACCATCCCCTTGGGGGGTGATTTCTCTCTTTCTGTCTCTCCAGAGAGTACATGTATGCTATAGCAAAAATCTCTCTAAAATTTTTTTTAGAAATGATTCATTTTTATTTTCCATCTTATCAGCTTTGTCTAGCTTCTGATGTGGCCCTACATCATTCTTGACTGCCTTTACTGTGAGTAGGTATATTTTAAGAAAAAACAAGTCACCAACCACTCTCTTTTTAGCATTTCGAAACATGCACATCACCAGAGTGGTTATACAGGTTTGACCATCAGAACCCACATTGCAGTTCAGGCTGCTACAATACTTTGAACCTGGCTTCTTCCAAAATAAATAGTCTTCAAAAAACTCTGTTTTGTGGGACCAGCAGATAGCATAATGGCTATGTCGCTGAACTTCCATGTAGTCCACTGGGGTTCGAGTCCCAGACCTGGTGGCTTAAACTCACACCAGGTGCATGTGCGTACGTGACCAAGATCCGGAGAGGAGAATGGAGGAGAAGGGATTGCAGTGTGGCCACCCCCCCGGGAGGTGATTTCTCACTTTCTGTCTCTCTGTCTGTCTCTGTCTTTCTGGCAAGCGCACACATCCTGTAGCAAAATTTCTCCAAAAAAAACACAAAACAAAACACAAAACAAAACTCTGTTTTGTGTGTGTTGTGAAATATATTCTTAAATAATCTTTCCATGTGCACGGCCGGGCATGATGCCGTGGAAGCACAGAGTAGGAGAATGACTTCTTTATGAAAGCATGTGGCAAAGCTCTCTAATGAGAGCCATTTACTGTGTGAGCCTCCTACATGTGGTAGTTAACAGCAGGTGTCTGGACAAAATTTTGCGAACATTTTCAAGTATACTGTTACTGGCAATTGGCAAGAAAAGGTAAAGCTCTGAATGCAGAGGATTGAACCAGAAAGGAGAACAAGATGCAAAATGATAGTGAAAGAAAGAGAAAGAAAACACTGCTAAACTCCAGCCCACCAGCTTGTCTGTGCATTAAGGAAATATATAAATAACTCCTTAGGAGGGCACTAAACACGACATATTACCTACATGGAAGAGAAAGGTCGTATTGTGCTCAAACCCCTGTGTTCCTTAAGGCTCCCTTCTCAATAGAGAATGGATGTAAGTGACTAGCTCACGTCAGCATGGAGTTTAATTAAACCACTCAATGCTGGCCTGCAGAAGCTGCGAATAAAATTTGTTGGGGGAAAATATTCACATGGACACATATTACATGAGAATTTTGCAATCTCGTGTTTAATGTCAACTGCAGAGCAGTCGTGAAAATTGTGTTTTTGAACACCGAACAAAGATACTTGGTCTGAGGGGTGAGTGGGGGCTGCAATGAGAGCCGTACTACACTTGCCAAGTCAAAACCCTGACGAAGGGCAGCATTTGCTGGGAGTGATAGGGTGTGCATTTATTTTCTTCCCACAAAGCTACTTTCTTAAAGCCAATTGTTCTCTCTTGGTGTTGAGGGTGGGGAGCAATTTTACTAATCACAAAGTAAGAAGGCATTTAAAATTTTTTACCTGTGATGATCAGGGTGCTTTTTAAATTTTTTTTCTTCTCTCTTTTTGGAGAGGTTTTTGCTGTAGGGTACGTGCTCTCACCTGAAAGAGAGAGAGACAGAGAGACAGAAAGCAAGAAATCACCCCCATGGGAGGATGGCCACGCCGTAATCCCTTCTCCTCCATTCTCTTCTTGGGATCTTGGGCATGCATGTACGTACACACACCCAGTGTGAATTTAAGCCACTGAGTCTGGGACTCGAATCGCGATCGACTACATGGGAGTTCAGCGACATAGCCATTACTCTAACTGCTAACTGCTGGTCCCGAGTGTGCTTTTTCTTATTTGCTCTCCCGGGGGGGGGGGGGGGGGCACCTTTTTCCTCTTTGGCATAAAGGCACTTCTAAGCCAGCAGCTCTCCCATTCAATAGCTGAGATAGTCTCTGTTCCAATAGTGAACCATAGAAAAGACTACCCAGAGGGAAAGTGGCTCATTAGCCACCAATCAGTAAGGCAGATGACTCTTATACTTTGAGAACTTTTATTATTGGGGTAGATATGACCTTACAGACTTCATGCTATTCAAGGAATATCAATAGTTTGCTAGTGAAAGTTCAGCAGAGGAACAAGGAATAAATAGGTCTATGTCCCTGAAAGATGAACTCTGTTACCTGGCCCTTGCTGTTGCCACCCAGTGTTTCCTGGTCTTGGTGGTCTTAGGAATGTGAGGTGTGCAGAGTTGATGGGAAACATTTTTAGTTTTATTCCATAGGAATAGTAAAAGTTTATAATTAAACCACTCAACACTTGTCAAAAACCACCATGGCCTGGTGGTTGAGGCAGCTGAATCCCACATGGCCAACTATGTAGTTCCAGTCCCAGATCTGGAGGCTTGAAAAACACGCTGAGAGTGTACACATTTGTGCCCAAAATCCCAAGAGAAGAATGGAGGGGAAGGGATTGCAGTGTGGCCATCTCCCCTGGGGGATGCTTATTGCTCACTCACTTTCTCTCTTTCTCTCTCTGGTGAGTGCATGCACCCTATAGCAAAATTAAAAAAAAATACTAAAAAGTTTATGTGTGGGCCAGTTCCATGGACTGTAGGTTGAGGCTGCTGGATTCCACATGGCTAACCATGCAGTTGGAGTCCCAGACTCGGCGAGCGCTTTCTCCTCTCTCTCACTCACTGTCTCTCTCTGCTGAGTGCACATGCCCTCGAGCAAACAAAACAAGTTTATGTATGACTAGCAAGAGAAAAACAAAAACATCAAAAAATAAAGCAATCGGGAACCAGCAGTTAGCGTAATGGCTATGTCGCTGGACTCCCACGTAGTCGACCGCGGTTCGCGTCCCGGACCCGGTGGCTTACAACTCACGCCGGGCGCGTGTGCGTGCGTGCCCAAGATCCCGAGAGGAGAATGGAGGAGAAGGGATTGCGGCGTGACCATCCCCCCTGGGGGGTGATTTCTCGCTTTCTGTCTCTCTGTCTCTCTCTGTCTGTCTGGCGAGCGCACGCGCCCTATAGCGAAAAACCTCTCCAAAAAAAAAAAATAAATAAAAAAAAAAATAAAGCAATTGAGAGCAACAGCAACTCACACACATAATCTGGTCTTGGTGGGAACAAATGTGAGGCAGTGTGAATTGTAACTATTGGGCTGGAGACAGCAGGCAGATCTGCTCCCAGGAGGTAACAAGATGAGCATGTCCCTAATAGGAATTAAAGTTCCTAGCAGCTGTGAGTATAAACACACAGTAACAAAGAGTTTTAGCAGAGATGTTGAGCTCATTTAGTTCTTTTGCTTTGTTAATATCAAAAGAGGAAAACATATTCCTCAACTAATTCTATTTTTTTTGCTGGAGTGGTAGATTTTGTTATTTCTCTGCATTTTAATCTATGTTTCTGAATAAAGACATACCCTGGCTTGAAATGGTGATTGTCAGAATATTCTGGATTGTAATCCCATAACTGGATGGAGTTTTGCACGTGGAAAAGAGGTATGCGATCCTTCAAGGTCCCAAGGGTAGACTGTGGCCGACTGTATTATTGTCCCTTTTTGTTTATCCTCCCTTTTTCTCAAAGAAGATTATTCATCCTCACCTAGTGCCACATGCTTTGCAATAACCCTCCCCACCCTGCTCTGCCACCCTAGGAGAGGTATATTTTGTGGAAATAAGCAAAGACCACCCAAAGGAGAACACACAGAGTCTATTTATTCAACGTTTGCCATCACTTGCACTTGTCAGAGATTCAAAGGCAGGCAGGGAGTGGGAACGCTTGATAGTGAGAAACAGCAGAGACTCAGTTACACCCCGACTGGAGGATATTGGCATGGGGGAGCCGGAGGCAGGCTCACTAGAAGTGGGGCATGTTATGCGGTTGGTTTGGAAAGCATATTTTGCTTTCTCTGGTTGAGGCTGAGTTGGAAGCAGGGGCAAAGCAAATACGGAACCTGGCAGTCGTTGATGAAGTCCTGACTGTTCTGGGCTGATTGCAGCAGAGGCTGTGGTTTGGCTTCCTGGACTGGTTTGCTGCAGAGCTTGTGAGTCAGAGTTCGAATGCATAGGTCCAGCCACTGTCCGTTGGTGTATTCAGTCTTTCTACTCTCATTGAGGTTGAGCTTGGCGTTGGGTCTTCTTTGGCCAGTAGGACATGAGTGGACATGATAATATGTCAAGTTAGAGGAAAGATTTAAGGCTCATTATGTCCTTGATTCTTACTCTCCTTTCTGCCTGCATGAGAATGCCATGCCCCATGTGGAGCCTGCATCTTTGGCCTGTACTCTGTAAGGTGAAGGCACTCAGAGCAGAGTCACAGCTTACCCACTGCCGAAAACACGTCTGCAGCTGAGCTTTCCATGTCTACCTGAAATGTCAATGGAGAGATAAAACTTTATTTGGAAGCCATTATCATTTGAGGTTCACCGTTTCTGCAAAAAGCTAATTAAAGCAAGGGATCTTCAACAAGTTCATGAAAAATGAGTATTATAAAAAACTTTGTGGGGCTAGCAAGTGGAGTAGTGGTTAAGGCACTGGACTGTCACGTGGCTGGCTGGCTGCAGTTTGAGTCCCTGACCCCATGGCTTTAAACTCACGCAGGTACATGTGCATGTGTGCCCAAAGTCCTGAGTGGAGAATGAGGGAGAAGTGATTGTGGCATGGCCATCCTCTCTAGAGGATGATTTTTCACTCTCTGTCTCTGTCTCTCTCTCTCTAGTGAGCACACATGCCTTATAGCAAAACAAAAACAAAAACAAAACAAAAAAACACAACTTTCTAAAAAATACAATAAACTATACATGGATTTTACTCTTTTTTGGCACCAAAATAAACTCATACTTTAATTCCATTTTTAATAGACTTTTTGAACTTCATTACTACACTCATCCTCTGGTTTGGATTAAAGAAACTGAAAAGGGGATGGTTTTTCTCTAAGGAAAACCTAAATAGCTACAGGAAAGTTTTTCTGCACACCGCAAAACAATTTATCTGCATTAGAGAATAATAATAATAAATTATATTATTAGTCACTAATATTTATACCTAGATGATTTTAAACTCTTCTGGATATGTAGTGATGTGAAGAGCATCTTATTTACCAGAACTCCCTCTAACACAGAGAACCTAGGGTTGGACAGGTGGTGCAGTGGTAAAATATGATACTCTGTGAGTCTGACCCACATGGGAGGGTTCCTGGTTCGAGTCTATAGACATCCCTGAGTGTACAAGGCATATGTGTGTCCATGACCCAAGGTTGACTGAGGCTGGAGGTGGATCAGAGTGTCAGGACCCTGTCGATCATGCTTTCTCTTTTTCTTTCTGTCTCTTTCATCCAAGGATGAAATAAACTTGGGGAAAACAAAAACAAAAACAGAAAATATGAGTTTTAAGTCGCTGGGTCAAGGACTTGAACCCCAGTTGACTACATGGGAGTCCAACAATGTTAACCCTTATGCCATCTGCGGGTCATCATTGTTGCTGCTTATTATCAGGGGTACTTAGCCCAGTTCCTTAAGATCCCTATGTCTTGTTTCCCTTTTCTGTGTAATGAGCATGATAAAATCATACCTGGTTCATGTGGCTGTTGTAAGAATTAAATGACTCAGTTCTTATGAAGTGCTTTGAATTGGGTTGAAAATGATTTACTCTTTATAATGGGTTATTAGAGAAAAAAAGCCAATCGTAACATGAGCTGGATATGCACAAGTACATACACGGGCATCTCTTTTTAGTACTGAAGGAAACTCATAGAGTTAAACTGAAATATTGTAGGTGCAATTTCCTCTTTAAGGATACATAGTATAGTCATTAAAATATGAGCTTAAAAAAGGGGGCTTGGGACTCTGCTCATCTACTTGATGAATTATATGTAATTATGGTTAATCAGTATAAAAGGAAGTTTATTGAAATCAAAGTTCAAAAGCTTGAAATAATCAGTTTATTTAAGGGGAAACATTGATGGAGTCTAGCACACATTATTTTATTCATTTAATAGTGTCAGCCACACAGCACCACCTAATCTATGTCAGCTGACCTTATTTTTTATGGTCCACATCTACAGCTTCTTGCTTATCTAGCATAGCCAAAACAACTTTTAAAAATAATTATTAAATTAATAAATTAATTATTATTTTAATTTGCTATAGGGCATGTGCAGTCACCAGAGAGAGACAGAAAGAGAAGAGAGAGTGGGAAAGTGAGAAATAAGCTGCCTGTCCAGGACTAACCACGGTCAGCCATGTGGAAGTCCAGCACCTTAAGTACCATACCACTTACTGGCCCAGCCAGAACAATTTTAAAGAAGGATGTTTGAGACTTACCCCACCAGATGTCAAGGCTTCTAAAAACGAAGACAGTGTAGTATTACTGCAAATGTAGACAAATAAGCAATGGGATGGACTAGGGAACCCAGAAAAAGGCTGTTAAATATATAGAAGTCTGCAATAAAACAGAAATAGCATTAAATCAGTGGGCTAAGGTATCAAGATACAGAAACAGCCTAAGTGTCCATCAACAGATAAATGGTAAAGAAATTGTGACGTGTGTGTGTCTCTATGTAACAGAGTATGGATGAACCTAGGGGATATTTGCTAAGTGAAATAAGCAAGACAGAGAAAGAGAAAGAAAAATATTACATGGTCTTATTTATACATGAATTCTCTTAAAATAGCCAAATACCTAGAGTAAGAAAGGTGGTTATTGGTGGGGAGGAGAGGAAATGGGGACATGAAGGTCAAAGGGTAAAGGTTACATAAATGTGGAGAGCTGATGTTCAGCATGAGCACTACAGTTAATAATATTACATTGGGACCAGCAGGTGGTGTTGTGGCTAAGGTGCTGGAACCGACCACAGTTTGAGTCCCGGACCTGGTGGCTTGCTTTCTGTTTCCCTCTCTCTCTTTATCTCTTTCTGTGTCTTTCTCTGCTCAAATTAAGAATACATGAATAAATAAATAAAATTAAATAAAAAAGTAATTATTAAAAAATAGTGCATTGTACATTAGAAATTGCTATCTAAATGATGTATAGCAATGTAATGTATGAGTAATAATAAAAAAATTAAAAATGAAAAAAAGTTGCTAAGAGTATATTTTAAGTGCTCTTACCACAAAAAGAAAAAAGGAGAGAAGAAAAAAAGTAAATATGGAAGGCGATGGAATGTTAACGTACCTACTTAGTAATTATTTCACTATATATATTAAAACAGTATTTTATACACTGTAAATACACAAATTTTAAAAGAGTGGTGGGGTAAGGACAAACTCTTTAACAGTGCTGAAACAATTGGTTACCTGTATGTAAAAATCATGTTACATTACATATGTCTAAAAAAGTAAATTCCAGATTTATTATACAGATAACAATAAAAAAGTTAAAAAAATATTAAAAGAAGTCACAAGAGATTTTTTTTTTTTGACAGATTTTTGCTATAGGGCACATGTGCTCTCCAGAGAGACAGAGACAGACAGATAGAAAGAGAGAAATCACCCTCCAGAGGGGATAGCCACACTGCAACCCCTTCTCCTCCAACACAAGAGAATTTTTTTTTCTTTCTTTTTTTTTTGGAAAGGTTTTTCGCAATAGGGCGCGTGCGCTCTCTAGATAGAGAGAGACAGACAGAAAGCGAGAAATCACCCCCCAGGGGGGATGGTCATGCGGCAATCCCTTCTCCTCCATTCTCCTCTCGGGATCTTGGGCGGGCACGCACACACATGCGCCTGGCGTGAGTTTTAAGCCACCGGGTCCGGGACGCGAACCGCGGTCGACTATGTGGGAGTCCAGCGACATAGCCATTACGCTAACTGCTGGTTCCCCATAAGAGAATATTTTTGTGACATGTAAGAAAGGAAAGATTTCTTAGATAAGACACAAAATGCATTGACAATAAAGGAAATGATTTATAAATAGCTACATTAATGTAAACAAGAAATACATAGCAAAAATAATTTTAGTAAAATGAAAAGACATGACAATTAACTAGACGATATTTGCCATTGCAAAGATTTAGTAGCCAGAATAAAGAAGTCATTATAAATGAATAAAAAGATAAGTGAGTCAACAGAAAGATGAACAAATTAGATGGCCAGAATTTACTAAAAAAAAGACAACTAAATCATCCAACCATGTACAGAAAATCAGTAATAAGAGAATAGCAAAGGAAAAGGATCTTTTTCAGATCCATCAATTCAGCAAAAATTAAAAGCATCATAATCACACATTTTGATAGAATTTTTTGAAGGTAATGCAAATTGGCACAACAGTTATGCATACAACAATACTTCATACTAATTACCTCATTTGCTTATTTGGAATTCCATTGCAGAATCCATGTTAGCTACTTTAAGTAATCAATTTATTAGAGGCAGAGGAAGATCTAGTTGTTTGGGGGAATGAATTTAACACAAAATTTGGGACTTCTTTAGGGAAAGAATACAACATTACAAATGCAAAATTAGGTAAAAAATTCACATTTGTCCGTGATGAGAAGATAAATGATAACAACTAGTAAATTCTGATAAGCTGACAAATAGCACAAACATCACAAAATTCAGAAAAAGACTATATTTATTCATTGAAAACTTGAAACACCTTTATGGTACTTATCTTGCATTTCTTGCCTCATACACTCTTTATTTCCCTCTTTATTTGATAATAACTTGTAGTATCAGTTTTTTTTTTTTTTTTTTTGGAGAGGTTTTTGCTATAGGGCGCGTGCGCTCGCCAGACAGAGAGAAAGAGACAGAGAGATAGAAAGCGAGAAATCCCCCCTCA
Organism: Tupaia tana; assembly: GCA_026018925.1. Classification (NCBI taxonomy): domain Eukaryota; kingdom Metazoa; phylum Chordata; class Mammalia; order Scandentia; family Tupaiidae; genus Tupaia; species Tupaia tana. Next base: position 11,833,200 of record JAKSZU010000021.1, read on the forward strand.
GGGGGGATGGCCACGCCGCAATCCCTTCTCCTCCATTCTCCTCTCGGGATCTTGGGCACGCATGCACACGCACCCGGCGTGAGTTTAAGCCACCGGGTCCGGGACTTGAACCGCGGTCGACTACATGGGAGTCCAGCGACATAGCCATTATGCTAACTGCTGGTCCCTAGTATCAGTTTTTGTGTGTGTGGGGGTGACTAAAATTTTATTATTATTGATAGTTTAAAAAAATCCTTTCATCTTTACAGCGCATTGTTGATAATGCCATGTACATTTTAAAAATGTTGCCAAAATTGAGAAAACCATGTCAACTTTCTTTTTTATATGAATTACAATATATGAAAGAGTTTTCTACAAATTAACTCTGTTTCAATTTTAAACCTTGTTGCTATTTCACCAGCCATTCTTCTGATGCAATATGATCTCTAGATCTGCCCTCTTGTCTCATGAAGTTGGGTGATTCCACACCATGGGCATTAAGGACAATTGCAAACACAAAAATGTGTCTGTTAATCCAATCTAAATATATACACAACTCAATTTTTTCTTAACTGGCTCCCAAAATGCCTGAAGCTCCTCCAACATTGGAAACAAATGAAAGTGTAACTTTCATTTGAGACGCTCCAGTGAAAAGAGACCGCAGCCTTCATGTATAGCAATTAAAATATACTACTTTTGCAATTTTTATAAAAATACATGACCAGACATGGACCTGTGCATTAAGGGTCTCTGAAGTCTTAAGCTTCAGTGACTTCCTATAAATCCATTCCTAATTATAGGGTATTAAATGAGATCGTTGGGAGGATGAAAAAGTAGACTGTGGGGTGAGTTGAGCTTTGGGGTGACTCCTGAAGCTACCCTACAGAATGGACTACTGAGGCCATCTCTTTTACGATCAGGAAGCTGCCTGCTGTAGAACTAAACCACAAGCTGCTGTGAGCAGGAAACTGCCACAGTCAGGAAACTATCACATCATTAGGAAGCTGTTGCTGCATGTTCGAGGCCCAAGGGAGGTTGGCAACAACTGACAACAACCAATGGAGACATCATGCTTTGCCTCTCAAACTTCACAGAGTGAGCTCATGTTAGGACTTTTTGCCTTCTCTTTATAGAAAAATCCAGTATCTCCCCGACCTTGCTTACCAACAGCAGCAGGAATGGTAGGAGCTCAGTGTCTATCTCACTTTCATGCTGAAAGCCTTTTGTTAATATGATAGTCTTTGACTGGCCGAACCTAAATGCCATATGGATCACATTCTGTGAGGTAGTCTAATGGATATACTCTAAGCTGTTTTAAGTACTGATTTACAGAAAGCACACAAGAAGCATGGAACAGATGTTACTCACCAGTGTATTGAATGCAAACCAAGACACTGGAATAGCTAACATTTATTAAATACTTACAATGTACTTCTCCAAAACAAGTAGGAAGGAAAAAAAGCCCTCTGTATCAAAAAGATAATGGATATGTAATTGGTATTATTCATCTAATAAGATAAAGTCAGCAGTTAAAACGAATGAACTAGAGCTGCAGATCTCAACAGCAATGAATCTTAGAAGTGTAATGTTGAGCTCATAAAAAGCAAGTTGCAGGGAACCAGCAGTTAGCGTAATGGCTATGTCGCTGGACTCCCACGTAGTCGACCGCGGTTCGCGTCCCGGACCTGGTGGCTTAAAACTCACGCCGGGCGCGTGTGCGTGCGTGCCCAAGATCCCAAGAGGAGAATGGAGGAGAAGGGATTGCAGCGTGGCCATCCCCCCTGGGGGGTGATTTCTTGCTTTCTGTCTCTCTGTCTCTCTCTGTCTGTCTGGCGAGCACACGCGCCCTATAGTGAAAACCTCTCAAAAAAAAAAAAACAAGTTGCAGAAGGATTCATAAAAGATACTGTTCATATAAGTTCAAACAGGAAATTTATACAAATAGGTACATATGTAAATTAGAGTCTAGAAATAGGGCTAGAAATAATAAACACCAAACTCAGGATGGTGGCATCTGAATGATATGAGGAAGTGTTTACTGGAGTTCTGGAGTTGTATCCAGGTTCAAGGCTATGCGTTGATAGCTCAATCCCTGGTGTACCATTCATATAGAATACATCATGTTGTCCTCGGGGGTGGGGGAACCATTCACTTTCTATTCTAAGGAGTATAGTACATTCTGCAATCATTCAACATGGCTACCCTGTGTACTTGTAATGTTTCATCTGTTTAAGCTGAATGAGATAGGCACACCAGTGCTTATTATAATATTCTCTATAAATTTACATATTTAAGAAAGGCTTTATAATAAAATATTCTGTGATTCAAAACACAAAGTTCTCACTTTCCTCTATGAAATCCTTTGTATTCTGACCTGGGCAAAATCTCAAAGCTATGAATCTGATAGTCAAGCTCCACTTTGCATTTCTTGTTGTTTGGAATCAGCAGTGGAAGACTAGAAGCACACCTTTCTTCTAAGAATCTAAGATCGAGAAAAAGAGAGAAAGAGACAGAACTCTAGTAATGGACTGATACCATCACCTATTCCTAGCCTTCAACCAGCCAGCCATAGGTCATGGGCACACAGTGGTGCTAGTTGTACTCAGGGAGATATCCAGGCTTGAACCAGGAACCTTCCCGTGTGAGTTTGCCTTGCAGAACATTGTGTGGTTACCATTGTACCACCATCTGGCTCTTGCTCCAGCTTGTAGTAAAAGTTGCTAAGAATTGAGTCATAGCATATTTATTAAACATATTTGAGGTCTTTGAATTTTACTGGTTATATTAGACAGAGTTCTCTAGGGAGACAGAACTAACAGGGAATGTATAGATATATAAGAAGGCATTTATTGGGAGAAGGGGCTCACATGTTTATGGTGATGGTGAAGTCCCACAACAAGTCGTCTGTTGGAAATTCTGGAATGATGGTGGTGTGGTTCAGTTCAAGTGTGAAGGCTTCAGAGGCAGGGAAGCCAATGATGTAACTCTTAATCTGAGGCTGAAAGCTTAAAAATCCAGGAGGTTGCTTGTGGGAGTCCTGAACTCTGAAGGCAGACAAGCCTTGAGTTCTGATGTCCAAGGCAACAGAAGAAGTCTATCCAGCTCTCTCAAAAGTGACTCATCCTCTTCTATATTTGCTCTTTCCAGGACTCTGTTGGATTGGATTATGTCAGCTCCCACTGAGGGGAAGTCTTCCTTACCTAGTTTGCTTAGATTCATGAGTTAATCTCATCTGGAAATACCCCCTCCAACATATGCAGAATAATACATCATCAGGTTTCTAGATATTCCTTAGTCCAGTCAAGTTGACACCCGAAAGTTACCCCTCACATTGGTATCACCCTCGGAACCCAAGATTCCAATATTTGAACAATATATACTTTTTTTGGTTTAAATTTTTTTTTCTTGATCTGAAATACAACAATAATCATTGCTAACATTTGTTGAGAGCTTACTATGTGCTGGCCACTGTCCTAAGTGCTTTCGTTTAAGCCTTGCAACAACTTTAGGAGGTACAGTGCTATTTTTCTCTTCACTTTACAGATAAACAAATCAAGTAATAAAGGTAATTAAGAGCATGTCCTAGGTTCTATGGCAACAATTTGATAGGGCTGAATACAGGTATTGCAGACTCCAAAGCTTATGTTCATGCTCCATCTCTGGGACACATTTCCCTAAGTTCTCCTTGAGAGTTTTTTACTCAGATGCTACAGAATTGTTTTCTCTTCCTTTCTCCCTCCTCCAACCCCTAGAGTTATATACCTTACTTGTTTAACATCCCAGGAGATATCATTTCCATCTAGGGAAGAAAGTCAGTCCATAATATCAAGTTGAAGATCAAGTCAGTAGATGAAAGAGAAAATTCTAATGTTACTCTGGAATTCACGAAACCTTAGAAGCACATACTGGTGCATTTACATTTTCTTTAAAGTGAGGATTTCTTGAGACCCGCAGATGATGTAATCCTTACGTTGCTGGATTCCCAGTGGTCGACTGTGATTTGAGTCCTGGACCTAGTGGCTTAAAACTCACGCCGGGCGTGTATGTGTGCATACTCAAAATCTCAAGAGGATAATGGATTGGGGTGTGTGGCGGGGGGTGATTTCTTGCTTTCTGTCTCTCTGTCTCTCAGTGAGGCAAAGGCCATATAGCAAAAATCTCTCTTAAAAATAAAAATAAAATAAGGATTTCTAAATATTGATTTCATGTTATTCACATAGTTTGGTGAATATTGCCTTTTAAAAATTTGGAAACTTTCTCCATTCTGTTTTGTCGTTTGTATAGGATAGACCACTTCTGAAATTACTCTCCAAAACTACATTGAGGAATCTACCTCAAACATTACTGTCTGGTGCATTTGTCAGAGACAAAAATTTCTGGCAAGTAGCAAAGTACATTCATTGAAAATATTATTTTTCCAAAAAACAAACAAATACAAGCAGTGAGACCTTATGTCCTGGGTTAAAGATTTGGGGCATTTTGTGCATTGTTTTCATGGGCGTGGGTCAAAGGCTGTCTGTTTGAATAGCTCATTTTAGAGAGATTAAAAACAATATTTCTGAATCCTAACAGAAAAGGAAAACTCACAGAGGCCCTTTACACTTGACCTTGGCCCAGCTGCAGCAGCAGCCGGGGGGCTAGAGGTTGCTGTAGCAATGACCCATATTGCATAATGCCTCCCATCTGTCCACAGATGTGTGAGTTTGCTGAAATGTTTTATTAGAAGTTAATTTCATTTTCATATAGACCCAGCCCATCTGCATTTGCCAGCCTGTTTGCAATTTTTAAAATGCCTAATCCATTCAATCATATTCAATATATGCATTTATGTATTAAGTTATGTTCCCTAAGTCCCTGGTGCCATTTAGAAAATACTAACAGATCCTTTGACTTTAATAAATAGAATTGGAAAAGTAGGCATTTCAGGCCTCTTGATCATGATGATGGTGATGTCTGTCTTGATCAGCTTGATACCAAAGGTTTAAGTGAGAGCTAGTTTTCTGTAGTTGTAATATACTCCTACTCCAACCCACCCATATTTTGATCTCCAAAGGAAGAAGACAGAGAACATTAATAATAATAACAATAGAAAACAAAAAACAGTTCCTTCAAGCTCCATGCAACATTTTTTTTTTTTACTAAGAAAAGTGATTTGAGGGACCAGCAGTTGGCATAATGGCTATGTCACTGGACTCCCATATAGTCAGCCACGGTTCGAGTCCGGACCTGGTGGCTTAAACTCACACCAGGTGCGTGTACGTGCGTGCCCAAGATCCCGAGAGGAGAATGGAGGAGGAGGGATTGCAGCATGGCCATCTCCCCTGGGGGGTGATTTTTCGCTTTCTGTCTCTCTGTCTCTCTTTGGCAAGTGCATGCGCCCTATAGCATAAACCTCTCAAAAAAAAAAAAAAAAGTGATTTGAGCATAATGTTTTGTTTGTTTTCTTTTGTAACCCAATTAATAGCTTGGCCTTAAGAAAACTGCATCTCAAAATTTCCTCATTCTGACATGAATGATGATAATAGCTTTTTCAATCTGGGCTATCACTGTCACTTAGAGCATGGCAAGCCCACTAGAAGAAAGTGAGGCCATTTTTACTCTCCAGGAGAAGAGCCCCATTTTTAGCTTGTCCAGACCCCAACTCCTAGCATGGTGCCAAGTGTGTGATAGACCATATGTACTGCACAGATGACCGGACAGGTATAGATTTGAATCGGGTATGCCTTTTCTATTGGTTTATACATATTGAATCGATTGTTAGTCTACTATCAATTTTATATTTCACGGTAGAATTTCAGTTTGTCTTAACCACCATTTATCATGGGAAATTCAATTGTGGAACCCCTCTGAGACCCTGAGAAAACATTCTACTGCCTATTAGAGATTCCGTGCTGGATAATAGTGGCTTTCTTAGGCTGAGTTATTCATAGTTGGAAAGTTCTGTATACTAAAGCTTGGTGATTTTCGTCTTTTGATTTGGGAGCAGGATTTGTAAAAGAATAATTTTATTCTTTGACTTAAACTGTAAAGGGTTTTGCGTTTTTAATATGGATATTTTTACCAACTGTCTGTTGATAGATGGAGTTTCTCATTTTCCCCAGTCTCATAAGCAACTATTCCATTGAAATGCTGTTTGGGAGCATAATACATTTTCAATTTTTTTTTTCCAGTATAAAATGTGTTTTACATTTTTTTTTTTTTGAGAGGTTTTTGGTATAGGGCATGTGCACTTGCCAGAAAGACAGAGAGAGACAGAGAGATAGAAAGTGAGAAATCACCCAAAGTGAGAAATCACCCCCCAGGGGGGATGGCCATGCTGCAATCCCTTCTCCTCCATTCTCCTCTCGGGATCTTGGGCATGCACGCACATGTGCCTGGCATGAGTTTAACCCACTGGGTCTAGGACTCGAACCGAGGTCAGCTACATGGGAGTTCAGTGACATAGCCATTACGCTAACTGCTCATCCCTGTTTTACATATTTTGAAAGATCAATAAATAATGCATTTTCTTTGGGACCGGCAGATGGTGTAATGATTATGTCTCTGGACTCCCACATGATCGACCATGGTATGAGTCTTGGACCAGGCAACTTGAAGCTCATTCTGGGCGCATGTGCGTACATGCTCAAAATCTTGAGAGGAGAACAGAGGAGAAGGGATTGCAGTGTGGCCATTCCCCTTGGGGAATGATTTCTTGCTTTCTGTGTCTCTGTCTCTTTGGTGAGGGTATGCACCCTATAGCAAAAATCTCTCTCTAAAAAATATTAAATAATAGATTCTCTTTTATATTTTTGCTTATGCCAAATTCTTTGTGATGTTATCATGTGATTGGTTATTTCATTTTTATTTTAAAGTAAAACAACCCCGAAGACAGCCTGAAGTAGCATGCATTTCTGGCTTGGCTTTCTGGTTGATTCCATGCTTACCTGTGCCAAATCCAGGTGGAAGAGGAGAAAGGCGTTGCAGATGGCATGGAATTCCAGTGTTTCACTTGCACTGGGTATCACTAGCAAAGACAATTTTCGTACATTGCAGCCAGCATTGATTTGTTCAAAGAGAGCATCCTTGAATCAACCTCAGGTTGAAAATGAAGTATTTGGTTGTACAAGAGGATGAGCTCTGCTGTTGGTAACCCAGGGGGAGGTTCTTCCCTGAGAAATTGTGATTATTTTCACATGTAAGGAAAGGAATATCATTTTAAAACCTCTATCTGTCCTAACACACCAACCAGAAATGCATCTACCTACGTCATTTAGAAAGAAATCCAGTGGGGCTTTGACAGCATGCAAGCTATTCCCATTGACCTTCTTTCACTGAATGTTTCTCACACTTATTTGCTCTCTATTTTCATGTTTATCAAATGTGTTCCCAAGCCCTTTAGGATAAAATCAACAATAGTGCTCAAGACTCCATCGAAAGATTCCCAGTGGGAGGGTCTGAGCCTTTTGTTCCTGGAAATCTAATAGAGTGCGAAACTGACACAGAAATGGGAGGACCATTCAGCTAAAATGAAAGTCTTTGTTCCTTCATTAGTTGAACTTGAACTTCACATTTCTGAAGTTCTGCTAGGTTACTTTCTCTGAAGTTCTGATTTAATCAAGGTGAACAGGGAAGCTCATTAAAATCTATTTTTCCCTCTCATTTAAAAAAAAAAAGGATTGCAAAAAAATCTTATTATTGTTTCTTTTTGGTACAGTTAACATTCTTGATTCTTTTCTTGATAAAATTTTTGGGACATTGACCTGAATTTTGAGAGTACCTTATTTTTAATCATTAAAGAAGTGTTTTGGATTTTTGTTTTTAAATTCTGACAGAGACTTCATTTTATTTTATCAGTTTATTGACTCCCTCAGCTCTGTCAGGAAAGGTGAAGGGTCAATAGCCAGGTCTTTCTGAGATTAATGAGCTAATGTGATTACCTAAAATTTTTTTTTATCACCTTTTGTTTGGGAGGACTATTGGGAACAGGAGGAAATCTTACTGATCTCTTAACTTTCGCATCAGACTTACAACATCTTCTTTCTAATGTAAGCTCATTTACTGCTTTCTTTAGTTAGGAGGAAAAGGTAAGAAAGTGAAAATACAGCAACAGGGTTGAGGATATACTGACAGGTGAATCTGGTATTTTAATAATCTTGATAATGTAATTCTTCTATATTTCTTTTTTTCTATTTGATTTGCTAGAAGGCAAATGACAGAGACAAAAAGAGAGAGAAAAGTAAAGTTAGAAAACAACCCCCATGGGAGATGTTTACACCATAGTCCCTTCTCCTTCATTCTCCATTCAGTATTTTGTGTATGTACATGCACACACCTAGCATGATTTTCAAGCCACGGGTCTGGGACTCGAAATGTTCAGTCAGCCACTTCGGATCCAGCTGTCCCAATCAACATGCTACTAGCTAGCCCAATTATTTTATATTTCTGGATTACCACAAAAATTTACTACTGAATGCCAGTGAAACTTTGTCAGATTTCGATGCAGTAATTCTAACTATGAAGCTGAATTTTTTTCTTTGAGAATGAAAAAAAAAATTCTCTTCTTTCCTCCTCCCTTATTGTTCCAACCATTAGGATATATGATCTCAAATCCCTCTGTATTATCATTCAAAGTGGAGAAGGGTAAGAAAAATTTACAAAGAAAAGAAATGTCTTTGGCTCACTGTTCTGGAGAGTGGAAAGTCCAAGAGTGTGGTGCTGGCATCTAGCAGAAGGCAGAGGGCAGGAGAGCCATGCAAGGCAGAGGGAGGAATGGGACTGAAATTATTATTATTATTTTTTTCACAGGAGCCCACTTCCATGATAAGTAACCATTCCCAGAAGGAATAACTAACCTACTTCTATAATAACAAAATTAATCTGTATAATCACTCTTATGGGTCCTATCTCCCAACACTGTTGCACTGGGGATTAAGTTTTCAACACATGAACTTTGGGGACACATTTAGACCGTAGGAGCATCAATATCTTCCATGACTGTGCTGTTATTAACCTTTTAGTGGGAGACTGACTTTTTATTTTATTTTATTTTATTTTTTGAGAGGTTTTTGCAATAGGGTGTGCACGCTCACCAGAAAGACAGAGACAGAAAGCAAGAAATTACCCTCTGTGGGGGAGGTGGCCATGCCACAATCCCTTCTCCATTCTCCTCTTGGGATCTTGGACACGCACGGACGTGCACCTGGCGTGAGTTTAAGCCACCAGGTCTGGGACTCAAACCATGGTCGACTACATGAGAGTCTAGTGACATAGACATTACGCCAACTGCTGGTCCTGAGACTGACTTTTTAAAGAATCCAATAACAACAATGAATGCCACTTCTCCAGAGGAAAAGTACTTGCATATACATGTCAAATCTCACATATAATTTCAGATCTCGTCAAAGTCCATCATCAAACCTGAGATGAAAAGAATTTGTACAGTGAGTCAGTGTTTGAAGCACAGAAATGACCACGTTGTTTTCATATTTTTATTATGCTGCTATCTACTATCACTATAACACTGCTTAACAAACTATCCCTGCTAGTGTCTGAATATATCCCCACCCCAAATTCATGTGTTGACCCATTGTAACAGGATCAAGAGTAAAATCTTCAACCAATTATTGTGTTGAATGGTGGAGATTTGGGGGAGGAGATTAGGGATTAGGTAGTTAGGATAGTGGTCCTGGTGCATCTATAAGGAAAGGAAAGAAAGGGCAGAGAGAGGCCAACGTGGAATACAGATCACACTTTCTCTGCACATGCCTGTCATCGTCTCTGCTCTATCAGCCATGTTGTGAAGTGATAGCTTGATACCATCCTTATGTTTTTGAACTTTCCAACCACCAGTATTGTAAGTCAAATGAATCTCTATACTTTATAAATCACCCAGTCTCCAGTTTCTGTAAGCAACACAATAATGGACTAAGATAATTACAAAACTTAGCTTCTTAAAATAGTAAGCGTTCAAAATCAGTGGATGGTATATGCTGGTTATGTCACTGGACTCCCATGTAGTCAACCATGGTTTGAGTCCTGGACCTAGTGGCTTAAAATTCACACCAAGAGCATGTGTGTGTGTACTCAAAATCCCAAGAGGAGAATGGAGGAGAAGGGATTGTGGCATGGCCTCCTCCCCTGGGGGGTGGGGGGTGATTTCTCTCTGTCTATCTCTCTTTGTCTCTCTGGTAAGCAAATGTGGTTCATCGCAAAAATCTCTCCAAAAAACAATGAAAAAAAGTAACAATTCAGGCCCAGCAGGTGACATAGTGGTTAAGGGAGTGGATTCCCACATGGTTGACTGTGGTTTGAGTCCCAGACATGGTGACTTGAAATTCATACCGGGTATGTGTGTCCATGTGCCCAAAATCCCTAGTGGAGAATGGAGGAGAAGGGATTGTGGCATCGCCATCCCTCTGGGGTGGGGGGTGATTTCTCACTTTCTGTTTGTCTCTCCAGTGAGCACATGTGCCTTATGGGAAAAAATCTCTCAAAAAAAGTAACCATTAATTTAGCTCACAATTCTATGAGTTGGCCATTTTGTCTGGGCTCAGTTGGGTGGCTTTTCCGCTCCTGGCTCAACTCTTACATGTATCTGCAGTTGGCTGCATGTAGTAGATTAGGTAGCTCTGCTTCAAAGAATTTGTTAACAGTCATTTAGACATACCTCAGTTCACTCACTGTCGTGATCTCTTATCTAGTCTGGCCTCATTCCATGGGACATGGAGGAAGTAGTGAGGTCTACCAATGCCTACATTTTCACCTCTACCACATTTTACTGACCAAAGAAAATCCCAAAGCCAGTCTACATTAGAGAGGTGAGAAGTATACTCTACTCCCAGATGAGAGGAATTGCGAAGAACATATAGGTATAGGAAATTTCCATTTTTACAATCAATCTAAGATATAGGTATAGGAAATTTCCATTTTTACAATCAATCTAAGATATAGGTAGAGGAAATTTCCATTTTTACAATCAATCTAACACAGTAGTATAGTGGGATATAATTTGTTATAAATGGACACTTACATATAGAGAAAACACAAATAAGATGAAAGAAATAAGGAAGAAAATCTAAATAATGGGAATTATGTGGCTGTTTTGTGACATAATTTTTTTGTTTGGTGTTTTAATGGAGGGGTCAGATGAAAAGAGTAATGCAGTGTGTATGTAATTACTTATTTGATTATATATATCCCATCACATTTCAAAATAGATTTGAGTAATCTTATTCATAAAATCAGAGATATATTAAATATTGCAAAGGAAAATCTCATACAGTGTTACGAAACTGTTATTCTTAATTTTAAAGTCTGTTTTTTTTTTCTTTTTCTTTTTGGAGAGATTTTCGCTATAGAGTATGTGTGCTCATCAGAGAGATAGAGAGAAACAAAGAGACAGAAAGCGAGAAATCACCCCCCAGGATGGCCACACTGCAATCCCTTCTCCATTCTCCTCTTGGCATTTCTGGCATACACACACACATGCCCACCATGAGTTTTAAGCTGCTGGGTCTGGGACTCGAACTGTGGTTGACTATGTGGAAATCCAGCAATGTAACCATCACACCATCTGCTGGTCCCTATATATATATTTGTTGTGTTTGTGTATGTTTATTGAGTTGTCAGAAAGGTAATGACACAGTTTTGCATAGAAAAACAGAAAAAATACATCACTACTTCTCTGACAACTCAATATATAGTAGCCATTGTATTGGGTGTAAGGTGGCTAACTCCCTTCTATCTGAAGGGTCTAGTTTTCACAAAATTAACTTTATCAATGACATTTTGTAGCATTTTTGTCACAATAGCTTGCCTATGAATGGTGAAGCAAACACACTTCACTTGTGCTACCTCAGTAAACCTAGACCAGAAACTTTTTAAGACATTCTAGTCAAAGTAGCCAATCCATCAGTAACACACTTACACAATTTTCTCTCACCATTTCTGCTAAACTTATTATTGATATTGTAATGAAAATTCTGTGAGGATAAAGAGTAGGTGGTCAATACGTAACAATTGAGTGACTTTAGTGCACTGTATGTGTGTGTGTGTATATATATATACACACACACACACAGACACACACACACATATATATGTATATGTATATATATATACACTAATAGTACTATATATACACTATATTAGCATATATATGTATACTATAGTAGTGTATGTGTATATATATACACACACACACACACACGCACATATATATAAAACTAATCTTTTGTTTTTAACCTTACCCTATGGCTGAGACGGAGGTGAAAATATGAGTCTTTAGTGTTGTACACACACACACCTTTTTTGGTGAACGCCCAGGTATGCATACACACATGTGTTTACACACACACAAATTATATTTAACTATTGAAACAAGGTCTAGCAAATATCATAAGCTGAGTTATGTTAGATACTTTCATTCATCTTTAAATCATACGTCCAGAGTATATAATATATTTGAATTCTTATTTATTAAAACTTTCATACTTTTTTCCTATGTTAACAAAGAAATACATTTTATTTGTTCCCAGATTATTTTACATATATTATTTTGCCATCTTAATCTGAGAATTCAACAGTATGAGGCATTTTGTCTTTTATTATAAAATAAGAAATCCTCCCACATTTCTAAACATCTGTCATTAAGCTCAGTACAACTTTTCAAAATCATAGTTTGTGTATGGCATGATTTTATTTTATTTATTTATTTTTAGAATTATTTTATTTAACTTTATTTAATTTATTTATTTGTTATTTTAATTTCACCAAAGAGGGACAGAGTGAGAGAGAGAGAAAGTGAGAAAGCAAGCTGTCAGGTCCAGAACTCAAACCACGATCAGCCTTGTGGGAGTACAGTGCCCTTAACCACCACGCCATCTGCTGGCCCCCATGTATGGCACAGTTTTAAACTGCACATAAAATTGTAGAAGCTTGTCTCCACATTGTTTTTATGGATATTTAGATTATTTTGCTGATTGTGACATGTCCATATTCTTATTAGCAATATATACATGTATTTATATATCTTGATTATTATAAAAATGGATGTAAATCCGCATTTTAAATAAGCTTAAATTTTTGGAAAAATTTTAATTGGAACCTTCTTTATTGGACTTCTTTTCAATAGTACTAATCTTTTTGTTTCTTTTTTTTTTTTTGGAGAGGTTTTTTGCTATAGGGCGCGTGCGCTCGCTGGACAGACAGAGAGAGACAGAGAGACAGAAAGCGAGAAATCACCCCCCAGGGGGGATGGTCACGCCGCAATCCCTTCTCCTCCATTCTCCTCTCGGGATCTTGGGCACGCACGCACACGCGCCCGGCGTGAGTTGTAAGCCACCGGGTCCGAGACGCGAACCGCGGTCGACTACGTGGGAGTCCAGCGACATAGCCATTACGCTAACTGCCGGTTCCCTAATCTTTTTGTTTTTAACCTTACCCTATGGCTGACACGGAGGTGAAGATATGAGACTTTAGTGCTGACCTTTTCTTATGGTTAACTTGTGCTTAGATTATTAGTATTATCTTCAATTTGTGACTTTTTGGTAGGGATATCTTTAAGCCACCCGTCCATTTTGTGAGTTAAATTGAACAGGTCCATCTCGGTAAAGAGAACATATAGACTGTGGTCCATTGCCATACACTGATGGGTGAGGGCATCTTGGCAGAGGCTGTAGCTGTTCACCCTGCTGATTTTCCTCTTCTCAGACCCACAACCAGGCTCTATTTCCTGGTTTCCATCGTCATTAGGTGTGGCCATGGAATGAAGTGCTAACCAATGGAAACTGAGCTTCAGTGACTTGTGCCCCTTCTACTTGGGGCCCCAAAACACCTCTTAGGGGTGATTCTCTATGGTCCTCCCTTTTCTAGCGGGATGCTACGTAGATGGCTATGCTGGCTGTAAGCAGAAGTTGGAAGAGCCTCTTTCACCAGAATGGTGAATGACTCATACTGTTCTTCTAATCCGACCACCAGAATGGTTACCTAAGCAAGAACTCAACTTCTACTGAGGTTAGCTATTGCAGTTTTGATCTGTTTGTTACTGTAGCCCAGCTTATCTGGGCTGAGGTAGTGCCTATCACCCCCTCAGCATTGCTGAACTCTAAGCTTTTCTTCAGGAAGGTTCAAGTTCATGGCTAATGAACAACTGGTATACCTACACCAAGGGTGGACACCTGGTGGCATTCTTATTTTATCTCTTAGAGAGCCTTCTTCTCTTAGTTAGCTAACAAGGCAGTAGAAATAGACGTCCTAATCATTTTTACCCCTGGATTCTGGGATATATTACATTTTATTTAGCAAACTCTTACTTTGAGAAACCTGACTCTAAGGATTTCACATTTCTTTCTGGGTCATCTTTGTCATCGTCACACAATGACAGCATAAATAAGAGTTTGGCATTGTTAGGAATGCACTCATCAGTTAGGAGAAGAAAAGAGATTTTATTTCCATTCCACTGTCCTGGCAACAGAAGTGAAAGTGGCATGACTGTAACATTCATTTATTTTTCCACTGTTCATGTGCGCTTATATGAGATCTCCTGATTGACCCCTTTTATTTCATAGTGTCTTCAATTGTTGGTTTGCCACATGCAAAGAGTTTCCATGTTACTACCATTTTATTTCTTTACTTCACATGAGTGATGGGAAATAGAGTGCCACCTGAGTTCTAGTCCTCTTGGGTATGAGACTGGGCAGCCCGTCACAGGCCAGGTCTGACTCTGCACTGGTGTTAGTTTTTGCTTATGAAAGTATGCTGCTAAGTTAGCCCTGCCTCCTGCCCTCCCACCATGGAATAAAACACAAATGCAGAGGAGAGTTGCAATCCAGTTGATATACTGCCACCAAATAGCTTCATCCTATTTTCCTGGCCCCTTCCCCACCCGCCCATCTTCATCTTATATGAATTGATATTACGCAAATCTATAACCACCGAAAGCAGACAGCACATTAAAAATGAGTAGGGTAGGCTGAATCTCTACTCCCTGGTTGACAGAATTAAAACTGATGAGAAACTGAAACATTACTTCAAATGTTTGCTTAAGGATCGAGAAGCTGGGTCCAACCCCTCTGGATTGCCAAACGTTACATGGAGCATCGTAAAATCAAATTCTCACATCTTGTTGTCCTCCCATTAGATCACATTAAACCCTGGCAGTGAGGCCAGCCCGCCGTGGTGGTTTTCTGACTTGTGGTTTGCCCTTGGCTGTCTTGCAGGCTTTAAAAATGATTTTATTTTGTGAACAGTCAGTGATAGTCAGACTCTAGAGTAAACTTGCCTGGGCCAACATTCACAGTAATAACATTTCACATTATCAAGAGTTTCCTGAAGGGCTGCAAAGAATGAAAACAAAGAGCTTTTCTGGTAGTGGTTGTTTTTCTGCAGATGCTGGTAACCTCCGGCACAGAGAGGCTGTGAAGCGAAGTCTTTGAAGAGCTCTTCACAAGAATCTGCAGTTGTTTTTTTTTTTTTTTCTCCTTTCTTTTTTTGCCTGGAAGGTGAAACTAGAGAACTGGAACAGATTTGCGTTTTTCTTGTTCCCTGGTTTGTTGAATATGTAACTGATTCTCCCTTTTTCTTTTCTTGGGTGGTTTTTACTGATTATCTTGTTCAATCTTTAGTGGCTTGCGAGGTGGAGGGTGGTAGGCTGGGGAGAGGTTTCCCTGGGTTAGGGAAGGAAAGCAGAGTTTAGGAGAGTCCAGCTGCGTATTCTAAATAAGGATGTTCTCAATGTTCTTCATAGTGTTTTTCACCAAAAAGTGTTTCTGCTGCTTGTATAAGAGAAATCAAGAGCAATCTCTAGAACAAAGCATACGACAGGTTTCCTAGATAGTTTGATGATGACAGAGATGATGAAACTAGAGATTATGATTATAATGATTCATTAATAAAAAATAGTGAGAAAATAAGCTTACAAAATTTTAAAAGTGAATGTCAAATAGGTACACATTACCTTAAAGTGTTTGAAGATTCAATTTTTTAAAATAATTATTTAATTTTATTTATCATTATTTTAAAATTTGCTCTAAGGCATGCATACTCACCAGAGAGAGATGGGTTGGGGAGTGGAGTGAGAAAGGAAGCCACCAGGTCCAGGACTTGAACCATGGTTGGACACATGGCAGTCCAACACCTTAACCACCATGCCACCTGCTGGCCCCTCAATTTTTAATATGCAGATATTTTATTTTTAATTGCAGTAATACATGAGGGTCTTTAGAAGGTTCATGAACAATGTGTATTATGAATACGCATAGATTTCAAAATACTTTTGTACCAAAATAAACTCGTCCTTTAATTTTTTCATTCTTGAAGTCTACTCAGATCCATAACATAAAACTTATCATTTTAACTATTTATAAGTCTTCAGTTCAGTGGCATTTAGCACATTCACAGTGTTGTGTGATCATCACCACCATCCAGTCCCAGAACTTTTTTTGCCTTGCAAAACTGGAACTCTGTACCTATTTAACAAGTCTCCATCCCCACCTTCCCCTAGTCCCTGGCAACCAACATTTTACTTTCTGTAAAATTATTTTTTTATAATTTTTTTCTCTCCTTAATAAAATGCATCTGTGTGCACATGAGATTGACAGTGAGGGAGGGGAGCATCCTCTATAGGTTCCAGTCACACTGCAATCCCTTTCCTCCAGTTCCCCAGCCTGTTGGATCTTGGGAACTCACAAGAGTGTCTGGAGTGTTTCAATCTAACAAGGCCAGGCATTCTAACTGCGATCCCATGTGGGATCCAGCTTCTCTTGAGCAGCGCCTTACCACTGTGCTGCAGAGCCAGCTCTGTAACTCCACATTTGACTGCTCTATGCTCCTTATAAGAATGGGATCATACAGTATTGTTCTTTTTATTTATTATTTTGGAGAGGTTTTTGCTATAGGGCGTGTGCGCTCGCCAGACAGACAGAGAGAGACAGAGAGATAGAAAGCGAGAAATCACCCCCCAGGGGGGTTGGTCACGCCGCAATCCCTTCTCCTCCAATCTCCTCTCGGGATCTTGGGCATGCACGCACACGCGCCCAGCGTGAGTTTAAGCCACCAGGTCCAGGACTTGAACCGCGGTCGACTACGTGGGAGTCCAGCGACATAGCCATTACGCTAACTGCTGGCCCCCTTGTTCTTTTGTGACAACTTATATCACTTAACATGTTAGGCTGTAAGAAAAGTCATGATGTGTTTTTCTTTGCAAAAATGCGTGATGGCTTTCCTGACTATCCAACAGTACCTGCAAGGTTCATCTATGTTGTACTACGTGAAAATTTCCTCCCTTTTAAGGGTTCAATAATACTGCATTGTACGCATCTATCACATTTTGTTTATTTGTGAATCTGTTGATAGATCTTTGGTCTGCAGATTCAGTTGTACCAGAGGAGCATCAGTAGGGCTCAGATGGCAAGGAATAATGTTTTGGAAGGGAGAACTTGAATGATTATGCAAATTTTCTCAGTTTAAAATACTTACAGCCAAATTGGACTGATAATACTGTATTGGTATATGCTGCAATCCCTTCTCCTCCATTCTCCTCTCAGGTTGTGGGAATGTATGCACAGGCACCAGGTATGAGTTTCATACTTCCAGGTCTGGGTTTCAAACAATGGTTGGCCATGAGGGAGTCCAGTGCCTTAACCACTACATCACCTACTGGCTCCATCTAAACCACTACCTTTTAGAAACTACATCATGTCATTATTTTTAACGTCTGCAGGCATTCTGCTGTAAGTATGTATATAATGTGTACAGTGATTGCCTTATTAATGTGCATGAATAGCTAGCACGTTTCTATATTTTAAAGAACAATGCTGTGAACATCCCTTTAGGTAAATCTTTGCCTATCTCCCTCTGTTGTTTCCTTAAAATAATTTGCCAGAGGAGGAATTGTTGTACTAAGTGATAGGAACATTTGAAATTTTGATCCTTACTGCCAACACACGCTCTAAAAAGTAATATATTCTTTAATCTGTGGTGTGTAAGAGTGTATACATTTCTCCACATCCTTGCTGGCTGTTTTCACTCTTTCTTTTAAATATTAAACTTTTATTTTTATCATAGGAATTGCTATGATTTGAATGTTTGTCACCCCCAAAACTCATGTGGAAATCTAGTTGCTATTGTAACAAAATTAAGAGGTAAAGTCTTTAAAAGGTGATTAGGCCAGGAGATCCCTGTCCTCACAGATTAATGCCATTAGTTTGGGGTTGGATTAGTCTCCAGACAAAAGGATAGGTTCGACCCCCTTCCTTTCCCTGTCTCACATGTTCTCTCTCACCATGTGATGCCTTTTGCCTTGTTATGATGCAGTAAGAAAGTCTCTCCAGATGCTAGCATCATGCTCTTGGATTTCTCAGCCTCCAGAACAGTGAGACAAATAGACTCCAATTTTTATAAAATACCTAGACTCAGGCATTCTGTTAAAGCAGCTGTCCCTCTTCTGTGTTGAATCACTTATTCCCTGGATCCTGTATCTTTCTGCTTTTTTTACGTTTATTTACTTCAGGAATGAGACAGAAAGAGACAGAGTGGCAACACCCCCAACAGCATCCCAGTGCTGTGATCCATCCCACCTGGCTCTCACCATTCCTAGATCACAGGTATGTGCATATTGGGTGTACTCAGGTAAGTCTCTGGACTTGAACCCTGAACCTTCCCATGTGGATCAGCTTCACAGATCCTAGTGTTTTACCACTGTGCCATAGTTGTTCCCTCTCTTGATTTACTGACTTGCTTTGTAGTAGTTCTTACTGAGTGTTTCCAGGAGTGGCAGAACTCTTTGCTTCTTTTAAACGTTAACCAGAATAGTCTTTATGATTCATCAAAAGCATCGTGATGCTTTTGTATGTTTCTGGTAGGTGTTTTTTTATTTTTTTTTTTAACTAAAATTGTTCAAGAAAAACTTTCTTTGTCAGAATGATCATTACATTTTCATAAAGTGCCGTTTCCTATGTACTGAAATAATGATATAATTTTTGTCTTTTAAGCTTTTAATGTAGTGAGTTACACTAAAGGACAAACTAGTGTTAACTTATTCTAGTATTTCTGTAAAAAAAAAAAAAAAAAAACCCACTAGTTCATGATGTAGTTCTCTTTTTTTGTTTTTGTTTTTTTTTTTTTTCCTTTGGAGAGGTTTTTGCTATAAGGCGCATGTGCTCGCCAGACAGACAGAGAGAAACATAGAGACAGAAAGCGAGAAATCACCCCCCAGGGGAGATGGTCACACCACAATCCCTTCTCCTCCATTCTCCTCTCGGGATCTTGGGCACGCACGCACACGCGCCTGGCGTGAGTTTTAAGCCACTGGGTCCGGGATGCTAACCGCGGTTGACTATGTGGGAGTCCAGCAACATAGCCATTACACTAACTGCTGGTTCCTGATGTAGTTCTCTTAACACACTACTGGGTGAAATTTCTCAGTATGTTTCAAGAGATTTGCCTCTATTTGTCTTTAGAGGTTTTATATGGGTATGTATGTGTGTGTGTGAGTATTTTTTTCTTTCTATTTTTATCTTGTTATGATTCAGTGCTATGTTATATTGGTAGAATGAACTGAAAAATGTCTTTTTCCATGTTCTGTAACAGTATAAATAATACAGAAATGATCTTCTCTTTGTAGGTTTCACACAATGTGCCCATACGATGGTCTGGGCATCGTGCCTTTTTCAGGGTTTTGATTTCCTTTTAATTTCTTTTATGGTTATTCGTCTATTGGTCTTTTCAGTTTCAGTTCCTTTTTAGGTCAATTTTAGTTACTCAGTTTTTCCTACTAAATCATCTCTTTCAACTAATTTTAAAATTTGTTTGATATAAACTTGTATTTGATTTCTCTATAATTAAACATTTTTTCCACATCTCCTTTTTCTCAGTCCTAATGATGTCAAGTCTCCTTTCTTTTTTCTGGATCACATTTGACAATTTACCTTCCTAGCCTTAATATTCACTTTTCTTTGTATGTCCTCTTCTCTACTTAAACGAGACGACTGATGAGTCTCTGACCGTTCCCTCTCTGTGCTTACCACACTAAGCTATATCTTCTTTTCAGCACTGAAATCTTGTTGATCTGGCAATGCTTTTTTTTTTTTTTTTTTGGAGAGGTTTTTGCTATAAGGGTGCATGCGCTCACCAGACAGACAGAGAGAGACAGAGAGACAGAAAGTGAGAAATCACCCCCCAGGGGGGATGGCCACGCCTCAATCCCTTCTCCTCTATTCTCCTCTCGGGATCTTGGGCACGCACGCACACATGCGCTGCGTGCGTTTAAGCCACCGGGTCCGGGACACGAACCACAGTCGACTATGTGGGAGTCCAGCGACATAGCCATTACGCTAACTGCTGGTCTTGGCGATGCTGTCTTAAATACCATATCCTCTAGTTAGATTTTATGGATGCTTCCAAATCTCCCCCCGCCCCCATTTTGTACTTCATGATCCTTCTCTTACTTTAGCATTTTTGTAATACTTAGACATCTCTAATCACCTTATTCTAGAATGATCTTGAAAATAGGGATGATTTCTCAGTCACTTTTATATTCCATCTGATACAAATAAAGTATTTCAGAAAATGTGTATGCTCAATAAATATTTATACTAGTTGAAATACATCTACGGCTACTAAATGTTGCTATTCTAAATAGTGTGATGAAAATGGATAGTATTCACCTTCCAGGAGCTTTGAGATTGCTCGAGTTGGACAATATCTCATTTCTGTGCCTTCAAAGAGGTCAAAGTTTATAATACTTTAAATAGGGCCACAATTAGTGAGTTGAGTTCCCTCACAACCTACAGGGGCAAGATTCAACAGGAAATGATTGTGGAAAAAGAAGGGACCTTATTTCCTTAAAGCTCATTCTTAACAAGATTTCCCTATAGGAAGTACTTGAACCATAAGGAAGAATTAATAAAATAGTTCTACATTTCCATTATTTTCTAGCTGATCCTAGCTTGAAGACAGTCAAAAATAAAATTGGCTACCTTAGTTGTCATAGGATAGATTGTGTTTTTTCAGTTCCTGAGGAACATGTAACTTCTCAGTTCATGTTATTTTCAAATTCACAACATGGTAACCAGTGACATCCCTACCCAGCCTCCTTTCTGCCTTCTGACAGAAGAAGTTCCAGATTGATTTTTGACTCCAGATAGGCCATCTCAGAGCGAGCTGTTGACTTGAAATTCACAGGTTTTTCTTCTTCTTTGTGCTATTAATAGGATAAAGTGGGTGGAGAAGAGCCTTTTATGCCATATTCTATTCAGCTTCTCGTGCTTTAGGAAACAGAGGAAGCCAAGAAGGAAAGGAAGAGGTGGAGTCTGTGGTCTTTGAATCCACCAGATTGTGGATTTATAAATTTCTCCACTCTGTAGGCCTGAGTGACACTGATGTTTTGCAGGCCCATAAAGGATGCTCTTCTTTACGTGAAAACATGGATGTCAAGTGTTGTATTCAGCATGAGGGATGACTGTTGTTTCAGAATTAGGAAAATGGAGACTCCAAATACTGGGTGCCAGTGGAAAAAGTCAACCAATATAACCGTCACTGAGGAAAGCAACTTGGCAAGATTTTTTTTTTTTTTTTCACTCTTTGCCAACCTCAACTCACCAATGTGCAAGCTACATATGTTTAGAATTAGCAAGTAATGTTTTATCCTTCATTTCCCCATTTCCCATCCCCCACTCTTTCAGTTGCTTATCCAAAATGGAGCTAAGCTTCCAGGCTCCTTGGAGGTCACTCAATACAGGTGCAGTGGAAACCGCTCCCTTCCAATTTAGCTCTTCCAATTGACCACCTTGCTCACTGAGTTCTCATTAGGTCTGGAGCTGTTTTATTTTCATAGCTCTCTGGAGGGCTAACGAGCTTTTAAGAAACACCTGCAGCAACTCCAGAATCTACATAGCTACCTACGCTTTCAGAGAATGTTTCAAAGAGTACCTTGTTGGGGGGCAAATCCCTTGCCCAGATAAATGGAATTGCAGCCACAAGAGCAATTTAATCCAACATCCACATTCAGTTTTTTCACTGATATGCCCAAACTCTAATGCCTTCATTTCCCCTTCATTTGCAACAGCAAAGCTTCCTTGACCAGAAAAATAAATGTGCCGTTGGCAAAAGCTGAATAGAGCTCTGCTTAAATGATTTTTAATTTATGTTAAAATGCTAAGAGCAGTTTTTCCAGGTCTTCATTGAATACTTCACAAAATGAAGTTGTTCAAAGCCTACCTTTTAAAAAGGAACTAAAAGATTTAAAAACATTGCCTCCAGTTTTAGCTGTCCCAATTGTATCTTTTATTTCTGGACCTACTGGGATCAGGCATCTGGCTCAGCATTTATACTCAATTCTTCTTAGAGCTTTGGTCTAGAAGTCAGAGACTTATCTTCCATTTCTGCCTCCAAAACAAAAAGAATGATAAGTTTGAGCTATTCACGTATTCTCTGCACCCCAACTCTTATAAAATGATCAGAAATTGGAATGTAAAATAAAGAATCATAACCAGGGCCAGCAGTAGTGGTTAAGGCACTGGACTTCCACCTGGCAGACCCTGGTTCAAATTCCAGACCTAGTGGCTTAAAAATCACCAGGCATGTGTACATGCATGCCTGAAATCCTAGAAGGAGAATAGAGGAAAAGGGATTATGAAAGGAAAAAGCCATCTCTCTGGAGAGGTGATTTCTCACTTTCCCTCTCCCTTTCTCTGGTGAGCACATGTGCTGTATAGCAGAAACTTCAAAACAAAACAAGAGAATCATAACCTTGTTTTTAGAAAACGCTTAGCATTTTTTGGTACTTCTTCATTTGTTAACATGTATTTGTTTCTTTTGATTGGTGTCTGGAAAGAAAGTACAAAATAATTGACCATGCAGACTTGTAAAGTCTTGATACTCTTGATTATTATGGCCCAATTTTTAAACCAGGTTAACTTTTATCTGCTACTCAATATGTATCTAGGTTAAAATTTCAACAATTGCTTATTGAACAAAGATACAGTGATGGAGATCCACACCAGGGGAGGTAACTGTTTAAAGAGTAAGCCTTATTTTAAATTTAAAACTAGGTCATAAATGTGCCATTTTAAAGAAAATTTGCATGTTGCACTCTGCAAATAAGTAGAAAAACCTTTTGAAATGATCTTTACAGCAAGATTGCTGTATATACTTTGGATGACAGTTATTGACTGTTCTTCACTGGAGTAGTTAATCATCTACTGCATTTTTTAGCTTCTTAATTTAGATTTTTACGTTTGCCTGGCAGTATGCTAAGTTCCTAGGAGTTACAAAAGACATATAAGGTCTTGTCATGGAATTTATACTTCAGGCTTGGCACAAGATTAATATGTATGTGTACATGTATACATGTGTGCCTATGACACAAGTGATCTGTGTTAAATGAGGCCTGCTAATTCTAAATGCAAGCAACTCAGAGAAGGAAGACACCATCAAAAATATGAACAGTCATGAGAATTTAGTGACAGGAGAGAGAGGACATTCTTGAATGTAAAGGCAGCTTGAAAGGCACTGGGAGAGCTCTATAGCTTGACACTCAACTCTGGGGTGTCCATCTAGATGGCTCACATCTAAAAACTGAACCAAGCTGAACTTACCCTCTTCTCTCTGAAATGCTCTTCTTCGTTGTTCCATGATTCCTCAGGGTACCAGTATCCTCCCTACTTCTTCAACCACACAACTAGGAGTCATCTTAAATTCTCCCTTTCCTTCTACCTTTATTCTGTCATCCCCTCTCTGTTTGGATCTGTCTTTGGAGATCTCCCAGAATGCTCACTGCTTCAAGAACTGGGATAAACTCAAGATGGTTAACAGCCTCACTCCCCACCGCACCTTTCAGTTATAGTAGTGCACTGCATAGTGAGCTTTCAGTCAATGACGGACCATATATACACTCACGGGCCCGTAAGATCATAACGGACTATGTCACACGGCCTAGGTGTGTCGTCAGCTATACCACTCAGGCTTGTGCAAGTACAGTATGGTGTTCACACAATGACAGAATCACTTAGCGATGCATTTTTCAAAACACATCTCCAGTGGTAAGTGATGCATGACTGTACTCACTCTTATTACCCCTATTTGAGGGGCTTTGTCCTTGATTTTCTCACTGTGGCCTAATCTTTTCAAATCAGTGTACTGATTTAGGTAGACTGCCTGACTCTGATCACTCTGATTCCCGAGTTAAAGCTTCTGGTTCAATATCCTGGTTTCTTTTTTCTATTTTGGAGTTTTTGCTATAGGGCGTGTGCACTCGTCAGAAAGACAGAGAGAGACAGAGAGACAGAAAGCGAGAAATCATCCCTCAGGGAGGATGGCCATGCCACAATCCCTTCTCCTCCACTTTCCTCTCGAGATCTTGGGCATGTACACGCCTGGCGTGAGTTTAAGCCACCAGGTCAGGGACTTGAACCGCGGTTGACTGCATGGGCGTCCAGCAACATAGCCATTACGCCAACTGCTGGTCCCTCAATTTCCTGGTTTCTTTACAATGAGGGCCATCTCTGCCCAGCCTAAGTTGCTGGCATATCAGAACTTAGCCATAGTCTCAGTTCCTTCATCTCCTCTTGTCTATGCCTACTCTGGCGTAGTCTAGGTGTTCATAATCTTTTGCCTGGCGTAGTGGGTGAATAAGTTCAGCAAATATTCCTCTCCCCTTCCTTACCCTGTGGGTGGAGAATCCTACTGTTCTATTGATGTTGAGGTTGGCCATGTTAGCTTGGCCAGTGGAATGTTTCTAAAGCGGGTACAGCTCTAGCTCTGAGCAGAGGCTTCAGGATGCATTCCCTGCTTCTGCCCTCAGGCTCTCCCCCTTGCACTCCTGCCATCCAGCTATAGAAGAACGTGGCTCCAGGAAGCCATTGCTCCTTCATCTTTGGTCTTGAATGAAAGACCTACAGAGCACACATGAACTTGTCTGGCTCTGAGCCAAGCCTAGGGCAGCCCAACTAAGTTAAAACCAACCACAGCTGACCCACAGACTCGTGAGTAAGAAATAAATGCTTGTTGTTGTAAGCCACTAAGGTTTTGGAGGAAATGAATATCTGTTGTTGTAGGCCACTAACATTTCAGATTGTTTATTACTGTGGTAAACCTGACACATATATCTGAATTTCTGTGCAAACCTCCTACCTAGTCTGTTGGCATCTAGTTTTACCTTCCTTCCACCTAACCTTCACATTGGATTAAATACAAATTCTTCAATGGCTTCAATGTCTCACAGAATAAAAATCCAATATAGTATGAAAGATCCTTACTTGCCCTGTCTTACCTCCCTCTGTTCTCTGCCTTGTACTTTAAACTCCAGCCATAACTACCTACCCAGTGTTTCAAAATTCATACCAAATGCTGACAACTATGTTTTTTTAAAAGAATTATTTTAACTTTATTCATTGTTATTTTCCAATTTGACCAAAGAGAGACAGAGACAGAGAGAGAGGGAAAGTGAGAAAAGAAGCGACCAGGTCTGGGACCTGAACCATGGTTGGCCATGTGGGAGTCCAGCACCCTTAACCATGCTACCTGCTGTCCCTGACAACTATGATTCTGATACCTCTCCTTTGGCCTATATTATACCACCCCTGATCCAGCCCTTTCACTTGCAAAACTCTGACAAGATCTAAGTGTTGCCTTCCTTGGCTCCCCAAAGTCTCAAAACAATTTGCACAATTCCACAATAACACATTTTGTTTTGAAATATTTATACCTTTCTTTGAGCTCAGTTGTGAACCATTTGTTGATAGGAAGTTAGTCTTTTCATCTTTTTATTCTTAGGGCTTAGCATTGTTCCAGGCATATTTTAGGTAGTCAATAAATGAATTAATGAATGTTTAGTTGATTTCAAAGTTAAGTGTGTTCAATGTCCCTCTGATCTGGTTGAACCATTTTTACTTAAGATACATACATACGGATTACCCTTTCCCTTCCACCAAGGTGTTACTTATGGAACTATACTTGAAACCAAGTGAATACACCTTTTAACCATTGCCCAAATCAAAAGTAAAACATTGCCAATACCTTTCTTTTTCTCCGAGTCACTACAGCCATTTTCCTGAGAAAACCATTGTTCTAATTTCTTTTTTGTTTTTTAAGAAATTGTTTATTTAATTTTATTTATTATTTGATTTGACCAAAGAGAGACAGAGAGAAAAGGAGAGTGAGAAAGCAAGTTGCCAGGTCCAGGACTTGAACCATAGTCGGCCATGTCGGGGAGTCCAGCACCCTAACCACCACACCACCTGCCAGCTCCACATTGTTCTAATTTCTATCATCATAGATTTATTTTGCCCATTTTAGAACACTATACAAGGAGATTTCAGAAAGTTAATGAAAAATGGAATTAAAAGTATAAGTTTATTTTAATGAAAAAAAATTGAAATGAATAAGCTACAGTAATATTCAGATTTACTTATTTTACTATGTCCTGAGAAGGATCCATAGTTCTTTCACACTATACATGTTCCATTAACTTATTTTATTTTATTTTATTTATTTTATTTTTTTGGAGAGGTTTTTGCTATAGGGCACGTGCGCTCGCCAGTCACACAGAGAGAGACAGAGAGACAGAAAGCGAGAAATCACCCCCCAGGGAGGATGGCCACGCCGCAATCCCTTCTCCTCCATTCTCCTCTCGGGATCTTGGGCATGCACGTACACACACCCAGTGTGAGTTTTAAGCCACCGGGTCCGGGATGCAAACCGCGGTCGACTACGTGGGAGTCCAGCGACATAGCCATTACGCTAACTGTTGGTCCCCCATTAACTTTTTCAATACCTCACATATAAATAAAATCATAAGGTTGCCTATTTTTATGTTTGGCTTCTTTTTGGTTAAACATTATAATTTGTGATATTCATTCAAGTTATTGTGTATAGCAATAGTTCATTTTTATTGCTATGTAGCATTCCCTGGTATAAATTGTCAATTCAATTTTTTTTTTTTTTAGAGAGATTTTTGCTATAGGGCATATGTGCTTACCAATGAGACAGAGAGACAGAAAGCAAGAAATCATGATGGCCATGCTGTAATCCCTTCTCCTCCATTCTTCTTTTGGGATTTTGGGCATGCACACACACATATTCAGTGTGAGTTTTAAGCTACTGGGTCCAAAACTCAAATTGTGGTTGACTACATGGAAGTCCAGCAACATAACCATTATGCCATCTGCTGGTTCCATCAATCCAACTATTAATAATTACGTAAGGTATCTCCAGTTTTTGGCTCTTATAAAGGTGCCTTAAACACTTTTGGACATGTGTTTTGATTCATATACCTGAATTTCTGTTGAGAATAAACCTAGGAATGAAATTATGAATTTCTGTTGAGCATAAACCTAGGAGTGGGGACCAGCAGTTAACGTAATGGCTATGTCGCTCAACTCTCATGTAGTCGACTGCAGTTCAAGTCCCGGCCTGGGTGGCTTAAACTCACGACAGGTGTGTGTGCGTGTGTACCCAGGAGCCCCAGAAAAGAATGGAGGAGAAGGGATTGAGGCATGGCCATTCCCCGTGGGGGGTGATTTCTCACTTTCTGTCTCTCTGTCTCTCTCTGTCTTTCTGGTGAGTGCACGTGCCCTATAGCAAAAACAAAACAAAGCAAAACAAAACACATCATAACAACAAAAACCTAGGAGTGGAATTTCTGGGTCATAGGGTTTTTGTGTGTTCACTTCTGGTAGATACTTCTAGACTCTTTTCCAAACAGATTGTCAAAAAGTTCCTCTTGTTTTATATCTTCACCTACATCTAATATTGTCAGTCTTTTTACTTTTAACCATTCTAGTGGACATGATGTGGCTTTATTGTTGTTCCCTAATGACTAATGACATTGAGGACTTTTAAAATATGCTTTTTGTTTCCATTTGGATTTCCTCTTTTGTAAAATATCATTCTTATTGGTTGTTTTTTCCTTATGTATTATAAGAATCCTCTGTAATCAATTTGCTAATATTTTGTATATCCTTATTTTGCATCTATCTTGGTAACAGAGATTGGCTTGTAATTCCTTTTTGCTATATCCCTGTCAAGTTTTGGGTAAAGGATATTATATTCTCATAAAGTTAGAAAGTACTCTCTCCTCTTCCTTTGAGAAGTTAATGTAAGAGTATTGTGGTGTCTAATTTCTTTAAGTGTTACTGAACATAGCACATAAGCATTTGGGTCCTGAAATTGGATATTTGGAATTGAACCCTGGATTTACCACTTTCTTAATATGTTGACCTTGAGGGAGTTATATAAACTCTTTGTGCCTTAGTTCTCTCATATATTAATATAACATGGAGGGGACCAGCAGTTAGTGTAATGACTTTGTTGCTGAACTCCAATGAAGTTGACTGTGTTCGAGTCCCCGACCCAGTGGCTTAAACTCACGCCAGGCGCGTGTGCGTGCATGCCCAAGATCCCGAGAGGAGAATGGAGGAGAAGGGATTGTGGTGTGGCCATCCCCCCTGGGGAGTGATTTCTTGATTTCTTGCTTTCTGTCTCTCTCTGTCTGGCAAGCGCATGTGCCTTATAGCAAAAACTCTCATATATTTCATATATAGCATATATATATATATATGATATATATGATATATATATTATATATATATTATATATGATATATATTATATATCATATATATATTTCATATATATTTCATATATATTTCATATATATATTTCATATATATTTCATATATATATTTCATATATATTTTATATATATTTCATATATATATTTCATATATATTTCATATATATATATATTTCATATATACACACACACACACACACACACACACACATACATATATAACATGGAGCTAATAAGAGTACTTGGTAAAATCATTGTCTGGATCTTATAAGATATTTGTAGCCTTCTTATTATTGTTGCTGGCACCCACTAGGGTTTCATCAATTATTGGCTATTATTATTTATATATTTAGTCTATGTTTTACTTAGGTTGCTAAAGCTGTATCCTCTTTATGGTGTTGGTTCAACAATAAACTTTACGTGAGTTGAGGAAATAAGTAGAACCTTTTAAAGGGATGCCAGAATCAAATTCTTTACTCTTGGCCTTCTCTCAGCATATTTTTTTCTCTCCTTTTTCTCTGTTTTGTGAAATGTCAGGGAGGAGACATAAGAAGCTCTCTGTGGAAATACTACCCAGAGAAAGACACGGATCTTAGTCATGGTACTTTCTTGGGGTTTGGCAGTGTCGTAGGTGGGTGTGGGTCCACATGGCAAATATTCCAGTGGTTAGAGGGGAGTTAGGACTTTTGATTTTTTTACTGCCTGGAGAACTGCCTCAGAGATTTTTAGTTTTTCTTTTTAACAAAAGGAAGCCCAGCCTTCCCAGGGTGTGGTTTGAATTCCCAATTTGGTGGTGGTTAGGGGCTCTGCAAATTCTATGCAGGTTTAAAGCAAAGATAGAGTCATTACTATGCAAATTATTTTTATTTCTTATTTTTCCTTTCAGCCTTTGTGTCATTAAAATACCACTCAAGTGGGATGTCTGTTTTTACCTGGTTATAGTTAAGATTTAAGATACATGGGTCTCCAATGAACTCTCAAACCACCAGCATTGTATCTTCATCAGATAACCCACAGAATTAGGGTTAAAAAGGTCTTCCTGTGATTTTCTATAAACTTTATCTAGTTTTACTGGTTTCTGTTTTTGCTTCCCCTAGATCTTCTCTCGTCTGTTTTTTACTTTGGAATGAATTATCCATTCCAGACCTCCCCTAGCAACTCCCACCCCTAGGCTGAGCTCTTCTTGTCCTCCTTCTGACCAAGGTAAAAACATAGACGTTACGACAAACATGGTTGAGGATTCCCATTGTTGACTCGCGTCTGGTCTCCAGAGGAGGATGGCTCCACCTGCACCCTGTGATCCAGCCACAGAAGTCTTTGCCATCTAAAAAACAATAATTTTTGTGATCTGTGCTTTTATCTAACCTTTCTTTAAAATTCCTTGGGTTCCATTTGCATTTTGTTTATACCCCTGTTATACCACCTGTCCTAGATGGAAACCACAATTTAAAACCCTAGATGTGCAAGCAATGCAATTTTATTTTTCTGTCACTAGTTTTTATCTTTTATGGTCAAATCTAAGTCCATCTGCACCTTTCTACTGCTCTTAAACTGGAATCCCAAACTCTTAATATGGTGCCCAAGGCCCTCTTTAGCCTAGACTCTATCAGCTTCCCTGGCCGCACTGCTTGCTTCTTCTGCCCTGGCTCTCCTTGTTCCCACCAGTCTCTTTTAAGTATCTTGAGTGAGCAATGCTCTTTAATGATTCCACACTTTTGCTCAACTCTTCCCACCTGGAAGAATATCCCCCATTTCTAACTACCTCTCCCCCGACATATTACACACACTTTTCCCTTGCTAATTCCTGTAGTTAACGTTGAATAGTGTGTCCTTGAGAACACCCATCCTGATTGTCTTCCATGATATACTTACATATCATTCTGCTAGTCAAAAACTCTCATCAGACTTCAGCATTTTCTTTTTTTTTTTAGGTAAACTTTTTTTTTTTAAAGAGATTTTTGCTATAGAACAAATCACCAGAGAAACAGAGAGAAAGAGAGGAATTCCCGCCGCCCCCCCCCCCCCCCCCCCCCCAGGGGATGACCACACCACATAGGGGCCCAGCCATGAGTTTCAAGTTGCAGGATACGGGACTCAAACCATCGTCAGCCATGTGGGAGTCTAGTACCTTAACCACTATGCTTCCTGCTGGCCCCTAGGTAAACTTTTCATTGAAATATCGCATGCTAACATGTGTACAAATAATGAGTATATGTCTTGATGAATTTTTACCAAATGAACACACATTTACGTTATCATCCATCCAGACCAAGAAATAAAATGTTGCCCTCAGAAGCCCCTTTGGCCCTTATCCAGTCATGATCTCCTTCAAGGTAGATTAGTTTTGTGTGTCTTGAACTTTATATAAATAACGCCATACAGTATGTATTCTTTTGGGTCTTCTGGCTCAATATTGTTTGGTGTATATGACAATAATCTTCCTTTTCCATTCTTTTAAGTGAATATACCATAATTTGTTTATCTATTCTATTATTGATTGATGTTTGGTTTCTTTCTTTCTTTCTTTCTTTCTTTCTTTCTTTCTTTCTTTCTTTCTTTCTTTCTTCTTTCGAGAGATTTTTGCTCTAGGGCGCATGCGCTTGCCAGAAAGACAGAGAGAGACAGAGAGAGAGAAAGTGAGAAATCACCTCCCAGGGGGATGGCCACGCCACAATGCCTTCTCCTCCATTCTCCTCTCGGGATCTTGGGCACACACACACACACACACACACACACGTCTGGCATGAGTTTAAGCCACAGGGTCTGGGACTCGAACTGAAGTCAACTACGTGGGAGTTCAGTGACATAGCCATTACCAGCTATCTGCTGGTCCCAATGTTTGGTTCATTTCTAATTTTTGGCTGTTATGAATGCTGCTGCTAAGATGGAGTTCTTGCATTCCCGTGCATTTTTTTCCCTGAAATATTTATGCATTTCTATTTGGCATACAAGTTATAGAGCAAGCATTGTTCAGCTCTAGTAGATATTTTCAGTTTTCTGAAGAGGTTGTACTAATTTAAGCTCCCACCAGCAACATTCGAAACTTTTAGTAGCTTTACATTCTTGTTAACACTTGGTACTGCCAATGACTTTTATGTAAACGTTCTGGTGTGTCTGTAACGGTGTCTTCATCATGTTTTATACTGCTGTCAGAAAAGTCATGACATGTTTTTCTTTTTATGCAAAAATGTGTCATGACTTTTCAGACGATACAATAGTTTGAATCTCCCTTTTTCCCCGTTGATGACTAACGAGGTTGAATATCCTTTTATTGGCCATTTGTATATTTTCTTTCATAAAATTCCTGTTAAAGTCTTTGTTTACTTTGTTATTGGGCTTTTGCCCCTCTTTTAACATTGATATGTTAGAGGGTTGTTATTTTATTTTATTTTTTTGGTGGTAATATATTTTGTTAGATATATCAAATATCTTCTCCTAGTTTTTGGCTTGTCTTTCACACTTTTGATCCTATCTTCAGATGAACAGAAGGTTTCAGTTTTAAAGTCTAATTTATCAATATTTTCTTTTGTAGATTTTTGTGTCTTACTAAAGAAATTGTGGCCTGTTCTGAAGTCATATTCTCTCATTTTTATTTCTTTTTATAGAAGATTATTATTTTATCTTTAGGCCTACTATGTATGTAAAAGTGACTTTTGTGTATGGTGTGACTACAACAGGATATATATTTTTCATATCGAGTTTATTGAGAACACTATGCTCATCTTGTGTTAATTTTGTCATGAATCAAGTATAGATTTGTTTCTGTCTTTTCTGTTCCATTATCCTGTATGCCCAATGACTGACTAAAACTCTCTTCTACCTTGTGCTACAAGTTTCATGAGGGTAGGAGCTGTGTATGCATTTTTTTTTTAATGAAGTACTGTACTTCTATTTATTACAACAGTGCTTGGTACCTCATCTTGTGATTCCTACATTTTTAGTGAATATTGAATAAATTGTCATCTTTCATAAACAATTTAATATTGACTAGAAGTAATAACAGTGGGCAACTTTGTCTAGTTTCTGATCTTAGTGGACACTGTCAGCATTTCACCATTGAGTATAATGTTGTGAAATTGTCATATATGGCTCTTTTTTTGAGAGAGATTTTTGCCATGGGGCATGTGCACTCGCCAGAGAGACACAGAGAGACAGAAAGCAAGAAATCACCACCCCCCTGGGGAGGGGGGAGCGGAATGGCCACATCACAATCCCTTCTCTTCCATTCTCCTCTCGGGATCTTGGGCATGCATGTACACATGTCTGGTGTGAATTTTAAGCCACCAGGTCCAGGACTCAAACTGTGCTTGAGTATGTGGGAGTCTAGTAATTTAACCATTATGCCATCTGCTGGATCCTCTATTGCCTTTTTATGTTATCTTCCTTCCATACTCAATTTGTTGACATTTTAACATTAGAGGATGCTGAATTTTGTAAAGTGCTTTTCCTGCATCTACTGAGATCATATGATTTTTATACTGTATTCTGTGATGAATTTTATTTCTTTGTAATTTAATCTTGGTATATAACATTAATTAACTTGAATAAGTGAATCATTCTTATATCTCAAGGATAAGTCCTACTTGATCATGGTGTATGGTCCTTTTAATGTGTTGTTACATTTGGTTTGTTAATATTTTGTTGAATTTTTGTATCTATGTTTATCTGGGATCTTGGCTTGTAATTTTCTTTTCATATAATGTCCTTGTCTGGTTTTAGTATCAGGGTATGGTAAAGTTGGTTCTGTAAAATTAATTGGAAGTGGTCCCTCCCCTTTAATTTTTTTGAAAGAGTTTGAGAAGGATTGATGTTAGTTCTTTAAATATTTGGTAGAATTTAGTCTAAGGCTATTGATTGTGGTTTTTTTTGTTTGTTTGTTTGTTTTTAATGGAAGACTTTATTACTGATTTATTCTCCTTTTAATTGGTCTATTCAAATTTCTATTTCTTTGTAATTTAATCCTGACAGGTTATATATTTCCAGGAATTTATTCATTTTTCCTAGATTATCCAATTTGTTGGTGTGGAATTGCTCACAGTAGCTGCTTATGATCCTTTATATTTCTGTGCTATCCCTTATAAGGTCTCCTCTTTCATTTCTCATCTTACTTGTTTGAGTCTTCTCTTTTTCACTTAGTTACTTGACTTTTTCTTTTCAAAAATTAGCTCTTAGTTTTTTTTTCTATTAGTTTTCTAGTTTCTATTTCATTTATTTCTGCTTTAATCTTTATTTTCTATTTTCTAGTGACTTTCAGCTTAATTTATTCTTCTGTTTCTAGTTGCTTGAAGTGTTATGTTAGGTTGTTTATTTGAAAGTGTTCTTCTTTTTGATATACACATCTATTGCTACAAACTTCTCTCTTAGAGCTGCTTTGGCTGCACCTATAAATTTTGGAATGTTGTGTTTCCATTTTTGTTTGTCTGAAGGTATTTCCTAATTTCCTTTTAGTTGTTCTTTGACCCATTGGTTGTTCAAGAGCATGTTTAATTTTCATATATTTGTGAATTTTCCAAGATTTCTCTTGTTACTGAGTTCTAGTTTCATAACATTTTGTCAGAAAAGATATTTAATATTTGTACAATCTCCTTAAATTTGCGACGACTTATTTTTTGATCTGAAAATGATCTGCCCTGGAGAATGTTCTGTGTGCCCTTGAGAAGAATGTTTATCCTGTTGCTATTGGGTAGAATATTCTATATTTATCTGTTAGTTTCATTTGGTCTAAAGTGTAGTGCTAGTCCAATGTTCCTTAATGGTTTTCTATCTGAATGATCTGACATTTTTAAAGTGTGTTTTTGTGTCCTGATATTATTGTATCATACTTTATCTCTCCTTTCAGATCATTTTATATTTGCTTTATATATCAGGCATTCCAATTTCAAGTGTGTATCTATTTAAAACCATTAAAGTCGGTGCTAACAGGTGGCATGGTGGTTAAAGGAGCTGGACTCCCACATGGCTGACTGTGGTTCAAGTCATTGCTTTCTTGCTTTCCCTCTCTCTCTGCCCGAGCAAACTGGAAAATAATAATCATAATAATAAATAAACTTAAATAAAATAATTTTTAAGTATATTTAAAAATAAATAAATAAAATAGAGTCTCTTGACCAGTTGACCCATTTTCTCACTATGTAATGATCTTCTTTGTCTCATTTTTCACTTTTTGAATAAAGTCTAACTTTTTCTTGTGTAAGTATAGCTGTCCTGCTTTCTTGTTTGCTATTTGCATACAATAGCCATTACTAGCTGTTTGGTTTCAGTCTGTGTGTGTCATTAAAGGTAAAACAAGTCTCTTATGAGCATATAGTTGGGTTCCTCAAAAAATTTAAAAATAAAACTTCATATGGTCCAGTATTCTTACTTGTGAGTATATATCCAAAGGAAATAAAATCAATATGCTGAAAATATATTCCTACTCCCATGTTTATTGTGACATTTTTCAGACTAGTCAAGATAAAGCATGAACCTAAATATTCATCAACAGATAAATGGGCAAAGAAGAAGTGTATACTCAGTAGACTACTATTCCACCTTAGAAAGTAAGGAAATCATGTTACTTTTAAACACATGGATCAACCAGAAGACATTATTTTAATTAAGCAAAATAAGTCTGGCACAGAAAGGCAAATATGACATGATGTCACTTTTTTATAGAATATAAAAAAGTTCATCTCTAATAAACAGAGAATAGAATGGTGATTGCTAGGGGCTGTAGCTGAGTTAAGGGGGTGAAAGAGAGAAGATATAAGTCAAAGTATACAAAATTTCAGTTAGACTTGATGAATAAATTCCAGATATCTACTGTACATCATGGTGAATAAAATGAATGACAATGTACTATGTACTTGAAAATAGCTAGAAGAGTAGACTTTGAAATGTTTTTATCACACACACACACACAGAACAACTATGTGAATGGTAGCTATGAATATATTAGTAGCTTGATTATAGAAATCATTTTACAATGTACACATACATCAAAATCATGTTGTATACTGTAAATATATACAATATTTTTTATTAGTTATACCTCAATAGAGCTTGAAAAAAATGATAGAATATGTCCACAAACTAATAATAATCTCTGAATTAATACATAAATGCTAGTTATTATTTGTTCTATGGTTTAGATTTGTTTGTAAAAGGAGTATGCTCTTCTATGATGCACCACCTAAGGGACATATGCCAAAATATTTTTGTTATTTGGACATGATTATATGTACTTCAAGTAGATTAAATCATCCTATTTTGGCCTATTAAGCTAAGAGTTTGTTACTGGTACCACTGCTACTGTTATATACAAGTGATACTGATCATTGTTCATAAAATTGATACTACTGATCCAGGACTATCAATGACAAACTCTTAGCTTGATAACAATATTATATGAATATCTACTCCTTTTAAAGAATTAAGACATTATAGATCAAATTAAAGTCACTTTTGATCAACACTCTTAACCTTAGGTTTTTTTTCTTCTCCTCAGTCATTGCTATTGTTATTATTTGATGTAATTATTTTCCTCTTATTTTTCTTTCTTTTTTCTTCTTTGTTAGAGAGTGCATGCACTCACCAGAGAGAGACAGAGACAGAGAAAGGGAGAGGAGAAAGTGCCCTCTGTGAGGCATGGTTATGTCATAATCTCTTCTCCATCCTTCTATCCTTTCAGGATTTGGGGCATGTACACACACATGTCTAGTGTGTTTCTCAAGTTGCCAGGTCTGGGCCTCAAACTACATTGTTGAACATGTAGGATCTATCTACCTTAACCACCAAACCATTGAGACAGACTGAATCTTTGTATATTTTAAGAAATTATTGGGACCAGCAGGTGGTGTGGTGGTTAAGGTGCTGGACACTCCCACATGAGCGACCAGGGTTCAAGTCCTGAATCTGGTGGCTTGCTTTCTCACTTCCTCTCTCTCTCTCAGTCTCACCCTCTGTCTCTCTCTGGTCAAACTAAAAATATATATAATAATAAATGAATGAATAAATAAAATAAATAATTATTAAAAAAAATTATTTTTTAGGGACCAGTAGTTGGTGTAATGACTATGTCGTTGGACTCCCATGTAGTCGACCACAGTCCGAGTCCTGGACCTAGTGGCCTAAACTCACACTGGGTGCATGTGCATGCATGCCCAAGATCCTGAAAGGAGAATGGAGGAGAAGGGGTTGTGTAATGGCCATCCTCCCTGGGGGGAGCGGCGGTGGAGGTGTGATTTCTCGCTTTCTGCCTCTCTGTCTCTCTTTCTGGTGAGCGCATGCGCCCTATAGTAAAAACCTCTCAAAAAAAAGAAATAATTTTTTATAAATATATATGCCCATGTGAAATTCACAATATTGTTTTTGTGTTTGTGTTTTATCATAAATGGTGTCATACTCAATGCATCTATCTGTAAGGCGCTAATTTTACTAATAGTACACAGATACATTTTGATTTACAATGGGGTTATTTTGATAAATCCAGTGTAAGTTAAAAGTATCTTAAGTAAAAAATGCATTTAATATAACAAACCTACCAAACATTATAGTTTAGTCTACTTAAAAATCTCAAAACACCTATATTAGTCTATAGTTGGGTAAAATAATCTAACACAAAGTTTATAACAAAATTGTGGGTATTGCATGTAGTTTATTGAATATGTACTGAAAATGAAATGGTTGTATGAGTACTTGAAATGTAGTTTCTACTGAATGCAAATTATTTGTACTATGTAAAGTAAAAAAATCATCAGTCAAACTATCGTTAAGTCAGAAACTATTGTATTGTGATCCTTTTGGGTTAATACATAAAGCTCAGGGGCTAGCAGGTGGCATAGTGGTTATGTCGCTGGACTCCCACATGGCCAACCTCGTTCAAGTCCCAGACCCAGTGGCTCGAAACTCTTGCAG
Organism: Tupaia tana; assembly: GCA_026018925.1. Taxonomy (NCBI): domain Eukaryota; kingdom Metazoa; phylum Chordata; class Mammalia; order Scandentia; family Tupaiidae; genus Tupaia; species Tupaia tana. The sequence continues at coordinate 11,870,625 of JAKSZU010000021.1, forward strand.
GGTGTATGTGCATGCATTCCCAAGATCTGAGGAGGAGAATGGAGGAGAAGAGATTGTGGCATGGCCATCCCCTTGGGCGGTCATTTCTCAGTTTCCCTCTCATTGTCTCTGTCTCTCCAGTGAATGTGCATGCCCCAATATTTCATTGAATACATACTCAATGCTTTCTCTATTATATAATATAGGGACCAAGTGCAGATTATCTGGATTTGAATACAAGCTCTACTACTTTATGTGACCTTGAGAAAGTTACTTAACCACTGTGTACTTCAGTTTCCTTATCTGCCAGATGGAGATAAGAGTTCCCTATTTCGTTATTATTTTTTTCTGTAAGCAGTCAAAAGATCTTTTAAAGAAATGTTAAAAAAGTCTTTTATATTTACCTACATATTCATCATTTCTGATGCTGTTTACTCTATTGCATAGTTATACTTCTCTCTTTTTTTTTTTTTTTCTGAGAGGTTTTAACTATAGGGCACATGCACTCGCCAGAAAGACAGAGAGAGACAGAGAGACAGAAAGCCAGAAAGCGAGAAATCACCCTCTAGGGGGGATGGCAATGCCACAATCCCTTTTCCTCCATTCCCCTCTTGGGATCTTGGGCATGCATACACATGTGCCTGATGTGAGTTTAAGCCACCAGATCCGAGACTAGAACCACAGTCGACTACATGGGAGTCCAATGACATAGCCATTACACTAACTACTGGTCCCTTACTGTGTAGTTATATACTTCTGTCAGGAACTACTTTCTTTATCTTTGACAAACATCTTTTATTGTAGTGCAAGTCTGCTGCTGGTTTTTGTTGTTGTTGTTGCTATATGGTGTGTGTGCCCGCTAGAGAGAGACACACACAGAAAGGGGAAGTGAGAAATCACCACCCAAGGGGAATGCGATTTTTATTTGTGTATTATATTGGGTAGTTTCTCTTGCGATAGCTTTAGGTTCAACAAAATTTTCTTTGCTAATTCTATCCTGCATATTTTTTTCTTATTTCTGAGTTATCATTTTTGTATTGGATTCCACACACTGAATTTTGCATTGTTGAGCATCCAATTTTGTTTTACTCATTTAAAGTGTTGTGTTTTGTTCTGACAAGTCATTAGATTATGCAGATCAGTTTAATCTCTCTGACTCTTTGAAGTTTTGCTAGGGTGGACTTTAAATAGTCTTTCCTTTAGTGCTCCTTTAGCCCCACTACTAAAATCTGACCTTTCTGAGAGCTCTACCAAATGTTCTGCATATTATGAAGTTTCTCCACTCTAACTTGTGAGCTTTTCCTAACCTCAGTCTGAGAACTGAGGCCTACTGCTTTCTGACTCCTAGTTTCAAGGATTTTCTTCCATGAGTGTATAGATTGGTGTGTTCTGCTAAACATTCCTAAGGACACGTTACAGGATTTAGAACTGTCACCTTGCAGTTTCTCTATCTCTGGAACTCTGCTCCATACATTCTAGTCACTTTATTTCCCTGAACTTTAATACATATCTTTAACTCAGGATACAGAGCTATATATAATTACCTTCTTGAGCTGCCTCAAAAGTGCCACCTGACAGAAGTCAGGAAAATCATAGGGCGTATCTTCCTGGCTTCCCACTTCTCAAGTGTCACAGACCTCTATTGTCCAATGTCTGACAATATAGTTTCATGTATTTTTTCCCGTTTTCATGTTATTTACAGTGGGAGGGTAATTCTCATAACTCTTCCGTGATATTTTTGTTTTCTATTACTACACTTTAAAAGAGTTTTATACTTGTTTTCCTTTAGAGCAATTACATTTTCTTTGTTCCATAACTTTTAACGTTAGTTTAAAAAAATCGTAATCTAGTGGTTGCCCTTGAATTTAGGCTCTTTCAGCAGAATTTGTAGGTCAGGGTTACCACACACGCTACAGAGGTTATGTACTGCACGACTCTGGGGAAACCATGTATACGGTCTTGAGGTTGTACAAAATTACAGCTGGTATATTTTAGGATCTTTGTACATATGATCTTTTTAAAATTTTTCCTACTTTTGAATGATAGTTTGTCTTGATATAGAATTTTATGTTAAAAGTTATTTTTCCTTAGACTTTTAAAGATATCATTCCATTTGCTTGATATTCATCAATGTTGACATGTCTAATATATAAATCTGATTCTCCTTCCATTCTAGATTACTTGTTTTTCTTTCTGATAGCTTTTAGGGTTTTGTATTTGTCTTTGATATTCTAGAATTTTAGAACCAGAACTCAACATAAACCTTTTTTTTTGAGAGTTTTTTTTTTTTTTATTTGCTATGGGGCATGTGCATTCCCCAGAAAGACAGAGACAGAGAGAAAGAAAGCGAGAAATCCACCCCCAAGGGGTGATGGCCATGCTGCAGTCCCTTCTACATTCTCTTCTTGGGATCCTAGGCACACACACATACACACTCAGCATGAGTTTAGGCCATCGGATCCAGGACTCGAACTGTGATCGACTACATGTGAATCCAGCGATGTAGCCTTTATGCCATCTGCTGGTCCCAAGAACTCAACGTATAACTTTTAAAAGCACCTTTTTCCTGCTTGGCAATCTGATGGCTTTTTCTATTTGAAAACTTATGTTGATCTTATGTTTTTTTTTGGCAGAGGTTTTTGCTATAGGGTGCGTGCGCTTGCCAGACAGAGGGAGACAGAGAGACAGAAAGCGAGAAATCACCCCCCGGGGGGGTGGCCACGCTGCAGTCCCTTCTTCTCCGTTCTCCTCTCGGGATCTTGGGTACGCACGCACACGCACCCGGCGTGAGTTTAAGCCACCGGTTCCGGGACACGAACCTTGGTTGACTAAGTGGGAGTTCAGTGACATAGCCATTACGCTAACTGCTGGTCCCTGTTGATCTTATGTTTTGAGATTTTTTTTTTTTGGTACCATTTTTTACCGAGTTATTCCCTCTACTACAGTCTTTTTTTTTTTTTTTTATTATCATCATATTCTTCTTTATATTACATTGAATTACATATAACTTTACATTGTATTACATTACTTTTTCAAAAGGGAATGCCGTGCATGTCAGTCAGTACAGAGACATTAATCTCCCCGCTTCAACATTCAATATCTTTTCTATGTTTTCCCCAATCATTATTATTATTCTAATTATTTTTTAAGACAGTCCATCGCTATTTCTCATGTTGCTTGTACAAATACTTTGCCCATCATGAAATACTTCCCAGACAAATCCAGTTGAGAATACCATACATGTCAACATCAACAGTTAATAAGCCATATCTGTTTCTCACCAATGTCCCGCCTCTCCACTGTTCATTTGTTATCTTTCTCTATCCTCTTCTCTTCACCTCCCCCATTCCACACTGTCCTATTCTCATTAAGTACCTTCACTGCTTTTATGTCCTCCAATTTTTTTTCACTATCATAGAATGCTGATAGTCGGTATATATTGAGTGGATACATACAATATCTTTCTTTCATATCCTGGCTTACTTCACTCAGCAATATATCCTCCGTATCTGACCACTTTCTATCAAATTCCAGGGCCTTGTTATTTTTTATGGCTGAGTAGTATTCCATAGAGTATATATACCACACTTTTCCAATCCATTCATCAGTTTGTGGACATTTAGGTTGGTTCCATGTCTTGGCAATTGTGAATAATGCTGCAATAAACATTGATGTGCAAGCACTTTTCTGACTGAGCATTCTCCTGTCTTTTGGGTAAATACCCAGAAGTGGGATTACTGGATCGAATGGTAGTTCTATTTGTAGATCTTTGAGGAACCTCCATATTGTTCTCCACAGTGGTTGAACTAGTTTACATTCCCACCAACAGTGTAGGAGGGTTCCCTTTTCACCACATCCCCGCCAACACTTATCACTTTTTATATTCTTAATCTTTGCCATTCTGACAGGGGTTAGGTGGTATCTCATTGTAGTTTTTATCTGCATCTCCCTTATGATGAGGGATGTTGAGCATTTCCTCATATGCTTTTTGGCTATTCGTATGTCTTCCTTAGAGAGACTTTTGTTCAGCTCATTTTCCCACCTTTTAATTGGGTTAATCATTTTTTTTCGCATAAGGCACTTGAGTTCCCTATGTATTCTGGTTATCAGTCCCTTGTCTGAGGCATATTTAACAAAAATATTTTCCCATTCTGAGGGTTGTCGGTTCACACTTGTTACTGTGTCCTTTGCTGTGCAGAAACTTCTTAGTCTAATATAGTCCCACTTGTCTATTTTAGGGATTATTGTCTGTGCCTTGGGAGTCTTATTTAAGAAGTCTTTGCCTACTCCAATGTCCCCCAGAGTTTCCCCAGCATTTTCCACCAGTAGTTTTATTGTTTGAGGTTTTAGGTTAAGATCTTTGATCCATTTTGAGTTGACTGTTGTTAGTGGTGAAAGATGGGGGTTCAGTTTCATCTTTCTGCAGGTGGATACCCAGTTTTTCCAGCACCATTTACTAAAGATGTTTTCCTTTTCCCAATGGATTGACTGATATCCTTTGTCAAAGATCAGTTGGCTGTAAGCTTTGGGGGTTATTTCTGGGGTCTCTATTCTCTTCCATTGGTCCACATGTCTGTTTTTATGCCAATACCATGCTGTTTTGATGACCACAGCTTTATAGTATATCTTGGGATCAGGGAGTGATATGCCTCCTACTCCACTCTTCTTGCGCAGGATTGCTTTTGCAATACGAGGTCTTTTATGGTTCCAGACAAATTCTATGATTGCCCTTTCTAGATCTCTGAAGAATATCTCTGGTATTTCGATTGGAATTGCATTAAACATGTAGATTAATTTGGGTAGAATTGCCATTTTGATTATGTTAATTCTTCCAATCCAGGAGCATGGGATATCCTTCCACTTTTTTATGTCACTTTCAATGTCTCTTTTAAGATTTTCGTAGTTTTCTTTATAAAGATCTTTGACTTTCTTAGTTAGGTTTATCCCTAGGTATCTTATACACCTTGTGGCTACGGTGAAAGGGATTCCTTTCTTCAGCTCTGCTTCGTTCAACTTGTTGTTCATAAATAGAAATGCTATAGATTTTTGGATATTGATTTTGTATCCTGCCACTTTACTGTATTCACTTATTACTTCAAGCAGTTTTTTCATGGATACCTTTGGGTCTTCTAAGTATACCATCATGTCATCTGCAAATAAAGATATTTTCAATTCTTCTTTGCCTATTCGAATGCCTTTAATATTGTTCTCTTCTCTGATTGCAATAGCTAAGACTTCCAGTACTATATTAAAGAGCAGTGGAGAAAGTGGGCAGCCCTGCCTAGTACCTGTTTTCAGAGGAAAAGCTTTCAGCTTTTCCCCATTCAGTATAATGTTAGCTGTAGGTTTTTCATAGATGGCTTTTATTGTGTTGAGAAATGACCCTTCTATACCAATCTTACTGAGAGTCTTAATCATAAAAGGATGTTGTATTTTATCAAATGCTTTCTCCGCATCAATTGAGATGATCATATGTTTTTTATCTTTCTTTCTGTTAATGTGGTGTATTACATTTATGGTCTTGCGTATATTGAACCATCCTTGCATCCCTGGTATAAAGCCTACCTGATCGTGATGAATGATCTTTGTTATATGTTGTTGGATACGATTTGCGAGTATTTTGTTGAGAATTTTCGCATCTATATTCATCAATGATATTGGTCTGTAGTTTTCCTTTTTTGTCATATCCTTATCTGTTTTGGGGATGAGGATGATGGAAGCTTCATAAAATGAATTTGGAAGGTTTCCTTCCTTTTGAATCTTTAGAAATAATTTTAGTAGGATAGGGGTTAACTCTTCCTTAAAAGTTTTGTAGAATTCACAAGTGAAGCCATCTGGGCCTGGGCTTTTCTTTGTTGGGAGGTTATTTATTACTGATTCAATCTCCTGGCTTGTTATAGGTCTATTCAGGTTCTCTATGTCTTCCTGATCCAATCTTGGTAGATTATATGCATCCAGGAATTTGTCCATCTCCTCCAGGTTATCTTGTTTGTTGGCGTAAAGTTGCTCATAGTATCCTCTAATGATATTTTGTATTTCTGCTATGTCTGTGGTAATATTGCCTGTTTCATCACATATTTGATTAATCTGGTTTCTTTCTTTCTTCTTCTTAATCAGTCTAGCCAATGGTGTGTCGATCTTGTTAATCTTTTCAAAGAACCAGCTTTTGCTTTCATTTATTTTCTGTATGGTTCGTTTATTTTCTATTTCATTTATTTCTGCTCGAACCTTTATTATTTCTTTTCGCCTGGCATTTTGGGGATTTGTTTGTTGTTGTTTTTCCAATTCTCTGAGGCATGATGATAAGTTATCTAGTTGCCATCTTTCTGTCCTTTTCTTATGTGCACTAATTGCTATGAATTTACCTCTTATGACTGCTTTTGCTGTGTCCCATAGATTCTGGACACTTGTGTACTCATTATCATTAGTTTCCATAAATTTTTTTATTTCAGCCTTAATTTCTTCAGTAGTGAAGAAGTCATTCAGAAGTAGGTTGTTCAGTTTCCATGTGTTCATGTATTTTCGGGGTTGTGTCTTGAAATTAATCTTGAGTTTAATTCCATCATGGTCAGAGAAGATGCTGGGTACAGTTTCTATGCCTTTGAATCTATAAAGGCTTGATTTGTGTCCTAATATATGATCTATCTTTGAAAAGGTTCCATGTCGGGGTGAGAAAAATGTATATGTTGTGGATGTAGGGTGGAAAGTTCTATAGATATCTGTCAAGCCCATTCCATTTATAGTATCATTTAAGTCCTGTATCTCTCTATTTATTTTCTGTCTAGAAGACCTGTCTATAGGAGATAATGGGGTGTTGAGATCTCCAACAATTATAGTATTTCTCCCTATCTCTCCTTTTAGCTCCAACAGTCTTTCCTTCACATATTTAGGTGCACCTGAGTTGGGTGCATAGATATTTATAAGGGTTATGTCTTCTTGCTGGATTACCCCATTTACTATTATATAATGCCCTTCTTTGTCTCTTCTTACAGTCTTTGTCTTGAAATCTATTTTGTCTGAGATCAATATCGCTACTCCAGCCTTTTTTCGATTTCCATTTGCATGGAGTATCTTTTTCCAGCCCTTGACTTTTAGTCTATGTATGTCTTTATCCATAAGGTGAGTTTCTTGTAGGCAACAGATAGAGGGTTTCTGTTTTCTTATCCAGTCAGCCAGTCTATGTCTCTTTACTGGAGAATTTAATCCATTGACATTCAATGTAATTATCGATATTTCCATACCTGATCCTATCATTAAGTGAGCCATTTTCTTGGTTGCTCTTTGTTCTCGTATAACTGTCTCTGATTTTTTAGTTTTCCTGGTATAATACTCCCTTCAGAACCTCTTGAAGAGCTGGTCTGGAGTTGGTAAATTCCTTCAAATTTTGTTTATTCGAGAATGTTTTTATCTTTTTTTCCCATATGAAAGATAATTTTGCCGGGTATAATATTCTTGGTTGAAATTGTTTTTCACTCAACACTTTTACTATGCTTCCCCATTCTTTCCTTTCTTACATTGTTTCCGCCGAAAGATCTGATGTTAGCCTGATGGGGTGACCTTTGTAAGTAACCTGGCGTTTCCCTCTTGCCAACTTTAGTATCTTGTCTTTGTCTGTTGTTTTTGCCAGTCTGGCTATAATGTGCCTTGGAGAGGATCTTCTTGGGTTGATTCTACCCGGGGTCCTATGTATTTCCTGGGTCTGGATATTTGAGTGCCTTTCTAGATTTGGAAAGTTTTCTTCCAGGATCTCATGGAATAAATTATCTAGGCCCTTATTATTTTCTTCCTCTTCTGGAATACCTATTATCCGGATGTTGGGGCGCTTGATAGTATCCAGTATTCCTCGTATATTATCCTCATTTTTCATGGTTGTTTTCTCAATCTTCTTGATGCTTTTTTCTAGGTCAGATGTTTTGTCTTCTACGTTAGATATTCGATCTTCTGCCTGGTCTAACCTACTTTTAATACTTTCAAGGGAGGTTTTGATTTCCTGTATCACATTCTTCATTCCTAGAAGTTCCATCTGGTTCTTGTTTAAGGTATCCATTTCTTCTTTCAAGTCATTGAAGGACTTCCTCATCTCCTGGAGCTCCTTGTCTCTTTTCTCTTCCATCTCAGTTAGTTTGGTCACTACAAATAATCTGAATTCCTTATCAGACATGTCCACGACGTCCATTGTACTGACTGTGGGTGATGCAGGCTCGATGATTTCCCTTGAGGGAGAGGCCTTTTGTTGGTTGCTCATATTTCTGGAGCCTCTGCGATTGTTCTTAGTCATTAGGTATTCTATATGTTTCTTCCTAACTGATCGGAATAGTTGTACAGGCTTAGAAAATTGATGACTTCCCTTATGGTTGGCCCACCTGCCGCTCACAATCACCATTAACTGTTGCCACTACCCTGGATGGCCCAAAGTCCTCACTGTCTCTAAGGACAGGTGAGCCTACAATTGACTGAATAAGCAACACCCCAAGAGCAAAGAAAAACAAACTGAAAAAAAGAAATTGCACGGCGCGGAAGCGCGCCGCGCGCTATTCAAATCACCAGAATTCAGAGTCCAAAGGCTAGTGGGAAAGTGTCAGAAGATGAGTGACAGGACCAGGTTGGTCAGGTCTGAAGCCTGAGTCCGCCTGGTGCCCGGAACTGCTGGCCGGCTCGATCCGGATTGCGGGTGGGGTGGGGTGGGAGTTCGCCTTAAAGTCCCAGACAACCAACCTGGGGTCCAAGGAGGAGAAACGGTGGGGATGCGTGGAGATTCGGAAAGGTCGGGCCTGCAGCCTCAGTCCGCCTGGTGCCCGGAACTGCTGGCCGGCTCGATCCGGATTGCGGGTGGGGTGGGGTGGGAGTTCGCCTTAAAGTCCCAGACAACCAACCTGGGGTCCAAGGAGGAGAAACGGTGGGGATGCGTGGAGATTCGGAAAGGTCGGGCCTGCAGCCTCAGTCCGCCTGGTGCCCGGAACTGCTACTACAGTCTTTATAGTGTTTCTTTTAAAACTATTAGTAACCAAATGCTGGTACTTACACATCTATAAGAGGGTCTTTATAAAGTTTATGGAAAATGTATATTATGGAAAAACTAGGCCAAGATTTCAAATTTTTTCTTCTTCAAAATGAACTCATGTTTAATTCTAACTCTTCATTAACTTGAAGTCCCTTGTCTTTTCTATGTCATTATTTTTTAATTTCTTTCTTTCTTCTTTGTTTTTTTTTTTTTTTTTTGCTTTGTGTTAAGAGAACTCTTTATTGTACTTTCCAATATGGCAGTTTTTTTACTTTTTCCTATTGAGAATTATCCCAGCGGTAGATTTAAAAATTATACATTTTATTTTGAAATAATTTTAGGCATAGAATGTTGTAAAACTACTGTTACAATGCACTTTCACCTAGCTTTCCTTAATGTCAATAACATAGTACAATTACTTAAACAAAGAAATAAATATTGATACAGCACTAACTAAAATACAGACCTTTTTTTTTTTTTTTTTTTGAGAGGTTTTTGCTATAGAGCGTGTGCACTCACCAGAAAGAGAGAGACAGAGAGACAGAAAGTGAGAAATCATCCCCTGTGGGGGATGGCCATGCTGCAATCCCTTCTCCAGCAGTTAGCGTAATGGCTATGTCGCTGGACTCCCACGTAGTCGACCGCAGTTCAAGTCCTGGACCCAGCGGCTTAAACTCATGCCGGGCGCCTGTGCGTGCGTGCCCAAGATCCCAAGAGGAGAATGGAGGAGAAGGGATTGTGGCGTGACCACCCCCCCTGGGGGGGTGATTTCTCGCTTTCTATTTCTCTGTCTCTCTCTGTCTTTCTGGCGAGTGCACATGCCCTATAGCAAAAACCTCTCAAAAACAAAATAAATAAATAAGGATATGCTTAATTCGTCATGTTTCCCCAGAAGTATCCTGCTTTAAAAAATAATAATTGATTCATAATATATCTACAGAAAATATATAAAGCATATAATGTTGAGTTTATAGTTTGATGAATTTTTAGTTAGAAATCTACGTAACTGTATTTCTGTGTTCCATGACCACCAGGTAAATTGAGATGCAAAGCATTTCTAGAAGGACAAAAAGGTCCCCAAAAGACCTTTTTGTCCTTCTTACCTGTCAATACCAGTGCACCATAGTGACCTCTTTTCTGACTTCTATCATCATGTAAGTTTGCTTGTTCTTTCCCATTACTATGACTGTGCAGTGGTTAATTTTTTAATTATCATTGGATGGATATTCCAGTGTATGGAATATGCTACAATTTTATGTTCTTATCCATAATCCTCTGATAGAAGGTTAATTCTAGTTTTTGGTTGTGAATAAAGCCAATGTGAGCATTCTCATTTGTATATTTTAAAAATAAACACATGTATTGATCCCTCTTGGATCAGACAATGGATGTATACAATGGATGAGTAGATATTTAGCTTTAGGAAGCAACTGCTAAACATTTTTCCGTAGAGGTTGTACCAATTTATATTTTCACCTTCAGTCCAGTACATTCTTGTTACCACTTGGCATAGTCAGTCTTCTCAATTTTAGCCATCCTTCAAGGTATGTGATGATCTCACTTTGTGATTCAAATTTGCTTTCCCTGATAAGTAATGATTTTTCATTCCTTTTCATATATTTATTGGTTATGTGTGTATCTGCTTTTTTTTTACATCATATCTGATCATATCTTTTGCCCAATTTTAAATTATTTAAAAAAATTTGTACTGTAGGGACCAGCAGCTGGTGTAATGGTTATGTTGCTGGACTCTCACACAGTTGACCATGGTTCGAGTCCCATACCCAGTGGCTTAAAACTCATGCTGGGTGCATGTGTGTGCGTGCCCAAAATCCCAAAAAGAGAATGGAAGAGAAGGGACTGCGGTGTGGCCATCCCCCCCCACCCCCAGGGGGTTATTTCTCATTTTCTGTCTCTTTTAAGTCTTGGCTGGATATTTGTTTTGTAACTATTTTCTCCTACTTTGTGGCTTATCTTTTCACTGTCCTAATAGCATCTTGTGATGTAAAGAAATTAAGATGATTAGCTCAGTTTAATACTTTTCTTTGATGATTAATGCCTTTTTGTATCTTCTTTAAGAAATCTTTGCCTATCCCAAAATCACAAAGATATTCTTCTATATTTTCTTCAAAAGTTTTTTTAATGGTTTTATTATTTCTATTTATGTCTAGAATGAACTCAGATTAATTTTTATCTATGACATGTATAGGCATCAAGATTTAGCTTTTCCATATGGATATCTAATTATCATGACATCATTTAATAAAATTATCATCTTTCCCCACAGAATTTCAGTGGCAAAATTTTTGTGAATCAATATCACACTTGTCTTAATTTCTGTAGCTTAATAATGGGTCTTGCAATTTCATCGTATTGTTCTATTTCAAGATGGTCTTTCTAGATCCTTTACATTCATGTATAAATGTTACATTCATTTGTCAATTCCCTCCCTTCAAAAAAACGAAAATCAAAAAACACAAAACACGAAAATCCCTGCTGGGATTTGGTTTTGGAGTATATCAAATCTATAGATAAATTTTGTAAGAATTGGAATCTTAATAATCTTGAATATGGGACCAGCTGATAGCATAATGGTCATGTCACTGAACTCCCACATGGCTGATTGTGGTTCAAGTCTTGGACCTGGTGACTTGAAACTCATGCTGGGCCTAAAATCCCAGGTGAATGAGGAGAAGGGATTGTGGCATGGCCATTCCCCCAGGGGTGATTTCCCACTTTTTGTCTCTCTGTCTGTCTAGCAAGCACAGGTGCCCTATAGCAAAAAATCTCTCAAAATAAGATAAAATAAAAAAAATCTTGAGTTATCTCAATATACTGAGATGTTGTATCTCTCGATTTATTTAGATTTTTAAAATTTCCCTTTAACATTTTGTAGTTTTGTATCACACTCATCTTTTGTTAGATAGATTTCTACTTAATTGATTTTTAAAATGAGATTGTATTTAGTGTTGTCAAAAACCTCATCTTCCAGGTGTCTTTTAGGTCCTAGAAATATAATTGATTTTTGTATACAAGTTTTATTACTAGTGAACTTCTTAATTCATAATTAATTTGCAGATTATTAAATATATTTATATATATAATCATGTTATTTGCAAGTAAAGACAGTGCTTTTTTCTTACACTTTTTTGGTAGAAGTTTTTGCCTTAGGGTGCATGCGCTTGCAGGAGAGAGAGAGAGAGAGAGACAAAAAGAGTGAGAGGGAAAGTGAGAAGTCACCATCTGGGGGATAGCCATGCTGCAATCCCTTCTCCTTCATTCTTCTCCTGGGATCTTGGGCACACACTCACATGCAGCTGGCATGAGTTTCAAGCTATTGAGTCTGGGACTTGATCCACAGTTGATCCTATTGGAGTCTGGTGATGTAACCACCGCATCATCTGCTGGTCCATTACGCTTTTTATTTCTTTTGCTTTGCTTTCCTATTATATCACCTAGAGTCTTTAATTCTTGAGAACATGTGACAAAGATGCACATTGTCATCCTTAAGACATTATTGGTTGTCATCCCCAAGGAGATGGTGCTACTGACACCTGGTGGGTAGAGGGTGGGATGCTGCTAAACCTCCTGCATTGTAAAGGTCATTCTACCACAACGAAGGGTTATCCAAACCAGAATGTCAAGAATACGAAGCTTGGGATATTCTGGTGTGAGAGAAAGCAGACTAATGTGTCACAAACCTAAGGGCATGGCTGCTATGATGCATAACACTGGCCTTGAACCATTAGGAAAACTGTAGATTATGATAATCACACTCTAAAATGTAATGGATTCGGGACCAGCAGTTAGCGTAATGGCTATGTCGCTGGACTCCCACGTAGTCGACCGCGGTTCGAGTCCCGGACCCGGCGGCTTAAACTCACGCCAGGCGCATGTGCGTGCGTGCCCAAGATCCCGAGAGGAGAATGGAGGAGAAGGGATTGCGGCGTGGCCATCCCCCCTGGGGGGGGTGATTTCTCGCTTTCTATCTCTCTGTCTCTCTCTGTCTGTCTGGCGAGCGCACGCGCCCTATAGCAAAAACCTCTCCAAAAAAAGAAAAAAAAAATGTAATGGATTCTAGAAATATGTATGGAGAGATGGTTAAGATTTGCAACAATTTGGGATTTAAAGACATGTTTCCATGGTTTAAAAAATCTATATGGGTGGGCCAGCAGATGGAGTAATGGTTACGTTGCTGGACTACTGTGTAGTTGACCATGGTTTAAGTCTCAGATCCGGTGGCCTAAAACTCACACCAGGCGTATGTGTGTATGTACCCAAAGTCCTGAAAAAAGAATGAAGAGAAGGGATTGTGGAGTAGCTATCTTCCTGGGGGGTGATTTCTCATTTTCTGTCTCTCTCTCTCTGGTGAGTGCACGCACTCAACAGCAAGAAAACTCTCTAAAAAGAAATCACGTTGAAGAGGAACCAGCAGATAGCATAATGGTTATATTGCTGAACATGGCCAACTGTGGTTTGAATCTCAGAACCAGATGCTTGAAACACAGGCTGGGCATATATGAGTGCATGCCCAAAATCCCGAGGAGAATGGATTGCCACCCCTGGGGGGTGATTTCTCCCTTTCTGTCTTTCTGTCTTTCTGTCTTTCTGGCAAGCGCATTTCTCTTTGGAAAAATGATATGGGACCAGCAAATGACTTAATAGTTACATTGCTTTTCTCCCACATGGTTGACTGCAATCTGAGTTCCGGATCCGGAGGTTTAAAACTCATGCTGGGCACATGTGCGTGTGTGTCCAAGATCCCTAGAGGAAAATGGAGGAGAAGGGATTGCCATATCCCCCCTCCGTGAGAGGGGGTAATTTCTTGCTTTCTGTCTCTCTCTGTCACTCTGGCAAGCACACGTGCCCTATAGCAAAAATATCTCTTAAAAAAAAAATTAGATGAAAGAGCTCATTTCCAAATAGTACCAAATACATGAAGTATTACAGAAAGCCAAGACCTCTTTAACATTTTTGTATTATTCGATAAGAATTTAAAAAACATTTATGAATTACTGCTTTGATATTTTCACAAAGAGATTATTAAAAAAAAATAAGTTCTAAAACAAACTGCGGTTTGGACTTTAGGGCCCCAGTGAACATTCTTCCTCCCTACAGAGACTTTACACAGCAGTCGGCCCTGACCTCAGCCGCATCTGGCCATCAGCTGGGAGCTCACTCCTAAAGAGCTCCTCCTGAAGACCAGCCATCCTCTCTGTCTTCAGAGCTGAGGTTCACTCGGCTGGGGCATGGAAACACCAACTCAATGAGGTGTAATTGCAGCAGGCTTCAGGAATTTGCCTGGTTGGAGTGGGTGAGGGGAAGAAGGGCCGCATGGAAGGAAAAAACACGGAAGTTCAGAGAAGGATAAAATATGTTGGAAATGAAATGAATAAGCAACCACATCTGGAAATTGATTGAAAAAGGCAACAGCTGAAAGTGCATCTGGGGAAGAGAAAACAGGACCCAGATTGCCATAGATCTCCAAGATCAAGAATCTAGAGAAAGTTCTATTGAAAAAAAAAGGCCTTCTTTTCTGGTGACACACACAAGGACCTCTATTCTGGTGACACACACAAGGAAACATAGTAACTTGGCTTGGAATCCTGACTGAAAAATCCCTATCTGTTTTCAGCATGCTTCGGGAGCCATGAAATAGTGCAGGAAGGAAGTCGAGGAGAGCCAGAAATTCCAGTGGTAAGGACAGATGGTACCGCCATGTCAAAATACAAGAAGGTGCAGAGTTGAGTGAAGACGGTCTTTAACCGACAGGTCATCTGTTAAGCAAAAATAAGAAAATGTCGTTGCTTCTTTAATCACGTATTTATGTCTTTAAGTTCCACCCAGCTCCATAACAAAATAATTTTGGGGGACCCTGGATTATGACATAACCAAACTGCCTAGCGGACGATGCTTGTGATGTGGCATAAGAAAACAACTTTTTCAGTGTATTCATAACTTAACACTGAATTAGTAGCCACCGTTGGTGTTACTGATCATCAATCACACTATCATCTCACTCTCCAGCTCTTCAGAGAGAATCATAATTTTTCCTATGCATCTGCAGGCTGAAGAACCTAGCACTGTCCACTGGCTTCCAGCATCCCCATGTAAATTGATGGAGGAATAAATGTGTAATGGAATTTTGATGCACAAAGTGAGCTGGTCATATCAAATCTCCAAGGGTGATGAAGTGAGGGCCACCAGAAATGTTGGCAGGTATTTCTTGTCGAGAGTTAAAATCAGATCAGAATGCCTTTTGTGTTAGTACCATGATAGGACTATTTGTCAAGGGCCTGGTCATGTTACTTAGGAAGTTCACAGATTTTTTTTTTCCTGTTGCAGATTTTTGGTCATTCCCTTTTTATTATTTTTTTTTATTTTTGCCATAGGGCATGTGTGCTCACTGGAGAGAGACAGTGAAAGGGAAAATGAGAAATCAACCCCCAGGGGAATGCCCATGCCACAATCCATTCTTCTCCATTCTCTTCCTGGTATTCTGGGCATGCACACACATGTGCCCAGTGTGATTTTCAAGCCACCATGTCTGGGACTCAAACCATGGCTGGGTATGTGGGAATCCAGCACCTTAATCACCAGTCACCCACTGGCTCCCTTCTTTCTTATTTTTAATATCTTTTTCCTTCAGGCTTTTTGAGTGAGGAGCCTTGGCCCACTCAATAATGCTGAATTTCAGCATTTTTTTAAAAAGGCACTATGTGTACAAATTCATACAGAGGAGGATGGCAGGAAAATCATACATTAGTAAGCATTTTGACTCTAAGGACTAAAAAACACAATACAACAACTATTATTGTGGGTTAAATTCTTTCCATCCCAAACTTTTATGTTGAAGTCCTAACCCTCAATACCTTTGAAGTGACTGTCTTCAGAAATAAAAACCTTATAGAGGTACTTAAGTGAAAATGAGGCTGTTAGGGTTATAATATGCAATGTTACAATAATATAAAATGACTGTAGTCCTTAGAAGGAGAGATTAGGAGGACACAGATACAGACAGGGAGACCCCGTAAAGACAGAAAAAAGATAGCCATCTATAAGCCACAGAGAGAGGCCTCAGGAGAAACCAACACTACTGACAAATTGAACTCTCACCTCTAACCTCTAGAACTGTGAGAAAACACATTTCTGCTGTTTAAACTATCCATTCTATAATACTTTGTTATGGAAGCCCTAGAAAACTAATACTAGAGATCTCTAAAAAATTCATAATATGTATTATGAAAAAGCTATGCATAGATTTCGTACAGATTTTTGTACCATGATCAACTTGTATTTTGATTTCCTTGTTACACAAACTTTTGAAGTTGTCTTGTACATTCACTTGATATATTTCATGATATATTTCACTGGACAAATATTTTCTTTAAGCTTAGATAGGTTATTAGACAAGGTTTTTTTTTTTTTTTTTTTTTTAGCATATAACAAGGACAATGCCCAAACAGTCCCCACAAATTTTCTTCACATGGAAAGGACAGACAACTGAATTTGCCAACCATGACACATGTTGTCTTAATTTGAGTTCACACAGACTCATACATTCAGATGGGAATTGAAATGTACAATATGTAGGTTATTTGGGAGGTGAGTCCAGAAAATA
Source organism: Tupaia tana (assembly GCA_026018925.1). Lineage (NCBI taxonomy): Eukaryota > Metazoa > Chordata > Mammalia > Scandentia > Tupaiidae > Tupaia > Tupaia tana. The sequence goes on from JAKSZU010000021.1 coordinate 11,887,226, forward strand.
GAAATAGGAGATGAGGGAAATGAAAGAAACAACTCGAGTTCAAGGGTACACTACCATTGTGGACAATGGGGGCTCAGTTTCACTGGTGCCCTCACTAGGACCGCCCTCACTGGGAAAGGGTGTAAACACGCTTCAGAGTTGTAGCTCTTGAGGACTGAGGCAGTTGGAATATTTCATTCACCAAATCCATTGTCAGATTTTGACAGGTACCTGTGGACTTGACCTCTCTGGAAGCCCCATCCATCCTGCTCAGCACCTAGAGAGTCCTCAGGTAGAAAACATCCTTATAGTAAATACTGTCACCCATTGTTTAATGACAGGGATTTGTTCTAAGAAATCTATTATTAAGCAATTTCTTTGTTATGTAAACATCATAAGAGTAGACAAGAGGCTTTCTGAAAGTTCATGAAAAAGTGTATTATGAAAAAACTATGTATGGATTTCAAAATGTTTATTTGCACAAAACTTTTTTGCCATAAACTTTTTTTTTTTTTTTTTGAGAGATTTTTGCTATAGGGTGCATACGATCGCCAGAAAGACAGAGAGAGAGAGACAGAAAGCAAGAAATCACCCCCTAGGGGGTATGGCCATGCCACAATCTTTTCTCCTCCATTCCTCCTCTTGGGATCTTGGGCATGCACGCACACTTGTCCAGCGTGAGTTTAAGCCACCGGGTCCGGGACTCAAACTGTGGTCGTCTACATGGGAGTCCAGTGACATAGCCATTATGCCAGTTGCTGGTCCCATAAACTTTTAAAGTCCCCTTGTATTTATATGAACCTAAATGAACCTTGTATTTATAAGCCTACTACATAAACACCAGAGTTGAATATTGAGTCCATCATTGATTGAAATGTTGTTATTTGGCCCATGACTGTACTGATGCTTACACTAAGCAGTGAGGTCTGAGGGGATATAGGCAGGCCTCTGAAGTGCATTATACACATCTTCTTGGTACACTAGTGTCTCTTAAGGGGAAGCCTTTCTTTACTCTAGAAATAGGCCCATGACCCTCAGTTGGTCAATCAGGTTGTTTCATCTCCACAGTCTCAGTGTTGGTTTCTCAAGTCCCAAGCCAGACCACATAGGGCAGATTCTTCTTTATACTGGGATTTCTAACTGCAAAGGAAGAGGCTAGCCCCAGGGACGGAAAGAAGGCCCAAGGATGAAGTAACCTCAAAGGGAAGTTGAATACTGGACAAGGTTGATGCTTTGTGATATCTGGAATTAAAGCTTAAGCTTGGGCTTCATAGTTACACAAGACTACCAATTAATTCCCTTTGTTTACTCAAACTACTTGATTAGAGTTTCTATCAATTCTCAATAAAGTGGCTGATAAAAAATAAAATTTATAAATCATATATTACTTTTAATTTTCTCTTTCAGATTATAGCATTCTAATGATTTTTTGTAAGCTGTGGTGAAATATACTTAAAATGTATCATTCTAGCCATTTTTAAGGGTGCAGTTCAGTGACATTAAATATATTTACATTATTGTGCAACCATCCACGCCATTTGTCTCTAAAATTTTTTCACCACTCCAAACAGAAATTCTGTACTCATTTAATAACTCTTTATTACCCCTTTGCCTCTAGTAACTGCTGTTCTACTTTCTGTCTATGAATTTGGCTATTTGTGGTACCACATATAAATGGGATCATAGAATATTCGCTTTTTGTCATAAGGCTTATTTTACTTAGCATTATGTTTTCAAGTTTAATCCATTTTGTAGCATGCGTCAGAATTTCATTACTTTTTAGGGCTGAATAATATTCTGTTATATATATCTACACATACCACAATTTGTTTATTCATCTGTCTGTGTATAGTTGGATTGTTTCCACCTTTTGGTTACTATGAATAACGCTGCAATCAACATTGGTGCCCAGGCACACTAATTCTTAGTCTAACTAGCAGAAATATCCTATTTGGGGCTTCACACAGCAGGAAGAGGCTCAAGGTTCTGTAGGTAGGGCTTGGCTTTCATAGTTTCAACCTTGGTCAGGAGCCTGCTTTGTCACTCTTCCTTATTCCTGCCTGCTGCCTCATCTCCTTCAGAGTGGTCTGCCTAAATCATCCATGGAGCTGGACATGAGTTTCCTGCCTCTGCCACTTTGTAGTTGTTTGAGTCTTGGTTAGTTATTTAATCATCATAATTATACCTGTTAACAATAGTTACAAAACCTACTATAATAATATGATAACTGTGACTATGTATCCACGTTGCCAGAGGAAAGCATTTAGAGAATTGAATGTGTTTTCAAACCAAATGCTATTATTACATAGGGGATTTTTTTTGTCAGTTAGAATTGTTTCCAAGCATCAAAATCCATCTCTGACTAATGCAAATAAAACGAAAGGACATCCATTTGAAAGCCGAAGTGGAGCCCACACACTGATGGGGAAACAAGGTTGGAAAAAGGAATAAATAATTATTAGAGAATTGACCCTAAAATGACAGAACCCCAACTATTTTATTTTTCCTTGGATGATTCCATTCAAGATTCACATTTCAGCAGAGTCTTGCAGTCAGGGCTGATCCTATACCTCTCTATCCTTGGCAGGGAGGCGGATGAGGGTGAGGAGGGAGGGAGTAAGACAGGAAACAGGGAGGAGCCAGCAACAAGAGAAAGAGGTTCCAGAATCCCTTTGACTTCTGGAGGTCATTCCAAGGTATCTGAATTTACCATCACACTGAGATGACACATGTAATTCCCCAGAGGAAATCAGAGTGCTCTTAGGAAGGAGGTTGCTGGACTCAACACTTCTTTGTTTTGTATTCACCCTAAAACAAGAACATGAAAACTCTTGAGTTAGACCAGTGTTACTCAAGTTTTTATGTGCATGTGAATGACCTGGGAATCTTGTGAAACTACACAATCTGACTCAGTAGATAGGAGGTGATCCTGAGATACTGCAGTTAACAACCTCTGAGGTGTCATGGCTACTAACCTGTGGACCACACTGTGAAGCCAAAGCATTAGAAAATGTGTGTGTGAACAATGGTTTGATGCATATGAGCACCTTTCATTATTTTTTTTTAATTCTAAGGTAATTTAATTTTTGAATTTCTTTTTATCTCAAAATTAATCTGTTTAAAATGTACAGTTCAGTGGCTTACAGATCTTATGCCACAAGATCTGGCAAACATCATTACCATCTAGTTCCAGAACATTTTCATCACCCTGAAAATAATTCCTATACTCAGTAGCTATTATTCACTATTTCCCCTCTTTTCCACCCCCTGGCATCTACCAGACTACCCTTTGTCTCTATGGAGTTTCTTATTTTGAACATTTCATACAAATAGAATTATATAACACGTCATCTATTATGTCTGGGCTTTCACTTAGTATAGTATTTTTATAATAATTATTTTATTATTATTATTATTTTAATTTGACTAGAGAAAGTGAGAAACCAAGCTGTCAGCTCCAGGACTTGAATTGTGGTTGGCTATGTGGGAGTCCAGTGCCTTAACCACCATGCTACCCGCTGGCCCCTAGCATAGTATTTTTAAGGTTCATTGATTCAGTGAATGCCCAAGACTTTATTCCTTTTTATGGCTGAATAATATTCCACTTCATGGATATAAGACACTTGTTTATCCTCTCATCAGTTACATCAGTTACAGATATTTGGAGTTATTTAAATTCTTTGACTACTGCAAATAGTAGTGCTGTGTGCATTCGAATATGTATTTTTATGTATAAACATATGTTTTCAATTCCCTTGGGTGTATATCTCGAGGGAAATTGTTGAATCTTCTGTTAACTCTTTTTAACTTTTTGAGGAAGTGCCAAACCATTTTCCATAGAATCTGCACCATTTTACACTTCTACCAGTTATATGTGAGAGTTTTCACACCGTGTGTCATCAGCACCTATTATTATCAGTCTTTTTGTTTATGACCATCTTAACTGGGTATAAAGTTATATCTTTTTTTTTTTTTTTTGAGAGGTTTTTGCTATAGGGTGCATGCACTCACCAGAAAGACAGAGACAGAGAGACAGAGAGAAAGAAAGTGAGAAATCACCCCCCAGGGAGGATGGCCATGCAACAATCCCTTCTCCTCCATTCTCCTCTTGGGATCTTGGGCACACACGCACAAGCGCCCAGCATGAGTTTAAGCCACCCAGTCTGGGATTCGAACCACAGTTGACTACATGGGAGTCCAGCAACATAGCCATTACGCCAACTGCTGGTCCCATAAAGTTATATCTTATTGTGTGTGTGTGTGTGTTTTAAATTTGTGTTTCCCTAATGATTAATGATGTTGAACATCTTCTTGTATGCTTATTGGCCATTTATATACCTTCTTTGAAAAATATCTATTCACATCCTTTATCCATTTTTTAAAAATAGGGCTTTCTGTCTTACTATTGTTTAGTTGTAAGAGTTCTTTAAGTGGGACCAACAGTTGGCCTAATGGCTATGTTGCTGGATTCCCATGTAGTTGACCGTGGTTCAAATCCTGGATCCAGTAGCTTAAACTCACACCGGGCACGTGTGCATGCATGCCTAAGATCCTGAAAGGAGAATAGAGAAGAAGGGATTGCGGCATGGCTATCCCCTGTGGGGAGTGATTTCTCACTTTCTATATCTCTGTCTCTCTCTGTCTTTCTTTCGAGTGCATGCACCCTACACCAAAAACCTCTCCAAAAAAAAAAAAAAAACCAACAACAACAAAAAAACAAAATAAAATAAAATAAAAAAAGAGTTCTTTAAGTAGTTTGAGTACCAGATTTTTTTATCATATATATATAGTTTGCAAATATTTTCTCTCATCATGTGGGTTGTCTTTTCAGTTTCTTGATAACATCCTTTGGATCATAAGAGTTTTAATTTTGACAAAGAACATATTATCTTTTTTTTTCATGGTAATAGGGTGTCGCTTATGCTTTTGGTAACATATCTAAGAAATCTTTGCCTAAACCAAGTTCAGAATTTTCCTGATGTTTCTTCTAAGAGTTTTATAATTATAATATAGACTTTTATTTATATATTAATATGTATATAATACATATGCCATATATATGTATATAACACATACACATGTATAGTTATAAGATATATTTAGATATATACAGCATGTATATATATGTGTGTATATATATGTGTGTATATATATGTGTGAGTCCAGCACCTCAACTACCATGCTACCTGCTGGCCCCTATTTTCTTCATTTTTTATTTTAGTAGTTGAGTCTTGTTTATTCTTGATTAATCCAGCTTAAGGTTGTCAATTTTATTAATCATTTAACAACTTTGTTTTAGTTGATTTCCTTTTTCTTTTTCTTTTTTTAAAGTTCACGTATTTATTTCTTCCATGAGCAAGAAGGAGGAGAGGGATAGCACCGGTAGGGTCTTGACACTATGATCCACCTCCCATCCTTAGGCAGCTCCAAATCATGGAAAAACGTGTCCAACATACTAAGAGAGGTCTCAGGTCTTAAATCAAGAACTTTCCTTGGTGCAATTTCCTTGCAGATCATTTTGTCTCACCACTATGCCACCATCTGGCTTCTGGTTTCTTCTTTTTAAATATGTTTTATTTAATATATATATACTCTAATCTTTATTACATTTGTCTTTCTCTTTTTTAGGGGTTTAGTTTGCTTTTCTTTTCCTAGTTGCTTTAAGTGGTTATTGGTTTGACTTCTTTTTTTTTTCTTAATGTAGGGATTTACAGCTAGGGTATTTCTTTTTTTTTTTTTTTTTGGAGAGGCTTTTGCTATAGGGTGCGTGTGCTCGCCAGACAGAGAGAGACAGAGAGACAGAAAGCGAGAATCACCCCCCCAGGGAGATGGCCACTCCGCAATCCTTTCTCCTCCATTCTCCTCTTGGGATCTTGGGCATGCACGCACACGCCCCGGCGTGAGTTTTAAGCCACTGGGTCCGGGACTCGAACCGCGGTTGACTACGTGGGAGTCCAGCAACATAGCCATTATGCTAACTGCTGGTCCCACAGCTAGGGTATTTCATTCTACTAACTACCTTAGCTGCATCCCATAAGTTTGGTATGTGGTGCTTTAGTTTCATTCATCTCAAAGCATTTTTAAGTTTCTCTGTGATTTCTTCTTTTTAAACCTTTTTAAAAAGAAATATGTTACTTAATTTTTACATATTATTGAACTCTTAAAATTTCCTTCTATTGATTTCTAATTTCATTCTGTTGTGGTTGGAGATGATACTTCCTATGAATTCACTCCTTTTAAATTTATGCCCTGAAATGTGATCTAACCTGGAGAATGTTTCAGGTATTCTTGAGAATATACGTGCTGCTGTTGTTAGATGAAGTGTTCTGTAGCTCTTTGTTAGATGTAGTTGGTCTGATATTATTCAAGTTTTGGTTTCACTGATGATATTTTGTATAGTTGTTCTTTCTGTTATTTAAAGGACAGTATTAAAATCCTTGACAATGATTCTTTAATTTTTCTCCCTTTAATTCTTTAAGTTGTTGCTTTGTATATTTTGGTTCTTTGCTGTATTTGTTGTATATATGTCTCTAACTGTTATACCTTGTTGATTTTTATAAACGACTTTTATTTTTATAGAATATCTTTCTTTGTCTCTAATAACAATTTTGTCTCAGAGTTTATTTTGTTTGATATTAGTATAGTCAATCCAAGTATCTTTTGGTTACTGTTTAATTAATTTCTCACTTCTCATTCTTTTACTTTAAACCTAGTTGTGCCTTGAATCTTAAGTGTGTCTTTTATAGATAGTATATAACTGAATTGTATTTTTTAAAAAATCTATTCTTCCAATTTGTGTGTTCTAATTGAAATATCTAATCCATTTATATTTAATGTAATCACTAATAAAATTTAATTTATACCTGCTATTTTGCTATTTTTCATGTCTTATGCTTTTTTAATGCTCCTCTCTTCTTCTAGTCTTGCTTTCTTTTGTTTCAAATAAGTATTTTCTACTATACTATTTTAATTTTCTTGTCATTTTTTATTATGTATTTTATAGTCTTGATTTCCTTGGGGATTGCTATTACCCTCTTAAATTATAACAATCTAGTTCAGATTAATACCAATTTAGCTGCAACAGTATACAAAAACTTGACTCTGATATTACTCTGTTTCCTTTCCCCTTTTTCGTGCTGTTTTCAAAGTTCATCTTTCTATGGTGTGTGCCTATTGACATAAATGTAAAGTTATTGCTTTATGCCAGTGTCCTAAATTACATAGCAAAAAAAAAAGGAAAGAAATTGCAAACAAAATTTTATTTATTCTTTTATTTTTGCCTATGTAGTTCCCTTTACCAGTGTTCATTTTTACTTTATATGGATTTGAGTTACTATCTAGTGTCCTTTAATTTTCCACTGAAGGATTCCCTTTAATATTTTTCATAGAGTATGTTTCAGGTTCATTTATTAGTTTCTCATTTATTCTTTTATGTGAATAGTTAGGAAAATCTTTATAAATGACTGATATAATGACCTATAAACTAATAAAACAATATTTCTTGTTGCAAATATATTTCACATTCATTAGAAATACTGTAGTTTATTTTAAATCTTAAACTAGTTTTGAGGGTTGTCTAGTTTCTAAAACTTAAAAAAAATTACATAAAAGTTATGGAAAAAACCCATCCTGAATGTAGCAATACTAATAATTAAATCACAAAAAGAACTTTAGTCAAATTATGAAATAAATTCCTTGTGAAATCAAATCTGGATCTGTAAACAATAGTGTTTGTTTAAAAAAACTGAACATATAATGGAAAGCTTGGACAAAGACACAAAAAATAATTATTGACTGTTGAATGGCAAAGTTATATTTCACAACACCTTCCTTAACGTCTTTCTTTTATTTTGGAGAGGTTTTTGCTATAGGGTGCGTGCGCTCGCCAGAAAGACAGAGAGAGACAGAGAGACAGAAAGCGGGAAATCACCCCCCAGGGAGGATGGCCATGCAGCAATCCCTTCTCCTCCATTCTCCTCTTGGGATCTTGGGCATGCACGCACACACGCCTGGCGTGAGTTTAAGCCACCGGGTCCGGGACTCTAACCGCAGTCAACTACATGGGAGTCCAGCGACATAGTCATTACACTAACTGCTGGTCCCGGTTCTTTCTTTTTTTTATACATATTAACTTAAACTTTGCATATGTTTGTCTGTAGATCATTTGTGCACAGATATCTGCCAGTAGATCATTTACCTCAGAGACAGAAGATGGAGTTGAAGATACAATTAATGGAGCCTGAAATCGTAGTTTTCTACCAGCAACAAATGTTATTTCCATTTAAATAGCCCTAAGTTTTTTAAAAATGCTAGCAGGCATTTTCCTAGTACCATATGCACTTAACCATGGACAAAGAATCTAAAATAGCCTTTGGCACATGGTAAGTGTGTTAAGTTTGGACTGGGTCTTAGAAACATGTCCATTTGTGATGTACAGTGATCCCACAGTATCCTTGGTCTTGTCTATAACTGACACTGTGTTTCCTTATCCAGGTAGTCAAGGAGGCAAGTCCATTACTCAGGGTCACTGAGGAAACGATTGCTGTCATGTATATCTGTTGGTATCATTGGGACAAGTACACATTGTAGATCTTACTTAAGAATAGAACTTTGCCCAAAGCCTTTCTGTGGAGTTCTTCTCAGCCTGACTCATCAGGAAGTTTTCTCAGAAACTTAGAGGCTCTCTGTGAGGTCTGGCCACTAATGATCTATCTTCCTGTTCAGGCAGGATATTTTCCCTTAGCTAACTAAAGAAATGCCTTTTATATAGAGTCCTCCTGCTGAGCCTGGGGAGGATTAAGTGCCTCATTAAATGTCCTCTACAATTGGAAGTTGGTATAAATTTGGTTTATTTCTTAACTTTGAGGTATCCATTTTGAAAACTGTCAACCAAAGCAGACTAACAGAATGATTACCATCAGCTATTTGTGGATTCTACTCTTAGTTCTCAGGACTTGAATTCAAGTCTTTCCTCTCTTGACTGTGATGCGTATGAACAAAGAAGTCAAATGACTCATTTTGATTAATCTCAACTCTTCATGAAAATCATTTCTAATGCTAACTCAATATGATTTTTCACAGGAAGTCTTGTAGATGGAGGAGCTGTTTTTCTGTTTCATTCTGACAGGTTACCTGAGGTCTAGTTTATTTACTTCTTCCACTAGGTGGCGAGACTTAAGCGATGCTGCAGATGTGTCCCAGAATGTCCTCTTGGAAAAGAGGAATTAGAATTGTCAACATCTGATGCAGGTCAAGGAGTTTAAGTTTCTTATGCCTCTGGTTTTCTATGATTACCTTGCTCTACATTCCTCCTCAGAATGCAGTTTATTTTTCTAGGCAAACAATACACTAAGAATGTGATTTTGCTTTTGGCATTATGTCTCAATTGCAGAAATGATTTTAATCACAGATCTTTGACCGAAACATCTGTGGTTTCTTGTTTTCAGGAGGAAAGAGGGGTGCATTCTAGTCCTCGAATAGGTAAAGCATAGAATTTTTCATTTCCACCTAAAATAGCAAGGGAGAAGGATGAGGTGTTGGTGCTGGTGGGAGAGGATTTGACCTGATTGAGCCTGAATAGAATGAAAATACATAAAAATAAAACAAAAGAATATTAAGATGTGGCAAATACATCTATTAAGATGTAGGAGAGTCAGTTGCTTCTATGAATCAATATCCTGTGTATTACTTGTTCCTAATTATGTTTTGCTTAATTTTCTTTACTGAATAATGGCCTTTGGGGCTCATAATGCAAGATGAGAGGCATCTGAGGTGATCCTGGCTAATTGAGAAATTATTCAAGATGCTTTTGAAATCATGTCATCAGATATGAGTGGAAAATATTTGTCCAGCGCTCTGAAAATAAACCAGTGAACAAAGAAAAGGACAAGTGGCCATAAACTTTTGGGCTTTGTTATGAACCGTTGTGAATAGCATCACTCACTCTCTCAGATCACTGGAGCTTGAGTTACATGGAATAAGCCTTAGGAATTAAGTTGATGGGTGGTCTTTTGTTTGTTACTCTGGCATTTGAGTACTAATACTTAATATTCATGATTACTTCCAAAGAGGAAAATGCTTGGAATTATAACCTTCTTCTGTGTTTGGAAAAAGAATCTAGTTTCAGCCAAATTTTTCATTTTAACTAATATGTTTTAACCTTCTTTAATGGAGAAGGACTAGAGTTCCAAGTACTATGAAATGTTTACCTTCGGTTCTTGCTGTAGGATGTGAGAAGATTGCAGATGTGTTTCTGACACAAAGACAAGAAACCTGTTTCTCTTACTCTCTTTCTTGTTCAGCACAAACTCTCACAAAAGCTGGTGTAGTGCAGATACAGATGTTAGAAAAGTTCAAGTGCACAAACTCCCCAAGCATGGAATCTATTATCTCGCTGGCCACTCCTGTGAATGTCTGGCTTCCATAGTCAGGTGCTCTTGTTTATAAACATCGCCTATGAAGGCAGCCAAAGGTGCAAGGTGTGCCTGTCAGGATGAATGATGGGTGTGTATGAACCAGTCATTGGGTGGGATAGTGGTGAGCTGAAACCTGAGCTGTTCTTATCCCTTGGAGCAGGACACCTGGAAGCTCCTTCTGCCTTTCCCCCCCTGATAACCCTTGGTTTTTCCATATACTGGAGGAGGGAGAGAAGTAAATAAATAGAGTGTTTCTGTGAATGGGAGATAGGATGAAGAGATGTTTGGGAAGTTTAATCCCAGCCAGGGAACTTTAAAAAGCCTTTCCATGTCTTTAAACCAAGCTGCCAGAGGTGGATCTTTGATTTTCACTTCGATGCTCTTATATCCCGCCAGGCATGTCTTTGACCCACTCCCTGCCAGCCATGTTTCCTCCTTCCTGCCTCCTTTGCCACCTTGAAACCATCTGGGTTAAAGCTAAGGAACGGAAGGGGAATATTATTTGACTAGAACACCCAGTGTGATGCCTTCTCATTCTGGTGTGTAATCTCTTTGGTGACTTTTTTTTTTTTTTTTTTTTTGGAGAGGTTTTTTGCTATAGGGCGCGTGCGCGCGCCAGACAGACAGAGAGAGACATAGAGACAGAAAGCGAGAAATCACCCCCCAGGGGGGGATGGTCACGCCGCAATCCCTTCTCCTCCATTCTCCTCTCGGGATCTTGGGCACGCACGCACACACGCCCGGCGTGAGTTGTAAGCCACCGGGTCCGAGACGCGAACCGCGGTCGACTACGTGGGAGTCCAGCGACATAGCCATTACGCTAACTGCTGGTTCCCTCTTTGGTGACTTTTGAAACATTAGTTAAATCTTCCATAAGGGAGATCATCTGTTAGTTTACTTACTTGTAAAATAATACTCTGTTCTCCCACATTTTGAATTTAAGTTAGTACTCACTCAACCCAATAATTTGTGCTTGATGGTTTAAAATATTATATTTACACTATTTTGTATGCCTTTTGTTTTGAGAAAGGAAACTTTACTTAGATACCATTATTAAGCTAAATCTTTTCTAAGAGGCAAAGCACTGAATGAATACACTCATGTTGTAGAGGAAAGATTTTGGAATTAGACACATTTGGTTTAAATTTCTGTTCAAACATTTATTACACATGTGATTCTGGGAAGATATTAAGCTCCTTTGTGCTTTTGGTTTTCCACCTCTGGAAAAGAGGGATGTTAATATCTCTCTTGAAGTGCTGTGTTGATTGGATGAGTCAGTGAATGTGACCCAGGGAGTGTTCATTCACATGTAGGTTCTGGGTCCAATGTATGCCAACTCCTCCCTTTAACAATCCATAGTAGAATCTGTTTCAAACGGAGAATTAATCATGAAGCAATGCTCCTAAAATCTTATCTTTTGGGTCAAATTTTTAATATTATTATTTACCAGAGGGTATGTGCACTTTCCAGAGAAAGACAGAGAGGAAGAACATACCTCATACTTGGGCATGGCCATGCCACAATCCCTCCTCCTCTGTCTTGTTGGGATTTGGGGGCATGTACACACATGTGCCCAGCATGTTCTCAAGCAGCAGAGGCTGGAATTTGAACTGTGTAGTCAGTCTTGTGGGATCTAGCTTTCTTAACTACCAGGTCATGAATTCTGCTTAATTTTTAACCACTGTAGAAAAAGTTTCTTGGATATATTTACCTTTTCTAATAATTGTTCTTTTTCATGGAAGAAATCTTGGTAGAGAAAGCAGCAGTTAAAGACAATGCTTTTTGAATGAAAAATGATTAGAAACTGTGGTCTCGTCAGGAAGATTTTTGTCTTCATGGCCACCATAGATATCTTTCCCCACCCCACCCTGTCACTAATACTCATCTCTAGAGACATAAGCTTGTGTCTTTCTTCATATATGTGACAGCCATTTTTGAGGATATTGATGTATTCCTGCTTATCCCATAGAAACGTAACTTAAGGGATAGTAAAACCAGAATATTAGGGCTGGAAGACACAGACTATCCATATTATTTTTAAAAAGTATTTTGGAGGACCCAACAGGAGTTAGAGAAGCTAGAAGTGACACACAGTAAGTTCATGGCTTGAATATGCATTAAGAAACCTGACCTTAAACCCAAAGCTCTGTATTTCAGAAAGAGTGTTTTATCATAGTTTTGTTTTGTTTTGTGTGTTTGTTTCTCTCAGTTGCTACTCTTGGTGAACTAGAAAAATGAAAGCCAACATTAGGAAGGTGGATTTTTCTGTTTGTCCTCAAATGATCCTTTACAATTGAGAAAGAGAAGTAGGTGAATTCAACTTGGAAGAAAGGAGAAAATCAAGAATGGTTTTTCTAGACTGAAATTTTCACAGCAGATTATTCTTGGGGAAGATACTGGAATATTGAATCTTGAGTTTGTTGTCTTTTTTCCCTCTACCAATAATAAACACATACTGACTAATCTGGGGAGTAAGAATTTTTTTTTTTTTTAATGTGGAAAACCAGAAGATATATTTCTTAAAACTGTAGAAGGAAATTTCTCTTATATGGAGTTGTTTATTATTGCATGAAGCTAAATCATAGTGAGATTTCTTAGGCTTTACAACTATGAATTAAAAGTTAACAAACCATTTCTGGCCAAACTCTTCTTTCTAACCTGTGTTCTGCATCTTGTTCCCAGAGCAGCAATGACTGCCAAGCATACCGGATGGGACATCCGCAGCAAGGACTGGAAATGAGAATTTTGCCCTGAGTCTGAAGGTGTTATTTTTCCCATGGTTTGATTTGCCTGGCATTCTTTGCCTGGCGTTTTTTTCCTTTTCCTTTGCAAGGAAAGGGAGAAATGAGGAGCGTTAGTTACTGATGAAGTCAAGAGGGCTCTGAGGCTGGCTGGGTTTATTACTTTTGGCAGATGAATGGTGTGATGTGGTTTTACTTCCTATTTGCAGAGCCTTTCTAGAAACCTGGGCTCTGTTCTTTGGTGAGTCCTCCTTGTCGGCTTATAGATACTAAAAACGAAAGAGTGAAAAGCCCAAATGAAGGAAGGGATTTTTAAAAAGCAGATTCTTAACAAGAACAGGGGGTCCCATGTTAAAACAGTGGAATCAAAAGAGAGAGAGAGCAAGACAGTTGTTGACCTGTGGAAATTCTTTCTTTCCCATTTCATGTAATTTTCTCTTAAAGCCCAACAGAGATAATGACGACAGTAACAGTGGCAGCAATTCAAGTGACGTGTGTGGTACTTGCCAGTTGCTCGCACATATTATTTCATTTAAATAAAGTATAAAACACAAAACAAACTTTTTGAGTATTCACATTGAAAGCCCCAGAACATGGGCGCAAGAGGATGGACCATGATAACACAAGGAGACAACGGGCTTGGCATCTGGTATATGATTTTGAGCTCAGCTTAGTTATTAAAGCCTTGACTAAGGCATAAACCATGGGCCTTACTTTTTCTCACCTTTAATAAGGTAAAACTATATTAGATGATCTCTAAGAATCCCCCTGGCTCTAATATTCTACGATCCATTTCCCTGGGTGGGGATAAATTTTCATCTTAAGCAAGGCACCATTTGAATGTTGAAAGGCTAACTCTGCTCTTTGAGGAAGTCCCTTATTGCAGCCAACAGTTTGTTCAGAGGTTTACACTTGGTTTACAAAACCATTATCTTTTCAAGCATGCAGCTAGCTAAAAAAATATTGCTTTCATCACCACCATTTCTATTTTGAAATGGAAAATTCTCCCTGAAAAGATTTAAATGGGTGTGTGGATTGCACGTATTGTGTAACTACCCCGCAGTTTAACAAGTCTAACAAAAACAAGAATCACTTATTAGATACTGTAAGCCAAGTCTTGAATGTAATTCTAAGCCAGGAATATCCTCAGTATGCACACATACTTTTTATACTGTACAAGTACTTGTTATATTACTTACAAAGAAGTTTTTGCATGGCCAGGCAAATGCAGGAAAATGAAGAGCAGGTATGGAGACAAGAGAGGACAAACCAGTTGTGTTCCAGCAACGATCCCGAGGGTGTGTGTGTGTGTGTGTGTGTGTGTGTGAAGGAAGATGGCAGATTGAAAGAGCAAGTGTATTTAAATAGTAACACAAAATAGCAGGAATCCTGCTTCTTGCAAACTGAAGCCGTTGAGTTTCTAGATATGAAGGGATTCAAAAAGTGCATGGAAAAAAATGGTATTCACGTACGAGCTTGTCTGGGTGCAAATTTTTGAAATCCATGTGGAGTTATTTCACAATATGAGCATTTTATGAGCTTTTTGAAGACTTCCTGTTTATTTTTCTTAGTTTCAAGGAAGATTTGTAACTTGTCACCAGGATTTGTCTTCTTTCTCTGTTTCTTCTTACTTTAGTACTGTTTTGTTACTCATCTGAAGGCTGTTTTATAAGCAAACTTTTTAAAACCATTGTTTATTATGGAGTGGTTTTAGAATGATAGAAATATCATAAAGATTGTATGATTTTACAGAAAGTTTCTAACTCAGACTCACCTTGTTTCCCCAAAGTTAATTCCTATATTACCATAGTATATTTGTCCAAACTAAGAACTCATGGCCCAGCTGCAGTAGTATGCATTGGTTTACTCATGCTGCTACTCAGCAGACCAAGGGCACGTGGGAGGCCCTGGTTCGATTCCCAGTCCACCCTGAAATCTGGGTGCGGTGACACGTGCCTGTAGTCCCAGCTACTTGGGAGGCTAAGGCAGTAGGATTGTGACACGGCCAGACCTTGTCTAAAAACAAACAAAAACAAAAACCCTAAGAAATTAATATTGATGTATTAATAATGAAGCTTCCAGACTTTGCAGAGGTTTCCTCTGTTTTTCCAGTCATGTCCTATTTCTGTTTCAGGAATAATCCAGAATGCTACACTGCCTTAGCTCACTATTTTATCTAGATACTCAGAGGGTCTGGAGAAAGATTCACCGATGTCTTTAAGAGGTATCGCCTTTTGTTTGGATTTTCCATGCTGTCAGAGAGAGAATGTTACATAGTGATTGGGAGACTCTGCTTTTCTGACTGAGCACTGATTGCTCCCAAGATGGATCTGGCTGTTTCGCCTTGATAATACCACGTGCAAACCCCTGTCTGTCTGTTCGTCAAGCTATTTTGCAACCTCATAGGTAATGGGAATCAGCCCCAAACCTACATCAGGGGGCATAGAAGCAATGCCTCAGATCTAGGCAATGTAGTGTGTATCCTAGGGGCTTGGTGGTCTTGTGTGAAAAACTCTCAGGGTCTTTGTTCATAGTCAGACAAGCTACAAGCCCCATGAGGCAAGGGGTTGTAGCTGTGTTGGGCACTGGTGTTCTCCCAGCCCACCTGGTGCCTGGCCTCTTGTAGGCTTTCAATAAATATTTGTTGGATGAACGAATGTGTGAAAGGGTGAGACGCTGCAGAGCTGTAGGAACACTGGCAGAGCCAGGGAACACCACGGTTGGCAGAGGAAAGGCCTTTGGCCTTCTGGGTTCCACCCAGGCGGCCTTGGCAGTGGTAGGAAGGGATCCTCTCTAGGGGGGGCAGCGTGGAGTTATTCAGCTGTTTTTACTTGGAAGCTTCTTTGTCTACATCACACCTGGCTATATTTCAAAGATTAATGAACAGCATCTTGTCAGGTTTAATATATTGCACTTGGAGAGTTTACTTTGACGATGTAATCATAAATTCCCTGAGCTGTGAATTACACCTTAAGGACTTAAATGAAGTTCTAGGGAGAACTAGAGACAGGGATCACTGTAAAATGCAAAAAGTGCCAGTTTTGAGAGAAAACTGTAAATTTTCTAGGACATTAGGTTTCAAAAGGAGGATTACACACAGACTAAACAAAGTAGAAGTCATAAAAATTTAAAGACACCACAAAACATAACAAAAATAAGATCCTTTTTAGTTATGACAGAATTCTAAAAGGAAACTTACACCAAATTATGCCACCCAAGCAGAGCCATTAATTAACCTAATGAGAAAATATGTTCCATTTCCGTGGCCAATGCATGTCAGGAAGCCTTTGACATTTTTAAATGGGAAAGCAAAAAGAAAGAAAGGAAGAAAAAAAGCAATTGCGCTCTTCTAAAAAGTTTTAAATGTTAACTTATCAGATCAGGAATTTTGAAGTATTTTGGTAATATCCTCAATAACCCTTTGGGGAAATTTTTGCAATTGTTGCATAAATGAACTGTGAATTACAAAAGCAGCATTGGGAAGAAGTTGGAATCAAGAGAACCATCAGGAAGCAAAGGATGAGAATCTTAAGAATCAGCTTAGCTACTGACCTTTAAGCTGAACATCACAAGATGAACTTGTGCAATGAGGACAGCTAAAAGAAGGACCACCCTTCATCCTGTCCTCCCAGAACTACAGTGACCCAAATGAAGACCAAAGGAAAGCATAGAGATATAAAAATTTGTATTCTGAATCAAAACTATAGCAACAAGAATTCCTTTAGTCAGCACTGGGTATTTCATTAAAAAGTTCATCCTCTTTCTATTTGTTAGTAATTCTATTGGCATAGTGTTGCTTACATTACAATCAAAGCTGTTTTCTCTCCAGATTGCTATTCTTCTCTCCCCCTTCTTCTTGAGCCCCTTCAACACCCCGAAATCTCTCTGCCTGCTTTGAGTGAGCCATGAACCTGGCTGTGAGATCAGAGTGACACCTGGGCAAGTCAAAGACACTGTCTTTTTTCCTCCTGAGAGATGGAGATGATATTTCCCATATATTTCACTGAAGTCATTTCAAGGATTAGTGAGGTCATATGGGCAGAAAGCTTTGAGGCTCTCAGATGAAAAGGGTTATAGTAGTCTAACATGTTATTAGTCAGCGTTATTCAAATTGCTACACAGTCTTAGACTAGCATAGTTATAGTTGAGAAGGTATTAGTCAGGGGCTTATGTATTTCTCCCGAAGATTACTCTTAAAACTAAAATTGCAAAGTGATCCTAGTTGTGGAAGTTGAAACCAGAGTAGGCACAAGAGCTTTAGGTTTGGCTCACGGGCATCCCAGGTGGTATACTGTGGCCTGAACAGGCTCCAGGTTCTACCTTCTCTGGTGACCTGTGGGTAATCTGCCTTTTTGCTCTTTTGGAGATGATAGACAGTTAACAACATTCTGAATGTCCTGAATATTTGGCCCCAAAGTCTGAGGTCAGAAATATTTTTTCAGTCTAATTCTTCTTAGCCTTACTGATCCTGCCAATTACTTTAGAAGGTGATCCACTTGACTTAACTGCATTGAAGTAGAAGGAATTGACTCTGAGTTCACCATTTTTAGCCTGAGATGACACTCAACTTCCTCCTATCTACCTTCTGTCAGGTATAAAACCACAGACCACTGGAAATGCTCAAAGATGTACCTGAACTTCAGAAACTCTAGTGCCCATTAACCTGGTGTCTGTACCTGGTCATTAACAGCCTAGCTGTCAGCATTCAGACCTGCCCAAAGATCATATTATAGAACCAGATCTTTAAATAAGGGTAGGGAAGATTAATCTTTTTAAAAATGCTGAGGATGAAAGAGAGGCATTGTATGTCCCCACTCAATATATACCAACTGTGTACTCTATGGCAGAAACAGAAAGACTGGAAGATATAAAAGCACGGAGAACAACTGTGGATACTAGAGACAGTGTGTAGAGACAGTGTGGGAGGTGGGTGGGCTATAGGAGTGGGTGAAAAGAAGAGAACCTAGGGGAAAAAGAAAGAAACCAAACATTTAAAGATCACAAAAATGGAAAACTAATTACCCGTTGATGATAACATGTATGATAATATCCTTAACTACATGGGTGGATTCTTGATGGGAAAATTCATTTTGCATGCTGTAGTAATATACAGTGATTGAATGTATAAAAAAATAATAAAATATTGGGTTGTTGGAAAAGTCATGATGTATTTTTTTAATGCAAAAATGTACCATGACTTTCCTGATGACTATGTGTGTGTGTGTGTGTGTGTGTGTATCTATATATAAATGCTGAGGATTTTTATATGGAATTTGTATTTTGAGGATGAGGATAAATAATTTTGAAATGGGTTTGATCTTTAAATCCTAGATTTATGTTATATACTTCAAACTTTCTGATTCTAGAGTTGTTAATTAGATTAAAGTGACTGAAAGTCCACCCGAGTGGGTGAGTCTCAATAGTGTCCTGGTTCTCAAATGTCAGCATTTATCAATCAAAATCTCTTGGAGGGCCCCTAAACACAGATTGCTGGGCTTCACTCCTAAAATTTCTGGATCATTAGTCCTGGAATAGGCCCTGAGAATTAGAATTTACTAACTAGTTCTAGGGTAAGGCTGATGCTGCTGGTCTGGGGTCACATTTTGAGAACCACTGTTAGGGCCATGGGTAGTAGAATCTCAGGCCTAGACTAGACGTTTGGTACACAAAGTATAGATGTGGGTCAGGCCCCTGACATCAGGTGGAAGCTTATTAGAAATGCAGTCTTGGGACCAGCAGGTCGTGTGGTGGTTAAGGTGCTGGACTCCCACATGGCCAACTACAGTTCAAGTTTTGGACATGGTGGCTTGCTTTCTGACTTTCCCTCCCTCTTTCTCTGGTCAAATAAAAATAATAGTAATAATAAATAAGATGAAATAAATATTTTTTTTAAAAAAAAGGAATGTATTCCGAGGCCCTACTCAGGACCCAATGGATCTGAATCTGCATTTCACAAAATACTCAGGAGGTGAGTATGGATCTTGAAGTTTGAGAAGCACCACTCCAGCGGCCCTGCGTATTTGTTATTATTCAGCACCCTGTGAGTTGATCTGGATCCTCAGAAGGAAGAGCTCCCTGAGCCGCACAACTTTCTTTGAATACAGCTCTGACTGAATATAGCCAAAGGCCTCCTGCACATAAGCTCTGTACAACGTAGTCTAGGGTTTTACTCATCGCTCACTTATGTCTCATCAAAGAGAGAGAAAAGAGACTGGAAAAACAGCCAGTGAATAGAATTAAATAGCTAGAGAACACTGACAACTGTGCTTTTACCACAGGACTTAGAGCATAAGAAAAGACTTGTAGTACTTCTGGAGTCATGAATGGTGTGACTTCTTTTTATCTGAATCCTATTAACCAGATGGAGCCTAGGGTGTCTACATTTTTGCTTCATTTTTGTGCAATTCTCCACAGCAGAAATGTCAATGCAGCTGATGGCGGGACTGGCTGCTGTGCTGCATGTGTGGAGGCAGGTGTTCAACATCAAATAACACTACCCCGAACCTGGGCAGCCCAGAGGAAAATGTAAATGAAACTTAAACAGTTATGATAAGGCCCAGTCAACCACCTTGTCCATCCTTCTCCAATTCATCCCCCACCTCCATTCTTTGCTCATATAGCTGAAGTTCCTGGGGGTGTCTTTAGAATTGCAAGTGCTATTTAAAGAAATGGATTCTACAAACCTCATGGCAGAATTATTGAAGGCCCTGAGCATGAAATATTTCATCTAGAAGGACCCAGCAATATAGACAGTTAAAGACGGGGTTTGAAAGTTACAGTTTACTAAACGTATTTTGTACTAAGTCAAACAATTGGTGTATCTTTCACTGTTTTACATTGTCTTAGCAAGTCATTATTCAACAAATATATACTCATTGCTAGTGTCTTTGAAGAAATATAAAAGTAAAGCTCTTTGGGTCAACTCTATGGCATGGTAGTTAAGACAGCTGGATCCCATATGGCTGATGGCATGGTTCAAGTGTTGGCCCTGGTGTGTGTGTGTGTGTGTGTGTGTGTGTGTGCATGTCCCATCCCAAACCCCAACAGGATAGAGAAATGGAGGGAAAGGGATTGTGGTGTGACCATGCCTTGTTGGGAACTGCTTTCTTCTTCTCCCACTGTCTCTGTGTTTCTCAGTCTGGCAAGAGTATGTACCCTCTGGCAAATGGAAATGAATAAATCATAAATCTCCTTTATAAGTAAGTGTGAGCATTTAAAACAAAACCAAACAAAAAAACTAGAGTGAAAGATTGAAAAAATTGAGGACTGGCTGTCTGGGTTACTAGGAAATGCTGTACACAATAGATGCCATTCTCTGAGGTGTAGAAATAGGGGCCACAGCCGTGTGAGCAGAAAGTGGTGATGAGAGTTGTGGCTACACCGTCCTTCAGTGCCACTCCACTTCCACTTCAGTAGACATTGAAGCCCTTTATGTGATTAATGACCATACCCTAATGGAGTTAGGGACCAGTGGGAAAGCCTTGGACCAAAGTTGCTGAGTAACAGACACGGACTGGTGTATGTGTGTGTTGGTGGCTTTAAACCATTTTTGAATTTCCCATTGCACTTAACATTAAACCCAAACTCCTTATCGAACCCATAAGATCTAGCATAATTATCTCCTACCTGCATCTCCAACTTCATTCTTCCATTTGCTTCCAATCCTCAGCCACTCTGGTGCCCACAACTAGTCTTTTTTTCCTCTAGGTCTTGGTTTTGCTTTTGCCTGGGTTGCTCTTCCCCCAACTCTTCATTCCCTTCTCCTGAGATGGGATTTTTAAAAATATTTATTTAATTCCACTTGTTATTATTATATTTTAATTAGACCAGAGAGAGACATAGAGAAAGAGAGAAAGGGAAAGTGAGAGCAAGCTGCCAGGTTCAGGTCTCAAACTGTGGTCAGCCACGTGGGAATCCAGCACCTTTAGCCACCACACCACCTGCTGGGCCCGAGATGGGATTTTTGCGACCTCCCTGTTTAATGTAGTTTTCACTCACAGCTATTTTCTGTTGTCACTCTGTTCATTTCCTTTTTAATTCTTCTGTTTATCAATTGCTATGTACAAATCACTCTGAAACTTAGTGGTTTAAGACAAAAACACTCTTTTTTCTTTCTTTCTTTTTTTTTTTTTTTTAGAGAGAGATTTTTGCTATAGGGTGTTTGTGCTCATCAGAGAGACAGAGAGTGAGAAATCACCACAACAACCCTCCCCCCCGGGGGGGATGACCATGCCACAATCCCTTCTCCTCCATTCTCCTCTCAGGGTTTTGGGCATGCAGGCACCTGCGTCTGGCGTGAGTTTTAAGCCTCCAGGTCTGGGACTTGATCCTCCGTCAGCCATGTTGGAGACCAGTGAGGTAACCACTACTCCATCTGCTGGTCCCCAAAACAATCGTTTTATCAATATAGTATCTTGCAATTTCTTTGGAACAGGAACTAAGGAAAGGTTTAATTGGGTGGATTCTGCTTCAGGTCTCTCATGCAATCACAGGCAGGAAGTTTCTAGAATTGGAACAGAATAATGCGGGAGAGGCTATGGCTGGCTAGATGTCACCTACACTTTATGTGGTCTCTCCAGGTGGGCTAGTTCTGGCTTCTTCATAGCACTGTAGCCTTGGGGTAGTCTAGATGGGTACATGGTGGCTGAAGGCTTCAAGAGCCAAGTGTGCCTCCGAGCAGGGTGAAAGTTGCATTGCCGTTTATAACCCAGCCTTAAAGGTCACTGAACACCATTGCACTTTTTGCTGACTCTGATTCAAGAGTGGAGGAGTAAGACTCCACAACCTGATGGAAAATGACTCTTGGAAAACATGTGGCATGGGAGCTCTTACTGTTGGAAAACATGTGGGATGGGAGCTCTTACTGTAAATGCCATCTACTTCAATGCCATTTACAATATATCCTTATGGTGTTTATTGTTAACTCTCTATTGTGCCTCCCTCCTTAGAATGAATGTTCTCTGAGGACAGAAGCCTTGTCTGCCTGGTTATTCCTGTGCCACTGGCTCACAGCAGCTTTGCAATCATTGCTTACCTGAATATTAAATGAATACCTGAATGCCAGGATAAATAGATGCTTTAATTCAATTCTTTAATGAAACTAAAACACATATTTTTTTGTTATTTAATTTTTGCTTTCTTCACGAGTGATAGAGGTAGGAGTGAAGGAGAGAACGAGAGAGAGAGAGAGAGAGAGACAGCACCTCCCAACTGGGTCCCAATACCACGATCTGTCTCTAGCCTTCAGCTAGCCTCAGATCATGGCACATACGTGCCCAGTGTACTCAGGGAGGTCTCTGCACCTGATCAAGGAACCTTTCCATGTGGGATTCCCTTTTAGACTGTATAGCACTGTGCCATCATTTGACCCCTACAACATATCACTTTTGATGTGTTTTGATCTATTTTTTTTATTTGTTTGTCAATTTGCCAGAGTGTATGTGTGCTGTCCAGAGAGAGAGAGAGAGAGAGAGAGAGAGAGAGAGAGAGAAAGCAAGAAAGTACCCCATCACTACCACTGCTACCACCACCACCACTGTGCATGGTCATGCTGCAATTCCTTCTTCATTTCTCCATCCTGTCCAGATTTTAGGCATGCACGTGCATGCACACAAGCTGCTGGGCCTGAGACTGAACTGTGCAGCTGGGCATGTGTGATCTAACTACTTGAACCACCAGGTTGTAATCTGGCCCCATCCCTTTTCTAAAAGATTGTGCAAAAGAATTGCACAGCAGCAGTCAAAAGTCTTCCCTGCCCCATCTTTCTTGTAAGTTGCCACTTCTCCAGTGTTGTTTCAGTTTTCATTTGAAAGACATGTTCAGAGACTCTTACCCCACTCCTTGGTTTTCTTGCCCTACAAGCCTATGATCCAGGCCCAATTTTAAGAGATGCAACCTCTGCTAATAAATGCCTTCTCTTCCTCCATCCTTCTGCCTGACCCAAGTTCTCTGATACAGAGCCAGGAGTATGTCAAGGGAATTCTCTGCTACAGAAACTTAATTCAGTGAATACTGGACCACATTTTACCTAGTTGCATAGTAAGACATTTGGCCCCTGATTAGATTTTCATATTTTTTTTGTGTGTCTGGATAAGAAACATTTTTTAGATTCTTTTAAGTTTCCCACTCACTCCCTCAATTAGCTTAAGTGCCTATTATGTATGTCTCAAGTGTTTTGTTCTATTTGGGAACAAATGGGATTGAGGATGAAGAGGTCTTGGTACTTTTTTCCAAGTGGATTTTTAAAATTCTCTTCAAGACCCTCATGAACCCCTCTTGGGGATGGCACGCAAAATGCACTTTGATTATCTTTCTAAGGAATAGTAATGACATATCTTACCCTGGTGTTTTTTATTTTTTCTTTCTTTTTTTGGAGAGGTTTTTTTGCTATAAGGCGTGTGCGCTCGCCAGACAGACAGAGACAGAGAGACAGAAAGCGAGAAATCACCCCCCAGGGGGGATGGCCATGCCGCAATCCCTTCTCCTCCATTCTTCTCTCGGGATCTTGGGCACGCATGCACACGTGCCCGGTGTGAGTTTAGGCCACCAGGTCCGGGACTCGAACTGTGGTCGACTACATGAGAGTCCAGCAACATAGCCATTACGCTAACTGCTGGTTCCCTGAATGTGTCTTTTTTTGTGCCGCTTTTACTTTTCAGAAAGTAGCTCATAAACAATATAGCCGAAGAAAAGTAGCAGTATTGAACTGGAGTTAAACAGATAGGTTGACAGAGATTGAAAGTAGGAGCTTGGGGGCCAGCAGATGGCGTAGTGGTTAAAGTGCCAAACTCCCACATGGACAACTGTGGTTCAAGTCCCAGACCAGGCGGCTTGAAAATCACGCTGGACATGTGTATGTGGCGTGTCCCAAATTCCAGGAGGAGAATGGAGGAGAAGGGATTACAGCATGGTCATTCCCCTGGGGGTAATTTCTCACTTTCCTTCTCTTTCTGTTTCTCTCCAGCAAGCACATGCATCCTACAGCAAAAACCTGAAAGAAAGAAAGAAAGAAAGAAAGAAAGAAAGAAAGAAAGAAAGAAAGAAAGAAAGAGAGAGAAAAAGAGAAAGACAGAAAGAAAAAAATGAGGAGCTTGTGATATGAATGGCGATAATAGGGAGATGTTGCTTGACTGGCTCCAGAGTCCGATAGGCCTGGATATGGGTTATGGGAGAGCAGGAAATCTTCCTGTCCAGGGTGATGAATGATGATGGGTTCACTGGCTGGATTAAATGAACATCTCACCTGGAATCTTAATTGAGACATAAGTAGGATCTCACCTTTCTCTCTTGACCCAGGCCCCAAACATAGGCCTTAGATAAATAACCAAAGTGGATTGGAGTTAAGCCAAAAATTTTGCTTTGCCTGCTAAGTACTTTTAGACACTAATAGTATTATCTTTTCATGTCTGGATATTGTTTCTCCTCTCAGGTTATAATCATTTCGAGAACGAAGGACCTGCCTTATACATATTTGTCTCCCTAACAGGGCCTAGATTAGTCTCACTAATTATTTATCAGTTGATTGGTGAATTATCCTAACTATTCCCAACGCTGTCTGTGATGCAATCATGTGTCCTGGGCCGCATGTTAGGTTTATTGTGTATATGAGAAGAGGGAAAGTGTAGAAGTAGGAACCTCTACCTTTCTTCCTCTCCCTCTTTTTCTTCTCTCGTCTTTCTGTCCCATTTTTTCTCATACTTTCCTTCCTTCCCTCTTTCTTTTCTTTTCCTCCCTCATTTTTCCCTCCTTTCACCCTTTTGCCTTTCTTACTGGACTTTCTCTGATTGTAAAACTATAGGGCTGTGTTTCTTTTGCTTTTCTTTTCTCCCAAACTCTGGTAATCGAACTTCACCCTTCCCCTTTACATTTGTTGTAACGCATTGATATGGATGCTGTTGTCAAAATATAATATTATGGAAGGGATAATCAGGTGGATGGAGCATCTTAATAGGAGATCCTAAACCAATCAAGTGCAAGTGAAACACTTTAAAACCAGCTTCTAAAAGCCAATAGAAACAAATCACTTTTTTTTTTTTTTTTTTTTTTTTTTTGGTATGCTTTGCTTTTTATTTATTTATTTATTTATTTATTTATTTACTTATGATTTATTTATTTTATCATGAAACAAGGAATTACAGAGGCCTGTCTTCACATATATCCTGGGGGAGGGTTGGAGGAAATATGTTGAAAATAGGTGAAAGATATGAGTTCATGTCCAGAATGATTTCATGATGCTTTGTGAGATTAATGCAACAGAACCCTCATTGCTGTGGTTGATATTCAGGATGCTGTTGAAAGAAACTATATTGTCTGTTATCTCAATGAGATACTAACCCTGTTAATCTGTCAGACTTTTAGCATGTTGTGTTTAAATCCATGGAACACTAATTGCAAAGCACTTTCATTATTTTATCTCATTTGATGTTTGCAAAAGTGTGACAATTATCCTTATATCCATTGCATCAGATATGGAAAGAAGCAGATGCTGGTTTCTTCCAAATGTCAGCCCTCCAAGGTCTCTTGAATAGAGGACCACTAACCAGTGGCTCATGAGACTCTAGTTCAGTTTTTCCTGCTAGTCTAAGGTTTGACCACCATGCCATTAGCTAGTTTAGATTACCTTGGGCCTCTGTTATGCACACAGATTCATTTCAAAAGTCAACATCAATTCGTAGTCTAGTATGGGATCTTGAATTACATTCTGAGTTCAAAGGGATCTAAGAATTGCCACCTTGGCCTTTCTTTGTGCTTAGGAGAGATTCTTTGGAAAAATATGGTACTCTCTTTGAAGCCAACCTTAAAATCCAGGTGTATTTCAGCTTTTGTATCCATGTAGGGCTTTTCCTCTTTAATGACACTTTTTCTCCTCCAGGAGAAAATAGGCAACATTTTGTGTTATCCTACAATTCCTTATTCTAACAGTTTGGTGGTTACTTTTAAAGGATTTGAATGATCAGTATAGTTAATAACAATTTACAGTACAGCTCAGTAAAACTTAAAAAGGGAATCTTGAATGTTCCCAACATAAAGTAATGATAAATGGCTTAAGTGACAGAAATATTAATCGTTCTGTGCTTACTACACATTGTGTTCTTGTACTAAAAAAGTGCATTGCATTCCATGGATATGTCAATTAATAAATGAATTGGGTTGATCCTGTGACCTAGTAGTTAAGGAAATTGGATCTGCATGGCCAAATGTGCCGTTCAAGTCCTGGTCCTGGAGAAATGAGCAACACTACAGGTGTGTGTACAATAAATACATGCATGCCCAAATCCCCAAAGGACGGAGAAATAGAGAAGGGTGTGATGAGACCATGCCATAGAGAGGGATGTAGAGGTAGATTTCTCCCTCTCTTTCACTCTGTCTTTCTCTGGTGAGCACACATGCCCTCTGATAAATAAAAAATAAATTATTGGGTCGTCAGAAAAGTCATGCTGCATTTTTGTACAGAAAAGCAGAAACACTTGTCATGACTTTTCCGACGACCCAATAGCTAATTAAAGATAAATAAATAGAATTGCTGAAATTGTGCAAAGATAAATAAATAGAATTGCTGAAATTGTGCTCCGTGGAGCAGCTGCTTTGGAATGACCAGAGGGATTGCAGGCAATGCAGATTCTCCGGCTCCTCCCATACCTAGTCATAATCTGAATTTTAACCACATCCCTAGGTAACTGGGGAGTGGGGACATGGAAGTCTGAGAAGCACTGGCCTAAAAAGACAGAGTACTAATTAACAGGCAGAGGATTGGCAATCTAGGGCACACACAGCACCTGAGGTTGAGGAAGTGGGTACCTTGCAGGGATTGGGCATTCTGGTGGTTTGGCTGGAAATGCCTGCCGTTCATGGTTTTTGGCACTAGAGGGTAATGTTGGGCTGCATAGCTAAGTTAGAAAGGCCTCTCTCCAGTTAACAAATGAGCATCTTAAAACAATCTATTATTAAAATTTCGTCTGGTCTCTTGTGTTAAATTGACTCTACCAAATAATGGCTGATGGTTACTTAGCATGAATTAGGTTCCAAACACTGTGCTAGGTCCTTCACATGAATCACCATGTTTCATTCTCAGAGGGCTTTGTTTTTTTAAAGAGAGATTTTTTGCTATTGAGTGTTTGTGCTTTCTGGAGAGACAGACAAAAAGTGATAAGTCACCCCCTGGAGGGATGGCCATGTTGCAATCCCTTCTCCTCCATCCTCCTCTCAGGATTTTGGGAATGCCCACACCCACTGTGTTTTAAGCCACTGGGTCTGGGACTTGAACCATGGTTGACTATGTGGGAGTCCAGCAACATGACCATTATGCCATCTGCTGGTCTATATTCTCATAGGTCTTAATATTGCCTTACTTTAAAAGATGAAGATATTGGGGCTTAGGAACTCACAGGATAGATTCTCTGTCCTCTCCAATTTGCCAGAGGATGCCTGCACTTGCTGAAGAGAGACAGAGAGAGACAGAGAGGGAGAGAAAATAATGCTCCCCATGGGGGATGGTCACGCCATAATCCCTTCTCCTCCATCTCTTCTTCCCTTTGGAATTGTGGGCACAAATGCACATATGCCAACTTGCTTTGAAGCGTCTGGGTCTGGGCCTTGAACTGTGCTGTCCGCCATGTGGGATCCAGCTCATGTAACCACCAGGCCATGGGCTGGTCCAGTCAGGATAGATCTTTATGGTCGCACAGCTGAGAAGGAACAAGAAGTAGCAGAATGTTCATCAGACCAGGTCTGTTTGACTATGGGCCTGGGCTCTGCTCCTCTGTTTTGCACTGCCTTCTCTTCACTTCTCTCGACAATCCTCCAGGGAGGCATATTGGAGTAAACGACTGTGACTTCACTAAACAATTAAAACAGGAAAACAAGTCATTTACTTAAGATTCTGTACATTTTGAAAAATTTCTTTTATTTTGGAGAGATTTTTGCTACAGGGTGTGTGTACTTGCCAGAGAGACAGAAAGCAAGAAATCACTCCCCAGGGGGGATGGCCATGTCATGATCCCTTCTCCTTCACTCTCCACTTGGGATTTTGAGTACACACGCCCATGCACCCGGCATGAGAGTCAGCCATGTGCAATCCAGAGTCTTAACCACCCTGCCGCCTGGTGACCTGAATCTACTATTTTTTTTAGCTATAGATTTTATGCAAACTAAATATAGATTGAGTTTCTTTTTTGCTTTTTCTTTTTGCTGTTGTTTTATCTCATATTTTTAGTGACACAAAGAGAAGCAGAGACAAAGAGATCTTTCAACAGAGTCTTTCCATGCCTTGGTTCTCCTACTCTGATGTCCCTGTTAACTGGGATTATGGATGTATGCTGCTGTGCCTAGTGTGTTTAGGTTGGTCTGGGATCCATGAAGCTCGAGCATCACACTAGTAATGCACTACCTACTTCTGCCCCATCGTGGCCATGCCTACAACAAGTATTTATGATAAGAAATTTTATGTCTCAATTGATAGGTGCTCTAATGTAGAACACACACTGGTTTCAAAGACAGTATGGGAATATAAAATTTTTTTCAGTTTATTTTCTTTCTTTCTTCTATGAGCAAAAGAGACACAGGGAGAGACAGAGAGACAGGCACCTCCAAAAGGGTCTTGATACCATGATCCACTCTCTCAGCTTCAGCCAGCCTAGATTATGGGCAAGCACATGGCCAATATACTCAGGCAGGTCTCTGGACTTGAACTCAGAACCTTCCTATGTGGGTTAACCTTACAGTGCACTGATTTTTACCACTGTGCCACCAGCTAGCCCCCATAAAATGTAAAATATTTCATTAATAGTTTTTATATTGGTTATATGATATGATAAGTGTTCTGGGTGCATTGAGTTTTATGAAATATATTTTTTAAATTAGTTTTGAGCTGGCCCCATAGTGCAGTGGTTAAGTGCTTTGCAGGGAGAACTAGATCACTCATAGTCAACTGCAATTTGAATCCCAATCCCAGAGACTTAGAAAACCTTCTGGGCATACATGTGCATGCCCAGGATTCTGACATGGAGAAATAGATTTAGAAAAAGAATTACAGAGTGATCAAGCTCTAATGAGAAATTCTCTCTCTCATGTGTGCACCTGTGCCCTCCCCCAAATTTTAACCTGTTTCTTCAAATTTATTTATTTATTTATTTATTTAGCCATAGGACACATGTGCTCACTAGAGAGAGACAGAGAGAGACAGCAAGGGAAAGTGAGACATCACCCCCCACCCCCCAGAAAGATGGGCACATTACAATCTGCTTCATTATCCTCCTGGGACTTTAGGCACACATGCACATGCACCCAGTGTGAATTTTAAGCCACCAGGTCTGAGACTCAAACTGTGGTTGGCCATGTGGGAATCTAGTGCCTTAACCACTACACCACATATTGGTCCCTCTTTTCACTTTTTAAATGTAGCTGCTAGAAAATTTATAATGAAATATGTCTCACATAGTATTTCTGTTGGACAAGGCTGCTCTGGAGCTAGATTGCCAGGTTCAGATGCTCACTCTAGCACTTACCGTCTGTGAGAACTCTGTTTCTCTCCCCATTTCCCCATCCGTAAAGTGGTAGGAGAGTACCTCCTTCATATGCTTGTTGAGACAGTTACATGAATTAATACATGCAAAATGCTCATCAGAGGACAATTTTCCATTGGCCCTTTGGATTTCTGTACATGTTGTAAACATAAGCACTGCTTTTGTTCTGAATTAGTACTTCAAGGATGCTTGTATAGCAAACAGCACTGAAAGAGAGTTTCTCCTAATGCAAAGGCCAGATATGTTTTCCTACTGTTCATTGTAAAAAATTTGGAAGCCCTAAGGTTGAAGTTCCTCTTCTGTAACTCATCTACTGCATGTGCAGATATCATCTGGCCCTTTTTGAGTCTCTCATTGGGAATTGGAAATGAAAGGACAAATTATTGGTTGCATTATCATTAGTAATAAACTACCCTTTGTCTCTGATCCAGGAATATCATGTTTTCTACCAGCACAATTTCCATGAATTTGTGTCATGCTAACTTGTTAGCTTTCTAGGAGAGCCAAATTTCAGACCTCCCTGTTCTTTTTTTTTTTTTTTTTTTTGTTCTTTTTTTGGGAGAGGTTTTTGCTATAGGGCGCGTGCGCTCGCCAGACAGACAGAGACAGACAGAGAGACAGAAAGCGAGAAATCACCCCCCAGAGGGGATGGCCACGCTGCAATCCCTTCTCCTCTATTTTCCTCTCGGGATCTAGGGCACGCACGTACATGCGCCCGGCGTGAGTTCCAAGCTACCAGGTCCAGGACGCGAACAGCGGTCGACTATGTGGGAGTCCAGCGACATAGCCATTATGCCAACTGCTGGTCCCAGACCTCCCTGTTCTTGACAGTGCTTAGAACAGGTGCCTGGTACAGGGCACCAGGTAAGTGGTAGGCTACTATTTCCTATTCCTCCTACTTATTTCTCTTTTAGCTGGACCACTACTGTTTTATGCTTATTGTGTTTACTTCCTCTTAGAGAGACACCCTTCTTTCCCTTTTTGTTTAGATCTCTGACATTCTCCTTCTCTATTTTATTGCTTATCCCTCATGGGTATTCCAGGTTCTATGTGGTGAATCTATAAGAGTTGAATCTTATAGATCAGTGCAATGGATTTGATTTTATTTCTTTACATATTGTTTCTTGCTCTAAAAGTTTTCCCTTCCAGAATTTTATAGGACTAAATATAAAGGCACATGGGGGCAGCCTCATGCCACTGGTTCCTCCATCTGTATTTTCTCTAATTGAGAAGAGTGTGGCAAATGACAAACATCAGCCTTCATTACTTACTCCTACCAATGATTCTCTGTGTATCTATTTCTTCCCTTGGATACACTCAGAGATGATCATAGTGCAGTTTCCACATAGGCATAATGGAAAAAACTATACCCAGAGTTAAGAATTATACTGGTTTTGGTCGAAAGCCAATGTAAAAATTTTCAGAGCAGAAAATGTATATGTTATACTATCACAATAAGTTACAGGATCAAAAGAGAACAAAGCTAAAGGGAATATGAAACATTTCAGTGTAAATTATATATAAAGTAATAACAAACACATTGCCAAATGTTTTTAACTGTACTATCTAAATTGCTTTTAGCTCTGGTTTTAGATGTAGCCAATATTTTAAAAAAATATTCTATTTTTATATTGCCAACTTAAACACAATTAAGATGAAATAAAATTAAACATTCAGTTTCTAAGTTGCACCAAGGAGCTTCATAACTAACACGTTTCATGTGCTCAGTAGCCACACATGAGTAGTGGCTACCATATTGGGCAATGAAGACATAGAACATTTCCATGATCACAGAATATCCTATTGGGAAGTCCTACTCTTAAAAGTACATGAATGGAGAGGCAAGGAAGCAGGCCTCAGAAGACACCTTCATGGCTACTGAGGACTAGTGATTTCAGGGGAATAGGAGAAATGAAGATCTTCCACTGATAATTCAGCCTCCAGCGAACAAAATCACATGGTAGGCAGACTTTCAAGCCTCCTGTCTCTGTCTCTGTCTTTGTCTCTCTCTACCTCTGTCTCTGTTTTCTCTTTTATTGTAATTTTTCCTTTTAAAAATTTTTTAAGGTAAAGCAGTTTCTTGGCTTTCCACCCCTCCTTCCCCTTTATCTTGTTAATAATCCCTCTCCCTCTCCCAACCCAGGAGAGGCAAGGGAACAGGCCTCAGAAGACACCTTTATGGCTACTGAGAACTCGTGATTTTATGCGGCATGCTTGAGTGCCGCGTAGTTTTCTAATTTTGCTTTTTTTTAAAAAAATATTTTTTTAAATAGATTTTTTTCTTCTCTTTTTCTCTGTTTCTTGGTTGTTTTTGTTGCTGTTGTTTCTCTCTCTCTGTTTCCTTTTCTGCATGCTCCTAGATGCTCAGATTGAACTTCAAGTTTGGGAAGAAACACACTTTCCATCAGATGACTAGAGATCACCAAAGGACCACAAGAAATATGGGAAAGCAAGAAAATACCTCTCCTCCAAGGGAAAAGAATAACTCCTCTTCATCCACAGATAGTTCAATGGAAATAATGGAAATGTCTGATAAAGAATTTAGAACATTCATAATGGCGAAGCTAACAAAGATGGAAGAGAAGAGAGACAATGAACTGCAGAAGAGAAAGGAAAAAGGAACTGATGAGTTCTGGGAGGTGAGGAAATTCTTGCAAGATCTAAAAGAGGAATTACACACTTTACAAAAGAATCAAATGGAACTGTTAAAGATGAAGGCTATAATACAAGAAGTCAAAATCTCTTTTGAAAGTATTAAAAGCAGACTAGATCATACAGAAAATAGAATCTCAGACATAGAAGAGAAAATTGCTGGCCTAGAAAAATCGACCACGAAGACTGAGAAAATTGCCACAAAATTTGAGAATAATTTATGAGAAATACTAGATACCATCAAATGTCCAAACATCCAGATAATTGACATTCTAGAAGGTGAAGAGACTCATAAGGGCATTGATAATATATTCCATGAAATCCTGCAAGAAAACTTTCCAAACCTAGAGAGGCACTCAAAGATTCAGTCCCAAGAAATACAAAGGACCCCAAACAGAATCAACCCAAGAAGATCTTCTCCAAGACACATTATAGCCAGACTGACCAAAAACACAAAGACAAGATACTAAGATTGGCAGGAGAAAAATGGCAAGTTACCTACAAAGGCTATCCCATTAGACTAGCAGCAGACCTCTCATCGGAAACAATGCAAGCGAGGAAAGAATGGGAAAATATATTCAAAGTGTTAAGGGAAGGGACCAGCAGTTATCATAATGTCTATGTTGCTGGACTCCCATGTAGTTGACCATGGTTCGAGTCCTGGACCCAGTGGCTTAAACTCATGCCAGGCATGTGTGCGTGCATGCCCAATATCCCAAGAGGAGAATGGAGGAGAAGGGACTGTGGCATGGTCATCCTCCCTGGGGGATGATTTCTCGCTTTCTGTCTCTGTCTGTCTTTCTGGTGAGCGCACGTGCCCTATAGCAAAACCATCTCCAAAAAAAAAAAAAAAAAAAAAAAAGAAAAGAAAAGAAAAGAAAAGAAAAGTGTTAAGGGAAAGGCAATTGCAACTAAGAATACTGTACCCAGCAAGATTATCCTTCATATGGGAAGAAAAGACAAGAACATTCTCAGATAAACAAAACCTGAAAGAATTTACCAACACCAGACCTGATCTCCAAGAAGTTCTCAAGGGATTGCTGTCAGGAAAATTAAATGTAGTCACACAGAAGTGAGAGTTCAAAAACTAAGAAAATGGCCATCTTAATCGTAGGGGTAAGTCTGGAGTTGAATATTATATCCCAGAATTCAATCGGGAAGATTGAACCACAACACAAGATAGATTAAGTACATGAGACTGAACTGGTGAAATAGCATTCTGTGACTTTTGACTAAAATATTGCTGCTTTTCTTCTAGACTTTGTTGTCTGGTTTTGAGTTTTTATCCTGTCTTGTGCTGTCAATAGGTTCATGTACCTACTATTTGAACAGAATACTAACCTGTTTCCAGGCTTTAAGTTTTAAGCAAATTTCTTTACCAATTCAAAACTGCTTTTCTTGAAATTATCAGCTGAACTTGCTATTTGAAAGTAGTTAGATTATTTAAGAAATTGTGTGATCAATAAAAAGTGTGTGGGGGGAAGGAATGGAATACAACTGTAGACACCAGAGATAGTGTGAGGAGAGGGTGGAAAAAAGCAGAGGGTCAGACATAGGGGTAAATATATATATATATATATATATATATATATATATACACACACACACACACACACACACATATACACACACACACATACATATATATATATATATACACACACACACATATATATGTGAAACTAGAAATGGAAAATTATTGATGATAATATACATGATTAAGCCACTATATAGTATATTCTAGATGGGAAACTACTTTTTGTATGTTGTGACAATGATTAGGGGATGAATGTACATTAATTAATTTAAAAAAGAAGTTTCAGGGAAAAAAATGCATATTTGATGACTGCAGTAAGCTATACAGTCCCAGCTAGGTGCTACTTTATAGTATGTTCGTTCTACTCACTGAGGTTTATGCCTAAAGTCAGACTTGTGTTAATAGATATGTATATATCAGCTGCGCTTGCCATTGGAAATATTTAGATTAATTAAGTTCATTAGCAAATCAATACAGTGGGGGGAGGAAGCATAGAAAGCAACCATGGATACCAGAGACAGTGTGGGAGGTGGGTGCGACATGGCAGTGGGTGAGAGATGGGGAATCAAGGATGGCAAAAAAAGAAAAATATACAGGAAACAAGAAATGGAAAATTATTTGTTGACAATAACACATATGTTGATGTGCTTGATTGAGCCAATATACAGTGTATTCGGAATGGGAAATCTCATTTTGTATGCTGTACTTATGTTTAGTGAATGAATGTAAATAAATAAATTTAAATACCCTGAAAAAAACAAAAACAAAAAAACAAACAAAAAAGTACATGAATGATCGGATCAGTTAGTAAACATTGTTCTTTAGCAAATAGCACTAAATTTGCTTCCTTGCCATTTTTGACATAGTTCTAGACATATTTAAAACTCCAAGTAACATGATTATGTCTTGGAGTTAAGATAAAATTATAAAACTTTATTTCTGAATTAAGTATACATTGATAGCAACAAATGCTGACAAGAATGTGGAGCTACTGGAACTCTCATTCATTGCAAGTGGGAATGCAATATGGACCAGTCACTTTGGAGGTGTCTGGAGTTTCTTTCAAAACTAAACATGCTACTCCTACAAATGACCCATCAGTTAAGCTTCTTGGTATTTACCAAAGGGAGCTGAAAAGTTGTATCCACATAAATACTTGAACACAGATGTTTATAGCTGCTTTATTCATAATTGCTAAAACTTGGGAGCAACCAAGATATTCCTTAGTAGATAAATGAATAAATAAACTGCGGTACATCCAGACAATAGAATGTTATTCACCACTAAAAAGAGTGAGCTATCAAGCCATGAAAAGATGGAAGAAACTTAAACGCATATTACTAAATGAAAGAAGTCAGTCTGAAAAGGCTACATGCTATGTTATTCCAACTATGTAGATAGTGGATCTTCTGGAAAAGGCAAAACTATAAAGAGAGTAAAAAGATCTGTGGTTGTAGGACTTGGTGGGGTTGGAAGGAACACCAAGTGGAATACAGAGGAATTTTAGGGTAGGGAAACTATTCTGTATGATATTGGAATGGTGGGCACATGTCATTATCCATTTAACACAACCAACAGAACGTACAGTATCATGAGTGAACCCTTATGTAAACTATGGTCTTTGGATGATAATACTGTGTCATTGTAGCTTCATCAGTTGTAACAAATGTACTATCTGGTAATGGAAGAGGCTGTGCATTTGTGGGGACAGGGATGTAGGGGATATCTCTGAACCGTCTACACAATTTTGCTGTGAACCTAAAAATCCTCTAAGAAGTAAAGTCTATTCTGAAAAACTGGTAAGAAACAAACATAACATGGGAGTTTTTTTCTATTTTTTCAAGGCCTGTATCTTCATTTAAAGAGAGATATTCATGGTGATATTTTCTTTTTTCTTAACAAGAATTTTCCAGAAAATTTTCTGTTGTTGTGACATGCTATTTTGGCACAATTCACATAGCTTAAAATGAATATAGATTTTATTTGTAGTACATATGGCTTTAGCAATCCAGCTTAGGTTTAGTTTAAGCAGGTGAATTCCAAAATGTATGACAATACTGGGCTTCTCTGTGAGTATGCTATGTTAGCTGAAAATAGGAGCAGCTGCTGGGTTCCTCAAAACTCAGTGTGTCTCTAGACCCTTGGGGACCTTGCTAAGCAGCCCCATCCATGGTCATGCAGCCCTATGGTGACTGCCCTGCACAGATATTTATTCGGCACAGTTGTGTGTATTCCACTTAATGTAGCATGAGCCTGGAATTGAGATTTAGGCCATAGCACTCCTTCCCTTTTTGGTGACAGAAGGTCTTGTTTCCATTAAGTCCTTTTCAGTTACTATTAATACTTTTTCTGTCCTTGAAATTAAAACAGCCTGCCCATGATGGATTACGTCTTCACTCCTCGAGGTGTGGCTCATATGCTAGCTGTGTTAGTATTACCTTGCAGGTTTTAGAGGTCCACTCCAGACCTACTGAGTCAGGATCTATATTATAGCAAGGTCCCCAAGTGTCTGGATACACTGAGTTTTGAGAAACACTGCTTTGGATGATGAAAATGGGATTTTAGTAAGTCTGGTGCCTTTTCTGGGGTATGATGATCAGCTGTGTTCTCCCTACCCCAAATTCATGTGTTGAGGTTCAAATCTCCCAGTACTGCTGAATGTGCCCTTATTAGGAGAGGAGGTCTTACAGAGGTAATCAGGTTAGAAAGGGGTCACTAAGTGGAGAGAGGAGGAAGGACAATGTGAAGAGACAGGGTGAGGAGATGGCATGGAACAGACGCCTCCCTCACGGCTATCAGAAGGGATAAGCCCTGCAGACACCTTGATTTCAAACTTCTAACCTCCAGATCATAAGACAATGCATTTCTTTTGTTCAAGCCACTCATTATGTGGTACTTTGTTAGGGCATTTTGTGTAGTTAGCCTTTGTTCTGTGTCTTGAATTGACTGCCTTTTAGATGACAGCAACAAGCAGACTAGGTGGTGGAATAGGCTGCCTCTGAGGTAGGGTGTCCCCCTGGGAACTTTGTTCATGGACGAGACAATGGTGCTATTTCTGACTACTGCAGAACCAGAAATTTGGAACCCTGGGGAGAGTGGAAGCGTCCCTGTGACAGCGCCCTGTTCAGTGCAAAGACAATGACACCCACAGTTCAGAGTGTGTTTTATATTTAGAATGAAAACTGGAGGAGACATGAAAGGATTCAAGAATGAACCATCCCAGGATGGGAGAGACAGAAAAAGAAGATTCAGAGAGCATAGTGGGCAGAGCAACTAGAACCATAGAAGGGTGGGAGAACTAGGAAGAGGAGGCTGGAAGACTAGAGGAAAATGAACGAGTGTCTTTTATGATTATTTAAGCACCATAAATTATTGAAATGGAGTACTTAATGTATTCCTATTTAAAATGTACAATTTCAAATCTGCAATCCACATGGATCCTGGAATTAGTATTATCTAATGGTAATTCCTGTTAAGAGCTGAAAGGAGCTGTCTTTCATTTTATAGCCGAGAAAATGAGTCCCAGAGCAGAGAGAGGTGTATGCAAAGCCACCCAACTAATTAGTTGGGGATACAGGCCCAGGCCCAGGCCCCACATCTCACAGTCCTAGCCCAGGGTTCTTGCCAGCACACCTGGCATGGGTGGTTTTTGGTAGCTGTGCATTATAGAATAGAGTGTCTATGATAAGCTAAATTGCTTTACATGAAGCACATGGATTTTTCATCAAGGAGTTTTAATTATAAGGCTATAAATATGTCAAAGGGATCTGACGACATCTTATTAAATTACAAGAGTAAGCTCAAGTAGTTTCTGATGTTGGCGTAATCCCAAGAAGGAGTTTTATAGTCAGGAGCTACCCAGCCTTCTTCCTCCCTTTTGCTGCTCCTCTTTTCCTCTTTTAAATTCTGCTTGCTTTTATTTTTTAATTGCCAGAGAGCATGTGCTCACCAGACGGAGAGGGGTAGAGAGAGAAAGCACCCCCTATGGACTGTGGTCATGCCACAATCCATTCTCTTTCCATTTTGGCATCCCTCAGGGTTTGAGACATGCACACATGTACTGCTGGGGCTGGGATTTGAACTGCAGTTTGCCATGTGAGATACAGCTCCCTTAACCACAAGGTCATGGGCTGGCCCTGTGTTTGCTTTAATCATAGAAAATACTGTATAGAAATAAAATATAAATCAAATCATAAAAATGAAAAAATACTTAGTCCCAATTGTTTTCCTTCCTCTTATCTTCTTATTTCTTTGAATGATGTAGAATTAATCTTCCAGAGATACTTCTTTGGTACTCTAAATAGAAAAAGGCTATTTTTTTTTTTAGTGAGATATTAAGTGTGAATGGTATCTTAAATTGTATGTTGAAAATAGTACATTGTTCTCAAATTTTTAAAAAGTAAAAAAAAAAATAAAGTGAGTGTAAAGAAGAATGTTTGCAAAAAATATCTGTCATGTTAGCTGTCAGACTCCTGGTGAAGTTGGCAGCTGATAGTTGCAACAGTGACAGCTGAAGAAATGTCCTTTTCCCTTGTGGCAGCCTTAGAAAGGTAAAGATTACAGTCACTGAACTCCCATGTAGTCAATCGTGGTTCGGGTCCTGGACCTGGTGGTTTAAACTCATGCCGGCCGTGTGTGAGTGAGTGCCCAAAATCCTAAGAGGAGACTGGAGGAGAAGGGATTGCAGCATGGCCATCCCCCCTGGGGGATGATTTCTCACTTCCTGTCTCTCTGTCTCTCTCTGTCTTTCTGGTGAGTGTATGCACCCTATAGCAAAAACCTTTCAAAAAGAAAGAAAAAGAAAAAAAAGATTACATATCAGGTTTGAAAGTAGGATCCCTCTGACCTCCTTTTATCGTGATCACATTGGAATCCCAAATGGTGGATTTTTTTTTTTTCCAGTTTGCCAGAAAGCATGTGCACTTGCAGGAGAGAGACAAAGAAAATGAGAAAGCATTCACCTATGGGGCATGGTCATACCACAGTCCCCTCTCCTCCTTCTCTATCACTTCTAAGGATTTTAGACATGACTACACAGTCGCCTGATATATTTCTCAAATAGTTAGGTCCGGGACTCAAACAGTGTAGTCAGTCATTTGGGAAGCACCCACCCAACCACCATGTCACAGAATGGCTTCAGATTGTGGGTTTTAATGTGCTTTCCAAATGAAGACCTCACAATGTCCCTTTTCTACTTCCATCACATACTCTCTCTTCTTATCCGTGTCTAAGTCACCCTTTTGATAAATGTATTAATTGAGATCTAAAACAGGAGAATGAAGCACTCAAGTATTTGCAAAACTGAGAATTAATTACATTGGTCATAGCAGGACTGAAAAGCCAAACAAGGAACAGGGAAAGAACCCAGAACAGTTAGCAACAGCAAGAAATCACTCCCATCGCTACATTATCAATGTGTATTGTTATTTTCTTTGAATATTAGAAATTGTTCTGGGTCCATTCAGGACATACACTAGAAACAAAGATGGCAATCCTGGGTTAAGCTGTAGGGATGGATTCTAGGAGCCGGATGAGCAGTGCATAAAGGAGAACCCTGGTGCTTCTGGGCCTTTGTGGGAAATAGCCAAAGCATGCTTTTCCTGTCACTTGATTGACTTAAAACTTCTAGGAGCACCCTGAGCTGAGGGTCTCAGTTCCACTAAGCACCTGTACATGAGAACAAGCACCTTATAAGACATTTTTTTTCTTTTAGAAATATTCAGTTTTTACAGAGAGACAGCTTTTCATTTCAGTGAGTCAAAGAGATACACACATCTGGGAAGAAAGGACACTTAGATGACAGCATTTTGCTTTTCTAAATACTGGCAGATTTTAAATTCATGCTCAAAACAGCAGATCAGACCTCACAGATACTCTTGCTTAAGAGTAGGTTTAACTGGGAACCAGCAGTTAGCGTAATGGCTATGTCGCTGGACTCCCACGTAGTCGACCGCGGTTCACGTCTTGGACCCGGTGGCTTACAACTCACACCGGGCGCGTGTGCGTGTGTGCCCAAGATCCCGAGAGGAGAATGGAGGAGAAGGGATTGCGGCGTGACCATCCCCCCTGGGGGGTGATTTCTCGCTTTCTGTCTCTATGTCTCTCTCTGTCTGTCTGGCGAGCACATGCGCCCTATAGCGAAAAAACCTCTCAAAAAAAAAAAAAAAAAAAAAAAAAAGAGTAGGTTTAACTGGAAGCAAAATAATCATTAAAGCTCTGGGTTATCTGCAATCACTCTCCCCCACACTAGAGCCCTCCCTCTATCTATGCTTCGTCTCTTCAATTTGGACCCAGAATTCTGCTTTTATATTCTTCATTATTCTTATTTACTTGAAATGATCAGGTTTAAGTCATTTACACTTTACAATTTTAAATCAATTTTAAATTAATGGCTGCCTTATATATTTACATGATGAAGCTGACCCTTAATATTGGCATATATTTGGGGGAAGATTTTACAAATAAGAATATGAAAAATGACAAAGGACAAGAATATTTTGAGTAGTTTGGGTATAGAATATTTTAAAATTCGTGTTTATATAACCAGTATGAATAGGAAAAAAAATTTAAATTCTAAAATAAAGAATTTTAAAGTAGCACATGTACATCAAATCATAAGATAAAGTTTAATACATTTGACCACGTTAAAAGACACAAAACACAGCCAATCTAACCAAATTTCAGGCATGCATTTACATAAATATATTAAATTAAGAAAAAGAAATTATACACTTAAACATCCTTTTCACCTAAAAAAAATCATTAAATCCACAGATCAACAATAAAACCAATTCTCTGCATTTACCACTTCAAGATACACTTGTTCTATTTTAAAGATAACACAAATACACTTGTTAGAATTTATATGCATTATACATATATTATATATTACATAGATAGTGTGTATACATATGTAGTGTTTGTACAGATAGATAAATATATATACATGGGTGTGTGCCCACATACAGATACACACGGACGTACTTTAGACCATCTGTACTATTACTGCCAGATTCTAACTTTGAGCTGAATTGGAGCTGTTTGGATGTGATTTATTGTCTTTTGCTTCAAACATATTCATCAAACCCACTGGGCTCACAAATCCTCTTTGTAAACCTTCTTGCCTTTTATATAGCACATCATCATGCTAGGCACTTCAATAAATATTTGTTGAATTAATAAATGGCTGTCTGTCTGAATAATAAAAGATCAATCAAAGAGAATTGCATACTATAATAACTTGGTTAAATGAATCAGATTAATTCAAACAGAGTGATGTATCTAAGTCAATGTCTCAGCTTGTTACTTTTCAGAAGAACATTTAGAGAAATCCCAACTAGTACATTATATTAACTCTGTTCTCTTAAACTTGTACCTGCTTTTACCCTTGTGCCTACAGCCTTCTGCCTCTTTTTTCTTTTTCTTTTTTTTTTTTTTTAGCAGAAATTCAAGTATGAATTAGTTCTGATATCTTCTGTGAGTACGGTTATGGATAAATTATTCTAATTTTCAATAACCTAAAAGAAAATGCATAACTAGGAAAACAAACACACGTGAGAAGAATGATAAGCATAATCATTCTTTGTAACTGGACAAAGGTAGTCACAGATACATCCAGGAAAGATGCAAGGTTTTCATTTCAGTATTATTTTATGCTTTTAATGATAATTATTTGATAATTTTTTCATTATAATTAGATGAATTTCTTTAAAATAAATAGTCTCTAGTAGTATGTCTTGGGGAATCAAGTTCCAAACATGTCATGGTGCCTCATTATCTCCATTATCATTTATTTCATTACTACTTGGTTCTTGGTGAAATGAATGTTTGAACATATCCTGAAATATAATGAGGTATGGGAAATATCTGACATCTCATAACGATGTCAATAAACTGGCTTAATAACGGTATTATTAAATGGTCTCTATTGTACGTGAGATGTTCATTTATTTTAAGAAAGGTATGTCTTAGATGTTTAAGAAGGGGAGATAAAGGAACATGCGACATATATTTTAGGCATAGACCATACCAAATCTGATCACACCTTGTTCATGTGAATGAAAACTGTTGACTAGCTATTTTCCAGTGTGAAGAAAATGTACAAGAATTAGTTTCCAACTATGGAGAAATTATGTGAAGCCACTATCCCATCACTTTTAATATTTACTTATTTCTATACACTATACACTATGCACTAAAATTTTTATTTTTTAATTTAAGAGATGATAGTCAATTGAGATAATTCACCATATATGTATGTTAGCCTCCCTGTATATGTATGTTTTGGATTTAAGCAATACATAATTTACTATGCAAAACAAAACTAAACCCCAGAACTCCTGATTGAAAAGAGATGTCTGACTTTGATGTAGATGAGAGTTAATCTTAGAGCTATTGTTGAATTGATACCATTTTTTTTGTCACTATGTAATCTGGCTAAAAAAAGTATTGCAAGGGATTCATTATCTATTTTTTATTCTTCCACATGACTTATATGCGATCTATACAAACGGGATGGGGAGCAAGGTAAATGGTAGATGGATCTTGTTTTATTTAATGAAAATTCAAGAAAAGTGCTAATCTTATAAATGAACAGATCTCTTTATGGTCGCTAAGGAAACATCACGATGACTAAGAGAAAACAGCGCTACGACACTCCTTCACACTCCCATGAATACATCCATCTTACTGTTCTGAAAAGTGATTTTAAAGCAATTTCCTAAACTTAGAGGAGATAATTAAGAGAATGTAGAGTGGAGATTGGTGAAGAGTAGTGTTTGGCAAGTTTTATGGTCATGTTTTTAATATCTAAATGCATCGATTCTTAGGTTTCCCATGTTCCTCGACATCATATTCATTATTGGAGGTTTGGCCGATTCATGTTGGTGGGATGAAGAGAAAGAAGGTAAGAGAGCAAACATGCTTCTTTTCATTTATTCTAAAGATGAACTTTCTGATGGTATTGTCAGCCCTCCAGTAACAGGCCTGGGAAGTATTACTCCTGGGAAATAATACGTATTATTCCTTTACTAGGAATACATACATTTCTGGGCATGAGACTTTGGTCAGAGTTTCCTGGAAGTTCCAATTTAACCTACGGATGGGAGAAACCAGATTCTGAAGTCTCCATTGAGAAATTAACTCTTGTTTTTAGAACTTGGAATACTCTTCTTCGAAATGCATTCCACAGAGATGGTTGTTGCTTGGATAGTAAATAGCTACTACTGTTAGCTCCAGCTCTTGGCTGGAGTTATTCTCCATGTCTTCCCTGCATCTATGATAGACCAGCTGGACTGGAAATATAGATAGGCAGGAATTTATGCGTTTCCTTACTTCTTTCAACAATTGTGATAGAGTCTATTATTTGATATAGAATTTGGACGAATGTGATGCCAGGAGAGAGAATTATTTTTAGGAAAATAAAGAAAAGATAATCAGCAAAATCACTAGCAACCTACCCCAGGAGCCCTTCATTACAGGTGTTCTGAGGCCATGTTCATTTGTTCAAAACCAACAGAAAACAAAGGACAGAGAAGAGGTTAAAAGGAAAAAGAGAAAAAGGGGAGGGAAGAGGTCAAAGAAAAAGGGAAAGAGAGAGACAATGTATATATCTTCGGTAACATTTCATACAGATGCTCAGAAACTAATTTGTTAATCAGTCAACTATAAATTACCTATGTTATACTTTATTTTTCCTCTTAAAATTTTTTGGGCTTGGGACCAGCAGTTAGCATAATGGCTATGTCGCTGAACTCCCATGTAGTCAACTGCAGTTTGAGTCCCAGACCCGATGGCTTAAACTTATGCCAGGCGCGTGTGCGTGCATGCCCAAGATCCCGAGGAGAACGGAGGAGAAGGGATTGTGGCGTGGCCATCCCCCCTGGGGGGGTGATTTCTTGCTTTCTGTCTCTCTGTCTCTCTTTCCGGCGAGCGCACGCACCCCATAGCAAAAACCTCTCAAAAAAAAAGTTTCTTTTTTGGCCTTGGCTTCTTAATGCTTTAAAGTTGAGAGACTTACTAGAAAGTTAGGTTAATAAAAATGTAAATTAATGTGTACTTTGAAAGACCCTATAAATAGTATCTAACCTCAAATCGTATACTTAACATTGACTTGTTCATTATTAAGAGTTGATTCAGAGATAAAAACAATACAAAAATGGATTAAAAATTGTTATTCCATCATTATGTAATTATTTTTAAAGAAATAAATAAGGAAGAAGTGACTGCTCCAAGACATGTAAATGAAAAAGAAAACAGTTCTCTATTCAGGTTGTTTCTATATGCTACTTGTGTAGGTTTCTTTGATCTTCCCTTATGTGACAGCCCATGTTAAAAAGCACCTAAGAATTCTTGATCATAAAAAAAAAAACTGTTTTACAATAACTATATTAAAATAAAATATCAAGAAGAAAAGATCTAGAGGGAAACATTTTTGTCATCAGTGAAGTTC
This sequence comes from Tupaia tana, assembly GCA_026018925.1. Lineage (NCBI taxonomy): Eukaryota > Metazoa > Chordata > Mammalia > Scandentia > Tupaiidae > Tupaia > Tupaia tana. The sequence goes on from JAKSZU010000021.1 coordinate 11,931,520, forward strand.
TTAAATCTATCTTTCGTTGCCTTTAATGATCTACCAATTGAGTTTTCTCTTCTGTACCCTAAATAACTGGAAGAAAGCAAGGTTCTATGAGCCAGGATGAATTTGGTAGAAGCAGTGGTAGAAAGGTCATTTCCAACTCTAAAACTACTGTTACCTCATTTCACATTCAGTTGATACCCAAAGTTTAAGCTCTAGAGTGGACAAAGGGATAATCATATACATTTTTCTATTTCTTTATTTCATTTTTACCTTACACATCCACATCCATACCAAGAACATTTTTCTTTCATTTTAGATTGTGTGCTTTCTGCACTGAGTAGATGCTACCTTTCATGTGAGGAAACAATAACTTTTTCCCAACTCCTACTTAACCAATTCCTACCTGCCTCTCATCATGAATCACTGAAGATAATTCCCCCATCATGCATTTTAAAAAATCTACTTGAAAGAAAAGGTTAAATAGACCTTTTGAAGGGACCACTTCATTTGAAATATGTAGCCATCAATTAGCTGTTACTATCTACTTTCTCCTAAGAACAGAGAGCAAGGACACCAATGACTTGACTTTCTTTGCTTGGGTTTAATACCCATGGATCTCACTATCTTTTTTTTAAGAAGAATTTTGTCTTTTATTCTAAGAACTCACAATAGACCAGGGAATGAATGGCACCTGGGGTACATATGTTTTTCTAAGTCACTTGAAACTTTTTCACTTGGGAAAAAGCTATATAAAAAATCTGGGTCTGGTCAATTTAATATAGATATTTTAAAACAGTAGAACGAATGGCAATAGAATACCTTTTCTTTGGGGGAAGAGATGGAAAGATTAAAGATGTAAAAAGAAACGCTTGATTTTTTTCAGATTTTGCTGAATATATAGCAGTATCCTTATTGTTTTCAGTGAAACTATGAACAGGAGAATGTGTAATAAAACTGCACAATTTGACAGATTTAGACAGCTGGCTCCCTCACAAGAAGTTCACATTTTGTTAATGTCACCCACGTTGAATAAGGGATGATTAGATGGTAAGGTCCATTTACAAAAATGGTTGTCAGGACATTTTTTTTTTTTTAATTGTAAAACTTTCTGTGATGGAATTCAGTAAAAGGGCTATGGAGAGAAAGCAATGGAGACAAAAGATTGCTATTAACCTACAGATGCAGGCTACTGCATGGTTCATTGCAAGATTTGTCACACTGTTGGGCCAATGAAGTGTTGGTGTGACTAGAAGGGACCACCCCTTTTCTGGGGTAAGAGGGCAAATTGGTCTCCATGCTCATTTAATCCCGAGACTTCTTTGAATAGACTGTCAATTGAATCTAAATTGTGCAAAATTATGCATGCACTTTTTAATGCAGGCTATTGTTCACTAAGCACTGAACCAGGATTTCTCAACCCATTTCCATTCGGCATGAGGTCACTTGGAACTTAAGTAATCATATATGGAAGACAAGAGCAGTGTACTTAACCAATCTTTTGACATTGTGGTTTCTATATAAATCCTCACTGTGGTTTAATTGCAAATCTCTCACTTTAAAACAATAGAGAAATACTAGCCACAAGTTTTTTTTTTTCCTTTTTCTTAAATTAAGGCTAATATTCCTAAAGGTAAGAAGCAGGATTGGAAATCGACTAACGCTGCATAATCTATACTACTCTACAATTTAGATTCTAGAGGAATGGATGTTTACAGAAGGACAGCTAGAGGGGGCGTGTGTTGGTCATAAGTAGAGGTGTTTTTTCAGTAGTGCAAAGAGGCCTTATAATTTTGTTCAAAACCCAAATGCAGAGAGCTGACCTCAAAAACCATCGAGGAAAGTGTCTACCAGAATCTTTTCAGTTTGAAGTTAGAACATATTGTTTTCTTAAAAACCTGAACCGAACACTTACAGAAAATTTATTGACACATTAACCAGAGAGTATTTTCATTGAGTTCTGAAGGAACATATACATTAAAAGTCATATGCGGCAAGAATTGCTTATATTAAAAATGTGTACAAGCTGACATAGCCAAGATTTGTTAAAAACAAGTGAACGCTTCTTCAGTGAGGTTCAATTCACTGTGAAATCTGCGACATTCTAATCACATATACTCTGACAATTTTGCTATGGTGAAAAGCATTTTACAAATGTTTAATGCTGGAATTTTATAAGAACTGGCTGTTTTCTTGCTTTTTCATCCGTCGTTAATGATTACATGTTGGCACAAGGACACATTGCTAGATTAGATCCACAGCACATTAAAGACTGTTTGCTTTCTCACTCCCCTTCTTTCCAATTAAGTTGGTGAAAAATGTAACTTTAGTATTTTACAGGACAGGGTAAAGGTGTTTCATCTAGGTGATGTCTATATTATAAAAATAAAATGAAAAATATAAATATGTAACACAAACCCAGTGCCTATTGTTAAATAAAATATATAATAAAAGCAGACCTTTTAGGAAGATTGATTTTAAACTATGCTGTTATGATTTAATTATAAAACATGTGAAAACAATCTTGAGATTAAGCTGGAGTAACCAGATTTCTCTGCCAATAAAAAGGTAAGTGCATAACATTTTGTAATCAGATACATGGATAAAAATGAAGATTACAGTTTTATATCAAGTTGCTCATTTGGTAATTCATCAGGGAGTTCTGAAACGTTCTCTCATATTATAGTCCTTTAATATAAAAATATTGCCTCTTTTTTATTAGAGCCATCAGATTGCACAGCAATGTTTCAAAACTCCATTAAAGTTGACTTTAGTTATTACAGACAGAAAATTCCTGGAAAGTCAAATAATCTCTTCTGGTGACATAAAAATTCCGTTATCAATTTACAATGGAATTTCTGTGTAAATTACTCCACACAAGGAAGTATATATTTTTTAAAACCCATCTGTTATGCAACGAAAGGTGTAGGGGTTATGAGTGTGTGTGTGTGTGTACGTGCATATGTGAACAAACGTGCCAGCATACACACAGAGGATCTGCACATTTCTGGAAATCACTTTTAAGTTAATAAAAGAAAAATGAAATCACAGGAGTGTGTAGCAGGATAACAGTCTTTCTTTTTAATGACAGGATAGAAAATAAATGCCCGTTGGAAAGGAATATTCAAACAGTCCCATGAACTATACAATGTAACTTGTTAGATCCAGCAAATAAGATGTCATGTCAATGATCTGATCAAGAATACCTGCCCTGGTCACTCTGCGGATGTTTCTGTCCACCTGTTCACATTGAGGACCAAGATAGCCTTTTTTGCAGAGGCACTTGTTCGGTCTAACACAGACACCTCCGTGACGACATGCTGGCTCACATTTTGCTGAAAAAAATGAGCGAGAATAACACACTCATTCTGTATGTTGGAAACAGCACTGAGTATGACACCAATAAACATTTGACAAATAAGGAAAGGGAGGGAAAGGAGGAGGAAGACAATCATAAAAACAATCTGAAAAATAAATATACAAGTAGAAAGAGGGCTTTCAGACTCAGTTCTTTGGAGGCCAGAACTCAGCAGAGAATGGGAGACATTTCTAGAGATGCAGAGATCATAAGAAATAGTTTCAATCTTTTGCAGAATTGAAAGGAAGATTGCAGGCTGGCCTATGGCCTAGTAGTTAAGGGAACTAAATCCCACATGGCTGATGGTGGTTTGAATCCAGGCCCTGGTAGCTTGAAAAACACATGCTTGTGCATGGGTCTCCTAAGTTCTGACAAGATAGAGAAATGAAGAAGAAGGGATTATGGAATGACCATACCCTAGGGGAGGTGCTTTCTCTTTCCTTCTCTCTCTCTCTCACTCACGCTCTCTCTCTGTCTTGCTGTCTCTGGCAAGCATACATAGCCTTTGGCAATTACAGAAACTGAAACAAAGATTTCAATCTTTTCAAATCTCTGTTCCAAGAGGTTACTTCCAAGTTCAACAAAGGACTTTCCAAGCTGTGTGTTCCCATTCCTCCTGGCTAGGACTTCATGTGGGAGGCCTGAGAGGGAGGTGCAGTGGCTTGGGCATCCCCAGGAAACATAAAGGAATGGTCAGTTTGGGATTTTGGTTAGCTAGGATATCTGCCACATGGTTTCCCTGGGAGTCCTCCTTCCCCTTGCCTCCAGAGGGCAGAGAGAACATGAGTCGCTCTCTGATTACACTTTTGAAGTCTATTCCTGTGTTCTGAGCAGTTTCTTTCAGAGTTACTCTAAGGCATTGGTCCCCCACCTTTTTGGCATGAAGGATTGGTTATGTGGAAGACAATTTTCCCATAGACCAGGGTTGGGGAGAGGGTGGTTTTAGGATTCAAGTGCATTACGTTTATTGTGCACTTGATTATTATTACATTGTAATACATAATGAGATAATTATACACCTCACCATAATACATAATCTGTGAGAGCCCTGAGCTTGTTTTCCTACAACTAGATATTCCCATCTGGGGGTCACTATGAGAGTCTAATACCACCACTGATCTGACAGAAGGCGGGCCTCAGACAGTAATGCGAGTGATGGGGAGGGGCTGTAAATACAGATGAAACTTCTTTCACTTGCCTACCTCTTATTTAGCTCTCACAATTTTAAAAGATAAAATAGCCTGTTTATTTTTTTCTTATTCGTCCTTTTCCTATGTATTAGCCAAAACCCCGCTGGGTTTTGGTCAATGCATTTGGAAAAGTGAAAATGACTCTGTCCCCTCAGAATATAAGGAAATGTATTCAAGGAGTTTGATTCTGTCAACAGTGTCTGCCCTCCCCAGATTTATCATATCAGTAACTGACCCAATGTTATGCTTCCGTCCCATTTTAGCAGTAAATCTTTACATCCCTTACTTATATTACAGAGGTAAAAAGTCTTTAATGAAGAAAGTATGTGTCTTAGAGCAGGAATCTCCAACCCTGGGCCACGGACCGGTACTGATCTGTGGCCTGTAAGGAACTGAGCCACACAGCAGGAGCTGAGCTATGGGCAAGTTTATACATAGAAAAAAGAAGAAGAAGAAGAAAATAAACAGGCTATTTTGTCTTTTAAATTTGTGAGAAATAAGTAAACTATGTGGGTATGTGAATAAAAGTTCATGCCTGGGGTCAAAATATTCCTAATATATTAATTTTATAAAATGTTTTTGGCTTATCTCATACATTCAAGCTATTTATATTTATTTAGTGGAAAGTTTAACTTACTTTACTGAAATAAAACTTCAACTAATGCAAAGAATATCTATTTTCCTTTATATCATATATTACTTATTACTATTCTTTATTGAGGTATGTATAACGCTGACTGTATTAAAAATAATTTGTTCTTGGGAACTCCCATATAGTTGACCACGGTTTGAGTCCCAGAGCCATCATGCCAGGCACGTGTGTGTGCGTGCCCAAAATCCCGAGAAGAGAATGGAGGAGAAGGGATTGTGGTGTGGCCATCCCCCCAGGGGGTGGGAGGATTTCTCGCTTTCTGTCTCTCTGTCTCTGTCTTTCTGGTGAGTGCATAGACTCTATAGCAAAATCCTCTCAAAAAAAAAAAAAAAATTGTTCCACCTCAATATAAACATACTGTTATTGGGGCTGGCAGATGGTGTGGTGGTTAAGGGCACTGGACTCCTACATAGCTGACCGTGGTTCAAGTCCCAGACCTGACGGCTTACTTTCTTACTTTTGCTTTCTCTCTTTCTCTCTCTCTCTCCCCCTCTCTATCTGTCCCTCTCTGGTCAAATTAAAATAAGTAAATAAATAAATAAAGTTAAAATAAAATAATTTAAAAAATACTGTCACTAGAAGGTACTCAATACTAACTGATGGACTTGAGATGGCATAGGACATTAGGCAAAACATAAAGTAAGAAATATAATATATAGTGATTGTTGAATATATAGCTTTAACATATTAATCTTAAATTCTATGTTTCTAAACGTACTTACTTACAAGTTTCTTACTTCACAACAAGTACAACTTAAATATCATTGGATATAATTAGGAAATCTCAAGTTAAAGGATAGAATAACCTAGAATAAATATCTTTTGCTGTTTCCGAGCAGCTGTACACCTTGCTGATGGTTCACAAGGGATGACAAGAGGAATTTAAAGATCTCATAATATGCCTCTAGATAATGACATTTCCCCCTTTTTATTTAATAACACCCACTGAAAAACCCTCTTTTTAGTTTGCTATAGCAAGAAAACAAGCACTAAAGCCAGGGAGAGCATTTACAGGATGTCGGGAAAATGCTCACACTCGGAGAGCGACTTTGCACACACCAACTTATTGGCTAATGTGAAAACCTAAGAACCCAGATCTGACAGCCCATGATCTATTGGGTTGTCGGGAAAGTCATGCCAAATTTTTGCATAGAAAAACGTAGAAAAAATATGTCATGACTTCTCTGACAACCTAATAGTTGTGCTGTTCTGACTTTTTCCAAAGGACTGAATCATTCTGGGTCTTTAATGTGTATGATTAACTTACATAACTGAATTTGCATTAAGAAAAAGGGAAACCTAAGTTCAGACACAGATAAGCATTAGTATTATTATAGGTGCCTAATACATGTAAACACTAGATAATTCTAGAAGAAACAACTGATGTTGAGTTCCTGAGTACCTAAGAACTGTCCCACCCCAGTCGTCCCTTGTGACAACAGGAATACTAACCGATTCTGCAGAAGTCCCCCTCCCAGCCTGGACTGCAGCAGCACTTGCCGGTGGGGGTACAGTAGCCATTCCGACAGAGCCGGGAGCACTCCGAGGTCAGCGTCTGCGCAGGCTGGACTGTGGCTCTGCATTCCTCAGGCATTAAAGGCCTGCATCAAAAGACAACATGGAAAGTGTATTTGGTCGAAAACCAATATTGGAATAAGGCCTAGCGATTTTGAGCTTACAAAGCATCTCTTGCTTTTTAGAGGCTTTTGAATGAGCCAATCAGATTTACTTTTTAATAGAAAATACATACCAGTGGGGAGAAAAAACCTAAACTGTCTTGCGCCAAAGTGAACACATTAAACACTTTAAGAAGCTACGATGATCAAAATTCATAGATGATGGCCAGCTCCATAGCCTAGTGGTTTAGAGAGTTGGATCCCACATGGCCGACTGTGGTTCAAATCCTGATCCCAGAGGCTTGGTGGAAAAAAAAAAATACAGGCACATGTGTATGCCTCAAATATCATCAGGATGGAGAAATGGAGAAAGATCGTAGAGTGACCACACTCCCATTATCGGGTGCTTTCTTCTCCCTCTTCTGTCCCCAGTGTTTGTCTCTTTCCAGTGAATGCCACTCTCTCTGACAATTAAGAAAAAATTAATGGGTGAAAATTGTGAATCTAATTATATTGATATTTTACATTTGATATCTAAGAATTGCTAGTAATTATTATAATTTAAATTTGTGGTTTAAAAAAAATTTTAATTTTATTTAGTAATATTATTATTTTTTAATTTGCTATAGGGTACATGTGCTCACCAGAGAGAGAGACAAGAGAGAGACAGAGAGAGATGAGAAAGTGAGAAAGCAAGCTACCAGGTCTAGGACTCCAACTACGACTGGCCATGTGGAAGTCCAGCACCTCAACCATCACAAATTCTGCAAGCCCCAGCAATCAGAGTTTTAAAATAAAGATAGATTGATATTTAAAATTTTTTTTTTTAAGTTGTGCTATAGGGTGCATGAGTTTGCCAGAGAGAGAGAGAAAAATCATCTCCCAGTGGGCATGTCCATTCTCCTTTTGGGATTTTGGGCACACCCTCACGCACACCCAGTGTGTTCTTCAAGTGGCTGAATCTGAGACTCAACTGCGCAGTCAGTCATGTGGGATCGAGCAGCCTTAGCTACCATGCCACCAGCTGGCCTGGTATCTTAAAACTCTTTTTGCCTACATCTACAAAATTTTTTAGGAATAGTAATTAAAATATAGTCACTTGTTATTTGACATATTTGGCAGTATCACAAGGCTGAAGGCATATGTCACAGTGAATGCCTGGAGAAAAAGCTTGGGAGTAAATTTTTGTTTTATTTTTACATTTCTTTTGAGATAGTTTATTATCAGACAATTTTTCTTGAAAGGTCACCATAATATTGAATCGTTGAGAAAGTCATGTCACAGTTTTGCATAGAAAAATACATCATGACCTTGCCGACAACCTAATACATAAGAGCATGTGTATATTCTGTAAGTTTGTGCACATACTATATTACGACAGTTCAAAAAGTTTGTGGTGGGAACCAGCAGTTGGTGTAATGGCTATGTCGCTGGACTCCCACGTAGTCGACCGCGGTTCGCGTCCCGGACCTGGTGGCTTAAAACTCATGCCGGGCGCGTGTGCGTGCATGCCCAAGATCCCGCCTGAGAGGAGAATGGAGGAAAAGGGATTGTGGCATGGCCATCCCCCCCTGGGGGGTGATTTCTCGCTTTCTGTCTCTATGTCTCTCTCTGTCTGTCTGGCGAGCGCACGCGCCCTATAGCAAAAAACCTCTCCAAAAAAAAAAAAAAAAAAAAAGAAAAAGAAAAAAAGTTTGTGGTAAAGTGGAATTAAAGTACAAGCTTATTTAGGTGCATGAAATTTGAAATCCATGCAGGTTTTTCTTTTTTCATAATATACATTTTCCACTAACTTTTTGAAGACCCCCTTGTATCTATGTGTGTACACTATCAAGTCAATGTTTCAACGTTTAAACTCTTCCCACAAAGAAAGATACACACCACACACACACATGCACACACACATGAATGAAATGTAGATATTATGGGTATATATTATAGTTTGATTTTTTCGTACTATAAAAAGAGGAATGCTAACAGTAGCAATGTAAAAAGTCATAATTTTGTTTTGTCTTACAACTGCCATCATTTGTAGGGGAAGCCAAGACTATTTTAGGAGTTTTTTTATAATTATTATTTTCAAACTAAAATGCTGTTACTCAAGCTGGGTCTGGCTGGAATCAGGGCCACAACTGCTCATTCCCTAATCTTTGGAAAACATATGCAGTGGCATTTTCCTATCAGCCACAATTGGCTGTTCCTCAAAGTAGTGAGAAGGCTCTTTGCAGTTAATGAATGTTTTCATCGTCAATCAAATTGCCAAATTAGGCTGACTGAAGCAGTTGGATGCTTTAAGTACCATAACAAAGAAGGTGATCATTATAGGTCAAAACCACCAGAAGAGGTAAATTACAGAGCTTTCTGAGCTAAGCAAACAATTAAGCCCCACAGACTCAATTTTCTTGAGATAGGTTACCTTGTTATTCCCTAGGGCAATATGACAGTGATAGTAATTTTAAAACCTGACCTCAGGCTGTTTCTACAATTACTCAAAACAATATATATTAAAAACAGAAATGTTAAAAATGTGACTTCTGTAGCTCATCTTCTCAATACAAGTCCAACTCTTTGTTGAAAGTACTGTATTTTGCAACTAATGTGGTAATTTAGAAATGTTTAATTTCTATGGAAGATCCTTAGAGATTCCATGAAATGAGCATGTTTTTATTGAGAAAACATTAATACTTTCCATGTGTTCCCCAAGGGAGTCTTTCTATGAGTAAGAGTAAATGGGATAAGGTAGAAGTTATGCCAAGAAAAGTGAGGGCATCAATCTTCATCTTCTTGTTGTTGAATATCCCAAGTCTGCTCTATTTCTTTCTTATATAACATTCTTAAGTTTTTGGAGACAATAGATTCATTCTTGACCACAGGAAGAATCGCTTTTTCAGTAGCGATGGAGTTCTTCTGGGTCATAGGCCATGACAGTTTACTACATGGCATTCAGCAAATAAGAATTATTCCAATTACTTGTGACTGAAATTGTAGAATTCAGTGCATCTAATTTCTGTTTGTTACTCACTTGTTCACCTTCTTTCTGATTCTTCAAGGGGATCCAGAAATAGAGCATGTTGAAAATATATTACATTATATGAGATGCAAAATATGCAGGTACATAGCTCACATGCAACTCCACAAGATGGTTTAGGCTCTCAAATGATGGTTGATTCATTTAAATGAATCTGAAAAGTGGACGTCATTTAGATCAAGAATGGAGGTGGGGGACCAGTAGATGACATAGTGTTTATGTTGCTGGACTCCCACATAGTCAACCATAGTTTGAGTCCCGGACTCTGCAGCTTAAAACTCATGCCAGGTGCATGAGTGTATGTGCAGAAAATCCTGAGAGGAGAATGGAGGAGAAGGGATTGTGGTATGACCATCTCCCCTGGGGGGTGATTTCTACATTTCTGTCTCTTTGTCTTTCTCTGTCTCTCTTTCTTCTCTGTCTTTGTTGTCTCTGCAATGAGTGCATGTGCCCTATAGCAAAATCTGTCAAAAAAAAAAAAAAAATGGAGGTGAATACAAGTAAAACAACACCTGAGCTGTTTGAGGCAAAGTAAAAAGAAAGATGTTGTTTGTTTGAGGCATAGTACAGGGAAACGGATTCATATACATTGGGAAAAGAAAAAGGGATATAGCGAATAGGGATGCAATACGGAAGGGAAGTTCTTTAGGGTTTTTTTTTTTTTTTTTAGGTGTTTGGCCCTTGTTTCCTGCTCTTCCTCCAACTAGGTGCTTTGGCTATTTTTCACCAAACACTCAAGTATATGAAAACTTAAATTATGGAAGGAATTCTACATAATTGTGTGCTTTTTTCTTTTTTTTTCCCTAAGATTTAGTAAATGACTGTCTGTAAATATGACTGCTTCATACTTGGGCCTATTTACTTCAGCTTATATAAGTCTGTATGACTGTCACATACAAATACTATGATTCCCTCAAGTTTTTACTTAAATACCTGGGAAATTACCTTTTTTTCTTTTACAAAGTTGATGACTAACATTCCTCACTTAGTATGTTAAATAAATTATCTCCATCTCTTTATTATTCTGTCGGGGCTCTCTTAAAATACACATATACATAAAAGATAGTTCATTCTTGTAAGACTTCATAACTCTTATGAAATGGGTTATTCTATTTCCTTTTCCATTGAAATGTAGTTTTCTGAGGGCAGAAGCTACAGCCTCAATCTTCTAAAGTCCAATCATTTACTTGGGATAAGACTGTATTATTCACAGGGATAAGACATAAACAAAACAAGGTCCTGCTCCTCACTAAGGCCACCAAAGAGAAGACAGTCATGCAAACACAAAGACATAATGCGGCATGATCTTTGTTTTGATACAGGTGCACAGGAAGTGTTGTAAGAACATAGATGAGGGGGAAATTACTTTAGGGTTGAGAGATATTAGAGAAAGATGACAGTTAAGCCATAAAATATTTTATCTTCTTCAACTAATCCTATTCATGAGACTTGGAAAATATGCATAATTAGTCAATAAATTCTTATTAAGTTAAATTGAATGTATATAATAATAACTTTCTCAAATGCACTTTCTGGAACATCAACTCCATGAAAAGACATATTTTCTCTCTTTTCAATGTCCCTCAGGACCTAGAAGCATGTGAAGAGTGTGTAGCACAAGGAAGATGTTTAATAAAAATGTGTTAAATAAATAATGGAGCCAGTAGGTGGTGTGGTGGTTAAGGGCACTGGACTCCCACACGACTGACCATAGTTTGAGTCCTGTACCTAGAGACTTGCTTTCTCACTTTCCTTCTCTCTTGCACTCTCTCTCACTCAGTCCCTCTCTGGTCAAATTTAAATAAATAAACAAAAAATTAAAAATAAAATAAAAATATGTTGAATAAATGAATGGCATTAATAAAAATAACAGAATTTTTAAAAAGAATTATTTTAACTTTATTTATTATTATTATCATTTTCCAATTTGACCAGAGAGAGAGACAGAGAGAGAGAGGGGGAAAGTGAGAAAAGAAACCACCAGGTCCAGGACTTGAACCATGGTTGGCCACATGGGAGTCCAGTGCCTTTAATTACCATGTCACCTGCCAGCCCCGAGAATACAGAATTTCAGAAGAATGTTTCTTTTCTATGCTATTTTCCTTCCACTGAAAAGACTAGGGTCTCTTTTCATGGAATGAGGAGAAAAGAGAATTTGAACCTTACTATTACTGTCATATTGAAGGACACCATCTTCTGCTTACAAAAATACCACCTGTACATACATAGACAGGATCTAAACAAAAATCTAGAGTATCTATCTGTGAGAGACTAGCTCATTTTTATACTTATTTTTATTAGACTGAAAAATTAGATGTTTTAATGTATGGTCTAATAATAATTTAAATAATTTTATTCTTCTTTAAACAATTACTTTTTGAAATTTTAGACCCTTGAACTCTATGGAATGAAGTAAGAAGTAACTTTCAAAATAGCAAACTCACTCTAGAGGATGTTTAGGCTTGGGATAGAACATACTGAGTCCATTTGTTGACAGCTATCCCCTAGCCCTTGAACTCAATGTAAATAAAAAAATATATATTTCCTAATCCCTTTGCACATGACAAATGAAACACTAAGGAAGAGGCTATGTAGTAAATTGCCCAATATTCTTTAATGCATAATGCATTGTTTTCAGAAGTGTAAGACATTTTCTTAGAAACTGATGTTGGCTGGCCTTGTATAATAAAGGTTTGGATACTTTCTAAAAAAAAAAAAACAAAAAAAAAAAAACCAGAAGCTGAGAAGCCTAAGTAATTTATAATACACATTTTATGTGATGACTTCTTAGTGAATGGCTGAGGCCAACAGTGAATGTCTCTGGGTAGTGGGATTAAGGATGGTTTTAATTTAATGATATTTCATTTACTAAATGAGCAAATACATCAATAAATGAGAAGTCCACTGTGAATTCATGTGGAAGTGTAGGGATAAATCCTAACAGGCCTGCCCTTCAGAGTGAGCATTGGGGAAATCTATCTATTTTGTCTCTTATAAAAAGTAAAGGGGCTTATTTTGAAATTTTTGTTAGGCGTCCAGATTTTATATTCATTTTATTGTGAATGAGATACGTAGACCATGAGTAATACTCATTTATAAATTCCTGACTCGTTGGAGGTTGTAGAAGATGTAATAATTCAGTGGCCTCTCTTAGACAGCAACCTGCTTTGGGAAGGGGGCAGGGGAGGGAAGAAGGAAGGACAATCTAAGCAATTATTCCTTTATCCATAGTCACAACGGGACACATGGAAAAGTATATCCTTGCAACTGTAACATTTCCCTAACTATTTTTCTTCCATACTCTTTCCCATTCACACGAATTAGGAAAAAACTTGTAAGTCGAAATCCTCGTTACTCATAGAGTAGCCCCAGACCAGCAGCACCAGCGTTTATCTGGGAGTTGATTAGAAATGCAGAATCTCAGGCCCTTCCTGAGACCTTCTGAGTCTGAATCTGTACTTTAACAAGTTTGTCAGGTGATTCTCATGCATATTCAAGTTTGAGAGGCGCTGCTCTAAATTAGGGCCACTTCCCAGCCAGGAGCAATTAGTGTGGCCATTAATTAGCTTGCTCAGGAGCTTCCAAGTACAGAGTGCTCTGAAATCTTACAGTTGGGTGGAGTCTCCCCTCTGGATTAGGAAGCCGTCTTCATATGCCTCAGCAGAGTCTATGGTTTAATGAATTTCCTCATGCTCTAAGTAGTTTAATACATAGTGATCAACCTTCAGCACTCATTATTTTTAAAGTCAATACTCAGCACCTTGGCCTAAAAAAGAGTATGGAAGTGGAAACTTTCTCACGATGGGATAGATTTTATTGTTTCCAGTCTGTACAGCTGCAGCAAAGAAACAGTACTAGTATCGTAGTTGCTGTGTCATTATTTTAATACTTATTTTAGTGCCTCGCTTCAAGGTCAGTTTGCGGATTGATTTTCTTACCCTTCATCATCATCTCTAGTCTGGCTGTTCACTGAAGTTTTTCTGGTCATGGCAACATTTCCCCTTTTGTTGTCTGCTTACACATAAGGACTAGAACTTTGGATTCTGATGGATTCACAGTATGGTTTGTGACTATACACAGTCATTTTGTGGCAGCTTTAAGAACATCATACATTAAATAAACTCAAGTGTGAGGAAATCTTACACATTTATAGTACAATCATATTCAGGTAGAACAGAGCAAATGGAATCTCTTCCTGGGTAACCATGCAATAGCAATCCTTATGGAACTTCATGGGAGTGTAGATGGGAATACACATTTCCTATTTTTCAAGTACTATATCAGACATGGCAAGAAACTGAGTATTTTAGAGCTCTGTTTTCATTAAATTCTTAAGGAATGCCTTCCTTGATATCGTATGATATGAAGGCTGCAGAAATATCTCTTCACATACTCCTGAGTAACTCTGATATTAGAATAAAGGGAAAGACAATGTAAATTCAAGAATAACTCTGAATTTATATACACTCATGTCCATCTTAAAACTTTTGATTTGTGCTGTATGTTTCTAGAATTTTAATTTAGGCTGGATAAAGCCAATGTTTGATGTTCTTTCTAGAGAGAATGTCTGGTACTTTCTCTGTGCTGAAAAAATTTAGACCTTCCACTCTCTTCTCTGAGACCAGTGCTGCCTTCATCTGGAGCTTTTCTGAGGGTTAAGTCTTGTTCCTCACATGCTTGAACTCACTTGTTTACCTCAAATTTCTCTCCCACACTCATTAAGAAGTGGTGTTGGTTGGCTTTAATACCCAGGCACTCCAAACTTTCACTACTTCAGAACTGTGAGGTATTTCGTTATAGCAGCTCAAGCTGATAAGACAAGGGCTTATGAGAAAAACCAAGTTGGGACAGATCCCTCAAAATCTGTGTGACTTTGTAACTAAAGTTCTAACAGCAACAAAAGTTGATATTTTGAGAGGAAGTTTGGGCAACCAAGTGAACCCCTTGGGGCCAGCAAATGGCATGGTGGTTAAGGTGCTGGACTCCCATGTGGCCAATCACAGTTTGAGTCTTGGACCTGTAAGCTTGAAAATCACATAAGGAACATATGTGAGCATGCCTAAAATCCTGAAAGGAGAATGAAGCAGAAAGATTGTGGTGTGGCCATCCCCACTGGAGGATGATTTCTTCACTGCTTTCTGGACCATTATTTTGGTAATTACAATTATAATTGTAATCACAATATATACTATTCTAGCACCAGTGTTTTGTCCCAAAGTGTTATTTATCTCGTATTATTTACACTTTTAATACTGTGTGTAATCTTCTTGTTTAAAGTTTAAGTTAGCTCCTTGTTTTACTCTCACTTTCTGTTTCTCTCTGGCGAGCACAGGCCCTACAGCCAAGTGAGCAGCTCAATAGTAGCTGGAAGCTGCCGCAAGGAAGATTAGAAATACACAAAAACAAAATGGTAGCAGAAACAGAGGTCTGAACTCCAGAGGAAGTACAGCCTGCAGAAAAGCACACTGGGTGAGGTGGTGTCTCTAGAGGGAGGAACCCCAGAGCGGGTACTTAGATTTCATTTGATCACTAGCTGAGAAGGCTCTTTGTGCCTGTGCAACAACTATCCTGAGGGCATTTTCCTTTCCTCATAAATTCTCTCTGCATTTGGGCTGGCCCTGTTACCTAGTGGTTAAGGGAACTTGGTCTCACATGGCTGAATAAGCAGTTAAAATCCCATCTCTGGCAGCTTGAAAAACATACTGAGCATGTGGGAACCAGCAGTTAGCGTAATGGCTATGTCGTTGGACTCCCACGTAGTCGACTTCGCGTCCCGGTGTGGCTTAAAACTCACAGGGCGCGTCTTGCGTGCCCAAGATAGAGGAGAATGGAGGAGAAGGGATTGCGGCGTGACCATCCCCCCTGGGGGGTGAATGTCTCTCTCTGTCTGTCTGGCGAGCGCACGCGCCCTATAGCGAAAACCTCTTAAAAAAAAAAAAAAAAAAAAAAAAGCATACTGAGCATGTGTGTGCCCACACAAGATCTCAATAGGATGGAGAGATGGAGGAAAAGAGATTGGAGCACGACCATGCCCCATTAAGGATGCTTTCTCCCTCTTCCTCTCTCTGTCTCCCTCTGGTGAGTGCAAATGCCCTGGGACAAATTAAAGAAAATTTCGGGTATGCTTGCTTGAAAACTACTTAACTTGCATGCTATGCAGACATCATTCTTTTTAATATACGAGCTCATTAATGTTAAAGAAAATTACTTTGTGGAAGAATAGACATGAATGGGAAGCCAAATCATGGTGTTTGATCTACTTCACTGCTTTCTGGATCATTATTTTGGTAATTACAATTATAATTGTAATCATAATATATAATATTCTAGCATAAGTGTTTTGTTCCGAAGTGTTATTTATCTCATATTATTTACACTTTTAATACTGTGTGTAATCTTCTTGTTTAAAGTTTAAGTTAGCTCCTTAGAGGATGAGGAATTCTCATGCATTTTTCTCCTTCCACAGAACATAATAAATATCTTGAACATGAGATATGGAAGAAAAAAATGTAGATGGATGAAATCAGGAACCTTGGATTATCCATGTACTTACATACGATAAAAAAATAAAAACTGAAAAATTAGTGTATGATTAAAAAGCCAGTGCCATTGCTTACTAATGTATAAAGAAGGAAATATATCCTGTCTAGAACTTTAGTTCCAGAATGAACCTTTAACTTATATACTTAACTTATAAATCATCACTGATAAAAGTGTTAGACAGTAGAAAAGGAACATCTGCAACTGGAAAAATAGGCATTTGCTACTGAGTACAACTAATGAATGAATATATTATTTTAGTTTATCCCTTTTTATTGAGACAATTCAGGACTGTGACAAGTAATATTAACAAATAGAAAATAACAGCTTGATTACAATGTAATTCAAAAGACTTAAACATGCAGTATGTTTCTGAGGTCAGCAGGTGGCGGAATGGGTAAAGCACTGGACTCCCACATGGCCAACTGTGGTAAGAGTCCTAGACCCAGTAGCTTGAAAATCACTGTGGGCATGTATGCGTGCATGCCCAAAATCCCTGGAAGAGAAAAGAAGCCAACCCCTTGAGGGGGTGATTTCTCACTTTCCCTTTCTTTGCTTCTCTCTAGTGAGTACATGTGCCCTATGGCAAAAACCTAAAACATAAAAAATAAATGGAGTATTTTTCTTTCAGAAGTCACCTAAAAAAGAATGATCCCCCTTTCAACAGATCTACCTTTATATCATATGATGGTAGAAGTTTTAAAGAAGTAAAATTTAAAACAAGTTTCTGTCCTATAAAAGACAAAATGTCAGTTAAAATTCTCTTTGAAGACTACTATCATGACAAATTCCCAAATTTTGAGGTTATATTCATTGATTCACTTGTCAGTGTTGACAGAAAACAAGTAAGTTAACAATATATATATGGTTTATTTGCCAGAGGCTATGTGTGCTCTCCAAAGAGAAAGTGTGGGGTAAGGGGGAGAGAAAGAGGAAGGAGGGAAAAGGAGGAAACCCTTCCAAGTGGGATGTGGTCATGCTGCAATCTTATATTAATTTCTCCATCTTGTTAGTATGTGGGACATGTACTCATGAACATGCTTCCAGTGTGGTTTTCAAGCTGCTGGGGCCAACCTTCACTGAACCCTGGTTGGCCATATTGGATCCAGCTCCCTTAAACACTAGACCTCAGGTCCAGTCCAGCAGCAAAAATTTTCACTCTACTAAAATGAATTAGTAACTACATGATGCTAAGATGCAGTTTTTTTCTTTATTAGCTATACCTTCCTCTAAAAAATATCTTTTCCCAAGCCTTGCATGGCCATTTAAGACATATTTAATACGGCATTATATCTGCCTGTATCTCAGGTAGATGCTATCTGATGATATATCACCTCGCAATAAAAGTATAAGATATTCAGAAGAACCTAATAATATCAGACTTCTGGCATTGTTCCAGAAGGAAGCATGGTGGGAAGAAGTGGGAATAAACATGGGAATTAAATAGGAAATGCTTTCAAGAGTTTTTGACTTTCAATAAATTGGTCTCACTTTAAAGAAAATGTTCATTATTCATTTTATATATTTTTAACAAATGTCATTTATAAGTGTCAATTCAATTAAGCATTTATTGCAATCTGTACAATTACTATAGAAGCTGATATGCCAACATTCAAAATTAATGGATTGAGAAATGCTATAATTAGTATAAAACAGAAATTTACTTTCAATGTTGTGGTATCTCTAGAAAATAGAGTGTACATATATGAGGACTTATTACTAAATACTATGAAAAATGTGTGGAAAAAGGAAATAAAGTATAAGTTTATTTTAGTACCAAGAATATAGAAATCCATGCATAGATTTTTTTTTCACAAAATGTGCTTTCCATTAATTTTTAAGGACCCTAGTATATGTCCTCATCATTTAAAAGAAAGTATGTGAGGGGATGGAGATGTTTAGCTTCAATGAATAATTTCACATTGTACACTGTAAATATATATAATTCTTATTTGTCACTTATATCTTAATAAAATGGAAAAAATAAAGAGTTTAGTCATTTGATGGCTGTGTGAAACTGATAAAGGATTTCATGAGGAGAAAAAATAGAATTAGTTTTCCATTTGAGAAGTACAAATTTGTCAGCATTTTGAATAAAGGCATATGAATATTTTTTAAAAATTTATTTTTATTTATTATTAGTATTATTATTCATATATTCAATTGCTGTACATAATTTATATTGTAAAGAGACTTTACCAAGCCTAATGTACACCTCAGTCCAGCCCAGTTGAGAATACTATACACATCCTCGTCAACAGATAATAAACCATATCTGTGCCCACAAGTATCTTACCTCTCTTTTTTTTTTGGGAGAGGTTTTTTCGCTATAGGGCGCATGTGCTCACCAGACAGACAGAGAGAGACATAGAGACAGAAAGCGAGAAATCACCCCCCCAGGGGGGATGGTCACGCCGCAATCCCTTCTCCTCCATTCTCCTCTTGGGATCTTGGGCACGCACGCATGCACACGCGCCCGGCGTGAGTTCTAAGCCACCGGGTCCGGGACGCGAACCGCAGTCTACTATGTGGGAGTCCAGCGACATAGCCATTATGCTAACTGCTGGTTCCCTTACCTCTCTATTTTTTTCCCCAAAATTTCTTTTCCTACGCTCTTCCCCTCCTACACACTCTTTCCACTTTGTCTCTAGTGTCTATTACAATTTTTAATGCTTTTGTATTCTCCAGTCTTTCAGTCTCTACCATAGAGTGCCTATGATTATTTTTTAAAAAAGACATAAGCATTTTAAAATAACATGGTCACAAAATTTATTCATAAGTTATTATATAATATTTTGTATTTATTTTGAAGTAGTTGATGGCTCCATGTAACCCATGCATGTTCTAAGTATGTTTAAGTGTACCTGTACATACATACACATATACACACACACACACACCTATATGCAAATCTAAAAATATGCAAAAGTATGAATAAAATTCCTCTTATACTTAGGCTGTTACCATACATTATGTATGCATACCCATTATTCATGAGATGTTTAGTCTTTGATCTTGCCCAATTCTTTTGTAATGTATCTTTAAAATTTCAGATGCTATATGACAGCTTTGGAAAGGTTTGTTATTTGAAAAGGTAATTGCACCATGACATGAAATCTAGTATACTGAAAATAAAATACAAGGGGGCAGATAATTATATATCCATTTTTCGGTTATTGGATATGCAGAATAACAATAATAGCAAAAAATGTGGAAAATGCTTCCTTGTTTTTTAGGTTTCAAATCCACCATGCGGAATGGATTTTTATAGTGCATATACTTGTTCATGACCTCGAATGTTAAGAAATTCTGTCATGTTTGAAAACTAGTCCCCAGTGGAGCCTGTATCCCTGTTAATAGCTGAAAGGTCAATGGAGCTGCTAAACAGTTTGTATTACTGTCAGGGTGGCCATGAAAACACCACCTGCTGCAAGAGGACTTGGCAGCTGGGTCAACAGGCACTGTGGGAATTTATCAACTTAGGGGGGCCACTTGCATAAAACTTTGACTGATGAATTGGGACTAGACTGGCTTATTGGGCTAAAGCTGCTCTATTATGTATAACTTTCTTTAGGATGACAGAGTTGCCGGCTGGCTCCCTGAGACATAGGCAAAGGATAAACAGAACTGATTTCCCTTTATGAAGTGATTTTTTTTTTTAAAGCACTCTTCAGCATCCAGCATAATAAGGAGTAGGATAAAGATATTAAGAAAAAAATAAAGGGCAGAAAGTGAGGCCATGGGGGGAGGAGGAGCAGGAAGCATGAGGGACAATTTTTTTCATACTGGTCACAGAGGACATGGGGGGATACAACATTTCTATTAAGTGACCTCTCCAGCTTGGAATTTGCATTGTTAATTTATAGGTCTTTTAAGGGAATATTTGTATAACTCAGCTGGGTAACAGAGAAGCAATGTGTTAAAATATAATAAAAGTGGGTACATAATAATGAAATAAATGTGATTAAGAACAATCTTGTTTTTACAAATTCTTGCAGAAAGAAACCTTGGAAACATTTAAAAATCAAAAAAGATCATTTGGTTTAAGTTCATCTGAAACAAAAATTAAAGAATTTTTGTTAATAGTGTGGAAAAACTTAAAAGTAAAGCTTTAAAATTCTTTATTTCCATTCATTTATTTAACACTAAAAAGACTTAGTGAAGAGTAGGCATGTAAGGCATGACTTGGACATTTGAAAAGTAAGTATTAAGAGCTCTGAAAGCTGCATCAAGGCCTAGCCCTTGGCATAGTGGTTAAGTGCTGCATATTAGGAGCTAGATCCCACATGGCCAACTGGGGTTCAAATCCTGGCCCCAGTACTTTGAAACATACTGTGGGTAGGAGCTACAGAGCATATGTATGTATCAAAAATACTAATGGGATGGAAAAATGGAGAAAATGGATTGTGGCGTGACCACACCCCATTGGGGGTGCTTTCTCTCTCTCTCTCTCTGGTGAGCACACAAACCCTCTGGCAACAACAAAAAAAAGCTGCTTTGTCATCTTTATCTATATTTTTTTTTCAAATTTAGTTAATACTTTTTTCTTCTTATTATTTATATATTCAATCACTATACATCATTTAGATTATAAAGAGATTTTACCCAACATGATATATGCCACAAACCAGGCAAGTTGAGAAAGAACTTTAAAAGTTGGGAGGTCACCTGTAAACAAGTGTGGAATGCATGGAATGAACACCAACATTTCTAAAGATATAGTATTTAATTACCTCAATAGTCCTCTGTAGAAACGAGGCAGGGATGGAATGATCATCTGTACTGTTCTAATGTGCAAAGGGGCACAGGATGGTGAGGTACTTATGTAAGGACCTGCACCGAGGAAGATGTCAGACCACCTGGCCCCATGTCCTACCAGCTAGGACTAGTCCTTGTCTTGACTAGTTTCAGGTGGCATTTCTAAGTGAAACCAAAATGACTGCCCAGACCTTGTGCTCAGTGTATCTAAGTATGTTTTCTGGAAGACCTAGCTGCAGGAACCCCCAGGCTTGGGCATGCTGAACCCAGTATCAGAGGCTTTTTGGGATTCTGTGAGTTGGCCAATTTAGCTGGATGACTGATGTTGGCTGGGTCATTTTGCCATAAGATGTGATTGCTCTATCCATTCAAATGTGTTCAGTATCCTAACATGAAGGCAAAATGAATTTCTATTTCCCTAATGAAGTTATTTTTTTCCCCTCTCCCTCTGCATGTATGTGTGTCTGTAGGGAGAAATAGAAAAGATAAAGACACAAATCCTACAGTCAAAATGTAACTTCTATGGCATGTGATACAGAATGTAAAAATTTTATAATCTGGTGTTTATCTTTTACAGGACCATAAATCAACTGATGTTTGAAAGTTATTCTGAAAGCATTATTCTAGCAAGTCTGGAGGCTTCTCCACAAGAATACAATGAATTAACCTAAGAGTATAATTTGGCTTCGATTTTTGATATAATAAGAAATGTCTGTATATAATTTTTTTATAGCTGGTGAGATTCTTTCTTCAAATTCTGCCTCAAAAGCCATAGAAAAAGTTTTTTCTCTGACGCAGACATCCTGAACACTATGCTAGTAATTAGCTTGTGTTTCCAAAATAATCCCATTCACATACTTAAGTGTCTGCTTATATAGAACTTCAACTCATCTAGGGAGAAATACTAGAATAATAAACGTTGGTGTCCAAATCAAAACAGCATGAGACTCCCAACAAATGTTTATGAAAACATTTGTTTTCATACAGTTTAATTTTGAAATTTATGCCTATGTCTGTGTATAAGGACGGTGTCTCTGGGACTCTGTTACTTCCCCCACCTTCTGAAAAGCAAACACAGATCTCAACCCTGGCCCCACACATGACATGACTCACCAGAAACAGGCACCATAACGAGAAGTCAGGCCTTTAGGTATGTCACTCTGAGACCACCCTACTAGAGGAGGCCCTGAAATCACAAAGCCAAGGTCCCTTATGGCAACCTTAGTAATTAGACACTAATAATGGATGGAAGGTGTAAAATTCACCTCAACTCACCAACAGACTAAACAATCCAAATGAAGAGAACGATTTTTCTGAGGAGAGAGAATTTATTACAATACTACCAGGAAGCTTGGAATAACATATAGACTTTGACAGCATAATGGATTTAACAATGATTATTTTGAAACTATTTGCATTAGATCTGAGTGAAATCCCAACACCTCATTATGAATCATTAGAATGCTGCTAGTTATAAATTAACATTAGATTGATTTTACCAACTTGAACAATCGTCTAAGTGTTTGGCATTTTTTTTTCATTCATTTCTTTGCTTTTCTCAAAGTGGACATTGATTATAAACTCAAGGAGGAAAAAATTCCTATGTGTACAGATACATACTTCTTTTATTGTACAGGAAAATGTGTATAATTAAATAGAAAAGGGATGCTATCAGTGTGTGATATGTGATACTGGCAAGGGACCATTTAGAATTATGTATTTTTGTTTGTTTATTTGTACTATAGTAGCCAATGTCAACCTATATTTATTTCCCTTGGGACAGAAAGAGTTTTGTGGTATAAAAAAGAGACAAGATCTTCTTGGTAGTTGGTGGCTGTTTTTTGTGTTTTTGTTTTTGTTTTTGTTTTCCCCCAGAAAAACATATGCAATCGATAACGTACAAAAAAGTATTTTTTAAATAGAACAAAACCAGTGGCTTTTGCAAACATTTCTTATAATCAGAATTTATCTTGAAAGAGACTTAAAATTCAGGAATTTAAGCTTGCAAATGGGGTGATGAAAGTAACATATTTTGTAATCTGCCAAGAGGTTAAGTTAACGAATCACAACTACTCGTGTCTAACGAGAGTCATATCTGTAAGGACATTTATGTTTTGTTATAGTTAGTTGTTTCTAAGTGTATGACTGATGTCTATTTGACAGTACAGAATTTTAGCAGCTTCTGATGGTTCAGGTTTTGTTCATGAAATTAACAACTGATTATTCGTCAAGATGATTAGGAAGCTGTGTGTATATTGATAATGGTGGGTGGAAAGGGACCAGAGTGGGATAAACATATTATTTAAAGGATTAAAATATTCAACCCTTCCTTGTGCTGAGGCGAATAATAAAACACTTCTTCAGCGTTATTTGTTTAGTCCCACTAGGAGCACTAGGAGCATTGAGATAGTTTTGAAATGAGGCTCAGGTGTTGAGCTGCCAAAATAACTTATCCTGATTACCAAACAAAAATCAAACTAAACAGCCATAACGTTTGCCAATGTATTTCTCATTTTCTCAAAAGTAAGGAGGGCTTATTGCTTCCAACACCAGAGCTTAAGCCACTGCAGTACACATTCGGGTCCTCATCTGGCTTTTAACTGGGACTGATACCACAAATAGAACCCTGCCCTGTGATGACAAAAATGACATCAATGAGCTTTAATGTTCTACACCTAAAAGACTTGAGGTAAGGGTCCTGGCAGGATAGCACTTAATATATGCAAGGGGCAAAAGTATTCATCTTGGCCTAATGCTAATTGCAACTCTTCAATCACTATTTGGAAAGAACAAAAACAACTTGAAGAAAATTAGTGCTTGACTGAAAGGGATTAAACAATCTCACCTTTTGGGATCTACAATTTTGTAGAGTTTTCCATTGTGAGTCTGAGTCATACTTTTGCTGCTTGATAATATGTAAACTTCACCTGTTGAAGAGAAAAGGAACAGTAAGTTAACTTACTTAGACGACTTTACTTATTGCCAAACAATGAGTGACCCCTGCTGCTAAGTCTCTAACTCTCCAACTCTTGGTGCTAAGCTGTGTTCATGATGTGGGGCAGCAGGTGGGGCAGCCTTTTAGGAGAAAAAGACCATTATTTATGACTGCTAATTCCGCATAATTTAATATATAGAATGGATCTGAGGAATAGGAAACTGGAAGTTATACTTATGATTTTACACTTATAAGGTTGCAAAATTTATATTTAGTTCTTATTCATGAAATAGTAGTTTTAGGAGAGTCGCGATGGTATATGTTTTATTTTTAAGTTCTGGTCCCAATATAGTATTAAGTATACCCAGACATTCAATATATTTTAACCAGTGGTGGTTAATACAATGATTGTTAATAAGGCATTTATAGTTAAGATCTGGGAAAAGCAAAATGATTCAATCATAACATCTAAATATTCATTTCTAACTCTTCCATAACTTAATTACCTTTAAAATTAAGTTTGCCAATGAAGTTAAAATTATATCACAAAGGGGGCTAGCAGATGGCTGGCTGAATTTCCACATGGTAGAACATAGCTCAAGTCCTGGGCCTGGTGGCTTAAAAATCTCTCTGGGTGCGTGTGTGTGTGTGCCCAAAATACTAAGAAAAGAATGAAGGGAAGGGATTACAGCATGGCTAAACCCCTCTGGAGAGTGACTTCTCACTTTCCCTCTCTGTCTCTCTTTGTCTCTCTCTTCTCCGACAAGCACATATGCTGTATGGCAAAAACCTAAAAATAAATAAATAAATAAATAAATAAATAAATAAATAAATAAATAAAAAATTATATTAAGGAAGTTGTAAGGTGTAAGTGACAAAAAGTATTCTCATTCTTTTAAATGGGGTAGGAAAATGTCAAGGAACAATTAACTGTAAAATGCTTTCAATGTTGGAATAAGAAAATAACAGATTAGACTTCTCTTTAACTCTTTATATTCCTTTGAGTGGGAAGTATGTCTTATGTATTTTGGGAGTCTTGTCTGAGTTCCCTTATTAATCTAAGTGCATGACATGAAATTCTTTTTAATGAAGTCTCCTTTTTATATAAGAAAACCAAAATATTCTTATTTGTCTGGGAAACATATACTCTTTTTTTTAATGTTGAGAAATTCATCTATGAAACTAAAGGAATATAGTAACTATAGTTTGTTTGGATATTGGTCTTTTAAGGTAGTGATTAGTAAAGTTGCATTTATCCCTGTAACTGAAAATTAGTAGAGAATATGATTTTCACTCTTCGATTGATTACGTCCCAGTTTCAACTTCTTTTTGTTTGTTAAGCAGTGTACTTTTTTTTTTTTTTTTTTTTTTTTTTTTTTTTTGGAGAGGTTTTTGCTATAGGGCGCGTGCACTCGCCAGACAGACAGAGAGAGACAGAGAGATAGAAAGCAGGAAATCACCCCCCAGGGGGGATGGCCACGCCGCAATCCCTTCTCCTCCATTCTCCTCTCGGGATCTTGGGCACGCACGCACACGCGCCTGGCGTGAGTTTAAGCCGCCGGGTCCGGGACTCGAACCGCGGTCGACCACGTGGGAGTCCAGCAACATAGCCATTACGCTAACTGCTGGTCCCAAGCAGTGTACATTTTGACAAATATACACAGAAGTGTATTTTTTCTCATAGAGTGCCAATGGAAAGGTAATTTCTGTTCTATTAGAAAGAAGATCTACAGTTCAGATTATCTTGCACAAATTTCATGCCAATGGGGCGGGGGGTGGGGGGAGAAGTAGGAAATAGAGATGTGTTTCAGATTCCAGCAAGTTTTTTTATTTGTTGAGACATGGATAAATGGAGAGGTGTTCAGAAAAAGAATATAAACAAATTACTCAGATGCATAATCAAAACTATTAGCAGAATATATACAATTCCCTCTTTGAGACTAAAAATTCTCTCTTATGCATGTCTCTTATTTATCTGCTTTATGTATTTTTTTTTAAAGCTGGCGGAAGGAGAGAGACCAGCAGATAGCATAATGGTTATGTCGCTGGACTCCCATATAGTCCACTGTGGTTTGAGTCCCAGACCAGGCTGTTTGAAACTCATACCAGGCGTGTGTGCATGTGTGCCCAAGATCCTGAGAGAACAGAGGAAAAGGGGATTGTGGCATGTTCATCACCCCGGGGGTGGGGGGAGGGTGATTTCTCGTTTTCTATCTCTCTGGCGATCACATGCACCCTACAACAAAAATCTCTCTTTTTAAAAAAAGGAAGGCTTAGGGGAATGTAGACTTGCCAGAAAGATACAGAGAGACAAGGAGAGGGAGAAAGCACCTTTTTCCCATTTCTCCATCCCCTGTTTAGATTTTGGACATGTACCCAGTGTGTTTTTTAAGTTACCAGGGTCAAGATTTGAACTGCAGTTGGCCATGTGGGATCCAGATCCTTTAACTACCAGGTCATTGGACAAACCCATTACTCTTATATTTCTAAAGTGGAAATAAAATATAAAAACCCTCAGGAAAGGGTACTGGAAAGAATATATAGCTGGAGCATCTTTCACCTCTCCAGTAATTTATTTTTAGTGTACATTTCCAACAAATAGAGGGTGAGGTTGTCAGGGTGGTTCTTCAAGGCCAAACAAATCCTCTTGAGCAAAGGAGTTAGAACTGAAGAGAAGGAGAAAACAGTTCACAGTACCTAATTCATCTTCTCCAAATCCCAAGATGTGACCTGAAAAGTAGCCTCTACAGGAACCACTAGTGCCAAGACAGAGTGGTTTTTCTTGCCATTGCTTGGTCACAGGACTTTGTTGGAGAGTTAAGAAATTCCTACAACAAATACACATCATAGACCTACAATGAAAACATGCTTTTGCTTAAAGACCACAATAAGATATTTAAAGTAAAATTCACAATAAATAACTGTTGTGCCACAGACCTGGTTTCCAAAGGAAAAGATAATATAGCTCAAAATGTGTGTGAGTATTATGAAATTCCCATATGCAGAGAAAGTAGTTAAAGATTTGCTTTGTTTGGAGGGGCACTAAAAGTACCTGTGTATGAGAAAAGCCCTCTCCTTCATCCAGAGACTGATACTTCCTCACAGGACTAGAATCCATGCTGTGCTATTAATCAGCGAGAGGAACAGAGCGAAGACCATAGGGTCAGTAGACTGTTCTGGTATTTTATAGTGACCAATGCCATATGCCTGAATGCCAGCAACTTGGGAATGAGAATCTTAATTTGGATTTCATCAGTTTCTTATACCTATTCACAATGTGACCTTGAAAGTCTAGGCTAAAAATCTAAACTTTGTAGTAATCCAACCTACAGGAACAAATGACATGCTGTTGCCCAAGGTCCTGAAACTGTGGCCAAAACAAAAATTCTTAGCCTTTCAAGATCATTTGAAAAATCTGTGTACAACTCATGTCAAACAACAGTCTTCAGATTACTCATTGTCACTGTAAATTTACGTGGAGGATGAAGGGAAGAAACTAAATACGGAAAGTTTATCTGAAGACTTCTCCGCCATTAAAAAACTTGATAAGCCTGTTGGAAAAGGATCTCTTTGGAAGTTCTTTAATTAAACTACCATCTATAGTGGAATTAAATGTAAATAATATTTCTGTGTGTCCCAGATCTGACCCCCCTGGGGAGAGTTACTTGACTCTTCTGTGGCAGTCTGCCAAAGATGAATGGATATGTCACTTGGTATATCAAATTGTGGTATCGGGGAACATACCCATTACGATCGCCAAACACATAGCTTCCATATAGTCTTTCAGACTGGCAGCCTCGGTAAACAAATCCACCAACCAAGGGGCCATTGCTGAATGGTTTGAATTCTAAAAGTGATGGCTCACTTTCTGAAAAAAAGACATAGCATTAGATCGAATGAAAGATATTTTCATAAAGTAAAAGAAATGCAGGTGAAATGGCAGTTACAATCATTTAATTCTGAAATGTAAGCCATAATGCACGAGATGAAACCTTGTTGTAAATATTTAGTGAAAATTACTCTGCTTAAAGAGTATCAAAATTTTAAGGACCTCCCACACACAGCTTAATGAAAGGAGACTCCTCTGCAAATGCTTGCTGCTGTTACAATTGCCAACACATACCAAGTTTTCAATGAAATTAGAATCTGAATGTTTTGGAAATCAGGATTATTTACTTGGAACTACAAACTTTAAAGAAAAAAACATTTTTTTTTTTACTTTTTTTTTTTTGGATAGGTTTTTGCCATAGGGCACGCGCACTCACCAGACAGAGAGAGACAGAAAGCGAGAAATCACCCCCCAGGGGGGATGGCCACACCGCAATCCCTTCTCCTCCATTCTCCTCTCGGGATCCTGGACACGCACGCAAATGCACCCAGCATGAGTTTTAAGCCACCGGGTCCGGGACTTGAACCGCGGTCGACTACGTGGGAGTCCAGCGACATAGCCATTACGCTAACTGCTGGTCCCCAAGAAAAAAACATTTTTTTTGAATATTGAATTTTTTGGTGGAAATGCTTCTATATAAATTTAGCAAATCAAACCATCTCTATCAAATTACATTTAATTTTAAAAGTTCACACTCTGGTGAAAATAAGAGCATGGTATATAGAAGATCTTTAAAAACACATTCATTATATATTTTAAAACATTATTTGTCAAGTAATGTCATCTAAAATTTTTTAATAGTTTTGTTTATAGAGTTGGGTGGCAAAGTTTATTCAAATAATTCCTCTTGAATTGCATGTGTCTGGTCATATATGTCACTCTTCGCATGCATCATGTAGGCCGTTATTGTCCTTGAACTTACATATGCTAATTGCAATGGAAAAACTCTAAAGCCAGTGGCAAATTGATCTGGAAATTACTTCCTCCATATTCAATGTCCAAGAGTTATTACAAACAGCATTATTAATAGCAGTAGCAACATCTAGAGGTTTTGTGAAAAGATAGTAATTTTAAAGCCCTCTCCATATCATAATCTCCATAATCACATGATATTTAGAAAAAGCAGAAAAGAGAAGTTTTAAATAATGCACAGTGAGAGGTAGCATCGCTGAATGATTCAGGTTACAAACTCTGGAGAAACGCTACTTGGGTTCAAATCCAGGCCTTGCCCCTTTATGTAGTGTGATAATTAACCTTTCCGTGCCTCAGTTTCCTGATCTGTACAATGTGGCCAGTGGTACTGCCAATCACACAGAGTTGTTCTGGGACTGAAATAAGCAAAATCTATAAAGGACTTACTACAGAGCCTGGCATGTTGTGGGCACCGTGGATGTGTTTGAAATGTGTAACTGTAGGGCTATTAATGTTGTAACCAGTTTCAGCTGAACCTCAATTAATGGGATTGTAGAATTTAGTTCAATCTACAGATCTAGCCAAAATTCCATTGAATTATTGACTCATGAGGTTTTTTTTTTCCTCTCAAACCACATTATTTTTTGGTTTGGCTTTTAAAGGGTACACACACACACACACACACACACACACACAAATACCTGAAAAAAAAAAAGGTAAAATAACTGAATACCACATGAACTAACACAGCTGCTTCATTCCTGGTGCTAAATAAATATCTGTATTGAATGAGTAAATAGAAAAAGGCAATCAATTTAATCATCTTAATCTACTGTGTTCCCTGAATCATAATAACATTTGATCCATTGCTTCCTTCAAAGGGAATAAGTACTAAAATATTTCAAAATAGTGCTTTTGTCTTTGCTATCAAGTTTTATTTTGTTATATTTAAAAAAAGTTTATTAATTTACTCTCCCATGAGCAAGAGAGAGACAGAGAAAGAGAGAGAGGAAAGAGGCAGCTTCCCCTTGACACCGTGACCCACCGAGGGCAGGCGTGTGTTCTGCACACTCAGGGTGGTCTCCAGACTCGAATCGGGAACCTTCCTGTGTGGGATTGCCTCACAGGGCATTGTGCTGCTCCACTCTCTGGGCCCTCAAATTATATATTTTATATGTTCTCTTTTAATATTCTAGTAATCATGTTTTAAAATACTGTTTAAATCATATGTGCCCATTAAACATGCTGATTCAAAAAATCTGCTAGGTCTGGGACTCGAACTGTGCAGTAGGCCATGTGGGATCCAGCTGCCTTAACCACCTGGCTGGCCCATGAGCTGATGAGTTTATTATGTTAAATAAACAGAAGTCATTTGTCTTGATTCTTAGATGAGCAAAATATAAGCAGCTTTTAATGGTCCATTCAAATTTTTGGATCTACGAAGAACCGTTCAATCCACAGAAAAGGTAATTAACCAGTGGAACCCTTAGGGCTTGTAAGAGTCACCTGACTTTTAAAAAGTGAACGGTTTACTCCCTTGCTACTGTCAGGCTGGTATTTTTATGCTTTTGCAAGTGCTCACTTTGCAGAAATCCCTTTTTCTTTGATTAACATACTAAAACAAAATCCAAACAAAAGCGAAATCAAGAAATTATGCTCTACTTACCATAATCTTTCCCTTTTATGATTTGGAGGATTCTGGCTGATGATCTGTTTTTTCCATTGGAGTCTGAACAAAGTATGGTTAAATTGATGTTTATATCAGTGGGCTGTCGGTCCACAGCACATCTGCATAACGGAAAAGGGGACACCCATTAACGCCTACTGGGGAATCTTCCAGACTCAGACTGGAGATTCCTGACATAGGAAGGAAGCCTTTGTGGGCTGGCGAGAATCCCACGGGCAATTTAGTCTGGATCTTTTAGAAACCGCTAAGGGAAACACCCTGATGTGTTTGTTTACTCTGCTGAACCTTAATGATCCTGGAGTGAATTTCTCAATTTCTTTGGATATCGGCCTCCGTTATGAATGTGCACACTGTCTTCAACATTTGTTAGTCTGCTGTTAAGGAATATCACGCGGTCCCTTATTAAGAGGAAGAATCGGTGTCATAATCAGCTCACGTGGGCATCACACAATATATTATACTATTAGTTTTGTGTTTCTTACATGGGATTGCTACATTCTAGACCTCAGGCTTCCCTACAAAGGACAACATGCATTCCAGTTCAAGGCTTGAAATAAAGCTGATCTGCACAGGCATTGATGTCTTTGACATTGACTCTGTCTTCATTTTCTCCCCTACTAATCTGAGGCCAGACTATCTCTGTGATGGAAGCCATTGATGATAAACTCTCTAGGGTAGGGACCACTTCCAACTTCTGTTCACTGTGGTTCTACTACATAGTTCAAAGCGGGGATACAGGAGGCTCAATATTTGTTGAATGTGTAAGTCACTGAGAGATTGGGCATGGAGAGTTTGGGTTGGGGGGAAGAATGAAGTTGTATAATATAATTTTTGAAGTGCTCAGAAATGTGGACCACAGGGCCAGGAGGTGGCATGGAGGTTGGCGCACTAGATCCCACATGGCCAACTTCATAGTTCGAGTCCCTGACCCAACAGTTTGAAAATAATACCTGATGCATGTGTATATGGAGGAAAGTGGAGAAAGGGACTGTGGCAGGGTCACTCCCTGGGAAGGTGGGTGATTTCTCACTTTCTCACTTGCACAAGCACATTTGCCCTACAGAAAAACTAAAGAAAAAATGTGAAAGATAGGTTTCATATTTTTAGGTTTCTCAATCTTGTCACTATTGACATCTTGGGCCAGATAATTCTTTGGGCTTAGGGGTCTGTCCCAAGAATTGGAGGATATTTAGTACCTCTGGCCATTTAGCCACTAGATGAGATAACACCACCCCATCCCCACTCCACCCCAGTTGCGAAAATGAGAAATGTTTCCGGACATCGCCAGGTGTCCCTTGAGGGTAAAATTATTCCCTTGAGACTCACTGTTTTAGACCATCACCACCACCAACAATGAATACATTAATGACTTAAACACAAAACAAAACTATGAGGACTATTAAATACATTTAAAAATAAATTTTTAAAAATTGAGAATAGGGGCTAGGTCTTAGAGATTTAGTTATTAAAAAACAAAGGAATGAAAAACCGTTGGCTCCAAATGATCCCATTCATGATAGAGGAACTGTAAGCCTGACCTGCCAAAGATGGGTTCGTTGTTCTATGACAATAGTCTCCTTATTGTCCTCCTTAATTCAATGATTCACAGAGCAACAATGCCTGGCAGGGATCATGACACAGACATGCTGTGGTTTAACGTGGAACTAAATCCATACAGGGTAAGAAAACTTGCCTGTATTACCTTTCTTTTGAAGATGGAGACACTATGACAAAAAAGAGGTTTGACTGGTTTCCCACAAGAAACAGCAGATTAGAAGAAAAGGCCAAGTATCCTGGAGGTGAAGTTGCTAGGGGCTGTGAGCCCCAGCTCTGGCTGAATACCAGGTCCACTGAGAACTACTTGACCTTCTAACCTTTAGTTTCGCATATGCGAAAGGGCCCCGACAGCGAAACTATCTATATGATACCAAGATGATGGATACGTGTCATTATCCATTTATCTAAACCCGTAGAATGTACACCAAGAGCGATCCCTGATGTAAACTACGGCTGCTGGGTGGTTCTGATATATCAGGGTCAGTTTATCAATTGTAACAAATAGACCATTCTGTGGGGTGTGATGGCAGCGGGAGGGTCTACACATGTGACGGGGCAGGGAGTATGAGGGAAGTCTCTAACTTATGCTCAATTTTTCTGTGAACCTAAAAGTGCTCTAATAATTGTTTGTTTGGGGCCAGCAGGTGACGTAGTAGTTAAGGCACTGGATTACCACATGGCTGACTGTGGTTCAAGTCCTGGACTCGCTGACTTAAAACTCACAGTGGGCATGTGTGCGTGTGTGTGTGCCCCAAATCCCAGGAAGATAAAGGAAGAGAAGGAATTGCAGTGAGGCCATCCCCCCTGAAGGGTAATTTCTCAGTTTCCCTCTCACTGTTCCTGTCTCTCCAGCAAGTGCACACACCTATAACAAAAACCTTAAAAAAAAAAAGTCTATGGGGAGTCTGTAGTACTATATAGTACTATGCACAGGCAGGAGTACTAAGCTGGAGTACTTATGCTCTAGTACTGCCGAGAACATGAAGGACACAGTGTACGCAAGACACTTAGTCTGGCACCCTGCAGCAAAGAGCTTAGTAACAGCTTTTTTAGTTTCCTTTCAGTTTTATTAAGTCTTCTTCTGCATGAAATACTCTTGGAGGGAGATGGAATATAAACACAACCCTTCCCTTCAGCCCTCCGCCACCAGAGGAGGTAAGACCCCAAAGCACAGGCATCTTGCCACGTGTATGGTCTGTAAGACGCCTCATCCCCTGTTTTTGCACCGAGGCTCAGGACCCCCAGGAAGGTGGTGAGAAAGCTCCAGGGGGATTGTGGTGACCCAGGCTGCTCGACTTCAAAGTGCTGCTTTGTGGTGGTATCTGTGAGTTCTGAGCTATAGGAATGGAATGTGACAGTTTCCTCCACATCCTGAACCCACCTTAAGTATTCCCTGTCGCACAGATTTTAAGATCTGCTGAGATGCCAAAAAGGAAATGAACTGTAGACTTGGGCTTTGATGGAGGGGAGATGAAGGGCATGAGGGATTATGAAAATAAAACGTTCGAGAAATATTCACCTTGCACATAGTGAACACTCAATAAACATTAAATGGCAATAATAACTTAGCCAGTAAATGAACGAATGTGGTCAGATACCCCTTAGTACGCATAATAGACCACAGACTGGATGAAGCTTTCATCATCGAATTGCTATATTATACTTCACAGCACTTCCAAAGTGTACCCAGCATTTCTCACTGCACAGACGTCTTAGTTTTCCATTCTTTATAGCTCATTATAGTACAGCAAGCAATTGATATGATTTCTTTTTGTATATGTAATGTTTTTCAAGTGAAAAAGTAAACATTTATCTCAACTTCTTGCCAATGAGCACTACCCCACTCTGCATTCAGTGAAGGAAGCCATGATAACAAAAACAGTAATTTATGTAAAACCTGCCAGCCATGAGTTACTCCACTGTGCTTTGTACCCACACAGTTTTATCTAATCACTAGAGCATCTTTGCAAGGTAGTTATTAGCACTCCCATTTAGTACTAGGTTGCTGGAAAAGTCGTGATATATTTTTTATTTTTCCTTTTTTTGAGAGTGATTTTTGCTACAGGGCGTGTATGCTTACGAGAGAGAGAGAGAGAGAGAGAGAGAGAGAGAGAGAGAGAGAGAAAGTGAGAAAGCGAGAACTCCACCCTCAGAGGGATGGCCATGCTTCAATCCCTTCTCCTCCATTCTCCTCTAGGGATTTAGGGCATGCACGCACACGTGCCCGGTGTGAGTTTTAAACCACCAGGTCTGGGACTCAAACTACAGTCAACTACTTGGGAGTCCAGTCACATAATCATTACACATCTGCTGGTCCCAATGGTGTATTTTTTTTCTATTGATACATGTTTTTCTATGCACAAATGCATCATGACTTTTCCAACAACTCAATATATAAAGAAATTAACATTTAGAGGGGCTTAAGGAAACACAATATTGATCTCCAGATTGTTCAGATTGAAATCTTATTCATTCCTTGAGTCTAGCAGTGTTTCTTGAATAAATATTCCTTCCAATTTTGAGGTGAATTTTTCCTCCATAAATCTGTCTCTTTCCTTGCCTAATCTGCCTTCTCCACCTGCTTCACACACTCACAGAAAGAGGGTGAAATACTTGGATAATGATGGGGTGTGAGTGTGTGTTCTCACCTGCCTGGGTCGTGGAGCCCATGAGCAAACACTTCGGGGGGCTGGTTGGTGCTGTTGAAGTGCGGGTTGCTCCTCGGGATGGAGTATGGCACGCTGCACATGTCTGTGTCCACGTCCAGCCGGAGCACTGAGCCTGTGAAATCACTGAGACATCGGAGGATGGTATAAATACTTTACGTTTTCAAGATTATTTCACTTGAACGAAATGGGGCAAGCTTGCTCTATGGAGAAAAGAGTCATCCTCTCATTGGAGACAATATCATTAAAGTTCCGAATTCCGTATCATGGAAAACAAAACCAAGGGCACTTTGGTTCCCAGTAAGTGACTGCACCAACATATGGCTTGGTGGTGACTGAGGACCGTGGCACCATTAGCACACGATTTTTGCAGCGATCCTCTTTATTTTCTGACAACCCATGTATTTTATGTCCCCAGAAAGCCTCTGCTGAATGAAGTGAGTCCATTATGCAGGGCTGAGAGGCAGGGTGGCTGTGCAGGTCAGCTGAGCGACAGCGGCTGCACAGAAGCGTGAAGACTGGCTTGCTTCTCGAGGCTGCGTGCAGCAGAGGTAGCCTTGCAGCACAGGGCTACATGACAGCGACAGTAACTTCCTTTAGGACCAAAGGAAGTATTACATCAATGTATTACTGAATTCTTCCCCACTTTATAAATGCAGACACTGACAACAAAAGTTCAAAGTGATAGAACTCAAAGATGAGTCTTGGGACCAGCAGTTGGTGTAATGGCTATGTCACTGGACTCCCACGTAGTTGACCGTGGTTCGAGTCTCGGACCTGGTGGCTTAAACTCATGCTGGGCGCGTGTGCGTGCATGCCCAAAGTTTCAAGAGGAGAATGGAGGAGAAGGGCGTCCCCCTTGGGGGGGTAATTTCATGCTTTCTGTTTCTCTGTTTCTCTCTGCCTGTCTGGTGAGCACACACACCCTATAGCAAAAACCTCTTCAAAAAAAAAAAAAAAAGATGAGTCTTAATTCACCGACTCCGACCCTTTTCCCTAGCAGTTAAGAGGAAGCTGCTTGCTGTCAGCCTTTTACCTTAACCCGTCCATCTCTTCCATATCATCCAGTGTGATCATCCCATCACCGAGAATGATGTACAAAAAGCCATCAGGGCCGAAGAGGAGCTGCCCACCCAGATGCTTCCGGTGGAGTTCTGCAACTTCGAGAAACACTCTGGCTGTTCTCGGATCAACTTGGTGGGGGTTCTTCCTACATTGTGAGAGGAAACAATACAATGATTGTTAAAGATGTAAGGTGAATACTCTAGAAAGCAAACACTTAGTGCCCAGAGAGGATGCCACTACCTGGCATGTAAATATGGTAACACGTACTTGAAATGGAACTGATACAAATTACTGATAAATTACATCATTTAAAAGGTTTTCTAAGTAGTATTTAAATTGAAAGCTAAATGAGGAAAAGTGCAAAAGCCATCATTTTTCTCTATTTCCCTTAAAGCACTCATAGAGGGGCTTAAGCAAGATAGAAATTGTGTTTTAATCATTGCCACTTTATGGCTCTTGTAACTTCGAAATAAAAGGCTTAAGCAGAGATGGTGAGAAAATAAGATTTAAAACTTGTGATGCTCTGATGCATTTTCGCGATACCTGGATACTGTGTATTCCACAACCCGAAGAATGTGGTCATGAGGCCCGATAGCCCACCGTTCTTGGTTGGTGGTATAAGACACGTAGAGCTTTCCATTTTTCTTGTAATTGGGATGGAATGCAAGGCTTAGCAGTCCTCTTTCATCTCCTCCCTGCAGTCAAATGAAAAACACAAAGAATTGTGAAGTTAATTATGTTCTTTATTGTGTTTCAACTGGAACCCCAAAAGAGTCTCTTTCTTTCTTCGGGATAATCTTTGCCCAACCTCTTTTCTTTTCTTCCTTGCCTCCTGCACAAAAAAGGATTATAAAACATTTCACTTTGTGGAACTCTTTAAGGGTTAGAACAAGACAATTGTCTTGTGTGGTTATCTATGCGCAAGAGTCTTACGCCACTTTTGTCAAGTGATTTGTGTACGCAATCTTGGGGAGCTCGAAGACAAGTTTAAGTGCTGTGTAGAATTCTTTCCTGGGTTACTAGGTTGCTCGTAGTTCATAGAAGACAAATAAAAAGGTTCATAATCAACAGTCACCTCTAATCCAAGTCTCCAAAACCTAAAACACAGTGCGGGCTGCCAACTCCCACTGTCTTGGCAATCTGTTTAGAAAACAGTTAAATTGCTTGTGTAATATGTAAACCTTTGTTTTACCCTGAAGGTATCCACATCAGTTATCACAACGATGGTGGTCTGTTCATCACAGCTAAGTAATAGGCAGCCTTGGCCTATCTCTGTAGAAACGAGAGGTAGTTTTGCATGTACCCTTCACTGCATAGGGTTTTTCTTGATAGACTACTGAAGAAGAGAGAGGAGAGCTAAAGGCCTGAGCTGGGGTTGGGGTGGGAAAACTACTAGAGAGGAAAGGGGACACTAGGAAATAAAAGAAAAAAATCCCAAACAACTTTCTTTTGTTATTATATGAATGTCAAGAACTGTATACATCAGGCATGCCAGATGCTATAACAATTAAAACATCATCCTGTTCTTAAATAGAAAGGCATTTTATCTTTATTTTCTGCTAATTGGGCTTGTTGAAATTCAATATGGTCTTAGCATTTGTTTTATCCCACAAGTAGTCTAGGAATTTCTATAATGAAATCAGAGTATCTAAAATGATCTACATCAGAGACTTAAAGTTTGTATTGGAGCAAGCTGGCATTACATTTTGCCTATAGTCTAATGGTTATCCACATTGGTGAAAAACCCAACAGAAATGGAATGGTATGTCACCTTATTTAGTCCCTTCGACATCACAGTACCTCCTCTGGCAAAAAGCTATGAAAAGTTTCTCCCTCTGAAGTGCTAGAAGAGGGAAAAAAAATCTCTAACACTGCAAAATCTTCACTAGGTTATGCACAATAATGAAAGCATTCTTATGTTTTCGTCCCACAAAATAGCATATGCTATTAGCAAAGCACAGAACTGTATGTAGTTTGTATACTGCATAGATTTGGGAGTTTAAAGTTTAGGCATAAAAGTTCTCTCTTGAAATAAACATTGTTTGATGTGTTTCTTGGCTTAGAGAAAACCGCTTTCCAATATATACCATGCATGGTAGAAATGTCCCAATTTTGAAAGTGTATAAATAATGAAGTGGATGCAAATATCCCAGAACTACCAAATCATTATTCAAATGTCATAAAGTCAACCTTTTTGCATGCGCTTAGTTTTAATTTTTAATCACAAGGGTAAGAGTCTAATGAACATGATTAATAAATGAGCCTATGTTTCTCAGAGTAATTCTCTGATGATCTTAATATTAAGTTGATACTGCTGTTTTTCTTCTTAGATCTTCTCTGAATAAATCTCTTGGCTTTCTTATGAGAGATTGGACACTGGGACATGCTACTAAAATTCGGTAGTAGAGAAGCCACTGCACATGTTTAAACCTCCCTGATGGATTGTGTAAGGAGGCCCAGGGGTGGGATTTAGTTTGTGATTAATTCCTCTCTCGAATATGCTTTTCTCTAAATCTGTGAGTGCAGGTTAAGTACTGCATGCCTGCTTTACAAATGTTTGTGTTCTGCTATAAGAAGCTTTTGTTGAAAGTAGTTCTTTGTAGTTTTTAATCAAATCATCAGAAATACAATTTGAATTGGATAGCAACATGGTTTAAAACTGTGCTGGTTGCTTTTCAGGAATTAGGACTGTAGAATTAATGTATCGTAGAAAGACAGATGGGAAAAGAGATATAAACAAATCCACAAATGACAGAAAACCATTCACTTGAGCAATACACCTATCATCACACGAATGAATTTGGGAGTATCAACAGCTGTTACCAAAGTACTGAATATGGAAACAGAATGTCACTTGTGAATGACCGGGAAATAAATCAAAAGTACAATCAGTCGGTCGTGCTGAATTCTTCAGTCTATAAGATTTAGATTTAATGTATTGTTTCATGTAGTTGTTTTTCATAACTCCAGGTACAAAGCAGTGTTCTGGTTGATTTAGAATCTTCTTTTTGTCTTTCTTAAAATTTTATTTTAGGGAACCAGCAGTTAGTGTAATGGCTATGTCGCTGGACTCCCACGTAGTCGACCGCGGTTCGCGTCCCGGACCTGGTGGCTTAAAACTCACGCCGGGCGCGTGTGCGTGTGTGCCCAAGATCCCGAGAGGAGAATGGAGGAGAAGGGATTGCGGCGTGACCATCCCCTCTGGGGGGTGATTTCTCGCTTTCTGTCTCTCTGTCTCTCTCTGTCTGTCTGGCGAGCGCACGCACCCTATAGCGAAAACCTCTCCAAAAAAAAAAAAATTTTATTTTATACTTTCAGTCAATGTACATCACCACAGCTTGTAAAATGAAATTTCCCAGCATAAATACACTACACACCAGTCCAATGAAAGATATTATCATACACATTATCATCAACAGATAATCCTCCATTTTGGTGTCCCTTAAATGTCTTATCTCTCTATTTTTCTCCTTGATTACCTTCCTCTCACCCTCCTCCATCTCCCACCTTCCTCCCACACTGTCTCCAGTACCCGCAACATTCTCCATCCTAGAATCTTGACTAATCACCTTAAGTCATTTCAGAGAAATACTTTCATAAGGATATTGATGAAAAAATTTAACGTATTATGTAAATATCCTAGAGTATCAAAACCAGCCTTTAACATTACATAAAAGGACTCATGACTGTTCAAAGATTAGGAAAAGACAGGTATAGTCTTGCTATACCAAGAGATTAAGTATAGATAGGGTCACATTTTACCTCGATTAGCTTTCAGAGCTATGTTGCCTATGCAATTAAAATAGTTTACTGACAAATGGTAGTTTAACTCTCAAATGTAAACCCACCTTTGAGGTCTGGGTCATTTTTCAAGGTCTATGTGGAGGAATATGTTGATTGGGCATTGAAGGGTTAGTTTTGGGCCAGGGTCAGTTAGAGGCCATACCACCAGAAACACTACAAGAAGCATCACCAGATATTTGAGGCATCTCCAAGGGTACATCAACTGTAGGTTCTTTTTTTTTTTTAATTATTTTATTTAACTTTATTTATTTATCTATTTATTTATTTTAATTTGACTAGAGAGGGGAGAGACAGACAGACAGACAGAGAGAGAGAGAGAGAGAAAGCCATCAGGTTCAGGACTCTAACCACAGTTGGCTATGTGGGAGTCTAGCTCCCTTAACCACTACGCCCCCTGCCAGCCCCTATCAACTGTAGTTTTATAAAGACACCGTCCTAGTCTGAGTGCCTGAATACTGGTGCCTGAATACTGGTGCCTGGAAGCTAGGACTGGCCAGCAGACCAGACCTCCCAGGCTCCTGTCCCTCCCTTCTATTATCTCCTTCTTCTTTACCCCAGCTCTGTGTTCACAGCCTCATTCTGCTGGTCTGAGCCCCAATTCCAGAGGCTTCTCTTTGCCATTTCAAAATCTGATAACCCAGCTTGAGAGGCTCAGCAGAAAGAATCAACAGAACCCCTGTGCCAATGTTACTGACTCCTCTTCTTACTCCTTCCCTTCCTCTCCCTCATTATGTGTGGCTTTATGGCTCAGAGTATATGGAATCAAAATCAGGCAGTCCTTCCAGGAATGTCAAATCATTGAATTGATTCTAGGGAGCATCTGGGGAGAATGAACCTCTAAGTGATTAGCTGAGCCAAGCTGGCTAAAAAGAGAGAAAAACACATGAACAGAATGGCAAATAAAAGATTTGTGGTGCAGGGAGTCACGCTGTTCAAAAAGACATTGAGTTTTAGAATTATACTTTTGAAAATTACTCACCAATGTCCCAAATGTTTATCCTTATCCATGCAAAAAGCAGTGACTAGTCCAAACAGTCACACTGTACTTGTGTTTCATTATGAACACTGAGCACTTTGTGTGTGTGTGTGTATGTGTGTGTGTGTGTGGGTGGTATTTTCTGGGGATGCACACACAGCATCACGAAAACCCAACAGGAAGCCCAATGTGAACCAAGTACTTTTATAAACAATACTTTAGAATTTCCTCTCTTTGGAAATGCTTTCTTACTTTTTTCTTAAACTCACTGAGTGGTGTCCTACCCAGTGATCATAGGCTTCCCAAGAACCTGCCCCTTTGCTCAGATCTCTTAATATTACATCAACTTGTGATGTTCACCAGCCCCACACCAAGTACAAATGACTGCTCCAAATTGGATTGTTGAGTGATGCAAAGTAATGTCCCCGAATCTTGGCATTGACCTATGTTTGTCATAGTAAATCATAAAACCCTCCTCAGACACTTTTAATAAACTAGTGAACTGTCAGACACGCTAGTTATCATTCAGCTCTTTGGAGTAATTTCACAGGTCCACAGAAACAAGACAAAACCCTTAATCAGATGTTGATAACTTCAGTGTAAGTGCAAATTCAGATCTACTCCTGTAGTTTTGGGGTAAACTGCTAAGCAGATAGATCACAGTTCTAACTACCTACTTAAGAATGTCCCTCTTTTTGAATAATACAAAGTATCTATTTTAAAAAGAGATGTAATGGGACCAGCAGTTAGCATAATGGTTATGTCGCTGGACTCACATGTAGTCGCCTGTGGTTTGAGTCCTGGACCTGGTGGCTTAAAATCACACCGGGTGCGTGTGCATGTGTGCCCAAGATCCCAAGAGGAGAATGGAGGAGAAAGGATTACGGCATGACCATCTCCTCTGGGGGGTGATTTCTCGCTTTCTGTTTCTCTGTCTCTCTCTGTCTTTCTCGTGAGCGCACACGCCCTATGACAAAAAAGGAAAAAAAAAAAAAAAACTCTCCAAAAAAAAAGAGATATAATCATAAAATAATTGTAACAAATTTTTTTCAAGAGAAATTGTGGGGCATATTCTTTCATTGTGATAGTATTTTATTTATCATTATTTTTATTTTTTAAGAAATTTTTGAGAGATTTTTGTTATAGGGCACATGTGCTCACTGGAGGGACAGAGAGTCAGAAAGCAATAAATCACTTTCCGGGGTATGGCCATGCTGCAATCCCTTCCCCTCCAGTCACCTCTTGGGATTTTGGGCATGCATGCACATGAGCCCGGCATGAGTTTTAAGCTGCGAGATCAGGGACTCAAACCACGGTTGACAACATGGGAGTCCAGTGACAACCATTATGCCATCTGTTGGTCCTTATTTTATTTATATTAAAAGAATTATTTTTATTTATTTTATTAATTATTATTATTATTTAATTTGACCAGACAGCAAGAGAGAGAGAGAGAGAGAGAGAGAAAGAGAGAGAAAGGGAAAGTGAGAAAGCAAGCCACCAGGTCTGGGACTTGAAATGTAGTCGGTCATGTGGGAATCTAGCGCCTAAATCACCATGCCACCTGCTGGTCCCTGTGATATTATTTTAAAGAAAACATTTCCTTTACACTGTCATAAAGTTGAAGTTGTTTTTTTTCCTGATTTCTCTTTTAAATTTATCTTAATCTTTTTTAGGGAATGCCAAATTATGTATTTTAGGAAACAGCTAGGCATCACAGAATTGAAAGCATCATTACTCATTTTTGCATAGTTTTTCTTAGTGACCTTCTAGTAAATGACTGACTTCAAGTTCAATAGCCCATGATATAGCCCTGTGCTACTGAAAAAGCATAAAATGTTAATAATGTTTCATTGGCACTGTGTTCAAGATATTGTTTGTCACACCACAATCCCTTCTCCTCCATGTGTATATAGTGTTGGTATTTTGGACATGCACACATGTGCACCTGGTATGATTTTCAAATGGCCTGGGTTGGGACTCATACTGTGGTTGGCCATGTGGGATCTGGCACTCTTAGCCAGTAGGCCATGGGGCCAGCTCCAAAGTACAGTTTTCAGGTTATTGTCCCCACTGTACCTTCTTATGATGCTGAGTTTTGAGAGGTTAAACAATACTACACTGTTAGAAAAGTGCATGGCCAAATCCCACTTCTGGTATCTAACCAAAGGACAGGAGAATGCTCAGTCAGAAAAGTGCTTGTAGGGACCAGAAGTTAGCATAACGGCTATGTCACTGAACTCCCATGTAGTCAACCACTGTTCGAGTCCTGGACCTGGTGGCTTAAAACTCACACTGGGTGCATGTGCGTGTGTGCCCAAGATCCTGAGAGGAGAATGGAGGAGAAGGGATTGCGGTGCGGCCATCCACCCAGGGGGATGATTTCTCACTTTCTGTCTCTCTGTCTCTGTCTTTCTGGTGAGCGCATGTGCCCTACAGCAAAAATCTCTCCAAAAAAAGAAGAAAAGAAGAAAAGTGCTTGTACATCAATGTTTATTGGAGCATTATTTACGGTCGCTAAGATATGGACCAACCTAAATGTCCACAAACAGATGATAGATTGAAAAAATGTGGCACATATACTCTAGGGAATACTATTCAGCCATAAAAAAACAACAAGATCCTGGTATTTGATAGAAAGTGGTCAAATATGGAAGATTTACTACTGAGTGAAGCAAGTCAAGCTATGAAAGAAAGCTACTGTATGTATCAACTTAATATATACTATCTACACTCTATGGTAGAGTCTGAAATATTGGAGGGCATAAAAGCAATGAAAATAGTTATGGATGCTGAAGTTAATGTGGAATGGGGGGTGGGGAGTGGGAGAAGAGAAGAGTTTAGAGAAGGATAGCATGAGAACAAATAGAGAGGCATGACCTTAGTGGATCACAGAAATGGTTTATTACCTGTTGATGATAACATGTATAGTATTCTCTTTTTTTTTTTTTATGAGAGGTTTTTGCTATAGGGCGCGTGTGCTCACCAGACAGACAGAGACAGAGAGATAGAAAGCGAGAAATCACCCCCAAGAGGGGATGGCCATGCCGCAATCCCTTCTCCTCCATTCTCCCCTCGGGATCTTGGGCACGCACGCACACGCGCCCGGCGTGAGTTTAAGCCACC
Organism: Tupaia tana; assembly: GCA_026018925.1. NCBI lineage: Eukaryota > Metazoa > Chordata > Mammalia > Scandentia > Tupaiidae > Tupaia > Tupaia tana. The sequence continues at coordinate 11,975,255 of JAKSZU010000021.1, forward strand.
AGGTCCGGGACTCGAACTGTGGTCGACTATGTGGGAGTCCAGCGACATAGCCATTACGCTAACTGCTGGTCCCAACATGTATAGTATTCTCAACTGGACTGGTCTTAGAAGGATTTCATGTTGGATAAATTCTCTTTGCAGGCCAAATGATGTAAAGTGATTGAATGTTTAAAAAAATAATGAGACTAAATAATAATAATAATAGTAATATTCTGAAAAAAAGCTATTCATAGATGATGATATGGATAGTAATGCCTTTGTCTTGACTGCTATGCATGGTAATTGTGCTGGAAAAAGAAATGTTATACACTGTAAAACATATGTGATTAAATATAATATAAAAATATGATAAAAAAGAAAAAGAAATGTGCATGGCCAGAGAACAAGTATGAGAGTAAATATTTCAGGTAACTTTTTTCTTTTTTTTTACTTTTTTACTTTTTTTTTTTTTTTTTTTTTTTTTTTTTTGAGAGATTTTCGCTATAGGGCGCGTGCGCTCACCAGACAGACAGAGAGAGACATAGAGACAGAAAGCGAGAAATCACCCCCCAGGGGGGATGGTCACGCCGCAATCCCTTCTCCTTCATTCTCCTCTCGGGATCTTGGGCACGCACGCACACGTGCCCGGCGTGAGTTTTAAGCCACCAGGTCTGGGACGCGAACCGCGGTCGACTACGTGGGAGTCCAGCGACATAGCCATTACGCTAACTGCTGGTTCCCCAGGTAACTTTTGATGCAAAGAGTAATTTGTATGACACCTAAGGTTTCTCTGCTTTAAAACTGGAAAAGCTTAGCAATATGAAGAATTAGAGTTTTTGCAAATAGTAAGACTATCTTCTAATTCATTTTGTATACATGACATAGGCACAGAAATGAATGAATGATGGCCGTTAGTAAAATTGTTGGTCTCTAACTACTGAAGGAATTTCTAAGAATTAATTTAAGAATAGAGTAAAAGTATAAAATATAGTATAAAATATGTACTTTCACTATAAGACAGGTCGTCACATTTCCTTTATTCATTGTTATTCACCTGTTTATGTTCTGCTGGTACATACCAGGAAAGGAAAAGAGACCTTGGAGACTAACATGACCCCTCCTCATGCAAACCTTTGTTTTCTCTTACACTGAAACCTTTTGCTATTCAGAAAGAAGTAAAACAGGTTTGTTTGAGAATTGTTAGTACAAACATAATACCAGATTGTATTAGTTTTCCATTACTGCTGTAAAAATTGACTACAAACTTTGTGACTTGAAGTAACACAAATATGTCATCGTTTTCTGTAGATGAGAGTCCAGCGTGGGTCTCAAAGGCTAAATGTGTCAGCAGAGCTGAGTCCTGTTCTGTAGGCTCTGTGAGATAATGTAATCCACTTTTCTTCCATTCCCAGTTAATAGAGTCCACCTACATTCCTCAGTGTGGGAACCATCTCCTCCATCTTTAAAGCCAGCAATGGCAGGCTCATATCAATCACTCTGAGCTACTCTGCCTCTCTCTTCCACTATTAAGAGTTGCGATTACATTGAGCCCGCCCAGATAATCCAGGATAATCTCCCTACGTGCTGTTTAGTGCTCCTAATCCTACTGCAACCTTAATTCCTCTTTGCCATGTAAACTTTTTGTTTTAGAGAGAGATTTTTGCTATAGGGTGTGTGTGCTCACCAGAGAGACAGAGAGAGAGACAGAGAAACAGAAAGTGAGAAGTCAAGCTCCAGGGGGGTTGGCCATGCTGCAATCCCTTCTCTATTCTCCTCTAGGGATTTTGGGCATGCACGTACCCATGCCTGGCATGAGTTTATGCCACTGGGTCCGGGACTTGAAAGGGGGTCGACTATGTAGGAGTCTAGCGACATAACTACTCTGCCATCTGCTGGTCTGTGCCATGTAAACTAACATATTTACAGGTTCTAGAGACTAGAGTGAGGGCATCTTTTGGGGAATAACATTATCTGTCTACCACACAGATTATCATAATTTGTTTTGAAAAAAGGACTTTAGATATCTGATTGGAGCCTCCCCGGCCATGCCTGCCTATGAATAAAATAAAGCTAGTGAAGTTCATCTGTAAATTCACAAGGAGATGCCTCAGATGAGCTCTGTCACAGCAAGCTTCTTTTAGCAGTCAGTACTGAAAGGATAACCAAAATTCTTTAGAATGACATGAAAGCACCCTTGAGAAGGGAGGAGGAGAGAAGGGGAAGATAAAATGAGGCATGTGACATGCGCACATATGAATTTCATCAGGAGCAAAACTTAGTCACATGGGTATTGAAGACATGAAGAAAGTAAAATTAATATGGGTAAACCATTTCTATTAAATGGACAATAATTAATGTATTTTTAAGTTCATTAATACAGTATTATTGGGGCCAGCAGATGGCATAATGGTTACGTCGCTGCACTCTTATATAGTCTACTATGGTTCAAATCCCAGACCCGGTGGCTTCAAATTCAGCCCAGGTATGTGTGCGTGCATGCCTAAAATCCTGAGAGGAGAGTGGAGGAGAAGGGATTGCGGCATGGCCATCTCCCCAGGGAGTGATTTCTCACTTTCTGTCTCTCTGTCTCTCTGGTTAAGTACACACACCCTACAGCAAAAATCTCTCTAAAAAAAACCCCTCAAAAAACATTTTGTTTGTCTGTTTTGAAACATACTGTAGAGTATCGATTTCTTCTCAACTCCTAGAAAAGGTAAGAAAGTTGCTTCTAAATAGTACCAAAGTTTAACCTGGTCTCAGAAGAGGAGTCAGTGCTCTGAGGACCCTGAGGTAGCTTTGTGGCTAGCTGAGTTGGGATGGAATGCATGGTTTAGTTCTGTGACATAATAAAACATGTATTTGGTCTTTGTGTCCAATTCCTGCCTCAGAGCTCCAAAATCTCTTGCAATTTCCCAAGTGATAAGAATATCTTTTCATTATTATTATTCCTAAGGAGCTCCTTTCCACCATACCTGAGTTTATGCCAATGAAATGACTATTGGTGTGCCCCTAGACAGCTTCAGGATGGAGGCTGGTGGCTGGAAGAACCAAATACCTGCTTAGATAATTGGAGCTTTCAGTAGACATTGTCTCTCTACCCCCAGCCTACCCACACAGTAAGGAGAAGGTTGAGTTCAATCACCAATGGCCAGTCATTTAATCGAGCAGGTCTATGCAATAAAACTTTCATAAAAAACCCTCAACGGTGAGGTTCAGAGAGGGTGGCACACCCAGAGGGGGCATGGGAGCTTGATGTACCACCCTCCCCAAATATCTTGCCCTGTCGATATCTCCCATTTGGCGCCTGCTGAATTGTATCCTTTATAATAAAGCAGGAATAGCAGTGAAGTACTTTCCTGTGTTCTAGGAGTCATTCTACTGAATTACTGAGCCTACAGGGGAGTCACGGGAATCCCTGACTTGTAGTCGTTTGGTCAGAAATGAATTAAATAATGGCACCCAGTTAGTGTGGGAGAATTGACTGGTGTGAGACAAAACCTCTGATGTGATGTCCGAAAACACCCCCAAAAGAACCTGAGAGGTTCCTTGGCCCATTCTCCTTTCCATGGAGAAGGCAACCATGATCAAGTCTGCTACAGAAGTTAAAGTCAAAAATACTTGAAATAACCTGGTTGTCTTCCTTTCATGCAAACCTTACTCTAGGATTTAACATCATTTTTTCCCTAAACTTAAGTTTGGGATACAGTATCTTCTTATTCACTTTTTCTAGTTTTTCTTGTCTTCTCTGTTCTCTGAGGAGGGAACCAGCCACACTATATTCAACTGTGACTTCCAGCTACCTGGAAGGCACAATAGCTTTCCTTGACAATTCTCTCCACGCTCTTCAAACCTATCACTTCTAGTACTGATTGTCTAATTTTCTTTAAAATGTCCTCTACTTTTCCATTTTTGGCTTTTCTTTTGGGTAAGTCTTTAGCTTACTCCAGTTGCCTGAGTGCGGAGACTCAACCTGTCTCATTTGAATCGTATTTGCCCACTGTTTTGTTCTCCAAGGAAGTACCCACATGTTGGAATGCTGGCAGGACCACAACCTCATCCATCACACTGGCCTGACAAAGAGATCCATCCTGCTTCAAATGAACTTGGAGAGCTGCTAGAAGACACTTAGCAATCCAGAGTTTTTAGGAAGTGTCATGTAGGCTATATAAGCTCTGGTATGTAGCAGTCGGTCCATGCTGTGTTTAGGATCATACATTTTATCTTCCCAAGGTACCAAGTGCAAAGACAGACTAGAAAAGGATACTTGGAAAAATTAGAGCTAATCTCCATGGAAACCAGCTACCCGGAAGTCACAATAGCTTTCCTTGACAATTCTCTTCACACTCTTCAAACCTAAACACAATAAATCAGTTACATCAGCCTTAAGTTATGACCTACTCAGAAAGAAGATACTAGAAGCGCTTTTTTCCCTAGACTTTCCAGTTTTTCAGATCTTTCTTTTTTAAAAAGAATTATTTTATTTATCACTGTTATTATTATTTTTTAATTTGACCAGAGAGAGACACTGAGAGAGAGAGGGAAAATGAGAAAGCAAGCCATCATGTCTGGGACCCAAACCATGGTCATCCATGTAGGAGTCCAGCGCCTTTAACCAAAATGCCACCTGCCAGTCCCCCATTTCTCAGATCTTTGTTATTTCATATACTAATTTTTTTGACATACCTGCCTATGGAGAAAAATATATGTACATACTCACATATATACTTTAAAACTATTGTAGTCATAATATTTTATGTAATTCATTTTATGTAAATATATTTATTAAATGAAATTAAGTTATTATGTTTATATTTTATAAACATATTTCTGTTATGTTTATATTTCTCCCTAGGCTTTTGATTTGTTTTAACTGTGACGTTTGATACTTTATGGCATATTAGATATCAGATTGAATTAAATCTTTTATTTTATCCAAGCAGAGAGAGCTGCTGTGTATACTTTAATCTAGATGCCCAAAGAATCTAAAATAATATCAGGGAGGGGTTTGAAAATTAAGGACTACCTGGCTCAATATGTGTCAATATGCATCGAGCAATATCTGCGGTGTTCCAAAGTTTAGTTTTCCAAGACATTTTCTCTAAAAGGCAACATTCTTCAATAAAATTAAACTATGTGGAACATCTATTTGAAATAATAAAGTAACAAAATGTAAGTGTACAAAAAAGCATAAATTCCCCTCAGAAACAAGTCCTAGTCCTTAACACTCTTTTGAAGAAGAAAAATTTATAGAAACGTTGATTACACTGAGAGAAAGCAAAGCTCTTATTTTGTGTGTTCATGCTAAAAGAAAATAACCAAGTTTCAGTAAAAAATGACAAGACTATTCATGGGAATTAAAAATGATTAAAAATGACAATTAAAAAAGCCTTGTAACTTCATTAGACTTTTGTTATAATCTACAATCTTAATACTTGTTGGACCTTATATTTTAAAAAGTTATGCATTCCTAGGCCAAACTATAAAAGCGTAAAATATTGAGCAACTGAGTTGTTGAGTACAACGAAATGTCTGATACATAAATTAGGCACTAAACAACACGAGGTTGTAAGCTTCTTGGTGGGACTACATCCTGGTATTTCTGGTGTCTTTACATAGTTTCTCACCTACAGGGGAAGCCTCGTCAGGAAAGGTAGGATGTTCTGGGTTCTTACTCTATGCTAGAGTAATTTGCAAGTGTTATTCTGTTTAAACTTTCTATCGATGCTAGAGTTTAATATGATTTTATTATTATCCTTATTTCTTGGATAAGGAAATAGAGGCATAGAAAAATTGAGTAACTTGCCCCAAAGGTGTAGCTATTGATAGAACCGGCAAAGTAGGGATGTCTGTGAGAGAAGGACGAATATGTAAATTATTAAGTTACACTGCCCACCATATTTCCTAAATGAAGACACATACAAATGAAGAGTTATTATGATCCCTCATGAGCACCCTTCTTTCTTTTGAGAGAGGTGTTTTTTGTTTGTTTGTTTTTGCTATAGGGCGCATGTGCTCGCCGGAGAGACCTAGAGACAGAAAGAGAGAGATCACCCCCAGGGGGATGGCCACACTGTAATCCCTTCTCCTCCATTCTGCTCTTGGGTTCTTGGGCATGCTTGCACATGCACTCAGCATGAGTTTTAAGCCACTGGGTCTGGGACTTGAACTGCAGCCGACTACGTAGGAGTCCAGTGATGTAACCATTACGCCTGGTAATGCTGGTCCTGGGCACCCATTCTTAATGAACTGATGTTTCAAAATAGTCATTAGGTTTCTGAACATCTACAAGGGAATGAATGAACCTTGTATTGCAGTTGTTTTAACTTTTATATGTCATTTTAATGTAAGTGACATTCAGTTATTGTAACATACATGGGCTATACAAAGTGTGTATCTTAGTTATATGAACACAAACGTTAATTTAGGATTTAAGTAGTGTTATGCCAAATGGACTATGGGGGGGTGTGTGTGAGTAAAAGTCCTGATTGGTGTAAATTTCTGTGGTGTAAAGAATCTCAGGCCAACCAGCTGGATCCCACATGGCCTACAGTGTGATTTTGAGTCCCAGACCTGACGGCTTGAGAAAAATGCTGGATGCATTTGTGTGCATGCCCAAAATCTCAAAGGGAGAGAGTGGAGGAGGAGAAAAGATTGTGGTATGGCCATTCTCCATGGGGGGTGCTTTATCTCTCTCTCTCTGTCAGTCTGTATCTGGAAAAGAAAAAAAAAAAGAGGCCTCTCATGGCCAATTTCAAGTTGGCCAGGTGACGTAACTGATTGCGGAGCTGTGAAGCGATGGGCAAGATCTGCCTGACAAGCCCGTGATCACCACTGCAGAATACTTGTGTTCTCCAGGCTCCTTTCATCCTCTCCCTCCATGATAATTTTGCTTTTTTTCCTCCTGTTTTACATTTTTACCATACTTGTACTTTATCATACTTATTACTGTCAATGTTCCAAAAACCTTTTTGGGGAATTAGGCAAGAATTTAAAATATAATTAAATAAAGCAAAAAGGCATTTCTTTTATTTTAATTGGCCCAAGTCCACAATGCACTTTAAGGTTGACTGATGGCATTGCACATTCTGTGGGTTTTGACAAACGTACAGTGACATATATCCATCACCATCGGACCGAACACAGTGTGCTCTAAAAATCCTCTGTGCTCCACCTAGTCATCTCTTTGTCCTCTAATCCTTGGCAACTACTGATCTTTTTACGGTCTCCATAGTTTTGACTTTTCTAGAATTGTTACATAGTTGGAAGCATGCACCATGGCACCTTTTCAGTATTTCTTAATGGAGTTTTGGATGTAACATATGTTTTTTTTTTTTTTTTTTTGGAGAGGTTTTTGCTATAGGGCACGTGCGCTCGCCAGACAGAGAGAGACAGAGAGACAAAAAGGGAGAAATCACCCCCCAGGGGGGATGGTCATGCCGCAATCCCTTCTCCTCCATTCTCCTCTCGGGATCTTGGGCACGCGTGCACACGCGCCTGGCGTGAGTTTTAAGCCACTGGGTCCAGGCCACGAACCGCGGTTGACTACTTGGGAGTCCAGCGACATAGCCATTACTCTAGCTGCTGGTTCCTTGGATGTAACATATGTTAAAAACTAGTATTCCATAATAAAGGGACCAGTAGTTAGCATAATGGCTGTGTCACTGGACTCCCACGTAGTCGACTGCGGTTTGCGTCCCGGACCCGGTGGCTTAAACTCACGCCGGGCGCGTGTGCGCGCGTGCCCAAGATCCCGAGAGGAGAATGGAGGAGAATGGATTGCGGTGTGGCCATCCCCCCTGGGGGGTGATTTCTCGCTTTCTGTCTCTCTGTCTCTCTGTCTGTCTGGTGAGTGCACACGCCCTATAGCAAAAACCTCTCCAAAAAAAAAAAAAAAAAAAAAGAAAACAAAAAACTAGTATTCCACAAAAAAAGGAAGAGAATTCTCAAACATCCTTTCATGAAAGTTACATGGTTAACAGGAGTGAGAAGGAAATGAACATTCTTTGATAAATATCTTGACTCCACCTCTTGAAGTTGCTTGGATAATCAAGACCATGAATGTACAAGCTCTTTAGGAACTCGGATGTGCTGTTTGAATGGAAAATGTAACTACCACAGTGGAGAAGGAGGTAAGAACTATCCTCCTGTCCTCACATTCAGTTGTCCCATAAAATAGTAATAAGATTTTGAGAAAGGAAATGTGATTTTGAAGAAGAGAATGTGAAGCCCTACATTTTAATCAGATGAGGAATGGATTTACGTTCTGTAGAGGAAGTATTATCTTGCCACCTGCCATCCTAAGAACTTTTGGACTTCAGAAAATTGCAGGCATGGAAGTACACATTTATACTTATATTTAGCATCTGGCTCACCACATACTTTTGATAAATATCTGTGCATATCTTTTAAGGAGATTTAAGTGGTATGTGTTACCAGTGGCTTCTTAATGGATGACTTTGCAAGGCTTGAGGTAATCTGAATTTTTATTCTAGAGTTGAAACATACGTACTAAGCTTGTGGCAACACAGTTTTTTTTTTCCAGTTAAAATATAGAGTGTTTGTACAATCTAAAGTTAAGTATGAAACAGTTTATTTAGTAAACAAAGGCAAGGAGTGAGAAAAACAAATCTAATATTTGTGTGTTCTCTAATAATGCTAATGGATCACAATGATATTTCCTCCCCAACACAAAGAAACTTTATGTTAAAATGCACTTCCAAGATGTATGATGGAAAAATGTGCATCTCTGATCATAGCAAACAGCTGTGAAAATGAGCTCAGAGCAATATTGACTAATATAACACATATTAGTATTTACATAAACAAAAGAGAACCTGAATTTAGACTAAATTTGTATATTCAGTTATATACCAAGGAAGAATATAAGATTAGCCAAGAAGTATGTGAGGCTATGCACATCCATTAAAAAAGTACATAATGGGCCAGTTGATGGCCTATTGGTTGAGGCAGCTGGATCCCACATGGCCAACTATGCAGTTCGAGTCCCAGACCTGGAGGTGTAAGAAACACAGCAAGTGCAAAGGTATGACATACCCCATGGGGGATGCTTTATCACCTTCCTTCTCTCTGTCTTCTCCAGCGAGCTGTCTTCTCCAGCATCCTCAAAGAGTAGATAAAACTAATGAATAAAGGAAATATTTATTTATGTTTGGGATACTTTCAATTTTTTCTTCTTTCACTCCTTTATGGGCTCTCTTCTTAGGACCATCCTTAAAGTATGAATATTTTAAAAATTATTAAATTGACAAATATTAGACAAATCTTGTTAGAAAAGCAAATAATTCCTTGGGGACAAGGAAGCCAATTGAAAAAAACATATTGATTTCTTCAGCCCCTCTCCTAATTTTTTTTTTACTTAATAAGTAAGAAGAACTAAGTGTTCTTTTATTGTCTTGCAATTTGGAAGTATCTTTCTTTGAATTACTTGCTCTAATAAAGACAAGGAATTTTCATACTTTATTAATAATGAGCTTACAAACACAAGGACTAACTTTTATAAAAATAAAAGTAAAGCTTTTATGGAATTATTAGGAATATTAGATTTTTACATTGAAAACTAATGAGAGAAAATGGACTCATATGATTTCATTTACCATTCTTAAAGCTCTAAGGCTTAAAGTCTGATCACTTTATTTTAAACATTAAACCCAGGAATATAAAGTATGTTTCCTTAATAGTTTCACTTGACTTATACCTTCATTGTTTGAAAAAAAAAATTCTTTTTCTCCTGTTAGAAAATGGAAGATTCAAGGCCTTTGCAGTAAGAGGAGAAAACAAAAATCACAATATTAAGGCTCAATGCTCAAACTCTAGTGAAGGGTACAAAATTGTTTTTAATGAACTTGACCTCTTGCTTTTTATAAAGTTTGTTTTTTATGATGTGTGGCTAATATGGTGGTCATGGAGCTAAAAGCATTATCTGCACATCATTATATAGAAATATAACCCTGGGATGCTTGAGTTTCCTAGTCACGTTTCATTACTCTCAGCCATTATATATTTCCTATTGTTACTCTAAATAAGAACTCAAATTGACTTATATGAGAGCAAACATTAAGCAATTAAGTAAGATTACTGCTTTGAAAAGAAGTCTCGGGGGGAAAGAAAAGCCCCAACAGTTTAGACCACCAAGGAGCACTAATAAATTTAAGGAAATATGAGGTTTCCTTCATGTGACTTCTCTTGAAAAGTTATGCAAGAGACTGCTGGGACTTCAAGGTCATATAAAAATTACAATACTTTTGACATTATTTTCTGAGTAGAGTTTGTATTTACATGATTTATATGTCCATTAAACTTGCAGTTTACCAAAGTAACAAATCAAATTCTTGGAATCTTTGATATTTTCATGAAGTGCTACTTTACAACATGATCAAATACAGAATGGTAACAAGACAGCAATACTGAAAGACTAAAAACGATCGATTGAAACATGCTTTCTTTTACTTTAAAATCATTCTTCTTTTAAAGTTTAAAGTGCATTCATTTCTTTCTTACGTGAGCAAGAGAGAGAAAGAGAAAGAGACAGAGAGATAGGCACCCCCGCAGGGTCCTCACACTGTAACTCCCCTCCCCCCAACACCTAGCTTTAGCCCTGGATCATGGGCAGGTGCACACCATGTTCACGAAGCCTCCAGACCTGAACCTGGAACTTTACCCATCTGGGGAAGTGTTTTGTCAATGGAGTGCCATTGTGCCACCCCCAGCCACAAATCATTCTTACTCCAAATAACATTACTCAGAACGAACAGAAAGCAAATATTTGAGATGCCTCAGACATTCATATTATGAAACTCTTTTTGTTATTTGACATTTTATATATTTATATTAATTCTGAATAAAGCAACAAATATGTTTCTGAATAAATGCAGCTTTTGTGTTCCATTATATTACAAACATAAAATTCTACAGTGCTTGCTGGAATCAGGAAGGTGTCGTGCTAATACTTCATTAAGGTGAAAGAAGCGTGGGAAATACGTATTAGAGATACATGAAAAACCTGGATGAAGTCCAGATTAAAGATATTAAAATACTTTATTAGTGATTTTAAAATCAGAATAGAATTTATAAAGAAAGACAAAAGGGAAGGCTTGGATTTCTTAAGTTGGGAAGAGGAAAAAAAATCATTTGAGGAATACATCTAACCTTCCTAAAGTATATGAGCATTTTTTGGTAAGGAAAATAGTGCCGGACTATACACTGTTTCCAGGAAGTCTCACCAGTAGAACAGTTTTCAATGGAAAGAAGGTCCGTTTCCTATAATTCTTAATATCATAGAAATTTTAGTTTAGATATCTGGGAATAATATAATTTTGGACCCACAGGCTGAATTTGGGGAAACTGCTGATACCCAAATTGCATGAGACTGTGTTATTAGTTAACTGAGGGAAGAACTAATCTGAAAAACAGACCAGAGTTTTCTTTCTTTCTTTCTTTTTTTATTTATTTATTTTTTAAGGCTTTTGCCATTGGATGTGTGAACTCCTCAAAGACAGAGAGAGAGAGAGAGAGAGAGTGAAAGTGAGAAATCAACCCCCAGGGAGGATGGCTATGCAGAAATCCCTTCTCTTCCATTCTCTTCCTGGGATTTTTGGCATCCACGTACACGCATCCAGAGTGGTTTTCAAGCTGCCAGGTCCGGGACTAGAACTGCGGTGGGCCATGTGGGAGTCCAGCACCTTAACCACTATGTCACTTGCTGGCCCCAGACCAGAGTTTTCTACTATTTTTATATTTCAACACATGTAGCAATTTGAACAAAATTGATGGCAAAACAATGATTCCTGTTCTGATTTCCAGAATTGCATTGCAGAGACAAGTTCCTCATCCTAAATCATTGGGTGAAAAAGATGCTTATAAAGAGGTTCCACTTCCCTGACAGTCAGCACTCTTTCTTCGAAACCTGTAGCGTCATGGCCCTTTATCCTTACTTACTTCACAGCTGTGGTTCTCAGATGCCAGCTTGTGACACAGTCTTCACAGGACCAAAATGGTGGCCAGTTGTTTCTGTGTCATTTTGCATCAAATTCCTATTCATTTATAGCATGGTGTTTCAGTGTATGGGCTCAGGGGTTTAGACTACTAGCTTGCTATGCAGCTTAGTTCCTCCATGTGCTAGATTTTTATTTTATTTATTTTTTATTGTCAGAGTGTATATGTGCTTACCAGCAAAAGAAATGCCCTAGAGCAGGAGAGAGAGAGAGAGAGAGAGAGAGAGAGAGAGAGAGAGAGAGAGAGAGAGAGAGAGAGAGAAAGAGAGAGAAAGAACTGCCCAGTGGGGTGTGGCCATACCACAATCCTTTTTCAGTGTGGTTTTGAAGCTGGGTTTCAAACCATGGTCGGCCATGTGGGATCCAACTGCCATTGCATAGCAGTTCACCACTGTGCCCAGGACTGGCTCACTTGCTACTTTTTTGACTTTGGGAAAAGTACTTTGCCTCTCCATGTCTTGGTTTTATCACCTTCAAAATAGGGGCATTTCTGGAGGGCTGGACCCAGCATTAAGAACATTCTGTGAGGCTGACTGACCTGGAAAGGTTCCAGATTTGTAACCCGAAGTCCCCCTGTGCACACCAGGCACATGTGTGCATGCTCATGATCCTGGCTGATTGGGGCAGGGGGTGGGATCGCAGCATGGAGACCCCGTTCAGGGTGCCTCTCTTTCTTTGTCTCTTTCTCTCTCTTTTATTCTTTCTCATGAAAAGAAAGAAATAAACTTAAAAATATGGGAGAATTTGCTACCTCATTGGTTATTGTGAGATAGTTTATGAAAGAAATAGATGGTTCTGGACATGGTTTTGGTTCTTATAACAGTCATCATTACTCTATGCCATGGCCTGGGCTGTCATATTCTGGTTGGAAAATGAATCCTTAAAGAAGTAAGGCTTCTTGGGGTCAGCAGGTGGCGTAGCGGTTAAGATGCTGGACTCCCATATGGCTGACCTCAGTTTGAGTCCTGGACTAGGTGACTTGAAACTCTGGGTGTGTGTGCATGTGTGCCCCAAATCCTGAGAGGACAATGGACGAGAAGGGGTTGTGGCAAGGCCATCCCCCCTGGAAGGTGATTTCTTGCTTAAATGCAGAATTTAATTTTAGAGAGGACTTGATAAGAATAGGGTATTACACAAAAGAATATCATGGACTTTAGCTTTGACTAGGGAGTCAGAGAAAGTCTCTCTGAAGATTCCAGCTGAGGCTTCAAGGTGATAAGGAGCCAGGAGAGAAGAAAGTTCTAGGGAAAGAAAAGAAGACCCTTTCTGGGTATGGAGTGTGATTCTTTGGGAAAAGGAAAAAGCGAGGGTGGAGTACAAGGTTATGTACACTCTCCCATTCTTCCTTTCTGATTGTGGAGACCTTTAGACATCTGAAGGCTCATGTAAATATAGTGGAAAGAATGTGGGTTCTGGAGTCAGCAGGTGGCATGGTGGTTAAGGCACTGGACTCCCACATGGTCAACTGTGGTTTGAGTCCTGGACATGAAGGCTTGAAACTCATACCGGGCCCATGTGTATGTGTGCCTAAAATCCCAGGAAGATAATGGAGGAGAAGGGACTGCTGCATGGTCATTCCCCTCAAGGAGGTAATTTCTTGCTTTCTGTCTCTCCGTCTCTCCAGCAAGTACACGTGCCCTACAGTAATAATCTCTAAGGGAAAAAAATGTGGGCTCTGTAATGTGAGAGCCAAGTTTGAATCCTTGCTCCATGATTTATAGGCTCTTTGACTTTGGGGAACTAATTTAACACCCCTAAGCTTCTGTTGCCATTGTTATTTTTTTCTACTGTTATCTTCTGTTTTATAAGGTCCTTTTTAAAAGTGAAAAATACAGAAAATGAACATGTAAAGTTACTAGCACTCAGCTGGCACAGACAAGGGTTCTTCCAAGTGTGTGGAAAAATAGAATTAAAGCACTAGATTATTTTGGCACAAAAACATTTCTGAAATCCATGTTTAGTTTTTTCATAATACTCACTTTCCATGAGCTTTTTGAAGACCCCCCCCTCCCTCATATTAGCTGCTTACTGGTCAGTGCTTTCCTTCCTCATGGTTTGTGGGATGAGGGGGTGCATGTGGATGAACTTGTCATGCACATGACAGTAGGCACAGGAGGGCCATCTGGAACTGTGCAGAAGGGATGAGGGCTTCTGATTATATCCAGGGATCAATCATCATTTATTCAGTCATTGAATCAGTCTATCAGAGTCACCACCCCAAACCAAGATGCCACTCTGGAAATTTAGGTCAGTTTGAGCAGAAATAATTCAGTTACCCTTCCAAAGCATTTACAATGATTCCATTTTGATAGGGAAAACTTTTTTTTTTTAAATCTATTTTGATGTTTTCAAGTGGAAAACTATAATTGGATAATGTTTATTACTCTCATCTGATGGCACATGTGACAAAGTCACTTTAGGATGATGGCCTTGGAAGGGACTGGGATGATGGCACTGACTCCTCATAGGTGGCATTTGCGGTGAGGCTGCTTATTTTACCAGACATCTGGGATTATTTTAAATCAAATAAAAGAACTAATTTAAAATGGCATCACCTTTCTTTTTATTTATTTATTTTTTAAGGTTTTTGTCATAGGGCAGGTGTGCTCACTGGAGGGGAGAGAGACAATGAGACAAAAGTGAGAAATCCTCCCCTGTCCCATGGGGACAGCTATGCTGACCTTCTCCTCCATTCTTCTCTTGGAATTTTGGACACACACACACATGCACCCGGCATGGTTTTCAAGATGCCAAGTCTGGGACTCGAACCGTGGTCAACCATCTAGGAATCCAGCACTTTAACCACCTGCTGGCCCCAGGCATCACCCTTCTTAAATGTGAAATCTAAATTCACATCATCATTTAATGTTATAAATAAAAATACTTATATTTACTTTTACACACGTGCGAATATATAAAAAAGAAACTATAAATACAAACACTTTAGCAAGACGACTCAGGTATTTCGAGAATCATCAAACTGTTAAAAAGCAAAATTCCAGAAGCAATCATTCATCAGCCTAATTTCAGACACAAAGATGACCAATGTTGACAAACTGCCTTGTTCTGCTCTTAAATATTTTCAGATACATAATATATTGTTTCTAGGTGAGCCCATGGTCCGGTGGTTAAGGCAGTTGGCTTCCACATGGCTGACTGCATGGTTCAAGCACCACACCTGGAGACTGGAAAAATATGCTGGATGCGAGGACATGCATGCCCCAAATCCCGAGAGGAGGGGGAGATGGAGAAGGGATGGTGGTGTGACTATGCCCATAGGGAGTGCTTTCTCATTCTCTGTCTCTCTCTTTCGCTCTCTCTCTCCTCTGTCTCCGGTGAGTACATACGTTCTCTGGGAAACTTTTTAAAAAGCAAAAAAGTTTCTTTTTTATGTTTCACCTATAAGCCTGGATAGTGGAAGTCAGAGACTTAGAATAAAATTAACTACCAAAATTAGCATATATGGTAGAAAACCTTTTTTTAGAATTATTTTATTTAACTTTATTTATTTATTTTAATTTGACCAGAGAGGGACAGAGTGAGAAAGAGAGAAAGGGAAAGTGACAAAGCAAGCCACCAGGTCTGAGACTTGAACCATGGTCGGCCATGTGGGAGTCCAGTACCCTTAACCACCATGCCACCTGCTGGCCCCTAGAAAACCTTTTAAGGATTTTTAAATTATGCTTATATTCAAACTAAAAGACCATGTTGAAGCTAATATTAGAAATCCAGATAGCTGGAGATCCACGTTTTATCAATGTAGAAATAATAAAGTTATTGTTTTCTGTTTTTCAACTGGTGAGCTTCCTTCCCTTTGCTGTGATAGAAGACATACAGGTAAAACTGTCCAGAGACCTTCAAATCAATCATGAAAACATTATTTGGTAATATCTTAGACATTCTTCCAAAACAGTCTAGAAGCAGGAGAGTAGCCCGAGAGAGAACGGCCCCTTTTTAACATTGAAGTGACTTCAGCATCCATGACTGCTGGTTAAAACACAGATAAAGCAACGGTTTCTTTCTTTCTTACTTTTTGGAGAGGTTTTTGCTATAGGGCACATGCGCTCACCAGAAAGACAGAGACAGAGAGACAGAAAGCGAGAAATCACCCCCCAGGGAGGATGGTCACACAGCAATCCCTTCTCCTCCATTCTCCTCTCAGGATCTTGGGCACACACGCACAAGCACCCAGAGTGAGTTTTAAGCCACTGGGTCCAGGACTTGAACCGTGGTTGACTATATGGGAGTCCAACGACATAGCCACTACGCCAACTGCTGGTCCCATTTTTTTTAAGAGGATTTTGCTTTAAGGCGCGTGCACTCGCCAGAAAGAGAGACAGAAAGCAAGAAATGGCCCCCCAGGAGGGATGTCCATGCTGCAATCCCTTCTCCTCCATTCTCCTCTCGGGATCATGGGCACACACGCACACGTGCCTGGCATGTGTTTAAGCCACCAGGTCCAGAACTCGAACTGTGGTCAACCACATGGGAGTCCGGTGACATAGCCATGATGCCAACTGCTGGTTCCGATTTCCTTAAATTAAGCAATTTCCTGCTATAAATCTGAATGGAAGTTAAAACAAAAGAAATTATGAATAGGATAACAGACAGCTCATTATTCATCTTTGGCTATGAGAGAATTTTGTTTCTATTGACTGTTAAGTCACGGGTCCATCCTTCACAAAGATTTAAGAAAGAATTCTGACTAAAATCTGACTATTTATTTTGTCTCCTTAAAATAATAACAAAGCTTCTTATCACCCATAAAATAATTCCAAATAATTTAGCTGGGAATACAGGAGACTTCAGAACTGGCCTAGCCTTTTTCTTTTTTATTTTTTTAAAGGATTTTGCCATAGGGCACATGGAGAGACAGACAGAAACAGTGAGAGGGAAAGTGAGAAGTGACCCCCCAGGGGGATGGCCATGCCCCAATCCCCTTTCTTCCATTCTTCTCCTGGGATTTTGGGCAACCATGCACACACTCCTGGCATGAGTCTCAAACGGCCAGGCCCAGGACCCAAACCGTGGTTCCACTGGGAGTCCAGTGCTCCAACCACCACACCACCGGCTGCCCCCGCCCCCTTTCAAGCCTCCACTTCTGCCACCCTCTCTCATGTTCTTGTCTTTCAAGCTACAGTCCACATCGATGCTGTCTCAGATTTCACATCCTGATGCCTATGTATTATGGTTATTCTGTTTGGAAAACTGTTCCCATCCAGTTTTTTCAGAAGAATTTACTGGTCCTTTAATTTCTTTTTCTTTTTAATTTTTGCTATAAAGCGTATGTGCTCACTAGAGAGAGGGAAAGTGAGAAATCACTCCTCAGGGAGGATGGCTATGCTTCAGTCCCTTTAACTCCAGTCTATACTCAGGATTTTGAGCACACATTGTACACGTGCCCAGTGTGATTTTCAAATTACTGGGTCCAACTGAACTGTGCAGTTGGCCAATGTCACATCTGGCACCTTAACCACCATACCACCTGCTGGCCCACTTACTGATTTTTAAAAATGATATTTAATTTTATTTATTAATTATTACTATTATTCAATGTACTATAGGGAACATGCTCTCCAGAGACAGAGAGATGAGAAAGCAAGCCACCAAGTCCAGGATTTGAACTGCAGTCAGTCATGTGAGAGTCTAGCACCTGCTGGCCCACTTACTGATCTTTTTTTCTTTTTCTTTTTTTTTTTTAGTAGGTTTTTGCCTTAGGACATGTGTGATTGTTGGAGAGAGAGAGACAGTGAGAGGGAAAGTGAGAAATCACCCTCCACGGGGATAGCCATGCCATAGTCTCTTCTCCTCCATTCTCCTCTTGGGATCATAGGCACACAGGCATATGTCTCTGGTGTGATATTCAAGTCACCAGGTCCGGGACTCAAACTGCAGTCAGCCATGTGGAAGTCTAGTAATGTAACCACTACACCATCTGCAGGCCCCCACTTACTGATCTTTTAACCAAGCCATCACTGACTGCAGGGTTCAACATACCTCTGTCTTTCCTGAAATACATCAAGAGTCCTAGGAAGAAAAGACAGAGGACCCACACCACTGTTATATCATTTTGTGTTGGTTGTACCTACCAGTGTCCCCGCCTCATACAGAAGAAATTGTGATGGAAACTCAGTTTAATTCTACATGGCCTGTGTTCCAGCATTTTGCCAACGGCTGACACATCTAGATGTTCAAACACTGGATGGATGAATAAAAGATTGTAAGACTTGGAGCTCTAGTTTATGTACAATTGGAAATCAAAAATGGAATTCCATGGAAAAATGGAATTCAAGTATGAGTTTATTTTGGTGCACAAAAATTTTGAAATCCATGCAGTTTTTTCATAATACAGATTTCTGAAAACTTTTTGAAGACCCCTTGTATTGTATACACATCTTTACCCAATGCTCATTGCTCTTAAAGCATAATTTTATCAAGACCAGCAGGCAGCATAGTGGTTAAGGTGCTGAACCCCCACATGGCCAACTGCAGTTCAAGTCCCAGACCTGGAAGCTTGAAACTCATGCTGGGTGCATATGTGTGTGTGCCCAAAATCCCAGGAGGAGAATGAAGGAGAAAACACTAATGTGGCTATCCCCTCTGTGGGGTGATTTCTCACTTTCCCTCTCACTGTCTGTCTCTCTCTGTCTCTTTCAGGCAAATACATGGGCTCTGTGGCAAAAACTTTTAAAAAATGCATTATCTTATCAAATGCACATTTTAAGATGACTAATCTAGATAAAGTGCTAAAGGTTCAGTAAAAATAGAATGTTAGTAACTCCCACTTGGATTTAATAGAACAAAGAAGCATATTGCTAAAATATATAATAAATAGCTATGAAAAAGCTTTCTATGACAGTACTAGTAACAACCTGTAAAATATTAGTCTAAAACTGCTGATCTGTGAGCCAATGCAAGTGGTTGCTCAGACAAAAATCGAAATGTATTTCCTATCCTGGGTTTTAAGAAATTCCTTTACCACCATCATGCGTTTTCATGATAAATGTGTAAGAGAGAACTAATGGTCGTAGGGTATGGTGGTCCTGGAATCACTTTCCAGGATTACTGTCCCTAGAATACATCAGGTAAAGCATTAAGGGATAATGCTAGACAATTTGTTTTTCTTCCTAACTCCTTGTCTAGAGTTTCAGAGCAAAAACACTAATAAAAGTAAGTCATCATTATGATGTCATTCTCATCATTTCCTTAGAAATAAACTAGAAAGTACAAAAAATATTTATAATGCACGACATCATCTATGTGCCTTTCCATTGCTCAAAGCTTGGATTCCATTTAGCGAGATTTCCTGTTTGTTATAAAGAACACTTTCTGTGCAAAATAAATCATGAAAGCTCTTTAAAAGCAAACTATCTTTGTAAATCGCATGTGCGCAGGTGTAGTTAAATCACTGTGGACCAAGACAATTGTATGGCCTGGTACAGCAAATGTATATAAAGATTTAAAAACAAATTTTTTTAAATCCACATTCTTGCGACAGTTATGTGTCACTGAAATGGCTTCATTATCTCAAACAAGCTCCAGATGATATCTGCCTACTGGGATGGCATGAGCCCTCGATGTCATTTACGACACACCAAACTTGTGGAAGATAATGTTCCAACGACATTTATGGTTGTAGTTTTGGGTGCTCCCACTTTAAACCCATAAAATGTCTATGGCCTTCATCCATATCCAATTTACAAGTAATTATAACTGAGGCAGAATCGGAGACGCAGGAGAATTGAAAAGTTCTGTGTGTATGAGAATGACTTCTCAACCCTTCCATGTAACTTCTTAGATGATGCATTTCCTTATTTACCCTCTTCGGCAACTGTTTCGTCTGGCAGAGTTAACGAATGTCTACCAGTTTACATAGTTTCTTTGACATTTAACATGCTCCCCATGACATGTGTCGTTTGGAGTATGAAAGGGACTGGGAAAAGGAACAAAAGTGCCTCCAGTTTCTTCAAATATATTAGAAGACATCATTCTTCTTCATAAATCTTAATATTTAGATTCCCAGTATGTTTTGGCAGCAAAATCAAACATTCCATTCACCCAGGATCGGGAAGGTCTTATCTCAGCACAGGTGGGCCTTTTTCCCAAGGGTTGGATGCATTCTACATTTTCACCTGTGGTCTGTCTGGGGCTTCAAAAGGGAATTTCCAATTAATTCTACACAAGGACAGTCTGTCAACCAGGACCAAGTGGGGACCCATTTAGCAAGGTACACTTAACTTTCTTTACCATTCCTGTTGCTACCCAAAGCCAAAGGAAGCAGAGCTTGTTTTTCTGCTTCAACTACAAGCTGCTCTAAGACAGACTCTTGCTTGGGCTGGGAGGCTGACTGTGACAGACACATGGTCCATGTCTAACCTTGTATGAGTTTATTAAGTAATGCTCCCAGGAGACAACAGAGTTGGAAGTCAGTGCTCATTCTAGAGCAATATTTCTTCAAATGTGTTCACAGGCTGGATGTTAGATGGTCATGGGATGGATTTTGCATGATTATTAGAGTCAGACAAGCATGCATTTGAATCCTGCTTCTGCCACTTATTACAATGATATATATCATTGGGAAGATAAAGAATTTCTTTATCTATAAAATACAGATAATCGTAGCTAGAGTATAGAAACACTGCAAGGGTTAAAGCAAACATATTTTGTAAAGCTTCTGAAAAATAGTGAAAGTTCCAAAAGGTGGATCCCCTCCCATCAAGTTAAAAGGTACATGCAAATTTAGTGTAAGGTATCATGTTTAGCTTCGGTGAGGCTGAGACGACCAACAGGCCAATGACAAAAAGGTGCCAAAAAATTACTAGGCACTTAACACACCTAAAGCAGTCACTAGGCTAAATGACTTCACGGCTTTGTCATGAGAAAGCGATGCAAATGATGTTGTGAAGAATAAAGACACAGAAAAGAACGGACTTCATTTAGGACAACTTTACACAGAACCAAAAAACTGAAAGGTGCTGGCTGGCTGGCCCTTTCCCATGCAGGACCCACTGAACTACGACAACATCTAATGGACTTGTTCGGTTCTTAGCTGTGGGAGGCTGAAACATCCTCCAAAAGCTTGGTAGGAATAATACAGATACATTAAAGCTTTGTACCAGCTGAGGGTAATGCATGAATGTATACTCCAAACCACAGGTGCTAGAGAAAAGTCTGTATAAAAGGCAGACTTGCTATTAATAGACACTAAATGTGGTCCTTCGGTTTTCTTCTCCACTCCAAAACACGCTAATTCTTATATCAGAAAGCAATGTAGCTTCTGGGCAGGACCCATGAGAACATCATGAGGAGTTACTGCGTTGGTGGCTGATCCCTAGACAGGTAAACACAAGCAAGGTTACCTCCTACTTCATGGAGCGCTAGCCAATGATAGACTGAGTGAAGATACCGATTACATAGGATGGTGGGGTCAGGTGGCTCGCAGTGACAGCACAACTGGCTGCACGTGGGAAGGAGCTGGGTTTGTGTCCCAGGACCTGGGCATACCAGGTGTGTGTGTGTGTGTCTGTGTGTGTATGCATGCCCATGATCCAGGCTGTCTAAGTTTGGATGTGAATGGTGTGTGAAGATCCTATTGGGGATGCCTGTCTTTCTTTTTCTTTGCCTTTATCTCTCTCTCATGGAAGAAATAAACTTTAAAAAACATTACATGAAGTGACAAAGCTGTGGTATATTCTACCCACCACCCTTCCGCCTTCTCCCTGAAAAAAATCAGTTTCTCTGAATACTTGGTCATTTACTTTATGCCAATCAGTCATGGAGCCCAAGAGATAAAGAGCAATGTCTGACCAGCAATGATTTGCGGAGAAATATAGGTTAAGCAGATTTCTTTGAAGGGCTTATGCTTCCATGCATGTTTTCTTTTTCTTTTTTAGAGAGTTTTTTGTTACAGGGTACATGTGCTTGCCGGAGAGACAGACAGAAAGCAGGGAATCACCCTCCAGAGGCCATGGCCATGCTGCAATCCCTTCTCCTCCATTCTCTTAGGATCTTGGGCACACATGTACCCAGGCCCAGTGTGCTTTAAGCTGCCAGGTCCAGGACTTGAACCGTAGTCTACTACACGGAAGTCCAACGATGGAACTATTATGCCACCTGCTGGTGTCTCCATGCATGTTTTCAAAACCTAAGTCCTTGCGACAGTTGAGCCCAGATGAGAGTGCAGTCAGAAAGCCCTGACAACTGTACAAACTGCTTTGCTAAGATTGCTGTAGTCTTAGGTTGTGCCAATAAATGGGTCTACTTTCTCATTCCTTTTTCTTCTTCTTTCCATTCATTTGCATCTTTAATGATCCTTTAATAGTTCATACAGACCAGGACCAGCAGTTGGTGTAATGGCTATGTCACTGGATTCCCATATAGTCGACCTCAGTTCGAGTCCCAAACCTGGTGGCTTAAACTCACACTGGGCGTGTGTGAGTACGTGCCCAAGATCCCCAGAGGAGAATGGAGGAGCAGGGATTGCAGCATGGCCATCCCCCCTGGAGGATGATTTCTCACTTTCTGTCTCTGTCTCTCTGTCTTTGTGGAGAAGGCACGTGCCCTATAGCAAAAACCTCTCAAAAAAAAAAAAAAAAAAGTAAAAAAAAAAGTTTATGCAGACTTAATATATCTTTTTTTTTTTTTTTTTTTTTTTTCAATTCTTGATAAATCACAGGTAAAAGAGAGAGGAAAAAAAGAGAAAGTGAGAGATTGGGGGAGAAAGCACCCGCCATGATCCACTTCGTCCAGTCGTCTACCCATCAGATCGTGGGCACTCCCACACTTGCCTGGTATGGTTCAGGCTGACTGGGCGGGGGATTTGAACCTCAGTCCCCATGTGGCTTCCAACTTCTCTTGAGAAGTGCACAGAGCTTCCCTAGGTCTACATCTTACTAGTATAAGTTATTAGAAATAATTTTTTTTTTTTAAGTACAGCTTACTTCAGATAAGCAGAGAGCAAATGCTTCCCCACTCATTTCTTTCAGGAACTTTTCCTACTTTTCCTTGTTTATCATATTTCAGACGTATCTTTCATCTCCTGTTCCTTCCCCATCCTAATTCTAATAGCATTATTAATGCCAAGATACCATTCTCTTTGGAGAGACACTGATTTAATTGTACTCAGGATCACAAATCAAAAGCTACTGTCTTTTAATCAGCCTTTATTGAACAACTTTTATGTATTTCTGATTAAAAAAAAAAAAACAAAAAACAAACAAAAAAAAAAACCCTTTGCAACATTTCCCCAAAGGCTGCTTCTCACTAATTTCCTGGCTCTTAAAAAAAATTCCTCTTCTGTAAGTTTGGTGTCATAATCATACTTCTTAAAGCCTCCAGGGAGGATACTGAACTTAATTATATTATGGCCACTGTAATTTGGTGGGTCAGCCACACTTACTTCCTTAACCAATTCATACGCTACTCAAGGCTAAAACAAGAGTAACCTCTCTTTATGCTTCAGCGACAAGCTGTTCCAAGAAAGCAGTTGTTTATAGTATTGAGAAACTGTTGCTCCAAGCCACATCCCAGTGTAATGTTCAGTTGGCAAAAAAGAAGGTTGTGTGTTGTTCTACAGGGAAATCTGCCTCATTCGACCACCCAAGAGGGCAGCAAAAATAAGTCACCTAGTAAAGGTGGTCTTTATACAAAGGTCAAACAGAACTTTACTGGAAACTTTGGGTGGACTGGAAAGTCCTGGCTTAATATAGTGAACTGCATAATTTAAAAAGTGCTCAAGTCTTACTGTATAAGTAAAGCTTATGGCGAGATCAATGCATACTCTACTGTGCTTTTAAAAGAAAAGTGATTAAAAACGAGGAAAAATGAAACAGGATAGTTTGTGTAACATATTACTTTCTAATCCTGAGACAACCCTAATCGTCCCTTCTTATTCCTGTTTTGTTTTTTTTTCCCTTTCTCTTGCCAGTAGTTATCTGTAGTGACAAGTACCTGATTTTCTTTCTTCTTTTTTTTTTAAGTTTGCTATAGGGTGCCTCACTCACGGAAGAGAGACAGAGAGAGAGAGAGGAGGCATGAGGGAGTGAGAAATCCCTCCCAGGGTGGGGGGTATCATCACACCACAATTCCTTCTCTCCATTCTCCTCTCAGGATTTTGGACATGCACAACCAATGTGATTTTCAAGCCACCAGGTCCGGGACTTGAACCACTAGTTGGCCATGTGGGATCCGGCAGCCTTAAGCTCTATGCTCTCTATTGGCCCCCTAATTTTCTTGGTAGAAAGGTGGTGAAGGTACTATGGAAACAGAAGAATAAGAGGAAGAGACTTGGCTATTGTGTCGCTTTCATCAGGCACAAGAGCCTAAGGCCATGATATTAAATTCCTCAACTTAAAAAAAAGGAAGGGTCCTTTCCTTTCCCATTATTTTGATTTCTAGTTTATTTGATGATCAGATATGTGCAGTGAATAAAATTTTATAATTTTAAAGTCGCTAACAATTGGATGACTGTATGTCCTGTTTTGGCTGGATACTGTTCTGGCCTATGTTCTAGTAAAACTATTCAGAGATTCTCTTTTCATTCTCAAAATTGTCTCAATCTGAATGAGAAATTAAATGGATACCCCTCTACTTTAATATGTACTTCAACTATTGAGGTTGGGAAGAAGAGGACAATTATACAAGTATACAGTGAGCTAAGAAAGTCAGGTTTCGGACAGCAAATGGAGCCAACGGCTGGTGTGCAGGGCAATGACACTGGTATAGTTGCTCTCCTCCAGGAGCGTATGGTTCACATGGAGGGGCGACCTCAGTGAAAGGTGGTTAGTGCTATAGTGACAGGGGAACTCAGAAGAGCATCGTGAGTGATCTTGTCTGTGTACAAGGCTGCGTTACAGTCAGCCTTCCACATTGCAGGTTCCACATCTGTGGAGTCAACCAACCACACACAGAAAACAACTTAATGGGGCCAGCAGGTGGTGTGGTGAAGGTGCTGGATGCTCACATGGCTGACCACAGTTTGAGTTCCAAACCTGAGAACTTAAAAATCATGCCAGGCTTGTGTGCGTGCATGCCCAAAATCCCAAGAGAAAAATGGAGGAGAAGGGAATGTGGTGTTTAACTGCTTAATTGTTTCTTAAAGCCTTAGTGTCAGCCTTCTAGAAAACAACCTCATCTGTATTTTGCTTCACACATAGAGATTGTGTTTTCTGAAAATAACTCTAATGAACAGTATTAACATTGCTTTTTCATGTCTCTCACAAAGTTGTCTGTTAAGAAATCCCATATGGGACCAGCAGTTGGCATAATGGCTATGTTGCTGGATTCCCAAGTAGTCGACCGTGGTTTTTGTCCTGGACCCTGTGGCTTAAACTCACACCGGGCGCATGTGTGTGTGTGTGCCCAAGATCCTGAGAGGAGAATGGAGAAGGGATTGCAGCATGCCCATCCCCCCTGGGGGATGGTTTCTTGCTTTCTGTCTCTCTATCTCTTTCTGTCTTTCTGGTGAGTGCATGTGCCCTAGAGCAAAAACCTCTCAAAAAAAAAAAAAATCCCATATAATCAAAATATCATTGAGATGTGAAGGCATCTCTTTCTCTCTCTAATGGACTTTATGTTTGCTAAGTAGTTTTAGTTTTACAAGGAAGTTGAACAGAAGATAAAGAGATTTTTCCGTTCATGTATCACTTGCTCCCTGTAATTCTCTTTTCTAACTCTGTTCTTTGGGGGTATTCTAAAAGATACAAATCTAACCCAGGGTGAATGGGTTAGCAAAAATAGGTACCATGTAGATCTTTGCTTTGTTTTCATAGAAAACCAGTGTGGTTTTGGATGGCTACTATCAACTGGAGTCCAAACTAGATGAGGGTAGAAAATAAGATTTGGGGGTGGAGAAGTCACATTTACATAACTTTTATTATAGTATATTGCTGTGACTGTTCTATTTTATTATTAGTTGCTATTAAACTCTTATTGTGGCCATTGACTAGTTAAACTTTATCATGAGTATTGTAGACATAGGCAAAAACATAGCATAATAGGGTTTGAAACTATACATGGTTTCAGGCATCCACTGGGGGGCTCTGAACCCATCTCTGGTGGATAAGGGAGAACTGCTCTATTTCCTTCGGCTATGAGGACCTGACAAAAACCAACAGGTATTGTCATTCTGAGACCAATTTGTCAGTCACGTGTCCTTGCCCTCAGCGCGTGCTATGAAGTACCCTGCTGTCTCTTGCTACTTCTCATTAAATTCGTCCATAGGGCTCCTCATGTATTTCTCCCATATTTCTAAGCCATTGTTCCTTGTCCCTCAGAAACACGAACATTCTGGGAAAACTAACAGCAAAACATCGGGCTTGTTAAATAATAAAGGTTAATTTTACAAATAATTCATTGTCGGTTATGGTTCTGTGTGACTAGCCAATCAGAGGCCAACTATTTTGTCTGCACAAGCTTTGGTTTCCTTGACTATAGAAAGTGAGGTTAGGTGACTCCAGAGGGCTCTCCGACCTCCAGCAGTTTTACGATTTTATAACTCAAGCTCATGGTGGTTAGTGACAGCTATTTTCTTTGAAGCTCAGAGGCCATTTTTGCTTAATTTCGCTTTCCCAATTCTGTCCCCAAAAGTTGATGTTCAGATCTGATTACCAGATAAATGAGATGCGTAAAGCACAATGGTATGATAATAGGTTCACAATACCATATATAAAACTTTGTGGGACCAGCAGTTGGTGTAATGGCTATGTTGCTGGACTCCAATATAGTTGACTGCGTTTCGAGTCCCAGACCTGGTGGCTTAAACTCATACCTGGCTGTGTGTGTGCATGCCCAAAGTCCCGAGAGGAGAATGGAGAAGGGATTGCGGAGTGGCCATCCTCCCTGGGGTTGATTTCTCACTTTCTGTCTCTCTCTCTGTCTTTCTGGTGAGAGCACGTGCCTTATAGCAAAAACCTCTCAAAAACAAACAAACAAACAAAAAATGAACCAAAAAAACCCTTTGCAATACAAAAGCATTTAAAAGCAAAAGCTTTTATAAATATATATGTGTGTGTATACATATATATATGTGTGTATGTGTGTGTGTGTGTGTGTGTGTGTATACATATACATATATATAAGTTCAGTGCAAATGATTTGTGAGCAAAACTAAACCTGAACTGTTATGAAGCCATTTATAATTTTTACTTGTTCCACTCAGGCTAAACACTCAGATGTATTTTCTGTAGAGGTATTAGTGTGTTTGAGTATGAGGTACTATTCTAGGACCTACCATAGTTGTCAGGTAATATATAATACATGGGCTATATATATATATTTTTTTTTTAAAAAAAGATTTTTGCTATAGGGTGTGTGTACTCGACAGAGAGACAGAAAGCAAGAAATCACCCCCTAAGGGGCATGGTCACACTGCCGTCCCTTCTTCTTCATTCTCCTCTGGGCATGCATACACATGCACCTGGTATGTTTTAAGCTATGGAGTCCAGGACTTGAACCATGATCGATTACATGGGAGTCCAGTGACACAATCATTACATCATCTGCTGATCCCACACAGAACATATTGACTTCATCCAATATGAAAATCCCTGGATTCTGAAACTTATCTAGTCTCAAGGGGTTATGTAAAGTATGGTGAGGGACGGTAAACTGGTAGATTTCTAAAGAAGACTTCAGTACTCTACTTCAGATTCCTATTTTGCATCTAAGAATAAAATATGGTACATGGTATTGTTTTCATGTGTTTCATGATACATTTATGTACCTTCTTTGAAAATTGGTCATTTTTATAATGCATCTTTTAAATTTTTTAAAAAAGAATGGTTTATTTTTTTAATTTCATTTATTTTTTAATTTGACCAGAGAGAGACAGAGAGAGAAAGGGAAAGGGAGAAAGAAAGCCTCCAGGTTTGGGACTTGAACCACAGTCAGCCACGTGGGAATTCAGCACCTTTAACCACCATGCCACCTGCTGGACCCCATCATCTTCTAAATTTTAGTTATTCAAAGAATTCAGTTAGAAGTTCTCATTCTTTGTTAAGAGTAAATTAAATTTTTATGCATTTTAGTATTTTTCAGGTCAATGTTGGAAACAATGAAACAACTTCATACCTTATAAGTGAATGAATAAATGGAAAGACAATTGAACCTGTTTAGAAAGTAATCCTGGGACACAAGTTCAAATACTGCCATTCTTCATCTTTCTGTCTTTCTAATGTTCTAAATATCTACCTGAATGTTTATAATTAGTTCTTTGGAACCTATCAATGTACAGAGACAAAATTTCTGGACTTTACTTAATTCCTCAGGGTCAATTAGAAATCCAATACACATTCACTCAATAAATGAATCCATCCATGAATGAATGGCAAACCTACAGCCATTTTTCCGGTGTGGAGCCAAGCTATGTATTTTACAGATCTACAAAGCAAAGACATTTATTAATAGCTTAGTAAGTTCCCACAGAGACCTTTGGAAAGATAGATTATCCTTCTGAGCTGAATTCTATAACTCTTTCAGCTTTTTGATGAAATAGAAAGTAGTACTAGAACCATCTTGTTGTGGTAGTAATCCTCTGGCCAGCTCTCTCCTGGACCTGGTGAAAAGCCCATTTCAAAGAAACAGGTCTTCTTATCATTTGACATAATCAAGTGTCAGAATGAACAGTGTGCCAGAGGGTCAAGGTGGTCAAATAAAACAGAAGAATCAAATTAGTTAAATGTTTTACATGAGCAAATTAGACACTGCTTTTAAAAGAAATGAACATGACAGACAACAGTATGTATGCTAAAGAAAATAAGCAGTAGTAAAGTATAGTGCTTAGAAAGGCAAGTTTTTAGGCAGAAAGACTAAAGGAAAAATCTGTCATCTACTTACATAACACTAGTCCTATTTAAAATTCCAACATATAAGACATAACTAGCTATTTTGCATTCAAAACAAAGGAACTAGTTTTGAATGCTTATTCTATGTAGTTAGCATTCATTTCAAGAATATTACTAGTTATGGGACCAGCAGTTAGCGTAATGGCTATGTTGCTGGACTTCCATGTGGTCCACCACGGTTCGAGTCCTGGACCTGGTGGCTTAAAACTCATGCTGAGTGCGTGTGCATGCGTGCCCAAGATCCCGAGAGGAGAATGGAGGAGAAGGGATTGCAGTGTGGCCATCCCCCCGGAGGGTGATTTCTCACTTTCTGTCTCTCTGTTTCTCTCTGTCTTTCTGGCGAGTGCACACACCCTATAGCAAAAACCTCTCAAAAAAAAAAAAAAAAAAAAAAAAAAAAAAGAATATTATCAGTCATGACAGAGGCTGTCAGTGAGAAGACAATGACTAACTTAAAGATTTTTCCTAATTGTTAGAGATAAAAGCATACATTCTTGGGTAGAGTCAGTATTCATGCTTTTCAAACTTTCTCATTTTCATTAAGTGAATAAACAAGAACAGATTTTAATATGCACATTAAATACCTAGCAGAGGCACTCTAACAGACTCATGAGAATATTCAGGAATGTCCTGCATATTTCAAAGCATAAAGAAATAATGACAATATTTCACTTAGAGTGTCTACAGCCCATTCATCATATTATAATGACTCAAGAGAAATTAAAATGTCATACTTGTTTACCAAAGTTAATTAAATTGTGCACAATGGAACTCAACATCATCGGAAAGAAAATGAGAACTTTATAGCCATGGAGGGTAAAACCCTGTAAGAATACATGTTGTAAAAGTGCAAATCCTTCCATTA
This sequence comes from Tupaia tana, assembly GCA_026018925.1. NCBI lineage: Eukaryota > Metazoa > Chordata > Mammalia > Scandentia > Tupaiidae > Tupaia > Tupaia tana. The sequence goes on from JAKSZU010000021.1 coordinate 12,004,951, forward strand.
GGCGGTTCATAATTTCTAGTTAAACATTCTGGAGGCAGGGCCCTATATAAGTGTTGTTCTTGCAAATTTGGATGCACACTGCCATGACTCACTAAGACATATGATTAATAGATAGAACTGAAACAGTTTTACAAATGCCTTCAAAATAAGAAGGCTATGAGCCGTGTAGCTGTGTTTCTTATGAGCCTGGTGATTCACTAGTGCTGCCTGGTGTGTACTTCATGGGTAAATCAAATATGAGTATCTGCACTTCCTTGTCTTAAAGAAGGCAGATACAACTAAGGAAGAAATTAGTATTATGTGAACAGTAAGAAAATTAGATATTAATTTGGCCTTGTAGCCTGGTGGTTAACAGAACCAGGTCCAATATGGCCAACTGTGCAGTTTGAGTCTTGGGCCCAGCAGCTTGGAAAACAAACCAGGAAAGTGTGTGTGTTCAAAATACTTTCAGGGTGAAGAAAGGGAAGAGAAGGGAGTGTGACATGACCACTCCCCATTGGGGGGTGATTTTTCCCTCTCCTTCTCCCTTTTTTTCTCTGGTAAGTGCATGTAACCTTTGACAAATTAATAAAAAGGAAAAGAAACGGGGGGGGGAAGAAAATTAGGGGTGCTATACCAAGTAAGACTTTGACTTCGATTGCTTTGTAATCCTTGAATGCCTCTAAAATACGTTGTAGAGGAAAGTCGAGTAATAAGATACATAGGGAGGGGACAGCCCCATTAACCTAGTAAAAAGGGAGCTGGATTCCACATGGCTAACCTCAGTTTAAATCCTAACCCCAGGGACTTGAAAAACACACTGGGTGTATGTGTGTGCATACCCCAAATCCCAACAGGATGGAGAAGCAAAGCAGAGACTGCGACTTGACAACACCTTATGGGGGGTTGCTTTCTCTCTCTCTCTCTCTCTCTCTCTCTCTCTCTCTCTCTCACACACACACACACACACACACACACACACACACACAAGTGCACGTTCCCTTTGTCAATTTAAGGGGGAGAAAAAAAGATACCTGGGGAAGAAGAAAGGCAAAATTGAATATTAAGAGCCTGGAACTTGAACTCTGAGCCCTCTGATTTGCTCAATAAATAGTGACTGTCTGTTGTTTAGACTGCCAAGTACCCACTCCCTCCTTCTCCAGTAACAATCCCCTAATTTTATTTTGGGGTTAGGGAGTTACTTCTTCCACACCTCTGTCTCAGTGCTTTGGGCTCTGTCCTTGGCTCTAGAGGAGAGCAGATGACCCAGGTCTGGCCAATATAGCAGTACATGGTCTGGGATGCCCAGTGGCCCAAGGTGAGTGTGCGGCTAAGCCAGGAGAGTCTGTCAGCACTGTTAGAGAAAAGCAGCGCTGGTTCCCCTGGATTTGCTAAACTGGTGGGACGAAAGCCTGAGCAAGAATGAAGCCAACAAAGGGGAAATTAAGGCCAGGAGTTGTTATGTTTTTTGATTAAACTCATCTGAATTGAGTTTCTGTTTTTCCAAGGATTTTTCTCCCTCTCCATTCATTTTTCAATTCTATTTAGATTCAGTTCTTAAGCTGCAATGCCCTCCAGACAAGGAGAAGCTCCCAAGTCCCATACAAAGGGAAGTAGGGCAGTCACAGCAGCTGAGTCGACGTTTGTCTTAGAAGCCAACTTGCTTACACAGGAGCCCAACACATCACTAAGGGCCGGGCGTATCTGTCCTCACTGTTACCATGAGAAGAAACTCAGAATTCCAGCTGACTACGTAAGATACCCTCTCCAACCTCCGCTTATATGTCCAGCCTGATCTCAGGCCCTTCATGGTCAGAAAGCTTTTCCTGCAGGAAAAACGTTCCTGCTTTCTGCCAGTAGTCTTCAAGAACCATTTCCTGTGTGAGGTGCACCCATTCTCAGATGCATGGAGTCACCTGTTCTTTCCTCTGGCATCTCCCAGACTTTGTTTACTCTTTGATTACAGCATGTACCAGGTGATTTATAGATTCTCTGCTTCTATTTCCGCTCCCTCATAACATTTGAGTGTCTTATCTCTTTGGTGCTTTTCCTACCCACCATTCATCATCTCTTTTCTTCTGGTCAAAGCACTCTGATTTTCCTCTGGGGAGCTGCCTTCCACAATTCAAGTCCTGGGTTTGGGGTGGGTTTCCGGAGATGGTGCCAGAGATGGGTCCTGTTCATTCCCACATCACATGCTATGAATGTGTCTCTTGGTTCCCGTTTAATGGTAATCCGATAGCAGGGCTCCAGAGAATGATAATGTAGAGTATGTGTGGAATGTTAGAAACCATCAATACTTCCATGTGAAACTTTTGACAAAACAAAAATAAACACCTAGTCATATCTAAGCAGGAGTGTACACATTGACAAAGGAGACTCGGGCAGGATTACAATAAGCAAACAGCATAAAGGTTTGCGTATTCAGGACCAGAGTATGGTGTAATGGTAACACTGCTGAACGCCCATATGGCCGATGCAGTTTGAGTACCAGACCCAGCAGCTTGAAGTTCATCAGGGCATGTGTGTGTCATGCCCAAAATCCCAAGAGGAGAATGGAGGAGAAGGGATTGTGGCATGGTCATTCCCCATTGGGGGAGGGGGGTGATTTCTCGCTTTCTGTCTCTCTGCATGTGTGCCCTCTAGAAAAAAAAAAAAAAAACTTTCAAGAAAAAAGGTTTGCATATTAGTCCCTCGATGCATTATCTGTTAGGTTGTCGGGAAAGTCATGACATATTTTTCTATGCAAAAATGCATCATGACTTTCCTGATGACCCACTATTTTATTCTAATTATTGTTTCCAAATTTGTTTCCAAATTGTGTGTTTGATTGTCATTTTCTTGAGTAAAATCTTCTTAGAAGTATCCACAAGTTAGGCCCACATTTACTGTTACTTACTACTATTATACTCTTTACTATCACATTTACTATTATGCTTTACTGTTTTTTATTTCCCAGATTCAAATATAAACAACTTAGGAGAAAGGGGGCAGGGCAGAGGGTGGGAGGAGAAGAGGACATTTTATTCTGAATTTTCTAGAAGCACATGCCTATGTAACCCCAACATTAGTGTCACCAATTTAGTGTTTTCTTATACTGTAAAGATTGCTTCCAGCCTGTTGACAACTCTTTGACCATCGGATTTCTCTCCTGGGTGGCATTTAAGCTATATTTAAAACGTACATATTGTTTACATACACTCTTGAGCCAGAACCTTTGGTTTATAGAAAAGAATTTGCTGGTTGGTCTCTTTCCCTCACCACTGAAAAATTACTGAAATTACACTAATTGCTTCTATGACTGCTTATTGTGGATCCCTCAAAAGGGCTGATATCAAATGCAAACCTTAGGCTCCCTGGCGTTGCTTCTGCTACAATCTAAAACATAAACCAAACAGATTACAGAAATATTCTACATTTAGTCTATGCATTCATATACCTAACCACTGTCTGATTAAAAAATTAGATAAAAAGCTTTTCATATTTAGTAATATTTTATGTTACCACACAATGTTTTATGTATATTCACGTACATATATACATATTTTTAAATCATGCAAAACACTTAAGGACAATGAAATGGAGTCACACAATATTTTTCTTTAGGAAAGGATTAAAAATACTGACCCATTCATGTCAACCAAAACGAATGGGAAATTAATGCCCCTTTGTATTTTACATCCTGCAAAACACATTATTTCTCAATGCTTTTGGTCTCCTATAGCCAAGTATGGCCATTTTTTTTTCATCCAAAAAGGAATCTAAATTCCTATGTTTGATAATTTTGATGTATATTGTCCTTAAAAAAGTACCATAAGAGACTTCTTGTAATGGAGACAAGAAAAACAACTGACAAGATTTATAATCAATAAGTAAACATTTGTGAAAAATAAAATGTACTCTGCGGTGATAATTCCTTCTTTCATTTCTCACGGTTCCTATAAATTTTCATGTGCTGCGATACCTTCACATGAGCCAAATGAGAGGGATGACATTTTCTGCAGTGTTTTATCAAGGTCCCCCAAGGCAGTCATAATGTAACTATGAGTCTGTTTGGAGTTGATTTCCATTTCAACTCATGAAATGTTTGGCATTTCGATGTAAATCGCAGAAATGAAATGCTTACTGGCAAGTTTCATCTGTAAGCTCAACAACACATCCGTGGTTAACACCATCTTCTAAGAGGGCCAGGAGAGGTCTCTTTTTTAATATGATACCCAACAATGCGAGACTTACTGCCTTTCAGAAATTTAGAATTAGAAATGTAAAGGTTAGATAAAGTTAAAGGTCATCCCCCGGCAGGCAAGAGGGTCCCAGCTCCCTACCAAGTTTCTAGCAGGGCTGCTTCCCTAGGGCATATCATAAAAGTAATTTACTGACAACTCACCTTACCAGGGGTCATCTGGGGCCTGGAGTCTTCTGGAATTCACTTTTAAGAAGCATGATTAAGTGGGGACAACTATTGGCCCTAAAGTATTTATGCTGAGAACGAATGTCTGTCAGAATTAAATTCTTTGTGTGTGGTGGTGTCAGACTTAAAAAGATGTGTGCCTTGATGAAAAGCACATAGATTCTATTCACCAAATTAAATCTTAAGATGAATATTAGGTAATTCATTTACTGGGTTTTTAAAACATACTCCAGTCATCCAAATAGACAACACAGCCTAATAAAAAGGAGACTGTACTAACTACATTAGTTATGTCCTTTTCAATCTTTGCTAGGATAGTTTTCTTCTCACAGTGAAGGAAAAATGGCATTCACATTATTGCAAAGGGAAATAAAGATGCCATAGAGAAAGTTGACTTTTGAAAATCATTTTTGCAAAAAAAGAAAAAAAAAACCTATTGGGCTGTCGGAAAAATCATGACGTATTTTTTTCTATGCAAAAATGCATCATGACTTTTCCTACAACCCAGTATTTCTGGTTCAAAGCAAATCTTTTGGTTTTCAGTTTAATTTTTTTTAAATCACTTTTGACATATGTGGTTTAATATTAGGGAGAGAGGGCTTTTGCACATTTCAAAAATGCTGAAAGTTAAAAAAATGTGTGCATTGGACAAAATTAAAACAGATTATTTGACACCGTGTGTGGGATACGGCTCTCATCTATACAGTGCATGGAAACGAATCTGGTACTTTCAACTGCACAGCACACTTCTCGGTAATAACAGGGGATGAGGCATACAATTTCAAGGAACACCCACAATGAAAATGATTTCTTCCAAACAGAGAATTGTTTTGGAATAAGTTAGGTTAATTGGCACCATGGGATTTCACTCAAGGACACACAGAGCCCTGAAATCCTTACATGCACGAGTGAAATGATCACGTGCTGCCCAGTTTTCCTCTTGCAGTTTTTCACGGGGAATGTACTCTATCCACAACCAAATTACCTTCTGGAGAGTCAGGCAAGGTAGAAAAGGAGACAGTTTTTGGCCAGTTTAACATACTGTCTGAAAGACTGATTTACTAAATGAAGTTATTTGTTCAAATGCCAACAAAAAAGAAGAAACCCACTGTGAATGTTTGCAAATGTTTTCTGTCTGAGCGTGAATTATGGGTACTTTGTTATTACGGTCATTATTTTGTACTTTAAAAACGTAGAAAGTTCCTACAACAATCTTTCCATATCCTCCTGGTTAGAGGTCTGTATTTTTCTTTTTTTTTTTTTAGTAGACTTTTTTTTTTTTTTTTTTTTTTTTTTATCATAGGGTACATGCACTTGCCAGAGAGAGAAAGACAGAGACAGAGACAGAGAGAGGGAAAGTAAGAAGTCAATATTTTTATATTTCATTATTTTGTTTTTCAAAGAGAGATTTTTTTACTATAGCGCATGTGCGCTTGCCAGAGAGACAGAAAGCAAAAAACCGCCCCCCAGAGAGGGATGGCCATGCCGCAATCTCTTCTCCTCCATTCTCCTCTCAGGATTTTGGGCACACATGCATGTATGTGTGCCCGATGTGAGTTTTAAGCTACCGGGTCCGGGACTCAAACCACAGTCAACTATGTAAATATGCCATCTACTGGTCCCTGTATTTCATTATCATTTTAATCCTTTTTGGCTTTAGGATTCCTCAATTTTGACCTTCTGTATACTAAATCTAAGTATAATTATCCTTTGAAAAAATAATCATCTGATTCTCTTTCTTTCTTTAAATGTGCATTTCCTTGGGAGGAATACCATGTGTGTATATCATTCAAGTAGTCTTTATTTGTGATTACCATATTATGGATTACCATTTATAACTGGTATAGAGTGAGCCCTCTTATTCACATGGCCACAATTGATATTTTCCTGTAATTTGCAACCTCGCACCGGATCCCATTAAACATCCTGTGTTACTAACAGACTGAGTTTTAACATTTGCACTTTAAAACTGTGGGAACGAAGATAGACATTTGGGAAATGCCATGTGTAAAAATGTTTATGTTTAATAGGGAAAAGTTCTAATCATTCCTTACATATTGACCCACTGAATGCTCAGTTGAAACTGTCAAGGAACCTCAGATATGACAGACCCTCTCGTTTTACAGGTGAAAAATGGATGCCCAAGTGGTAAAGTGGCTTGCTCCTGAGCACAAAGCAGTCAGAGAACAGCTTGAACTAGAAGTCAGTATTGTGCCTTGTATCCTCTACCTTCACTGTCATCCACCTGGACTCTGCTTTCAGCCCAGCTGCTGTTGATATCGTTTACAAAGTTTAAGTCAGATCAAGTCACTCTTCTGTTCAAACCACCCAATGCTTCCCCATTTCACTCATAGTAAAAGCCAAAGCCCTTGGTAGAAACTGTGAGACCCTGCATCACCTGTTACACACGTCCTGCCACCACAAACACAGAGATGCTCAACTCTGCAGCCTCATGTCCTCCCTCTACTCTCTTCTTCTTCCGTTAACTCCTTGTCAGTCTCCTCCCCAGCACACCAAGCACTGGCCCTTCAAGGTCATGGTATGTCTTCATCTTCAAGCCCAGGTTTGAAACATTTCCTGCCTGTTTCTCCTGCACATTCAAGACATCATCCTGCCATTAGTTGAAACCTGACGTCTCACTCCATCTTGAGTTACTGCAGCTTTCAAGTGTTTAATTGGAGCAGTGATAACCATGAGGAAAGATGGGCACAGGTATTTGCCAATGTGTGAAGGTGCCCACAGTGGCTCTGAGCTGAGCAGTGCTGACAGGATTTCTGTATCATTACAAAGGAGAAACGATCACCACAGAACAAAGTAAACCCCACGCTCTCAGCCTGGGCAGGTGTGGAGTCACGCAGCGTCTGAGGCACACTGACCATTTTACTGTAATTTTCTTAGAAACGGTTGGAGACTTACACTGCTTTCAATTTTACAGAATTATGGCGTAATAAAGAACAGAAGGTATTATGAGTCCAGTTCTCTGTCTCTAAAGATAAGAACACTAAGATCCCAGAAAATTCAGTCAGTAGATTGCTCCAAGTTGCTTGACTGCCTCATGGCAAAACTGGTGCTGTCACCGTGGTAGCACACCAATTCTATAGCCATTCAATGACTAGTTGTCACACACACCCAACTGAGGTGGGTATTACAGGATTGTATTCCATTAGGAATCAAAGACATTGATAATGGATTCAGTTACCTTGCGTTTTACTGAATAGTATCTTTAAAAAGTAATTCTTCTTGGGGCCGGCAGGTGGCGTGGTGGTTGGGCGTGTTGGATTCCCACATGGCTGACCACGGTTTGAGTCCCAGACCTGGCGGCTTGCTTTCTCCCTTTCCCTCTCTCTCTCTCCGGTCAACTTAAACGATAATAACAAATGGAATTGAGTAAATAAATCATTCTTTAAAAAATTAAATTTTCCTGGGCCAGCAGGTGGCTTAGCAATTATGTTGCTGGACACCCACATTTCTGACCACAGTTTGAGTCCCAGACCCAATGGCTTGAAATTCATGGTGATTTCTCACTTTCCCTCTCACTCCATCTCTCTCTCTCTCTCTCTCTCTCTCTCTCTCTCTCTGGCAAGCACACAAGCCCTAAGGAGTATACCTCTATAAATATAATAAGTTAATTCTTTCTAAAAATAAATAAATAAATAAAAATTAATTCTTTCTAAAGGAAGATGCTCACTTTTTCACGCCTATAAGAAAACTTTGGTTGTGTTTTTGTATGTTTGTTTTTAATCCAAAAGTTTTATCTGTATTGACATTTACTCTAAGCCAGAATTTTAAAAGTAGAGTCTTTGGACAAGGAAACATTGTCTGTAGGTTGCCTTTTGGTGGAGCAGGCCACATCCTCACAAGTCCCAGAAACCTAGCTAAGACTAGACCCAGGGGGAGGTGCACAGAAACCCTGGGTGTAAATACATTATGAACGTCCTTGGGGTCATCTGATCTTCCAAATCCCTGTAGACTTCAGAAGACATTTTAATGGTGACACAGGGTAAAACCACAGAGAAGAGAATGAGCGACACGCCTTTTTCCATCTCAGGTCACAGGCAGGAGTCCAGTCTAGGGTGGTAATTGATAACTTAGAACAGATGTTTGGTGACCTGTGTGTGGAGGGAAGTCGGTTCAAGTTTTGTTTCACTTTTCCTGAACAGGTGTGGTCACATCCATCCCCAAAGATATTTCACCGTGGGAGCATCACTACCAAATCTTTCATAGAAACCCTAAAAATTTAATGGGAATTAAATTCAGTTATCTCTTTATCCTCTTGAGAGAAGTGCTGTCCCAATTTTTTTTCCAACCTCAAGCATCTTTCATTCACATCGAATACTCAGTCCTTTTGACTTTAAAGGACTTATTCTGAACAGTTTCAAACTGCTGGCTAAGGGTTCTCGAGGAACAGATTTTTTTTCTGTTGTGTTCCCACCCCATCCCCCAACCCCCAGTCTAGAAATAACCTGAGGACAGATGTCATTTTATTTAAGTTTGTGATCCATTTGGATCAAAGGTGCTTCGGAATGAGAGGTTGGTTTAGAAACAGCTTATTAGAATTTTTTTAAAGTAAATAATTTAGCTGTTCTCAAAGTCAGAATATTCTTAAAGAGAAAGAATATTTGATATTTAAAGAGAATGTCCTTTATGCGAGAATTTTGTGGCCATAAATAAAACTTGATCCATTTCCATAACGTGTGTGTGTGTTTGTGTGTGTTAGCGTCAGTCTAATGGATGAGTTCTATGATCACATTACGTAATTTCAGAGCTAACAAGGATAGAATTGGTTTGGATCAAACTCATGGATGTTCTCTTTTTTGTTCTTTCTCTACTTCGTATAGGTATGATAGAGTAATTAGCACATATTTCAAGCTTCTGCAAATTATTATTATTACTTTACTATAGAACTCATGTCCAGGAGGAGAGAGAGAGAGAGAGAGAGAGAGAGGGAGTGAGAAGCCGCCCCGGGGGGAATGGCATGCTGCAACCCCTTCTCCATCCTCCTCTCAGGATATTGGGCACACATATATACACACACAACAACAAGAGTGTTCTTAAGCTATTGGGTCTGGGACTCAAAACGCACAGTCAGCCAAGTGGGATTTACCCACTTTAACTACCATGCCGACTGGCCCCAAATTATTGTTATAGGTTTGGGGATAAGGAATTGCACAGTATTTAAAATGAGCACATGGGTAAGTTACAATTCAATTGTATGTGGTATGCCCAGACCGAGTAACACAAAAATTAAAAAAAAATCACTAGATAAAAGATTCAAATTTGCCCCCCCCACACACACTTTTTCTTTTTTAGGTTTCTGTCACAGGGTATGAGCACTTGCTGGAGAGAGAGAGAGAGAGAGAGAGAGAGAGAGACACTGAGACAAACAGTGAGAAATCACCCCCTAGAGAAATGGCCATGCTGGAATCTCTTCTCCATTCTCCTTTTGGAATTTTGGGCACACACACACACGTGCCCAGTGTGATTTTCAAGCTGCCAGGTCTGGGACTTGAGTAGTGGTCAGCCCTGTAGGAGTCAAGTAACTTAACCACCATGCCAGCAGGTGGTTTTTACCTCCCTTTTGATGGTAGCTGCTCAGCATCACTGTGACCACGTTCATTGCCACCTGATTACAGTCATTCTGGGATAAAGAAAAGCTACACGATTTAGAAAAAACGTGTTCAAGCTTTTCTCATGATAACAGATTACAAATGGTCTTGAAAAATAGCACCTCTTTTTCTTCTTTTTGGAGAAGTTTTCACTATAGGGCGTGTGCGCTCGCCAGAAAGATAGAGGCAGAAAGCGAGAAATCACCCCCCAGAGGGGATAGCCACGCCGCAATCCCTTCTCCTCCATTCTCCTCTCGAGATCTTGGGCACAAATGCATACGCGCCTGGCGTGAGTTTAAGCCACCGGGTCCGGACGCGAACCACGGTCGACTACATGGGAGTCCAGTGACATAGCCATTACGCTAACTGCTGGTCCCCATTGTTTTTTCATAATAAATACCTTCAATAAACTTTTAGAAGACTCCTCATATATTATATAAATATAAAGATAAACTAAGCCTGTGACAAGCAATATGTTACCTAATCAGACTCCCAAAGTTGGTCACAGAAAGGTTGACACAGGTAACCAGAGAGTAGAGCAGTGCTACGCAACTGGATACACACAGGAAGGCCCCAGGTTCATGTCTCAGGGCCTCTCTGTAATGCCAGGCATGCACTTACATGCCCATAATCCAGGCAGGTCGGGCTGGGGTGGATGGCAGTGTGAGAACTCTGTTAGGGGTGCTTACCTCTCTGTTTCTCTCTCATAGAAGAAATAAAAAGGGGAAAAAAAAGTAGAAAATGTTTTCAAAAGAAAGGTCTACACAACGCAAAGCAAACTTGCTTATAGGTTTAGAAGACCTTCTATAAACGTTTGAGTCAATGTGATGGAAGGAGGGTTGATTATGACTGGAAATCCGAGAGGCAGGTAGTGGAGGCCATTATATTTACATACTTGTGTACCAGATCTTTGATATGTTACACTAAGTTTATTGAAGTGTGCCGTTGCTGTCATTTCACTTTCTTTTCTAGTGCCCTCTTTTCTGATTCCTTGACATGTTTTACTGATCTGTTTTTTCCAAAGAAATAATTGGTTGGGTAATACACTCTCTGTAACTTGGCTTTACATATTGCTTTGATCGCAATCACACCCAGTCCCCTCTCCCCCACCCCGTTCCTGACATTCTAAATTTGTGCTTTGAGCAATTGTTCCTAGTGGGCAGAAAAATAAAATGCACCTTCTCTTGCAAATTCTGTGATTTGTTAATTCTATGGCAGATTGACACAAACCTGGTTTCAAAATGAATACACAAAAAAGAGACCTGAATTACCATAGCATCTAGGTTGAGAGAAACTAGACCAGGGCAAGGCGGTTCTGATGAGGGCTTGCTGCACTGTTAAGGGGCCAGCTCTTTGTGCTTAATCACCTTTAGGCATGTGCTGAGAAACTTCAGAACTGGAGCCTTTGCACAGGAGTGGGTAGCCATACTGTGTACCTGCTGTCCAAATGTGATCCTCTACAAACGAAGGTATCGTAGACCAGCAGGTGACATGGTGGTTAGCGCTGGATTCCCACATTGCTGACTGAGGTTAGAGTCCCCAGTGGCTGGAAAATCACATTGGGTATGTGTGTGCATGCTCAAAATCCCAGGAGGAGAATGGAGGAGAGGGGATGGTGGCATGGCCATCCCCCCTGGGGTGGGCAATTTCTCATTTTCCCTCTCTTTGTCTCTCTCCAACTAGCACACTCACCCTATGGCAAAAGCCTAAGGAGGAAAAAAAAAGAAGAAAGAAGGTACTGTTCTTTAGAAACACATATAAATTAAAAATAAATCCTAGGGTTATCTTTTTGGGGTAAAGACAATCGAATATCCACATATCCATCAATATAATTGTGTCTCCATGGAAGTACTGCATAATTTCATTGCAAATGTTGACACAATCACAATTTTCTTTCTCTCTTTTTTTAAAGCATTATTTTATTTAACTTTATTTATTTGTTTGAATTTGACCAGAGAAGGACAGAGAGAGGGAGAGTGAGAAGAAGTGAGAAATTAAACTACCAGGTTCAGGACTCAAACTGTGATCGGCCATGTGGGAGTCCAGTGCTCTTAACCACTGCACCATCTGCCAGACCCCACACACACAAATTTTCTATAAGGTATCATTTAAGCCCATTTTAAGGTGGGAGGTTTAAATATGAGGGAGCAAAACTAATAGTGACCACTAGCTTCCAGGGGTGTGGGCATGTTTTCCTCTCTTTTCCATTTTAGTTTGACAGATGACACAGCAAATATACAAAGCACTTCACATTTACTTAAGATCAGGCACGCCAAGTGTTAGGTGCAACTTTTGACTATCTCTATTCAACAGATGAAAAGACTAAGACTAGAGAGCTAAACTATCCCTGTGCCAAACAGCCAGTACCGAGTGGCAGGTGCAGTGGATCTGCAGACTCAGGTCTGCATGCTTGACTCTAGATCCTAGTCCTCAGCCTCCTTGCTGAGCCTGAGAACATGCACTGCCACCTTCTTAGTGGCTGAACAGTTCCCTAGTCTGTCCTCTCAGGGGAGTTCTGCTTATCCACGCTGTATACAGCCTAGCTCTGAGGCTGAGAACACGTTGGCCCATCTGCACTTGAAATCCAGCTCTTGTACTCGCTAGCTGTGTTATCTTGGACAGTTTACTTGACTTCTTAGCCTCGGTCTCTTCATCTGTGAGATGGATATTAACACCTGTCTCTTGGAGTTACTGTAAGAATTACAGAGGTCATCCATGTAGTCATTTAACAAAGTAGGTAATTGAAAAGTGGTGGCTGTGATTAATGAGAAAGAAAGCCAGAGTATCCTTGCCAACAACATGGCTTGCTTGAAGTCTTTAGTATTGGACCAAATGGTACACTTAAAATGTACAAAGTGGGGAAGCCAAACGGTGGCATGGTGGTTAAGGACCTGGATTGCCACATGGCCAACTGCAGTTTGAGTCCTGGACTCAGCGGCTTGAAAATCATGCCTGGCACGTGTTCATGTGTGCCTAAAATTCCAGGAAGAGAATGGAGGAAAAGGGATCCTGGTGTGACCATCTCCCCCAATGGGGAGGGGAGGAAGTGATTTCCTACCTCTCATTGTCTCTCTCTGTCTCCTCTGGTGAGTGCACGTGCCCTGTGGTTAAAAAAAAATAATAATAAAAAAAAATAAAAAAAAATAAAAAATAAAAAAATTAAGTGTTCCCACCACCACAATAACAAAAGACTGTAATATGGAGAAATAAAAGCTATTGAGGTGACAGCCTGTGGCTTGGTGGTTAAGGTGGCTGGATCTCATGTGACCAACTGTGTGGTTCAGATCCCAGACCCAGGAGCTGGAAAATTTTACTTAGTACATGTGCATGCCTGCCCAGAATCCCAAGAGAACAATGGAGAAGGGATTGCAGTGTGACTATCCCCCATTGGGGGGTGCTTTCTCACTTTCTCCCCATCTCTCTTTGAGTCTCTCTCCTGTGATTATGTACACCCTATAGCAAATTTAAAAAATAAATAAATAAAGGAAGGAAGAGCTATTGGATGTCTTTCAAGGAAATGTAGTATCTCTGCCATTTAGAGAGAGTTTTATCAGCTCTCACACTATTATTCCTCTTTCTTTTCATGAAATAATACAGCTGCTGGAAAGCAATGACCACTTACATCAATAATAAGGCATTCTCTTTCCTTTCAATCATCAGCAAAAGTCTACGAGAGATGGTAGGTACCACATTCAGTAGATGCCAAGACTTTTTTTTCTAGGGACCAGATTTCTTGGTTTTTCACTTGTTTGAAACGATTACCATTCGGTTTCTCAGATTTACAGCCTCTATTTCCTTTACCCTCAAGTCTTAGGTAAATATAGAGACACTAAGGTAAAAACTTTTCTTACCTCAGCTGTGACTTATGGGACCTAAAATGTAGGAGAAGGCAGGCCTTTCTCTGCTCGCGCAGACAACAATGTGCCATGCTAGTAAAAAACATGATGCATGGTGGGAAATAAATTACAGACAAACTGGCCGAAGTTGGCACAAACCATATACATATTCACATTTATATTTATGAAAAGATTTTATCAATAGAACAGCGAAGTCCAAAATCATGAAAGAACACCAGAAGTGAAAACTAACTTAATCAAAGAGAGGATGAGACTGTGATTATTTCACACTACTAAGAGCCTTCTTTGCTATAAAACCTATTTTTTTTTCTCCATGGGCATTCATGATAGATCTACAATAAGATGAAACTTATTTAAAAATAGAAAATGTCAGTTTTTACAGAGCACGTTGATGGAAAGTGGCAGCAACACTCAATGGAATAGCGATATTTGAGTTTAAAGCTACGTTGTTACTACCTTGATAGTAAAAATATAACTGTACTCGAAAATTTTACTTGCAGGTCTACATTTTTGTTTGCATTTTAACGGAATGGTCTGTAACCAGAATTTTATAGTTAAAAACAAAAAGAAAAACAAAACAAGAAAGTATCTTAAAGTTTTTTTGTTATAAAATGGCTTCTACCACTTCCAGAATGAATTAATACTTCTTTCTACCAATAGAGCAACTCTCTTATAGATAAGGTTTAATACTTCAAAGCAATACTTTAATAGATCAAAAACGTTTAAAAGGACATGCCGTATAAAAACAATTCCAGAATGGCGATTCTTCTATTATAATTATTGAATATAATTTGCTGCTTTTATTCAACTGAACAGACATTTTCTTATAACCTAAAGCCTGCTTAAAAGCAATTAAATCAATTGTTCAGAGAAAGTTTTGATCCATGGCTCAATTAGCATCCTATGTATAGATGAGGGGGGGTCTTCAAAAAATTTCATGGAAAATATGTATTATGAAAAGTCATGCATGGCTTTCCAAACTTTTCCCATAAAAATAAACTTGCACTTTAATTCCATTCACCCATAAACTTTTCAAAGTCCCTTGCATATGTACATGCCATGTTTTTGATACGACTTTTGAAAAGCAAATCACTTTTTTCTTCTGTGTTGATTCATTGCACTCGAGCCAAACTACGCTAACGTTCATGGGCTGCCATAAGATGGCAAGTCAGAGATGGAAAAATGTGGAAGGTTAGATCCCTGACAAAGCTCAGAAAAACAGGACATCAGCTCCAATGGGTTGCCGAGCACTTGGATTTCAGTAAACCTCCGATGTTCATAAGCATGCATGTGATTTACAAGCATGTGAAACCAGAGGCTGTCCCTTAGGGCCTGCCCTGGTGGACCTCGCCACATGCTCCCGTGACTCTAGGGCACCAGGACCGCTGTCTCTCAAGAGCCCCACCTCAATGGGCTCAGTCACCCGGACAATCGGCAGCTTTCAGCCTTATGTCCTTTCCTCCCCTGCTAAAAGAACTGCTTCAAAAAGCATCTTTTGAAATGAGGACCCAAGTAGATAGAGAGGGGCAGGAGTCCAGTGACACTTGTTCTGACGACAGGCAAGCCTTTCACTTTGTCTGCTGCATGCTGCAGGCCGAGGGTTGCCGAGGATGTGGAACCTCTCTGTCCTCTGACCGCTCACAGCAACTGAGTGGCAGAGGATGGTGCTTGCTAGCTCCCTGGAGGAGCCACCCTGTAGGTAAACGGTGTGGGCTTGTCCTTCCTTCTGCCACATGTGAAGCTAAGGCTGACTGATGGGTCCCTGGTGGTCAGGGTGATTTGGTGAAATTACACTCCAGCACCTTCCATTGTCCTTGCCATTTTTTTTTTTTTAAGGTTTTTGCCACAGGGCATATGTGCTGCCCAGAGAGGAGAGAAACAGAGAGACAGTGAGAAGGAAAATGAGAAATCACACCCTGGAGTAATGGCCGACCCAAAATCCGCTTTCTTCCATTCTCCTTCTGGGATTTTGGGCATAGTACACAGGTGCCCGGCTTGAATTTCAAGCCAGTGGGTTCAAGACTTGAACCACAGTCAGTCAGGTGGGAGTCCAGTGCCATAAACAGTATGCCACCTGCTGGGTCCACCCCCCCCGCTATATTTTTAACAAGGGTTTCAGATATAATGGCTAATGACATATTTTAGGAACAGAAACAATAACAATTTTGCTAGTTCACTGAATGCCAGATTCCAAAATGAAACAAACACAGAAAAATTAGCAAGTAGAGAGATCTTCCAATTTGAATTAACCATTGAGATGCTTCCAAATTTTATAGCAAGTGTCTAACATGCTGCCAGAATGAGCTACTTCCTCACTCAAACTGAACAAGTAATGTGTACAAGGGGACTCAAAAAAGTACTTGTAAAAATGGAATTAAAGTACAAGTTGTGCTAGCATGTGGCCTGGGGATTAAGACACCTGGATCCCACATGGCCCACCACGTGATCCGAGTCCCAGAACTGGGGGCTTGAAAAACATGCCAGGCACATGGGCATGCATGCCTCCAATCCTAAAAGGAGGCAGACAGGGGATTGTAGTGTGACCATGTCCCATGGGAGATGCTTGCTTTCTTGATTTTGGCACTCCTACCCCAGCTTGGTAAGTACACGTGCACTCTGGCAAATTTGAAAAGAGGAAAAAAAAGTATGAGTTTATTTTGGTGGGAAAAAAAGTGAAATCTATGGATAACATTTTTCATATGACACATTTTCCCTGAACTTTTTGAAGACCCTCGTAGAGCGTCTCAGTAAATGACAAAAGGCACAGGGCAAATGACAACAGGTGTCCACTTACTAGTTCTCAAGGTCATTAGGAACAGGACTTGGTGTAGACTGGGCAGTGAAAGTGTGTCTCATTCAAAGTGTAACTGACCCAGAGGTTTGGCTTTATCTGGATGAGTGGTTTGCAAATTGGCTACGCTTGAAAACATATCAATACCTGAGTGGCAAACACAGGCATCATGATTTAATTTGACTATGGGCAGTTTTGAAAGCTGCTGCTTAATTATACCATGTGGTCTATCATCCCCCAAAACTTTAGACAGATAATGCTAGTTCTAGTACTTGCCAGAAACCCCGATTTGGAATTCAGGTGTATGCTCAATTTAAAGATTTCAAATCACTCAGCATCCTGACGAAGTGTTTTTAACCTGGAGACCCATAGTGCAGCTTTTGTGATTTTCCCCTTTTGGAATTAAACAACAATATGGCAGCAATAACTAACAATGCTATGCATGCACACACACACACACACACACACAAGAAAAGACTGACTCTCACTGTGGCCATTCTTCATGGTGTATGTATTTGTGATTAGCCTGTACACTGCACCATCATCAAAGAGCCATCAAATCGCTACATATTTTAAAAACATATTTCTGACTTAATCTTTTTTGTTCCTGAGGGATTTTGGCTATAGGGCACGTGCACTTGCCAGAAAGACCGAAAGAGAGAAATCACTCCCCAGGGAGGATTTTCACACCTCAATCCTTTTCCTCCATTCTCCTCTTGGGATTTTGGGTGCACGCGTGCACACAGACACACACACACATACACACACACACACACCCAGCTTGAGTTTCAAGCCACTGGGTCCAGGACTTAAGCTACGGTCAGCCATGTAGAAGTCCAACACCTTAACCACTATACCGCCCACTGCCGCCCCCCCTACTTACTCTTTAATCTGAACTCCACAACTTATTTCCTATAGCAAAAAGAAGCCCATTCTTTAGCCTGTGCTTTGCATTTCTGCAGATAACTCATGCTCCGTGAACTATACACAGTGAAGCCCCCAGGGTGCTACCATCTTCGCATCTCCCACAATTAGGCAGCCCAGTCTTGGTGTTGAAAAAGATGACCCATCATTTGAAACCTAATTAGAGTTGTCCATGTCCCTAATGATTGGTTCTTTGCCGATGGCATTCCTCTAAGCAGTCATAAAAATCAGGGTTGGGAGAGAGAGAGAGAGAGAGAGAGAGAGAGAGAGAGAGAGAGAGGATTTTGCTATAAGGTATGTGTGCTCCCGCATGGCCAACTGTATGGTTCAAGACCTGGACCCAGTGGCTTAAAAAAACACACTGGGGGGAACCAGCAGTTAGCATAATGGCTATGTCGCTGGACTCCCACGTAGTCGACCGCGGTTCGCGTCCTGGACCCGGTGGCTTAAAACTCATGCCGGGCGCATGTGCGTGCATGCCCAAGATCCCGAGAGGGAGAATGGAGGAGAGGGGATTGCGGCGTGACCATCCCCCCAGGGGGTGATTTCTCGCTTTCTGTCTCTCTGTCTCTCTCTGTCTGGTGAGCGCACGCACCCTATAGTGAAAAAAAAAAAAAAAACTCTCAAAAAAAAACAAAAAATCACTGGGCACGTGTGCGTGCATGCCCAAAATCCTGAAGAGAGAATGGAGAAGGGATTGTGGTATGGCCATCTCTTCTGTGGGTGCTTTCTTATTTTCCCTCCCCCTCTGGTGAGCACACATGCCCTGTAGCAAATTTTTTAAAAAATAATCTCTAAGGGATGCACCATCAAAATCAATGCTATGAGCACTTCCTGAATGTGTTGGTATCTATCCCATCCTCCCAACAGTAGCCTCTTCTATTTTATTTTTTTGGAGAGGTTTTTTTTGCTATAGGGTATGTGCGCTTGCCAGAAAGACAGAGAGAGACACAGAGACAGAAAGCAAGAAATCACCCCCGGGTGGATAGCCACACTGCAATTCCTTCTCCTCCATTCTCCTCTAGGGATCTTGGGCACACATGCACATGCGCCCGGCATGAGTTTAAGCCACCGGGTCAGGGACTCGAACTGCAGTTGACTACATTGGGGTCCAGTGACATAGCCATTACGCTAAGTGCTGGTCCCAGTAGCCTCTTCTAACACTTCCAGTTCAGAAGTTCCACATAGTTGTAGGAAAATCCACTGAAGGTGGTAAAGATGTGCCCTCATTAATCATAATATACACTCAAATATCCATGTGATGGATTCATTTTTTTTAAGAATTATTTAATTTTATTTGTTGTTTATTTTTTAATTTGACCAGAGAATGGGAAAGTGAGAAGGCAAGCCACCAGGTGCAGCACTCAAACCACCGTTGGCCGTGTGGGAGTCCATCACCCTAACCATCACAACACCCGCTGGCCCCATGTGATGATTTTTTTTTTTTTTATCTTATGTGCCAAATAACTACAGAAATGGAAACATTGCATTTTAAAATACAGTATATCGGAATAATGGATTTTGAAGTTTACTTTAAATCCCAAAAGCTCTCTCTTCAAGAAAGAGGTGGCCATAATCCATAAATTAACTTGTAAGTTTGGTCCAGTTTTGCAGAATTCCTAGAAGTAGTGTAGAACCATGGCACTGTTATGTCCTAGCTTGTACAATTTGATTGCATGGTTAAATGTCTCCATGTCACAATATCCTAATTCCTATTTAATGGGAAATAGAGGAACTCTGAGGTGACCCTCATGTAAATGGCAATCATTCAGCAAGCAGTTGAACTGAACTAGAATAGAAACAACATCAATTTTTAAACTATTTTTACAACAAAATTTCCAAGTATTCTGAACCTCTTTAAATCCACATTGATCACAGATATATTTTAAAAAATTTTATTTATTATTATCATTTTTTAAAAATTTTCAATAGGGCGCATGAGCTCACCAGAGAGAGCTAGACAGAAGGAGAGAGAAAGGGAAAGTGAGAAAGCAAGCCATCAGATCCAGGGTTTGAACCATGGTTGGCAATATGGGAGTCCAGCACCCTAACCACCATGCCCCCTGCTGGCCCCAATCACACATATCTTTTTAATGTCAACATTTTTACTCAAATAGTACTTAAAAACTCAATTATTTAAGAATATATTGTAAGGCAAATTGGAAATTACGATATATATCCTCCAACTCAAGTTATGCTCTTCCAATGAATTAAGGACTTCATTCATCATAAGGTTAAAGAATATGTACAGGAATGATAAATAACATTATTTCTAATGTAAAAAAGAAAATACAAAGTTATCCTACCTGTGTCATAATGAAGAAATGGAACACCCACCAAAAATAAAAACTAAATTTTTGAGAAAATTTCCAAATCTGGGAAAATTCTCATGATATACTGTTAAGTGGGGGAGGGGGAAGCTTAAAAATGCATATATGATTTGATTTCAATTTTGTTTTAGAGCTGCTAAGGAAAAAAAGCTAAAAGAAAACATGTTCTAGGGCCCAGCAGTTGGCATAATGACTATGTCACTGGACTGGCCAACTGCAATTTGAGTCCCAGCCCAGAGGCTTGAAAAACACGCCATGGGCATGAGCATGCCCCAGATCCTGATGGGATGAAGAAACGGAGGAAAAAAGATTAAGGCATGACCATATCCCACTAGGGGCATTCTCTCTCTCTCTCTCTCTCTCTCTCACTTGGTCCAGATGGCAATACAAAAAGGATAGCTAGTTCTTCCCAAGCCATACTGTATTCTAAAATGGCTTCCTTCTTTCCTTCCTTCTTTCCTTCCTTCCTTCCTTCCTTCCTTCCTTCCTTCCTTCCTTCCTTCCTTCCCTCCCTCCCTCCCTCCCTCCCTCCCTCCCTCCCTCTTTCTTTCTTTCTTTCTTTTCTTTCTTTCTTTCTTTCTTTCTTTCTTTCTTTCTTTCTTCTTTCTTTGTTTTCGCTATAGGGCACATGCACTCGCCAGAAAGACAGAGAAAGAGAGAGAGAGACAGAAAGCGAGAAATCACCCCCCAGGGGGGATGGTCACGCTGCAATCCCTTTTCCTCCATTCTCCTCTCGGGATCTTGGGCACGCACGCACACACATGTGCCCGGCATGAGTTTGAGCCACTAGGTCCAGGACTCGAACTGTGGTCAACTACATGGGAGTCTAGCGACATAGCCATTATTCCAAGTGCTGGTCCTTAAATGGTCTTAATTCTAAGACCACAATTTGCTTTATAGATTATTACTACTAATAACATACTGTGTTACTCCCGTGAGACAAATATGACAATAATTTTTAAAGACAGGTTATTTAACATGAGGACTAGCATTAGGAGATCAACAAAGAGGCCAACAGATGTGTTTATATATTATAGAGATGGCTAATTTTAGTTAAAAATATTTTACTTACCTGTAAAAACATTGTAGAAGGAAGTCGCAATATAATGAGCCTTTTTTTTTAATGATATAGACTCAAAAACAGATTCAGTAAAAGAAAGATTTGCAATGGTCAAAATAACCAAAAGGCCTTTTCCTTTCCACTAGAAAATGCTGATAGGCAATCCTAAGTGTTATGTCCATTAAACAATATTTAAACAAATACTTTATGAAGCCAAAATTATTAGTAACATTTTTAATTTGCTAGATGACACATGCAACTGCCTGGAGAAACAGAGAGAGGGAAAGTGACAAAGCACCCTCTAGAAGGCATGGTCACTCTATAGTCCCTTCTCTTCCACCTCTTCCTCGCTTCAAGATTTGGGACACACACACACACACACACACACACACACACACACCTGGCATGTTTCTCAAGCTGCTTATCCAGAACTCAGACCACCCAGTCAGCCATGTGGGATCCAGCCACCTTACTCACCAGGTCACGGCTGGTCCCAAGCCCAAATTATTTTAAGTGTGTAAATTGCTTGGAGAAAGGATGCTGAAATATCATTCCAATTGCATTGCTTAGCAGCCAGCAAATAGCATAAAAACCTAATGTCATTGTTTTGATTCACTTGCTATATTTATCTTATTTTCTCTTTCAATATTCTTTCTTGTATTGCAAAGAAATGCCTTCTGTGAGGCAGAGGACACTAGAATAAAATTTACATAGCTGGAACAAAGATAAAGAAAAGGTAAAAAGCCAACCTTTATTCCACTTTGAACAAGTTTGTGAATGTCCAAGTAAGGCTCCTTGAAAATTTCTCCTTCAGGTGTAAGTATCTTCACATAGCCTTCTTTTTCCAGAATGAAGAGACGGTGTGAGCCGTCCCCACTGTGCAGGGCGCCGACGGGCTGCCGTAGCCCACTCACAACCTCCTGCATACAGAAGCAGTTGTGTTTGTGCTTTCTAAAGAAAGGAAAGAAAACCAGTAAGCTTCCCTCGAGATGAAGGAGGTAAAGGATGCCCTAAGCATCCTTTTCAAAATATGTTTCTTCTGGGACCAGCAGTTGGCATAATGGCTATGTCGCTGGACTCCCATGTAGTCGACTGCGGTTCTAGTCCTGGGGGTGATTTCTCGCTTTCTGTCTCTGTCTCTCTCTGTCTTTCTGGTGAGTGCATGCACCCTATAGCAAAAACCTCTCAAAATAAAAAGTTTCTTCTAAGAATCAATGGTTTTGAGAATCCTGAAGTGCTGCTAACCTGAGGGTCACAAGAGGATGCTTTTAGATTTTTTTTCTACTGGAAAACAACAAAACACCCTTTTATCAGAGAGTAAAATAAAGAATCAAAACGTGTATGTATTTTTAAATTTCATATACTCGTTATCTCATCTACCAGAGACTGTAGTTAAAATTAGATTTTACTCACAATAATTAATTTTTTTTCTTTTTTTAAGAGAGGTTTTTGCTATAGGGCACGTGCATTCACCAGAGAGACAGAAAGTAAGAAATCACCCCCCAGGGAGATGGCCACATCGCAATCCCTTCTCCTCCTTTCTCCTCTTGGGATTTTGGATATGCACACACATGTGCCCAGCATGAGTTTAAGCCCCAGGGTCGAGGACTCAAACCGTGGTCGACTACGTGGGAGTCCAGCAACGTAACCATTACGCCATCTGCTGGTCTCCACAGTAATTAAATCTTACAAAAAGGTACTCAGAAAGTTGTAAGATCTAGGTACACATATGTGATTGGCTAATACTAATTTTGTTGAGTATTTTTGAAGCAGTATAAGCGAACAACAGTCATAAAATTCATGCTTAAAGCTATACTCATAGAATTCATGAGTCATGGAGAAGACAAGCTCCTAATAAGATTAGTAGTCTAAGTAGTCAAAGCATTTGAGCTACAATTTTAGGGAAGAAAACTAACAAATAGGGAAAAAATAAAGCATCTGGAGGGTAGAGCTACTGAACATCAACTCAGACAGTTGATTCACTGTCAAAATCGCAAAATTGGTCAGTTGTAAAGATGACCTGTAAAGATTAAATAGCATTTATTATTATGAACCTGTTGATCTCGTCCACTTTGTCATATTCTTCCATCTGATCCAAGTAGTTAGATGCTGGCCCTCGGACTTGTTTTCTTGGAAAATCTGGAAAGCACAACCCACCATCTTTTTTTGCATAGTAAAAGCAAAACTCATCCGCAGTTGTTTGAAGGAAACCTTTAACAAAATGTAAAAAAGACTCATTAGAAACATTTACTGTCATCGGAAAACTGCCTCATCTGAAAGGTAAGCTATGGGAAAAGAAAATTTTTAGAAACTCTATGATTATTCTGGGAAAAAAAATGACCCTAAAATAAAAAGAAAAAAAAATTGGCAGGATTCTCATTTCTTTTTAAACCAAACTCCAGGAATTTGCAGTAAAAGTGAAATATTGTGCTATTTTAAAAAGCTTGTATGGGGCCAGCTGGTGGCATAGTGGTTACATCACTAGACTCCCACATTACTGACTGCAGTTTGAGTCCTGGACCCGGTGGCTTGAAATGCATGCTGGGTGCATTTGTGTGTGCCCAAAATCCCAAGAGGAGAATGAAGGAGAAGGGATTGTGGTGTGGCCATCTCTGGGGTGGGGGGGGTGATTTCTCACTTTCCCTCTCTCTGTCTCTGTGGAGAGTGCATGCAACCTATAGCAAAAATTTCTCTCTCTCTCTCTCAAAAAAAAAAAAAAAAAAAGACTTGTATGAAATACATGTAGGACCCATTAGCATTTGTAACTCTCTGTAAGCCTTTCTAGGTATCATGCATACCTGTAAGCTTGTCTTCTCACTTTTTCCCACTAGACTAAATAATTCCCCCAAAAGAACAAATTGGACTTGGAGAGAAGCCATCAGTGCCAGTTTGGGTCATTTTACAGATCTTTTGGTATTGCCAACTCACATGTGATTAAATAATAAATCTAACAACTATCACAAGGTCATTATCATAAACTGCCTACTCACTACACAATAATGGAGCAATAAACTCATGATATTAACAGTAGCCCCCATTATGAAGCCCGTACATACTTTTATCCTGCATTTCATATACAGCAGATATGGATTATTCTGTAGGACAAAAGTTATATTTAGGGGCCAGCAGCTGGCATGGTGGTTAAGTCACTGGACTCCCACATGGCCTAAAGTGGTTCGAGTCCTGGAACCAGTGGTTTAAAAATCATGCAGTGTGTGTGTGTGTGTGTGTGTGTGTGTGCACGTGCCCCCAGAATCCCAAAAAGAGAGTGGAAAAGAAGGGATTGTGGCCTGGCCATCTCCCTTGGGAGATGATTTTGCACTTTCCCTCTCACTGTTTCTATGACAAAAACCTAAAATATATATTTATATTTAAAATAGCCCTTCAGGGGCCCACAGGTGGCATAGTGGTTGAGGCTGACTGCATTTTGAGTCCCGGACCTGACAGCTTGCTTTTTCACTTTCTCTCTCTTTCTCTCTCTCTCTCTCTTATCGCTTTCTCTCTCTCTCCCTCTCTCTGGTGAGCATACATGCCCTATTGCAAATTTAAAAATAATGAAAATAATAAACTAAAAATTAAATAATTCATTAAAATAGCCTTTAATCTTCTCAGCAGAAATGCTGACATACTGAGCTAAAACAAAAATATGAGATAGACTAATTGAAGAGGATCCAAAACAAGATGTTTTCCTTTCATGATATATTAAGAATTTTTATTAGACAAAACCATCTATCTTTGAATGAGAAAGAAAAAATACTTTGTAAAGGGAAGATTTTTGGCACAATTTGAGTTAATAAGGTGTTGGCTTTTTTTGGTATATTGATATTAACTTTCACATTCTGATGACTTCTCTCAAAATATGCTGTGGTAGGGAACCAGCAGTTAGCGTAATGGCTATGTCGCTGGACTCCCACGTAGTCGACCGCGGTTCGCGTCTCGGACCCGGTGGCTTACAACTCACGCCGGGCGCGTGTGCGTGCGTGCCCAAGATCCCGAGAGGAGAATGGAGGAGAAGGGATTGCGGCGTGACCATCCCCCCTGGGGGGTGATTTCTCGCTTTCTGTCTCTATGTCTCTCTCTGTCTGTCTGGCGAGCGCACGCGCCCTATAGTGAAAAACCTCTCCAAAAAAAAAAAAAAAAATATGCTGTGGTAGAGGCCAGTAAGTGGCATGGTTGGCTGGATTCC
Source organism: Tupaia tana (assembly GCA_026018925.1). Lineage (NCBI taxonomy): Eukaryota > Metazoa > Chordata > Mammalia > Scandentia > Tupaiidae > Tupaia > Tupaia tana. The sequence continues at coordinate 12,030,095 of JAKSZU010000021.1, forward strand.
CACATGGCCATCCATGGTTTGAGTCCCAGACTTGGCGACTTTGCTGTCTCACTTTCTCTCTCTCTCTCTATGTCTCTCTGCCTGATGAGTGCATGTGCCCTATAGCAAATTTAAAAAATAATAATAAATAAAATTAAACTATACATATATATACACACACACATATGTACATATATATGTACTATATATATAGTATATATATAGTATACACACACATATATATGTACATATATACACTGTATATATATATATTATACACACACAAATATATATGTAATATATATATATATATATATATATATATATATATATATTATATATATATATCACATGCTGTGATTACCAGTGCTGGCCTCATATGAGGTCTTAAATTTCTGCTTCTGGTCTCATATCTCTATTTATATTTTAAAGTTTTGATTTGTATCTGACAAATTAGATCATCATACCATATTAATTTTGTGATAAAGATACCAGATAATTTAGCTGAATTATAGAAGCTATATAATAAATTCGAGTTTAGAGAAGGTTTCTTTTTTGGTTTTCAAAGAATTATTTATTTAATTCCATTTGTCATTATTATTATTTTTTAATTTTATCATAGAGAGACACATACGCAGAGAAAGGGAAAGTGAGAAAGCGAGCCACCAGGTCTGGGACTCGAACTGTGATCAGTCACGTGGGAGTCCAGCACCTTAACCATTGGTCCACCTGCTGGCCCCAGTGAAGTTTTCTGAGAACAAGAATTTCAGATCAGCCAAGTGAGGCTTGTCAGTGGAGCATGAGAGGCAGTAAAAGTTCATTCTCCATGAGCTTGACGAAGTCTCCTTAAACCTAAAATGTATCTGGGAATACAAGGTCCCAGGCGAGCTGTGATGCTACGGCACAAACACCATGCTCCATGCTGAGGCCACATGGTAGGCCCAGGATCCTTGTCCAAGATGTCTTCTTGGACACACTGGTCACAAACGCACTGCAGCATGCATGCACAGCGTGATCCTGTGGGGGATGTCCGGGTCTGTCTCTGTCTGTCTTTTTCTCTTTCTTTCATAAGAAGAAACAAACTTAAATAAAGAAGAGTATGAGTGGGACCAGCAGGCTTAGTGGTTGGGGTGCTAGATCCCATGTGGCCAACAGTGAGGTTCGAGTCCTGGACCCAGTGGCTTGAAAAACACTCCAGAGGGACCAGCAGATGGCATAATGGCTACGTTGCTGGACTCCCATGTAGTCGACTGCGGTTTGAGTCCTGGACCCAGTGGCTTTAAACTCTCGCCGGGCACATGTGCGTGCATGCCCAAGATCCCGAGAGAAGAATGGAGGAGAAGGGATTGCAGTGTGGCCATCACCTGTCGGGGATTATTTCTTGCTTTCTGTCTCTCTCTGTCTTTGTGGCAAGTGCATGCGCCCTATAGCAAAAACCTCTCAAGAAAAAAAAAAAAAAGAAAAAAAGAAACAGAAAAACATGCCAGATATGTAGTCATGCATGCCTGAAATCCCAAGAGAAGAACAGAGGAGAGAAGGGGTTTTGGCACGGCCATTCCCGTGAGGGGATGGTTTCTCACATTCTGTCTCTTTGTCTCTCTCTGTCTCTGGTGAGCACCCAAGCCCTATAGTACAGCCAAAAAAAAAAAGGTTCCACAAACGGTTAAAACTTGATGTACTTTTTTAAATTGTGAACATTTTTATACTTAAAAAAATGTCTGCCATGCATGAGAGAACAAAGGGAGACAGACAGACAGAACTCCCATGCTGTGATCTACTCCAGCCATCAGTCAGCCCTGAATCATGGGCACATGTGTCCAGCATATTCAGAGAGGATTTCGGACTTGCACGGGGCCCTTCTGCCATGAGCCGGCCCCACAGAGCGTTGTGTTTATCACTGTGCCACCGTTTGGCTCCCTTTGTAAATGTTGCATTAATTTTGGAGTGAGTTGTATTATGCCTCCATTTCTGAGCGAAGTTCTGCAAGGCCAATTTTTGGCTAGGCTACTGGGAAAAAGCATGTCCTTGGGAAGAGGGCAAGTAATAGCAGAGGTCCTTAGGACCGTGTGTGTGTGTGTGTGTGTGTGTGTGTGTGTGTGTGTATGCTGGGGACCACAGAATAAAGGAGGCCTGGCAGCTGGCAGCGATGCTCCATGGGAGGGGCGAGGCAGCTGGAAGGTTATCTTTATTTGTAAAAATGTAAGGATTAGATATTGGGGAGAGGAATGAAGGCCATAGCAGCATTTAGTATCTTAAGTAATCAACTTTGCAAAGGACAGCTTTTCTCCTCTACTTTTTTTATTTTATTTTTTTTTAAGAGAGAGATTTTTTTGCTACAGGGTGTGCCAGAGACAGAGAGAGACAGAAAGTAAGAAATCATCCCCCTGGGGGGATGGCCACGCTGTGATCCCTTCTCCTCCATTCTCCTCTTGGGATCCTGGGCACGCACAGAAACCAGCATGAGTTTTAAGCTGCCAGGTCTGGGACCTGAACCGAGGTCAACTATGTGGGAGTCCAGCAAAGTAACCATTACGCCATCTGCTGGTCCCATCCTCCACTCTTTAATAGCTAAGTATTCAGATAAAAATTCCCTCAAAGCATATAATAAATCTCTTCAAGATAAATAGAGAAGAAGGAAAACTAAATATTAAATCAAACTTTTTGCAGTTTGGGTTAGATCATACTTTTGATATACATATGTGTGTGTGTATGTGTGTGTGTGTGTGTGTGTGTGTATACAAATATATATGAGAGTGTGTATGGTGTGTACGTATATATGCATGCATGCCATCTTTGAAGTCTTTACCATCGGGTAGGTCTCCATGGCAAGACTATGCATGTATGAAGACCATCATACTGTGGATATATGTATAAACAACTGTGGGAGAAACTTTAATGTTATGTTTGCCTGTAGAGTCACAGAAAAATTCCAAAATGCAATTCAGTAGAAAATTTAAGTTTGCATTTTTTTTTTTTTAAAGAGAGATTTTTGCTATGGGGCACATGCACTCATCAGAGAGATATAAAATGAGAAATCACCCACTCCCCGGGGAGATAGCCACATAGCAACCCCTTCTCCTCCATTCTCCTCTTGGGATCTTGGGCACGCACGCGTGCAAACCCAGTGTGAGTTTTAAGCCGCTGGATCTGAGACTCAAACCGCTGTTGACTATGTGGGAGCCATTGTGCCATCTGCTGGTTCCTTAAGTTTGCATTTAAAAAAAATCTGTATATCCCAGTATTACAGTCTGCAACCCAATACCATCTTAAGTAGAAATTAATGACCAATGTTGAGGGCTGATTCCATTTTATAAAGAATTATTAGCTGGGGAAAAACATGAGGAAATGAGAAATCATTTTCAAGTGAAATATCTGAAGATTAATGAGTGCATATTCATAAACTTTGTGGCTCCAGAGGTACTATGCTCACTTAGCAAATTTTTAAAAAAAGCAGAAGGTTAACAAAGAATTACTCTTAGCTTCTTACAGGATCTAGACAAACTGAATAATCTAAGTTTGAAGGAGGAAGCCAGGTCAGAAGATTTTTACATAAACATATGGGTATTTTTCTTTCTCTTTTTCTTTTTTCATTTGCCAAAGGGCATGTGCACTTACCAGAAAAAGACAGAGAGAGACTGGGAGGGAGGAAGTACCCTACAATGGAGGATGGTCATGCTGTAATCCCTTCTCCTTCATTTACCCATCCTGTTGGAATTTTAGGCATGCACATACATGCACATCTGGCATGTTTTCCAAGCCACCATGAACAGGATTCAAACCTCATGGTTGGCCATGTAGGATTGGGCTCCTTTAACCAATAGGCCACAGGGTAAATCCAAGCATTTTTCTTACAATAACAAATCTGAATAAAAATATCTAATATGGAGCCAGCAGGTGGCATAGTGGTTAAGGTGCTGGACACTCCCACATGGACAACCATGGTTTGAGTCCCAGACCCGGAGGTTTGCTTTCTTACTTTCTTTCTCTCTCTCTGGTCAAATTAAAATAAATAAATGAATAAATAAAATTAAATAAATAGTTCTTTTTAAAAAATATAATGTGTTTGGGTCAGTTTCCTGTGGATGACCTCTCAGTTCAAATCTCAGCCTTGGTTGCTTAAAAAACATGCAGAGCACATGCAGTGCCCCAAATCCAGACAGGATGAAAAAGGGATTGCTACATGACCATCCCATATTGGGGGTAGTTTCTCCCTCTTTCTCTGTCTCTTTCTGGTGAGTGCATGCACTCTCTGAAAAAAAAACCAAAGTATTTGGTTTTTCTTTTTTTTTTTTTCCTAAAAAATATTTTTTGCTGTAGGCACATGCACTCACTGGAGAGCCAGAGAGAGAAAGAAAGCAAGAAATCACCCCCCAGTGGGGATAGCCATGACACAATCCCTTTTTCTTCATTCTCTCAGGATTTTGGACATACATGCACATGCACCCAGTGTGAGTTTTTTTTTTTTTTTTTTTTTTTTTTTTTTTTTTTTTTGAGAGGTTTTTTGCTATAGGGCGCATGCGCTTGCCAGACAGAGAGACATAGAGTCAGAAAGCGAGAAATCACCCCCCAGGGGGGATGGTCACGCCGCAATCCCTTCTCCTCCATTCTCCTCTCAGGATCTTGGGCACGCACGCACGCACACGCGCCCGGCGTGAGTTTTAAGTCATTGGGTCCGGGACGCGAACCATGGTCGACTATGTGGGAGTCCAGCGACATAGCCATTACGCTAACTGCTGGTTCCCAACCCAGTGTGAGTTTTAAGCCACCAGGTCCAGGACTCGAACCATGGTTGACTTCATGGGAGTTCAGCAATGTAACCATTATGCCACCTGCTGGTCCCAAAAACCTAATACTTTTAGTAACACTTTACCTTAAACAACCTGATTTTGCAAGGGACAATGATGAATTACATTTATGTTGCTGTGAAGAGCCACACAGAACCTGGCTGCAGGGACTTGGATTAGCATTTGTTGCTAGGAGAGATGAACTTTACCTAAGGATAGCCTTTTCGTGGAAGAATATACTGAAGAGCATTTTACTAAAGCTGTGTGTTTAGCCCACCCTGGATCATCATAATATATTAATAGATCAACGGATGATGGACATACACTGATTATTCCAGCAGCTATAATATTTTAAACTCCTAATAATGTATCAAGTATCCTGGCTGTGGTCCTGAGTTGGCAATGTAGGCAGTAGCATATGGAACTGCAGTGTAGGAAGCCACATGGCCACTACAGGTTGGGATCTCCAGTGGACCTGAAACCATGCTGAGTGGGCTTATACTCCTCATCCCCAATGGGAGGACTGGGGGATAGAGACTGCAGTGTGACAGGTCCCTATAGAAAGTACCTGTCTATCTGTCTCTCCATATGCACATGTACACACAATTGTGCCCATTAATAAAACAAACCAGGGGCCAGCGAATGGCATAGAGGTTACATCACTGGATTCCCACATGGCTGATCGTGGTTCAAGTCCTGGACCTGGTGGTGACTTGAAACCCACACTGGGTGTGTGTGTGTGTGTGTACCCAAGATCCCAGGAGGAAAATGGAGGAGAAGGAATTGTGGCATGGCCATCCCCCTTGGGGGGTGATATCTCACTTTCCCTCTCAGTGTCTCTGTCTCTCTCCAGGGAACACATGCATCCTAAGGCAATAACCTCTAAAAAATTTTATATAAAAACAAAAGTATCTTGAAGCTATTCTCCTGGAACGATTCTCTTATTCTCCTGGATTCTGAACCCAGTCCTGCTATACCACAAAAATGCCCACAAAATACTGACATCTAAAGTAAATACTCCCTGTGAGGATGCTGAGTTCTGGCTTTCTCCTCAGCATGTACCCTAGAGAAAGGTGATCTTTTCCCCCATTATACTTGTCATGCTAAGGAAATGATGCTACTCATCAGGATAAGGAAAAACTGAATCTCTAGTGGTAAGGCCTGCATTTTCTAGTGGAGGTAGTGGACTGATTTATTTTTTTTGCCATAGGGTATGTGCATTTGCTGGAGAGAGACAGAGACAGTGAGGGAAAGTGAGAAATCACCCCCCAGGAGGGATGACCACACTGCAATCTCTTTTCCATTCTAGTGGAGGTAATGGATTTTTTTAAGGGGGTTTTGCCATAGGGTGTGTGCGCTTTACTGGAGAGAGAGGAAAAGAGACAGAGACAGTAAAAGGGAAAGTGAGAAATAACCCCCTGGGGCGGGGGTGGCCACACTGCAATCCCTTCTCTTCCACGGATCCTGGGCATGCATGCACACACATCTAGCGTGATTTTCAAACCACCAGGTTCAGGACTCAAACTGCGGTTGGCCATGTGGGAGTCCAATGGTGATCTGCTGGCCTGGAAGGTGTGCTCTTTTTTCTTTTTAAGATATTTTTTTGCTATAGAGTGCTTGTTTTTGCCGGAGAGAGAGAAAAAAAAAACAAACAAAAAAACCCAGAAAGACAGAAAGCAAGGAATCAGTACTCCCCAGTGGGGATGGCCACACCACAGTTCCTTCTCTTCTATTCTCCTCTTGGGATTTTGAGCACACATATACACGCACCCAGCGGGAGTTTGAAGTGGCTGGGTCCGGGACTTGACCTGTGGTCAGCCATGTTGGAGTTCAGTGATGTAACCATCATGCCATCTGCCAGTCCTGGTAGTGGGTTTTTAATACACCCATCCATTTGCTCTGGTCTGCTCTCCGTGGGATTAATAAGACACATGTGTAAGACATCTGGCTGGGGTGAGGCGTGGTGATGGACTAGAGAAACTTGGTAGAGGCACGCCCTCGACCTTGGCCTTATTAGCAACAGGATTAAACTCATTGAACTAATTGTGTGCAGACAGTTCACACAATAACCCACTGCTAAGGAGCTGATGTCTAAGAGGAATATAAGTCATGCTGGGCATACAGAAAGAAGCGAGAACAATGGATGTCCACGGATCTGTTTTCCTATGCTGTACTATGCTGTCTTCTAGTGATCAGCAAAGTGTGTACTCTGCTCATTCGGGTACCTGTGAGTTGGGCAAAGAATTCCTGGGGTTCTTGAATGTAGTTTCAGCATTTTTAGACGCTTTAAGAATTCATCTCCCTAAGTAAATAAAACTCTAGCGTATGCTCACTATATTGCTTTTTCATTTCTTTTTCCACTTTGGGGAAAATAAGCAAACCATAATAATTTTTGAATTAAAATTTCTAAAAAGGAATTAAATTTCAGGTGTATGAATCTTCTAAAGTGACAGTCAAGCTTTCTTAAGGCCATGAAGGCAAAACAAAGGATTAGGTCATTAATATATTTATTTCTTCATGTTTTGGGCAATAGGTAAGTAAATAAAAGATATTCTGGAATTGGTTTTTCTCTCCCCCAATCTATTTTACCAGCTTTTAGTAAAATACATCCCTTAGGGGACCTTTCTCTTCCAGTTTTTGATCTGTAGAAAGATGAGGCTGTTAGCGATACAGCGAATAGTTTCTTAACAAATAAATAAATCGCAAAGTATCTATTTTCCATAAGTTTGAACTTCAGAGCAAAGTGCACTATGTGCATTATGTATTCTTACATAATCTTAAGAAGTTGAAACTATCACAAATTTGCTTTTGTTGCAATTTCTGGAACAAGAACTGTTCTAGAATTCCAAAGGTTCAGGGGCTAAGGGGAGGATTACCCTTTTATCCATCATACTTTAGGGGATGGTAACCTACCTGCCTAAGATCAGTCTGGCTAAATCGATTAACATAAGTAACACAAACAGTGCATGATTACAACTCACTTTGGGGACAAGTATTTAGAATGACTATTAGCCTTTGACATACACAGGGGCCGACCCTGCATACCTAAAGCCTTCCAGAGTTTCTAGAAAGCAGCCTTGAGGCTCCATCTACCTCTAGAGAGGGTCTTTCATCTGGTTATCTTTCAAGGCAGCCTGGGTGGCCACCAAAAGCCACTTGACATCTTGATGCACTTCAGCAGTTTTACATATATACAAACTTTGTAGAAAAATAAATTTGTCATTCATCACCACATATGTTGATCTGGGGAGTGAGGTGCTTGCAGTTCTGGCTCTGAGCTATTTGCCATGCTCTCTTTCAGTGGATATTGTGTTTTTCGTCATTGTTTTGGAAGCTAAAAATAACTTCCAATATATAAAGACACCCACAGATGAAGCCCCAAATCTAGCCTGTTGTATTTATCTAAGGCAGACAAACATAAATGAAAATGCTAAGTGTTGATGTGACTTTCAACGTAAAGTCCTAAAGGCAAACTTTCAAGTCGGAAGTTTGAGAAGTAAACCTTTACGGTATCTAATCTGTTATCGCTCCTCTGTAGGCCGTCAAGGCACCCGTGACCTTCGAAATGTGATAAAGAGGAAGAAGCAGCTGCTTTAAGAAAAGTTTTAGAAACATGGGTACAGTTTATAAAGACAATAATAACATTTTCACACTGAATGGGTTTACACCCATGCTATGCTTTATCAAAGGAAGCAAGCAGTTCGAGTCAAAATGTTTTCTTAGGTTAAGAGAGTTCTATTAAAAAAATACAAAAATCTACACTTTTCTGGGTCAGAGAACAAAGTAAAATGTACATAGCAGTTAAAAAACATCTCTACATGCATCCCCTAGTTTCTAAAACTGTTTTTTTTCCTTCAATTCCATTGACTTTTATAAACTGTTAGCTTCAGTAGATTTGTGTCTGACTCTGCCTAAGGAAGCAGACGCTGTCTTGTTAAAGTCTTTTCCTCCTCCTCGTTGATTGATTCTTCCAATTAAGGCAGCAGCAACCAAAGTTTACAAACTTTCAGTGACAAAATTAATCAATGCCCACGAATCTATTGAGTTGTTGGTAAAGTCATGATACATTTTTTTGCCTAGAAAAAATACGTCATGACTTTTCCAACAACCCAATATATGTGTATTACAGTACAAAATATGATACTAACCAGGTACTCTCATGATACCATATGCATGAGAACTTTTCCATCTGTCCCTGACCTTCTCCTTATACAACTTTGATTAAGGCATTTAAAAAAAAAAAAGATTTTATTTAACTTTATTTATTTATTTTAATTTGACCAGAAGGGACAGAGTGAGAGAGAAAAAGAGGGAAAGTGAGAAAGCAAGCCACCAGGTCTAGGACTCAAACCACAGTCGGCCATGTGGGAGTCCAGTGCCCTTAACCAACACGCCACCTGCTGGCCCCTGATGAAGGCATTTTTAACCTTTCCAGAGGCTCAGTTTTCCTCATGCGTCAAATTCCTATCTACTTCACAGGACTTTTGAGGAGCAAATTCATCATTATATGGGAAGTATTTTGTAAAGTGTTACATTTTGGGGTTCTAATCACAGAGTACATTAAAAGTCAGGGAGTATTTTCCAATCACATACCAGCTGTGAGGAAGAGAAAGGTGCCTCAATCTTGATACGTATGGGGAAAAAAGATACCAACAAGAAATGTATACTAATAATCCAATATGTGTAAAGTTTACCAACTGTATTATCAGTATAATGAAAAATATAAAACATTTCCACAAATCCCATATGCTGTTTTTAGACTGAAATGACAATACTCCTTTAGCAAGGATAGATGTTATGAATTTGGAAAGGTTCAATATGAGGCAAAACGAGTGTTTGGAAAGCTAAGATTTACTTCGTAACTATTGTAATGAAGTGTTTAATTTAAGAACAGGCATCTTCAGGCCAGTTATGTAGCCTATTGGTTAAGGGAGTTGGAGCCCACATGGTCTACCCCGTGGTTCAAGTCCTGGACTCAGTGGCTTGGAAAACACACCATGCCTCTATGTGTGTGTGTGTGTGTGTGTGTGTGTACCCAAAATTCCAAAAGAAGGAATAGAGAGGGGATTGCTGTGTAATCGTATCCCATAGAGGGTACTTTCTCCCTCTCACCTTCTTTCTGTCTCTCTGTGACAAGTGCATGTGTTCTCTGGCAAATAAAACAAAATAAATAATAATAAAAAGAACAGGTATTTTGTAAGGATATTTTAGAATGGTTTATTTAATTTATGATTTTTTTTTCTTTTACCTGGAATATGGCCCCGGCAAGTATAAAAGAATTCTTTGCAATAGTCTTTGCAGAGCAGGGGAAGTACTAGGTCTCTTTCCAAGACGTCTCTCTCAGGTGCGTGGAACAGGCTCTGAGAATATGGAGAACAAAGTGCACATTTGATTTCCTCCAGTAACTTCCCACATTCGGTGTTGTTGGTAACAGAAAATATCTGAAAGCCATAAATCAGAAACAAATGTCTTTTTAGTTATGTGAAGTTAAGTTCAGTTACTTTATTTTATTTTATTTTCAGTTACTTTGTTTTATTTTACTTTTGCAGTCATGTACATAGAAGTATCTAAGGTAGATAATCAAGTTTCCTGAAAAGAGTTACAGCGTCTTGGGACCAGCAGTTAGCGTAATGGCTATGTTGCTGAACTCCCACATAGTCGACCGCAGTTCGAGTCCTGGACCCAGTAGTTTAAACTCACGCTGGGTGCGTGTGCGTACATGACCAAGATCCCGGGAGGAGAATGGAGGAGAAGGGATTGCGGTGTGGCCATCCCCCCTGGGGGGTGATTTCTCGCTTTCTGTCTCTCTGTCTCTTTCTGTCTTTCTCGAGAGCACATGGACCAGCAAATGGCGTGGTGGTTAAGGCGCTGGACACTCCCACATGGCCGACCGGGGTTCGAGTCCTGAATCTGGTGGCTTGCTTTCTCACTTCCTTTCTCTCTCACTCTCACCCTCTGTCTCTCTCTGGTCAAATTTAAAAATCAATGAATGGGGAACCAGCAGTTAGTGTAATGGCTATGTCGCTGGACTCCCACGTAGTCGACCGCGGTTCGCGTCCGGGACCCGGTGGCTTACAACTCACGCCGGGCGCGTGTGCGTGCGTGCCCAAGATCCCGAGAGGAGAATGGAGGAGAAGGGATTGCGGCGTGACCATCCCCCCTGGGGGGTGATTTCTCGCTTTCTGTCTCTATGTCTCTCTCTGTCTGTCTGGCGAGCGCACGCGCCCTATAGTGAAAAAACCTCTCAAAAAAAAAAAATCAATGAATGAATAAATAAATAAAATAAATAATTATTAAAAAAAAATCTCTCGGGAACCAGCAGTTAGCATAATGGCTATGTAGCTGGACTCCCACGTAGTCGACCGCGGTTCGCGTCCCGGACCTGGTGGCTTAAAACTCACGCCGGGTGCGTGTGCGTGCGTGCCCAAGATCCCGAGAGGAGAATGGAGGAGAAGGGATTGCGGGCGTGACCGTCACCCCCTGGGAGGTGATTTCTCGCTTTCTGTCTCTATGTCTCTCTCTGTCTGGCGAGCGCACGTGCCCTATAGCAAAAACCTCTTCAAAAAAAAAAAAAGAGTTACAGTGTCTCAATACAGCCTGTGTAAGGATGTAGGCACAGTGGCACAGCATCTGCAGCTGGAGTGATGAAACAGGACAGGGATGCTTCTTACTCTTGCAAATCAACGTCTATTAATCTGTCTTTCAGGGGTGAAAATTTAAATGGCACTTATATATAGACTTTTAATCTTCTATCACTTTATTCTGCCTCAAAGTACATACTGAGTGACACTAAAATTCCAAATATTTTTATCCAACTGTATGCAATGCAGAATTTCTTTAAGACAGATTATTTGCATCTTAGATAAAAATCTACTTTGTTCCTGGAATTCTGACTATGGTATTCTCAAAAATGTATTTGAATTACATTTTTAAAATTTCAACTAATTTTCAATTTACAGGCTGCACAGGGAAAGTCTTCTAGAGTGGGGAACTAGCTGCCTTTCACGTTTATAAAAGTAATATCCAAAGCTGAAATCAAATAGGTTTAATGCCATTTTTTATGATTCAATATATCTTAGCCAGAAAAAACGTAGTAACTAGCTCCTCAGGTATGTTATATACATGAATAAACGCAAGAGCTTAATGAAAGTGCTTTTGTATAATATTTAGTAAATTTTCATGAGAAAGGTATACATTTATCATAATCTTTACAATAATAATGTCTTTTATTTCAGCAAGACCAATTTGGGACTTTTTGATTTACTGAGACCAAGAGTCGGTCTTGTGGTCTTAATACTAACTTTAAAAAACTGACTTTAAGAGCTCCTTTAATAAACATATTAGGTCATTGGGAAAGTCTTGACATTTTTTTTATGCAAAAAGGCATCGTGACTTTCCCTACGACCCAAGAGAAGAGAGTATGAGCACAATATTTGAGGCATTAAATGTGGTGCTCTCTAAATCAAGCACTAACTTTTTGTATTAAAACACACCATTTGGGGATAGAATTTAATACCTTTTTATACCTTTTTCCAATCCACTATGTTTATTTCTCTAGAACTTAAAAATAAGTTTAAACTCTAGATTACTGTTTAAAGTAAATATTTCATTTAGAAGTTGAGGTTCCAATAGGAGTAAATGGTATGGCCTCTACTTTTCAGAATACTAATGTTCTAGGTGATTATAAAACTTTTCCACCTAAAAGAGCAAAGTAACTTAAAAAAATGGTTACACGCAAGTATGCTGAAATTTGGGCATGTCATACTTAAAACTCCAAAAGAAGTTACCTTATTTCAGAAAAACGACATAGATGATGTATTGCAACCCCCTACAATAAGCAGAATTTACTATTAATTACATTCCCATGTGAAGTTTTATCCATTTATTTAAATGACAACTGCTTAAATGGTTAAAGTTTTCTAAGAGGAAACATACACCAGACACTTAGAATTTGCATTCCAAGAATGTTTTAAATGTCTTATTCTCTGGCAGAGTCACCAGATCTATTCAATATTAATAGTCTTCAACTTTGTTCTATTTGTTTATCATAGAGCAGTTCACTAGGAGCAGAACAACTGCAGAGTGCTGAAGCCACCTCTTTTGCTGGCTGAAAAACTGGCATGTAATTACCTTTGGTTTTATGGAGAATACACATGCTTCCATTTTTTATAGCTGAAACAGAATGATCCCCATATACATGGCCAGCTGCTATCCAGGAAGAGCTTGATTTTAGTGCCTAAAGAATTTTGTCTTTTACAATTTTTGGAATGTGTCCTGGCCACAAGAACTCTCATCAAAAGTTTCAGAAATAGGATTCAATAAATTATCTGAAATCAAGTATAATATTATTCTTTTGAAAGTTTCCTGCTGTTCCAGCCCAGCAGGATGGTAACATTTTGCTCTGTGTGAGGTCTGCAGTGTAAATACCTATTTGAAGATAGATAAAGCCATCATTCTAGCTTTGGTTTCAATGAACCAATAGTCTTACTGAAGTCAATTAAACTGACTCAGCCAAAGCTGCAACACTGTTTCAGACACATGAGTCCTGATGTGGGTAGGGTCATTTTCTTCTTCTTCTCCTTTTTTTTTTTTTTTTTTTTTTGGCCTGTGTCTGTGTCTATCTAGGTCCTTAACTTTACCTCCACCAATGCCATCAGTTTTAGAAAGAAATCGAAGCTAATTTCCTGTTTTAATTTCTAAAAGCCATATACAAAATCATCACATTATAGTGATTTAAACTAAATACACTTTAGAAATTGTGTAAAACTTTGAAACATTATTATAGCATGCCTAGTAATGACTGTGGGTGTTGCTGACTAATTTACAACATCTGGTAGGGTCACCTTTTAATCTTCAGCTGCGTGAAAGTAAAATTCATAGGAGAAAGGTAAGATAAATACTGGAATACACAGTAAAGCATGGCTTACAAAGATAGCTTATCAACAAATAGTAAAATAGGTGACAGAGACCTCCTGTATTTCTCTTTATTTATCAAGTAACTACACAGAGGGGACAAAAAGGCACCCACATGGGCTCGAGGAGGGGGCAAAAGAAGAAAATACATGGCAGTATATTAAGATGTCATCTTAAGATCACTTGGTACACAAAAAGTTATTTCTAAAAATCGTATGCCTACAAGGTTGTTCAGCTGTTGGGTAGAACACATGCGTCCCTGTACTATAGTGCTGGATTATGTCATTAAAGAGTTCAGTTTCAATTTTAGGCTAATATGTAAATAGATCATTGTACTAAGGCAGCTGTTAAAGGGACCCCAGGATGAGTTATTTGTTTAGTTGGATGTGTTCAACAATAGCCTTTGTTCCTGAAAGAGCCAGAGCAAACAAATGATTGTAAAAGGGCACACTTGAAAACAATTACTTTTCACCCATTCCTTGACAGCTTTGGCTGTGAAACCACCCAAGGTAGAGAGAGCTTCTATGCCTCTGTGGCTCCAAGTTAAGTTTTAGAAATGGGGGTATTTCAGTTGGTTGCAGATTCAATTTGGCTAATGAGAATTAGATGCTTTTAGCATGCTGTATTATGGAGCTGCAAAAATATTGCTGAGACAATGTAACTTCCTAAATTTTGGTAGAGCTTATCTGTAGTGGCAGTGAACAAGCTCGTGACAATACACAACATTATTAAACTAGCCCCCCAAATGAAAATATAAAAGCATAATACCATGGCTAGAGAATTAAATTCAATGTTCATGAAAGAAATTTTGCTTTTCCTAGAAACTGGATTTAATTGCATCGTTTAGGATACTCAATATTCTTACCTAGTTTGCTACTATCTATTTGTCTAAGAAATCCCCCCCCCCCCCCCCATAAGGAAAAAGCTCCCACTGTAGTTACTTGAAAGATTGTAGAAATCTTTCTGGGGATTTTTTTTTTTCCTTTCATAAACAGAAAAGGGGCCTTTCAAACAGCTATCATCTCCCCTAAATACACATTATGAAATAAGACCTTTACATATATTATAATCCAGGAAGGCTTACGGGAAAAAGGGAAACACTGACGTTTATTATAAAATAACATGTTTTAAAAACTATTAAAACCTGAGAACTAACACAGCTTGAGAATGCATATGCATGGCCGTATCAAATCTCTGTTTTGAACAATTTGAGTATTGTTGGTTTATAAACCACTTGTAATGGAAGCAGCAAAGTCGAGTGTACCAAACTTCATTCAGACACATTTTCCAAATGAGTAGGGGTTTGTTGGAGATTGGAAGCACGTAAAACAGAAAGGAATGTGGACAGCTAACGTGGCAGATCACTTCCTAAAGAATGATTTCTTTAAAAAAAAATTTATAGAACTTCTTTTAAGGGTTATAACTCCCATCAGCCCCACTCTCCCCTCCCTTTCCCCCACTCTATTTGGTTAAGGACAAAGTTTTCCTCCCATATGTTCCTGCAACAACTCAATATTGCAGGGGTCTCTAGATCACCGGTAGATGCGTAGTGTACACTGCACACAGACTTCATGGCTAACATTTCTAAACGTTTCTCTGAATTTCCTGGTTCTTTAGCGTTCCTGGTAAAATGCCTAAAATGATCTGAATGTGGCTTTTCTGTCACTTAATTCAATCACTACCCAGGAGCTTAATGACATTGTTTGGAATAAAATGCTGGAATATCTGTTCTCTGCATCTCAGACTGCTGCTGCATATGGTAAGAATAAAAAAGGAGCTGCAGCTGAAAACCTGCAGAAGACAGTTCTCACTCATCTGGGAACACAGAGACTTGGACAAATGCTCCCTCAAAAGGCATGAACATTTGGACAGAGCTGGGGACTGAAAGAGAATGATGTTCTCTAGTTTCACCCATTAGTGAACCAACTAACAAATACAATGGTGTTGTTGTTATTCTTTTGCTATAAGCAAGAGGACTCTGTGTGTGGGCAGCACTTTAGTGGGGAGGAGGATAAGTCGACCCCTTTTTGTCCTATTGATTTTTTCCTATTTGCATGACTTGAGCAAATTAAATGATGCAATATGGCTTTTTGTTACAAAACAAAGTGAGAGATACCACCCAGACACATATGTTGATTCGTAGGAGCTGTTTACATGAGAATAGAGTGAAATCTACCGTGAACTGAGCATAAAAATTAGATTCAGCCTGGGTTTTTTTTTTTTTTTTTTTTTTTTTTTTAAATGCCTGGGCCAGCAAGACTGAAGCACAAGTTTTCCAAGAGTCCCTCAGACCTTGACAACTGCACTGTTGGAACAGAGGAATTCTTAATTAAACCTAAAAAGGGGGGAAAGGAGGAGGTGCAAGGACACCTGATTGTTTATTTCGCGTGCAGTGACTGTTCATGACGTGACCCAGCAAACGTTGCATCCCATGGCCAGAAAGATGTTGCAAACTCCAAAACAAGTGTGTCTACACTCAACCAACGCGGGTGTCCCTATTTGGCTAAATCGATGAACACAAGGAAAACGTAAATGCTATTACTCTTAACACAAGTTCCTAGAAAAGATCTTCCCAGACAACCATTCCCTAGAAGCCTGAGTTGATCATGTTGCAAAACGACGGGGGATCCTCTCAAGGTTGTGCGATCACCGTGCCCCAGCACAATCTCTCTCTTCGGGCTCTTAAACCGGAGGACCAGGGGCTCCTTTTCACTAGTTTAACTAATGCAATGCCAGACACCCCCCTCTGACGGGGCTGAAGATCACAAACCAGCCAAGCTTCTACATCCTTTCCGATTCAATCCTCGCCCATCCTTCTCCCTAACTGAGCACGTGGAGAAAACGGCACAAATCATTTTTACCCTAGAAAAACAAACCGGAAACCACAACCACCTTAATTTACAATTTCTCCGCAGCCAATGCCGGATTCGATCCAAAACACACTGTTCATCTCGATTCTTTTAAAACATCTCCCAGCCCAGGACTCGGGTACCACAGAAGCCAGAAGGCGCAGCATCCTCACCGCGGATTCTGGGGGCGGGAGAGCTCTGTGCGCACCCCGGAGGGACACACAACCGAATCACGTTAGCGCGTTAGGAAAGTTACCAAAAGAACTCCCCGAACAAGTTTGACCCTCCTCGCAGCCATGGGCACGGGCAGAGCGAGCCCACCGCGCCCCACCCAGCCAGCGTGCCAAGTTTGCATCCGCGAGGAGGTGAGCTCCTACCTTGTTCTCCAGGCGCCCCAGCCCCGGGCTGTCACTCCGCGGGCAGCAGGACAGCCGCGGGTAGAAGCCACCACACAGCACCTCGCCGCCACTCAGCAGCTCCAGCTGGGACATCATCCGCCTGTCTCTCCTTTTCAGGCGCTTCGGGGGGTTCCCATTGAGGCACCTTCTCCTCCTGGCTCCGCTCCCTTCGCTTCTTTCCCCAAACTTAGCATCTCCTTCAAAGAAGCCCAGAGCCACGGCCAGCAGCAGCAGCTTGAAGGAGAGCATCTTGAGCATCGTCTGCCCGGAGCGGCAGGGGCTGGGCACGCGAGGAAGGGGGGGACGCCACTGCCAGCAGGGGCACTAGGGCGCAGCCCCGGGAGCAGGGGGCACTCGGGAGCCACCGAGAGGTGGCAGGGGCGAAGAAACTATGTCGCGCGATGCAACTTTGCCAAAAAAATCAAAGAGGCGGCGGCGATGGGTCCAATGCCTTAGGGGAGCCGCGGGAGCGGGATAAACTTGTGCAGATGACACCGTGCGCGGTCGTGCCAGTGTCAGTCGGGTTAGGGGCTTCCTGCTGCAGCGGGGAAGTGGGAGGAGTAGGAGGAGTTGCAAGAGGAGGAGGACGGAGAGGAGAAGACGGTCGCCGAGGTTCACGTGCCCGCGTAACGGGAGTTCAGGGGAGACCGGGGAGGCGCGGTGGCGGCGGCGGGGCCAGCGCTGGGCTCTGGGTGATGCTGAGGTCTCCTCTGCCGGCGGCTGCAGCTTCTCACACAGCCTCTCATGTTTCGCTCCCTCTTTTCTTCTTCTTTTTAACTAGCGCGCGGGGAGGTGCTGCCACCGCGCGCCCCTTGACGTCACCGCTTCTCGCGCGCCCCCGCCCGGGATGGGGGAAGGGGAGGGGGCGGCCGCCGAGCGAGCGCGTCCCGCGGTCCCGCGGCCTCCGGGCGGCGGCAGGGAGCGGTGGCTGGCGGAGGGGGAGGCCGGCCGAGGCTCCCGAGCCAGCCTCGAGGGCGCAGACCCCAGCGCGCCAGTCTCTCCGGGCGCCCGGGTCCCCAGCCCCGCGCAGCTGGGAGGTGCGGGGCTGCCCGCGGCTGCGGCGGCCGTTCCTCTCCCCGGCCCGGAGCCGCGCCAAGCGGAGTCCGAGAGTGAGGTGAGAAGGGAGGGGCCCCGTCCAGGGCCTCCCCGACCTGGCCCCCGGCCCGCCCCTTGCCCCCGGGGGGACGAACTACGTGGGCTGGGGCAGGCGGGGGAGAGCCTGGCAGCCCCTTGCCCTCTCCCGGCCCGCGTGGACATCCCGACCCCCAGTGACTGTCGGTGCGAATGAAGCTCGAGGTCTCCCCAGGGGTCTGGTTTAGAGGCAGGGGGTGTCCCAGGTGCTACGGGTGGCTGGGTAGGCGGAGAGTTGGCATAATGTTCCCAAAAGGAGCTCGGGGTCCTGCAAGCTCCCCAAGTGACCGCGACGCGAGTGAGCAGAGTCGGGTGTCTGGGTGAGGGGCGGTGGCAGGTCGACACCGAGTCTGCCGGGTGGAAGGTTTACCCGCGTTTAGGCGGGCTGGCCCCGGATGCTTCATTCAAGGGCTCCACCTGGTGCCGGGAAAGCAGGGCCCGGCTGGTGCCAGTCCGGGAGCGCGGGGTCTCCTGGCCCCAGGTGATCGGAGAGAAGCTGGCAGGGATCTGCGTGCATTGGAAACCACGCACGCTACTCCCGGGGAGAGACTCCCGGGCGTGGGTGTGGACGGGCGTAACGACAGAGGCGTTGGTTCTGCAGGGAGAACTATGGTTGCAGGTCTGCGGCCAGCCGCGCTCTGCCCTGCGTATTTCCCTGTGTGCAGATAAATTAGCCTTCTCCCCAGCGAGCCCACGTCTGCGGAAAGAAAGCGTTTCTAAGAAGATGTCTAGGTTATCCAGAGTGCTGACTTGATCTTTACTGGATCCCCCCAAGCTGGTTATCAGGACAAACCTCCACGGGATCGCACACGACACGGGCTTTTTGCCCACTTGGGAATTTAACTTGGAGCTGTTTTCCTGGTAGATGGGTTTTGATGAGACGATAAGGCAATTTTCCCGTTTTGGCAATGGAAGAATGTTCACCATATTTGGCATTGCTTGACTTCTCGGACACAGATTGCGCCGAGCTAACGTGAAAGCTGATGATGTTTGAGGTAGGGAGCTGATTCAACTAATGATTTACTTTTAAAGTGGTTGCAGTGGCTGGGTAAGGCTCCAACCTTTTCACTTCCTGTGTCTGGATTTGCTCGTGGGAGCTAAGTTTTTCGACAAGAAGTGACCCATTAGGGTAACTTAAAAGAATTGGCTGGGATGTTTGGTCCAACCCTCAGCTAAATGTAGGCTTCTGGTGACGAACTTACCCTTTCTCTCCGATGGCTTTGGTATGCATGTGACATTTCTGTTCCTGTGAGTATAAAAACGACTTTACATCTCACAGACTGTTTTATCTGACATGCTTCCTGCTTTGAGAACGTTTAACATAAGAGAAATCACAAAACTGTAAGGACTTGAAGTAAGACTTTCAACTCTCTCATTTGACAGATCTCAAGATGAATGTCATCAAGATTAAATTTGCAGGGGACCAGCAGATGGCGTAATAGTTACTTCGATGGACTCCCGGTTTGAGTCCCAGACCCCGTGGCTTAAAACTCACACCAGGCACGTGTGTGTGTACGCACGCACACCCAAGATCTTGAGAGGAGAATGGAGGAAAAGGGATTGTGGGTGGTCATCTCCCCCGGGAGGGAGGAGGGTGATTTCTTGCTTTCTGTCTCACCCACAAGCACATGCACCCTATAGCAAAAATCTCTCTAAAATAGAAAGGAAAAAAAAAAAGAAGAAAATAAAAGGATGAACTTCGCACAATCTCATTTCATTAAATGGTTTGAAAAATCGAGACCCAAGAATCCAGTCGTAGATGCTGTCCATTGTCCAAGGCTTTATTCTCAAATACCAGTTTTATGCTCTTTTTTTTTCCTCCAAAACACCTTCTAAAATTATAGCTCAGTGGTTAGAGCTCCCACTCAAACTGATGAATTCCTGTCAGTAGTTTTGGAACAGGCCTTCGTCTGGTTTGTACTTCAAGACCAAGGACACTTAAAGGTAAATTAATTTTGATTTTGAAAAAGATTAATCTGTTGTAACATGCCCCTAAGTTTCAAAATAGTTTATAAAGATTACTGAAATGAGACATGCTTGCCTTTTCTTGGTACTTGGGGGTTAAAATAGACCCCATCTACTGGTGGTCATAAAGGTCAATAAATGGGGTCACTTATGAGATTGCTGAGCTTATTCTTAGTGCCACGGATACAGTTTTCCAAGTAGACTAACTTCCGGTTTGTTTCTTTCAGAGGGACAATTGCAAAAGCTTCACGCCCAGCCAGATGGACAACATAATTTCCTAGGACTCGACAGTGAGCACTGGGTTACTCCTAACCTTAAACCTTGAATGCCCTACTTGGAGACTGCAGCAGGGCACATTTGAACATGAAAAATGATCTCCAACCATCTGGGTGGTCTCCCTCTTCAGCTAAACCCCAGACGTGGTGAGAAGAAGGGACCCTTCCTACGCAATCAGACTCATCCAGAGCAGTCATCCTGGCCTGTTTTGGCAAGGATGATCAAATCACTGTCTTCTGCTCACAGCACCCCTGAGCCACCACCCCCTCCAGGACTGCCATCCTCAATGCGTGCAGGTTGTGATGTGTCAAGGCATCTGGAATGCAAGTGGAAATCCCTCGCTTCGCTCCACACAGCGTGTGTTGTTGTGTGGCTGTGTCTACCCACAGCATGTGGCTCCTTTTTCTAATTTGCACCGAGGCATGCCGAGTGGCTGGCGCCGGGTCTAACGGTCTCACCCCCCCCTACTTTAGCCCTATCCAGGGTTATATTCCTTACTCCAGAAGAATCCTTTATTCTTCCAAAGAACAGAATTAGGTTTACTGTGAAAGATGAAATCTTGGACCAAATGAAAGTGAATTTTATAGGTAAACCTCGAAATATTCCCATGTATGTGAACAAAGTATGTATGTATTAGGGTTGGTGGGAAAGTCGTGATGTATTTTTCTGTATTTTTCTATTCAAAAATGTGTCACGACTTTTCCAATGACCCAGTTATGCATATGGATATATATTTATGTATACATACATATATTTCTATGAATCTGATTGTAGGACAACTCAGATTTGGTAAATGTTTAAAATACAGCTATCTTGGGTTTTTTGGTTTGTTTGTTTATTTTTTGGAGAGGTTTTTGCTATAGGGTGCATATGCTCGCCAGAAAGACAGAGAGAGTAAGAGAGACAGAAAGCGAGAAATCATCCCCCCTCTGGGATGGTCAAGCTGCAATCCTTTCTCCTCCATTCTCCTCTCAGGATCTTGGGCACACATGCACACATGCCCGGTGTGAGTTTAAGCCATGGGGTCCAGGACTCAAACCGTGATTGACTGTATGGGAGTTCAGCAACGTAGCCATAACGCTATCTGCTGGTCCCTGTCTATTTTTTAAGAGAGATTTTTGTTATAGGGCATGTGCACTCACCAGAGAGAGACAGAGAGACAGAAAGTGAGAAATCTCCCCCATCCCCCAGGGAGGTTAGTCACACAACACAGTCCCTTTTCCTCTTTTCTCCTCTGGGATTTTGGGCATACATGCATGCACAGGCACCCAGCATGAATTTCAAGCTGCTCGGTCTGGGACTCGAACCATGGTTGGCCATTTGGAAGTCCAGCAACATAACCACTACATCATCTGCTGCTTCCCTATCTTTGGTTTTGAAATGAGTTTTATATATGAATTTCTGACCTTTACAGAAATACGTACTGTTGAGTTCCATGATTATCACTAGGCCCCGTGCTAAACATGTATGACTACAAAGAAAAATAATACAGAGGCTTTAATAATCTAGTAAGAATCACAATTAAATTTGGGATTCTAAATTATGGTAAGGGCTGGGAACAAATGCCAAGATGGAGAATAAGAAGGCACATCTAGTTTAGATTAAGTGACTAGAAAAAGCTCTGAGAAAATAACATTTCAAGACAACCAAGTGGCAGTGGTTAAGGCATCTGGATCCCACGTGAGTGACTGCAGTTCTAGTCTCGAATGGAGCCAAGTGTGTGTGCACTCATGCCCAAAATCCCAAGGGAGAATGGAGGAGGTGGGATTGCAGCTTTACCATTCCCCCAGGGGTGCTTTCTCACTTTCCCTCTCTCTGTGTCCCTGGTAAGTGCATGTGCTATATAGCAAAACTAAAAAAAAGGAAAAAGAAAATGGCATTTTAGTTGCCTGAGGATGAGTCCAAAGGAGTTGATGAAGAGACTCTGTCCTGCCATTTAAGGTACAGAATCAGGTAAATTCAGAATAGAATTTGTTACGTGTAAGGAAAAGTGCTCAGTGAAGTAGATAGCTAAGCAGAGGGATCCGAGAGGCCAAATTCATAGCGTTTTGGTTTATGGGCTTCAGGCAACTAATGAAGTTACACCCACATAGTTGTTATTTCTTTTTGCTTTTGTGAAATACCCTATCCACTTTCCAACCTCATCTTCATCCACCTTTGTCAAGATTAAATCTTGGCTAACACTGTGCCTCTTCTAGGAATTATTCTTGTTTGAAGGGCCCTTTGGCCACTGAGCCTCACCAACGAGCATGTATGTACTATGTTTTCATTTGTGCATGGTTGATAACCATTGGAAGCTTTTTTTCCATTTGTATTCATTGACTGTCCATGAAAGTTAACCTCTCTGAGGTCAGGATTTGGGTTTCCTTCTTTGGTTACCCCAGCAAAATCTAGTTTATTGTCATGGTCCAGTAGCCAGCCTCTTGGTAAATACTTCTCACTGGTTGGCTTTGCTTCACTTGACATCTTTTAAATGTTTAAATGGCGAAAATATTTGCATTATAAAACTGTGTAATGGTAAGCAGAAAGAAATACAGGATTAAAAGTGCACCGTCGCTCTGAAAGTTCAAGGAAGCTTGCTATTAAAACGTGATTCTACAGAAGCAGGGCAGCCAATGATGCTAAAGGATAAATACGCACCCTTTAAGAATTAGACTGATGGGGGCTAGCAGATGGCTTTGAGGTTAAGGTGGCTGGATCCCTCATGGCCAGCTGTGCAGTTCAGATTCCATACCTGGCAGATTGAAAATCATGTAGAGTGTGTATGCATGTATGCTCGAAATCCTGAGAGAAAGGATTATGGCATGGCCATCTTCCTGGAGGGTGATTTCTCATCTTCCCTCTTTATCTCTCTCTGTCTCGGGCAAGTGCACACACCCTATAGAAAACGAAACAAAACGAAACAAAAGACTCGTGATAGGTAAATTGACACAATGGTAGGACTGCTTCTTGAATAGACTTTCTACAGTTATTCAGTCTTTCAAAAGTTAGCAACTGCTTTGTGCCAGACTCCATTCTGGGCACTGAGGACAAAGCAGTGAATGGAACTTCTCTCATGGACCTTGTATCCTAATGGAGAGAGAGAGAGAGCAAAGGATCCAGGGTAGACCAGAGGGTGATGAGGGCTCTAGGGGAACAGACCTGGGGATGGTGGTTAAGACAGGTAGATCTCACATGGCTGACAGTGTGGTTTGAGTGCTTGACCCAGTGGCTTGAGAAACACACTGGGCACATGTGCATTTGTCCCTAGAATCCTGAAAAGAGGGAGAGATAGAGGAGACGGGATTGTGGTTTGACCATTTCCTTTAGGGGGTGCTTCTCAGTTTTTCCCTCTCTGTCTCTCTAGTGAGCACATGCACCCTATAGCAAAATTAAAAAAAAAAAAAAGACAGATAAAGGATCATGGGTGAAAATGGTGCAGTGGTTGAGAGAAATAATAAATTTATATATATTGTCTGGACAGGTATTTATTGAGAAAATACAAGGGGATTTTAAACAGTTTGTGGAAAAATGGAATTAAAGTATAAGTTTAATGTTCTTTATTTCCATTATTTTGCCATAGGGCATGTGTGCTTACTAGAGAGAGACAGAAAGTGAGAAATCACCTCCTGGGGGGATGGCCACACCACAATTCCTTCTGCTCTATTCTCTCCTGAGGATTCTGGGCACATAGGCACACACACCTGGCATAATTCACAAGCTTCTGGGTCTGGGACTTGAACCACTGTAACCACCGCACCACCTGATGGCCTTCAAGTACAAGTTTATTTTGGTGGGAAAAAAAAACTTAAAAATGTATGCATAGTTCAGCATCTACATTTTCCATGAACTTTTTGAAGACCCTCTTGTATCAGGGCAGAGACTAAAGCAGCGAACCATTCCGTAATCATGGGGAACTGCAAGTCAAATGAATCAAGCACATTTGGTGTGTTCAAGGATCAGCAAAGAGGCCCATGTGGCTGGAGCAGAAGGGATGATAGAAAAGATGATAAGAAATGAGGGCAGAGAAGGAGCAGAGACCCAGATGGCACAAAGTCTTGTAAGCTATGTTAAGGATTTAGGATATTACTCTGGGTATGATGCTTGTTCAAATATTTCAGATTTTTTTTGAGACTTTATATTGATTTTTTGTTGTTGTTGTTGTTTTCATTCTGCTGTAGGGTTCTTATGCTCACTGGAGAGAAACAGAGAGAGGGAGAGAGAGAGAGAGAGAGAGAGAGAGAGAGAGAGAGTGAGAAATCATCCCCCACAGGGAATGACTATGCCTTCCCCTCTGTTCTTTCAAGATTTTGGGTATGCATGTACACACACCCGGCATGTTATTCAAGACTCCCAGTCTGGAACTGAACTGCACAGTCTGCCTTAACCACCATGCTACTGATTGATCCTGTATTGTTAATTTTCACTCAATCTCATTATGTTAGAAAGTACACTCTATATGAATTGAATTTTTAAATTTTTTGAGACTTTTTTTATGGGCATTAAGATGGTCTATTTTGGTAAAAATCTATATTATTGAAATGAATGAATATTCAGATGTTGTTGAGTGAAATATTCTATAAAACCAAGTAAGTAAACTTGGCAGATATTGTTGTTTAAATCTTCTATTTCCTTATTATATTATATTTTATTTTTTTAGGTTTCTATCATAGGGTTCATGTAATTACCAGAGAGACAGAGAGAAAGGGAAAGTAAGAAATCACTCCCCAGTGGGGATAGCCATGCCATAATCCCTTCTCCATTATCCTCTTGGGATCCTGGCATGCATGCATACACACTAGTATGATTTTTCAAGCCACTGGGTCCTGGACTCGAACTGTGGTTGGCCATGAGGGAGTGCAGCATCTTAACAACCACATCATCTGCTGGCCCTTTTCTATTTCTTTATTGATTTTCTGTCTACTTGTCCTAGCAGTTATTGAAGGAGGGATATTGACATCTCCCAATAAAATATGGATGTATTTGTTTCTTCTTGCAGATCTATCAGTTTTTGTCCTATATATTTTGAATCTATTATTGGTTGTGTACATTTTTAGGATTATTATGTTCTGATGAAATAGCCCCTTTGTCATTATAAAATGTCTTTTTACCCATACATACTAATAATTTTTGTTCTAAAACCTTCTGTTATTAACATAACCACTTCTGCCTTTTTGATTGATGTTAACATGATAGAGCTTTTCCTATCTTTTTACTTTAAACCTATTTCTGTCTATATATTTAATGTTTTTTTTTTTTTTTTTTTTTTTTGGAGAGATTTTCGCTATAGGGCGCGTGCGCACACCAGACAGACAGAGAGAGACATAGAGACAGAAAGCAAGAAATCACCCCCCAGGGGGATGGTCATGCCGCAATCCCTTCTCCTCCACTCTCCTCTCGGGATCTTGGGCACGCACGCACACGTGCCCAGCGTGAGTTTTAAGCCACCGGGTCCGGGACGCGAACCGCGGTTGACTATGTGGGAGTCCAGCGACATAGTCATTACGCTAACTGCTGGTTCCCATATTTAATGTATATTTATTGTAGACATATATAATTGGAGTTTACTTATTTTTGCCAATGTGGCAGCCTATGCTATTTAATTAAAGTGTTTAGACCTCTTATATTTTATGTAATTATTGTTGCAGTTGGGTTTAAAATTTATAATCTTTACTCTTTTGTTTTTTTACATTTGTGTTATATATTTTCTGTTCCCCTTTTACATTTTTCCCTTTCAGATTGAATATTTTTATTATTCCTTTTTATTTGTATTATTGGCATATTAACTCTAACTTTTTAATAGTTACTGTAGGGTATGAATACTTTAACATATCGCAGTGTAACTTCAGTTAATATTTTACCACTTACTGTATAAGAATCTTAAAACAACGTACTTTTATTTCTTCTCTCCAGCCTTTGTGCCTGTGCTCCATATGTTAGAAACATCAATGTGTTATGTTATTATATTTTCCTTAGGCAGATCTTTTGGAGAGATTTAAAAATAACAATAAAAGCCTTTTATATTTACCCACAATTTTACCATTTCTGGTGTTCTTCACTCCTCAGTATAGATCCAGATTACTATTTGATATATGGTTTTTCTTCTGAGTGAAGGACGTGTATTAACAGTTTTTATGCTTAAAGATCTGTTGATGATGATTTTATTTTCAGCCTTTGCATGTGTGAGAAAGGTTCTTAATTTGACTTTGTTTTTTGAGAGGTGTTTTTGCTGGGTATAGAATTTTAGGTTGATAGGGTCCCACCCCTCCCACCTTGTACTTTAAAGATGTTGCTCTACTGCTTTGTAATTACATTTTTCCAGTGAAAAATTACTCTCATTCTTATTTTGTTCCTCTGTATATAATATGTCTTTATACTATTATTAATTTTCATATTTTTGATTTATCAGTAGTTTTAAATTCTGGTTCTAATATAGTTTTCTTCATGTTTCTTGTGCTTGAGATTTGTTGAGTTTTTTGGGTTCTAATATAGTTTTCTTCATGTTTCTTGTGCTTGAGATTTGTTGAGTTTTTTGGTTCTGTGCATTTATAGATTTCATAATTTTTTTCTTTTTGGTCATTATGCCTTCAATTCCCCACCCCCAAAGAGCCTAATTATACGTATTTTATGCTACTTGAAAGTGTACCACACTCATTGAAGTTCTCATTATTTTTTTAAAGGCTCTATTCCCTATGTATTTTATTTTAGATAATTTCTGTGTGCTTTAATTTACTCATTATTAAATTTGTAATGTCTAATTGACTATTCATCCCCTGCCATATTTTCTTTCCATTTTAAATTTCACACATTGCATTTTTGTCTTTAAAAGTTTGAGTTGGGTCTTTTAAATCTTCCAAGTCTGTCCTTTACCTGCTCAGTTTTTCCTCTGCATTCTTAAACATATGGAATATACAATTGTGCAATTTTAATGTCCTTGTCTCCTAATTTTATCATTTGTTTCAATTTTGGGACTATTTTTTGTAGACCAATGTTTCTCTTTATGGATCATAGTTCCTGTTTCATTGCATGCTCAATAACTTTTTATTAGATTCTGTTATGAACTAAGTGTTATGTCACCACAAAATTTATATGTTAAAATTCCAACCTCAAAAGTGATGGCATTAGGAACACTGGGAAGTATGTAGGTTATAAAGCTAGTTCCTTTATCAGTGGGATTAATGTTATGAAAGGGACCCCGCAGAGTTTTCTCCGTTATTTTTTTTCAACCATGAGAGGGTACAAGGAAAACCTGGCTGTCTCCAACCTGGAAGAGGGCCTGACCAAATCTGACCATGTTGGCATCCTGATCTCAGACTTCCCAGCCTCCAGAAATGTGAGAAATAAATGTTTGTTGTTTAGGTCACTTGATCTATGGTTATTTATTATAACAGCTCAAATTGACTAAAACAGATACCAAACATTGTGACTTTTACCATGTCTGTGCTGGATGTTATATTCCTACTGACTAAAACAGATTCCAAATATGCCATTGCTCGATATTATGTTCATATATTACTATTGGGTATGTACACTCACCAAAGACACAGAGAGAGAGACAGAGAGAGGAATTACTCCCGTGGGGGATGGTCATGCTGCAATCCCTTCCTTCCCCTCCCAGGATTCTGAGCATGCATGCACACATACTCGCATATTTTCTCAAACTGCACGGTGGACCATGCAGGATCCAGCCACCCCTACTACCATACCACCTGGCTGGTCCACTCTGAATATTCTTGAGATTTGCTCTGAAGGGCAGTTCTGTTACCTGGTAGCAGTTTGATTTCTTCAAGCCTAACGTTAAACTTGGTGAGGCATAACAGAGCCATCTTTAAGCCTAATTTTCTCTACTACTGAGGCAATGTCATTCAGTGGTTTCTTTGAATTATGAGGCTTTTCT
The DNA here is from genome assembly GCA_026018925.1 of Tupaia tana. Lineage (NCBI taxonomy): Eukaryota > Metazoa > Chordata > Mammalia > Scandentia > Tupaiidae > Tupaia > Tupaia tana. The sequence goes on from JAKSZU010000021.1 coordinate 12,058,266, forward strand.
CTCTGGCAGTTTGGAATCTGAACTATTTTTAGACCTGTGTGAGCTCTCAGAATCTGTTCTTCTCTGTTCCTCTCCTTAGGTAATTTCCCTGTATGCATGTTCTGTAATTTCCCTGTGTGCATATTCTGCCGAATACTAACTGGAGAACTAGAGGGCTGTTTGCTGTGGATCTCCACAGCTCCTTCTCTGTGCGGCTGTCTCCTCTGCTTTTTCAATTCCAGTTCCCTTGGCCTCTCTGGACTCCAAGTCTTTCTCCTCAATTCAGGGTTGTTGCCTGGCTCTCCTCAGATTCCCCTTCCCCGCACTGCAGCCTGGAAACATCTGTCTGAATGGTAAACTAGGACAGTCATAGGGCTTACCTTGTTTTCCCTCTCTCAGAAATCAACATCCTCTGCTTCCTTTGTTGATGTACAATACCTACAAACATTTTCTGGGTTTTTTGTTTTGTTTTATCTCTGAAAATTGTTTTTATTTTTAAATTTAAATTTAATTTATATATTCGATCGCTATACATCACTTAGCTGGTAAAGTGAATTTATCCAACATGAATACACTTCGTCCCAGTCCAGTTGAACATACTATACACATTATCAACAGAGAATCATCCATTTCCGTGTCCCGTAAATGTCTTGCCTCTCTCTTTTTCTCCTTGATTCCTTTCCTCACACTTCCTCCCTTCTCCCACCCTTTTCCCATATTGTCTAGTTTTATTAATCCCACATTGTTAAAATATTATAATATTAACTGTTGTACTGTTTCAGGTGAGTAATAAATGTGGTCCCTGTTAATCTAGCTTGGCCAGAAGCAGAAATATTAAAGCAACATTTTTTAATAGGAAGGCTTTGATAACTAATTCAATTTCTTTCTTTTTTAATTTCCCAAAGGGCACATATACTAGAGAGAGAGAGAGAGAGAGAGAGAGAGAGAGAGAGAGAGAGAGAATGGGAGAAAACACCCCCAATGGTCATGCTTCTGCATTTCTCCATTTCTCCATCCTGTCAGGATTTGGGGCATGCAAGCACTTGTGCCCAGCATGTTTTTCAAGTGGCCAGGGCCCATATTCTGTCCTTAACTGGCTCCCTCAAGAGCCAGACCAGGAGGCTGGACCTCAATTTCTTTACTAAATGTGGGATATCTCAGGTCCAGTCACCACGGCAGCGACGTTAACGTTAATTCATGTCAAGTTCTTACTGTAGGCCTGTGCGTATGTCTTTCTCCCTCCATGGCCTATAGTTTCATGTAATCTATAGCCTCACAAAGTTCTTGGCAAGAGTTCCAGTCCTTGTCCGTTACTGCCCTTCATTCTGAGGAGTGATCCTAACTGCATTTCCCTGTCTTATATCAAGCTCTTTCAGTGCTGTCCACCATCTTTCATTTCCAGAGCCATGCCTGTGCCTTCTTCCCTACTCTGCCCTTACCCTGAGGGCCCATGACTCTCAGAATGTTTTTTTGTCTTCTCCCCAGGTGCTCCAACATCAACAGTTACTTCTTTTGTTTATGCTAGACAGTGTGTTAAATTTATTTAGAACACACAGGCAAAACAACCTTCTACTTTTTTTTTTTTTTTAATGCCTAAAGGGCAACACCTGGTTGCTGTGAATTCTGAGTATGAAGAGGGGGAAATTAGCAGCAGACTCTGAATAAGGGTTCCTGTTTTCAGTTTTATGCTGTGCTCTGCTGCCCATCACACCTGGCATCCTTGGGTCTGTAACCCTCCCCACCTTCTGAAGGGAGAAGGCTCCCTCCGTGGCCTCAGACTCTCCACATTTATTCTGGTGCTGTCTTTCTCTAGCCTGCTTCATTGATCTCCACTCTTCCAGTTGCCTTCGAAAAGTGTGTCGATTTTATCCACCAATAAACTCCCTCTTGTCCTTTTCACTATTTTGTGATTATCTTTCCCCCTTTTAAATTGGTGTATTCTTTAACATATTTGTTTGTTTGTTTATTCCTTCCATAAGAAAAGAAGACACCCCCTAACAAGATCTTCACACTGCTATCCGATCCACCATTAACCTCAGCTGGCCCAGTCCAAAGGTATATACACGCATGCCTGGCATGTTCGGGGAGATCTTGGACATGAACCAAGGACTTTTCCGCGTGTGTTCAGTTGCATTACCATGGCTTCATCACCTGTCACCGGTATATTCTTATTTTAATGGAATCCCAATAACAAGAGGAGATTAAATTCATTTGCTCACATTGTAATCTTGAACTGGCACTGCTTGATTTTTGGTTAGTAAAGTTAAATATTTTATTTTTTGTAACTTACATTTGTTTCTTTAATTGACTATTGATCAATTTCTCTGAAACTGTGTCTTCCCTGTTTTATTTAAAGAATTGTTTTATTTAACTTTATTATTTATTTATTTGACCAGAGAGGGACAGAGAGAGTGAGAGAGAACGTGAGAAAGCAAGCCACCAAGTCTGGGACTCGAACTACAGTCAGTCATGTGGGAGTCAGTGCCCTTAACCACCGCACCATACCTGCCGGCCTCATGTCTTCCCTGTTTAAATAACTCCAGTCTCAACTGGGTTTCCTCTTATTTGTCTGAATACTACTTCTTAGACTTCACTTCCTACCCACACTTCTTTACGTGTTTTACACCCCAGATTTCTGTCCTTGATCTTTTTGTCCTCGTGTGTTATTGGACATTCCTACTTGGATATCCAGTCAGTATTTCAAACTCAGTACACCCTACACTGAACTCGTCATCTTTACTTCTGAACTGTCCCTCCACGTGTATCTCCTGTCTTGATAAACAAGACTTCCCTACTTCTAATCACCAATCTGGAGTCACCTTTACTTTCCCTTTCAGATACATTGGCTATTATTTGCTGTCTTCACACCTCCTCCTAAATATTGCTCAAAGTTATTTACTATTTTATATCCTCTCAGTGCATCGTTTATTTAACTCTATTATTTAATTTTCTTTGCAAATTTGCTATAGCGTGAGTGTACTCACCAGAGAGAAAAAGAGAGAGAGTGAAAGTGAGTGAGAGAGAAAGTGAGAAAGCACCCTCCAGGGAGGATGGCCATGCTTCAGTTGATTCTTATCCTTTCTACTCTCAGGATTTTGAACAGGCATGCACACATGCCCAGAGTGTTTTTTAAGCTGCCTGGTCTGGGACCCAAACCACAAAGTCAGCCATATGGTATCCAGCTGCTTTAACCTCCATGCCACTGGATAGATCTTACATTTTTTTTTTTCATAGAAAACATTATTTATTTTTATTTACTATTTTTTTTTAGAGAGATTTCTGTTGTAGGGTGAATGACTCGCCAGAGCAATAGAGAGAAAAAAAGTGAGAAATCACCCCTCGGAGGGATGGCTGTGCTGCAATCCCTTCTCCTCCATTCTCTTCTTTGGATTTTGGGCACACACACACACCTGGTGTGAGTTTCGAGCTGCTGGGTTCGGGATTTGAATCATAGTTTGCTATGTGGGAGTCCAGTGATGTAACCATTATGCCATCTGCTGGTTCCTAGAAAAGTTTAAACAATAGTAAAAGATATCTGTCACTCAGTTTTCAACATTAACCAACATTTAACTTGTGTTGTTAAATTTATATTCGTACCTTACTTTGTACCTCCACTGGATTATTTTAAAGTAAGCTGTAAATGTCATATCTTTTTATTGCTAAAAACCTTGGTATAGGGACCAACAGATGGCATAATGGTTACATGGCTAGAATCCCACATAGTCGACCATGGTTTAAGTCTCCAACCTTGAGGACTTGTGTCTGTGCATGCCCAAAATCCCGAGAGGAGATTGGAGAAGAGATTGTGGCTTGGCCATCCCCTCGGTGGGGGGGCGACTTCTCGCTTTCTGTCTCTGTCTCTCTGTCTCTCTGGCAAATGCATGTGCCCAATAGTGAAAATCTCTCTAAATAAATAAATAAATAAATAAATAAATAAATAAATACCTCAGTATATATTTCTTAAAGGAAAAAAAATTTTAAAACATAGGTGCAAAATCTTTATTGTCATAAAAATAATAATAACTGCTAATAACATATTTCTGTGCCCAGTAAGTATTTACATTCCCTTGGTTGCTTCATAATTTTTTGTTCTCATGGTAGGTTGATTTAAATCTGGAACTGAACAAGATCCACACTCTCATTTGGTCGACCAGACTTTACTAAGTCTCCTTTAGTTTAGAGAGATTCCTCCTCCCTTTTTGTCTTTCCTTTCCATTTATTTACTAAAAAGACACATCGTTTTTCTTGTAGAATCTCATACATTGTGGATTTATTTGATTGCATCCTCCTGGTATCTTTAAGTGTGTCTCTTTATCTCTATATTTTTTCTAAACTTTTATTTAGATCTAAAAGCTTGATTAAAATTTTTGCAAAAGGGACAGCCCCATAACCTAGTGGTTAAGAGAGCTGGATCTCAGATGGCCAACCACAGTTAAAATCCCAGCCCTGGATGCTTGAAAAATGCCAGGTTCATGTGTTTGTATACCCAAACTTCTAATAGGATGGAGAAACGGAGGTGAAGGATCACACCCCATTGCAGAATGCTTTCTCTCTCTCTTTTTCTGTCTCTGTCTCTCTCTGGTAAGTGCACATACCCTCTGACAAAAACAATTTTTTTGCAAGAATGCTCCATAGGTAGTTCCTGTATCATTATATCAGGGAGCATATATAATATAACGCTTGGTCTCTTTTTGTAATGATAAGATTTTTCAGTGTCTTTTTATGTTATGATGGTAATTTATTCATTTAAACAACTGCTATAACCTTTCGTTTAATGGTTATAACAACTACTGATGATCATTGTCTAGGTTCATTATTCATTAGGGGCTTACCATTTGTTACCAGCTTTATGCAACAGCTTTTTAAAGTTTCTTTATGCCTATGATTTTTTGCCTGAATTCCACTGTGAAATTCCATTATTGAGGTTCAAAAGAAAGAAAAGTTGTATTTAAAAATATATTGAGTTGGGAACCAGCAGATGGCTTAATGGTTATGTCACTGGACTCCCATGTAGATGACCATGGTTTGAGTCCCAGACCTGGCAACTTAAAACTCAACCAGGTGCATGTGCGTGATCCTGAAGGTCCTGAAAGGAGAATGGAGGAGAAGGGATTGTGGTGTGGCCATACCCTCTGGGGGGTGATTTGTCACTTTTTATCTCTTTGTCTCTCTAGTGAGTGCATGTGGCCTATAGCAAAAATTTCCCTCTAAAATAAAATGAAGGGGGAGAGATTGTCAGGAAAGTCATGGTGCGTTTTGCGTAGAAAAACAGAAAAATACATCAAGACTTTACTGACCTAATATATGTGGCCAGGTGATGGTGTGGTGGGAAGGCATGGTGGTAAAGCAACTGGACCCAATTGGAGAGAGTCCCCGGTTTGTATCCTGGGACCTCCCTGAGCATGACAGGCTTGTGTGCCTGTGACCCAAATTGGCTGAGACAGGAGGCAGATTGTGGTGTGAAGACCCTGTTTGAGGTGCCTATTTCTCCATCTCTCTTTACCCTCTCTCTTCTGTATATCTCTCTCCTATGGGAAAAAAATAAACTTAAAAAGCATATCAAATATAAATTTGCCAAAAGAATGTATATTATTTGCTTAGATCATGTTTTCAAACTTCATTCCTGTGACATTTTTCTCTTAAAGTTACCATGTAGATAAAAATAATTATGGTTGAATTCCTACAAAATGTAATTCTATAATGGATTTCTTTCGTTTCTTTTTCATTTATAATTTCAGTCATTCATTGTAACTACATTGTTACTTAATATGTTATAAAATAATTTTAAAGACTACATATTAATTATGCTTTATTCTTTATACATTATACTTATTTAATCCAACTGAAAAAAATTCATTGCTTGATGTAAAATCCCCAAAAGTGAGGACCAGCAGGTGGTGTGGTGGTTAAGGCAGTAGACACTCCCACATGGCCAACCACAGTTTGAGTTCCAGATCTGGTGACTTGCTTTCTCACTTTCCCTCCCCCTCTCTCTCTTCTGTGTTTCTGTCTCTCTCTGGTCAAGTTAAAATGAATGAATGAATAAATAAAGTAAAATAGATCATTTTAAAAATCCCCAAAAGGAACAGCACAAACTGGCATGACACTTACATGAATTTCTATACAGATAGTTGTCTTCACTAAATACCTACAATTATTTCTTTTTTTTTTTTTTTTTTTAGAGAGAAAGAGAGTTTTTTTTTGCTACAGGGTGTGTGCACTCTCTGGAGAGATAGAGAGAGACAGAAAGCAAGAAATCACCCTCCAAGTGGGGGATGAACACACTGTAGTCCCTTCTCCTCCATTCTCCTCTCAGGATTTTGGCCACGCACACGCATGTACCCGGTGTGAGTTTCAAACTGCTGGGTCTGGAACTCAAACCGAGGTTGGCCATGTGGAAGTCCAGCAGTGTAACCATGCTGCCATCTGCTGGTCACTACAATTACTTCTTAATCATGTTTGAATCACGATGGAATATTTTATCTGGGGTATTTTCTGCACCTGGCCACTGTGGTTACTCCATTGTCACCATAGCATCTTTTGTGAAGCCAGCCCCACATTCTGTGCATTTTAGTCTCCAGGACTCTTGTTTCTGCCCCACTCAACAACCCTGACTCACCGATTTGCTTTCTGCACATACAGTGGAGAGGGTGAGAGGAACTGAGTTGGGATGGAGATTCTTGGGTGCTTGCAGCAAGAGTATCTCATGTGCCTTTCTCACAATGGCTGGAAGTTGTATCTCTTAAAATTGTATCTCATCAATCCTAACTCACTTAGAAGAAATGGGCTTATTTCATGGTAGTGACTTAAACCGTTGTATGTATAATATATGGTGAATTTTTCTTTAATAAATGTCAATTTTCTATACTACCTGAGTCAGCCTCTGTAGTGTAATTGGTAATACATCTTCCTTCAATGAAATTGGAAGGATGAGCGCATGGGACCAGAGGGTGTGCAGAAATGGTGCCTAATTATAAAATAATGGAAAACACTCTACATCATGAAATGACCTCATAAACAGGATGATCACAGCTGAGATGATTCAGTAATTAACGATCACATCAATTAAATTAACTCACTTGTATCTCAACCCTACATAAATGATGTGAGAAAGTATAATACCTTAGCCATGTAAACAATTAATAAAATATGGAAGGCATTATAAATAAATGATAAATTCACAGAATTGAAAGCCCACCCAGTTACAGAATTAATGACTTTTGCAAGCATTAGGTGTTTTGGAAATGAAGCATTAATTTCCTGGCTTTGATTCATATCAAGACCACCCCGCTGGAAAGTTTAATTCCTCAATATGTATCTACTTATCACTTAGCTAAATGTTTGGCAACTAGGCCACCAAAACAAAATATGGAAATAGCTGTTTACTAATGACTAAACAGAAACATGCTTTATGTCTAATTCAAGAGTAATACAAAAATACTAGAATGTATTTATTAAAAGCAGGTTACCTAATCAAGATACAGAACAAATCCTCAAAGATACCAGGTTGTGTATAATTTTGGCAACTTGACAATCTGGCAAAAACATTTCTTTGGAAATATGAGAGATAAGTATAATATAAATCTAGTCAGATCAAATGTAAATATATGATCATTCAAACATTGTCAAATAAATATTTAAAGCATCACTTGTAAATAATTGTCCTAGAGAAAATGCTATTATAAAGACCTTTACAGTGTAGTTTAAAATGTGGATTTGCAATCATCTTTTTGGAAACAGTCTAGAAGGAAACAGATACATTGCTAAAATAATGTTTTGACAAACTAAAATAAAATTTAGTATTTACATTTTTGAATCAAAGAAATTGTTAAACTTAAGGTAATAATATACCTGATTTAATAGAATATGATATAGTTGAAAATTATGTGTGTGGTTGAAGATTACAAATTCTGCCTTATTCTAAAATTTGTGAACTGTATCTTTTTCTTAAAATATATGACTTACTTATAAAGAAATTCTTTATTTTGCTGTTGGAAATATGTCTAAATTTTATGTCCTGCCCAAGGGCATGAAGTTCTGTAAACATTTTCACTTATTAATGGTTGTAAACACCTGGGTATTTGGTAGACAGTAAAGATATCTTATACATATGAGTTGAGAATAAATGTTGAATACAACAGAAATCTTTTTAATTTTATATTTTTCTATTTTATAAGAGCAAAGGTTCCATAGGATTTAACCTGGAGCCAGCAGGTGGCATGCTGGTTTAGGCACTGTAGTCCCACATGGCTCACCGTGTTTCAAGTTCAAGACCCAGAGGCTTAAAAATCATACTGGGTATGTGTGCATGTGTGCCTAAAATCCCAAGAGGAGAATGGAGGAGAAGGGATTGTGACATGGCCATCCCCACAGGAGCAGAGGGTGATTTCACACTTTCCCTCTCTGCCACCAGCAAGCACACATGCTCTATGGCAAAACCCTAAAACAAGCAAACATAAAGATTCAACCTTTTGGTGTTTTGGTTGTTACCTTCCATGAAGTATGATTTTTTCTATTTGACGTATCTAAAAATATTAATATATTCTCGAATGCCAACTAGTTCTTGAAATATATTTGGATAATGGGATCAGCAGTTGGTGTAATGGCTATGTCACTGGACTCCCATGTAGTTGACTGTAGTTCGAGTCCTGGACCTAGTGGATTAAACTCATGCTGGGCACGTGTACGTGTGTGCCCAAGATCCAGGAGGAGAATGGAGGAGAAGGGACTGTAGCGCGGCCACCCTCCTGGGGGGGAGGTGATTTCTCACTTTCTATCTCTCTGTTTCCCTCTGTCTTTCTGGCGAGTGCATGTGCCCTATAGCAAAAACCTCTAAAAAAAAAAATAAATATATTTGGATAGGTATAAGTAAATTTTTTATTTATTATTTTATTAATTTATTTTTTAAGAGGCTTTTTGCCTTAGAGTGTGTGTACTTGCTGGGGTTGGGGGGAGAGACAGAGATAGAAGTAGTGAGAGGGAAAGTGAGAAATCACCTCTCAGAGGGGCTGGCCATGCCACAATCCCTTCTCCTCCATTCTCCTCTTGGGATCTTGGGTACATGAGCACATGCACTCCGTGTGAGTTTCAAGCCACTAGGTCCGAGACTCGAACTGCAGTTGACCATGTGCAAGCCTAGCGATACATGGTATTTTTTCTTTTGTTTTTAAGAGGTTTTTCCTTAGGGCATGTGGACTTGCCCAGAAGAGAGAGACAGACAGTGAGAAGGAAAGCACAAAATCGCCACAATCTCTTCTCCTCCATTGTCTTCCTGGAATCTTAGACACGCACACACACATGCCTGGTGTGATTTTTTTAAGCCATTGGTTCCGGGACTTGAACTGCAGTTGGCCATGTGGGAGTCCAGTGACATAACCACTACACCATCTGCTGGCCCCGAATATTATTTTCTCATGAGCGTGAATCCAAAGCATACTGAGCCAGTCTTATTTTTCCTATGCAAAACAATTCACTCCTAATCACTGTATGTGTATTATTTATTGCTTTTAGACAATAGCTCAACATGACAAAGAAGTACCTGCAGAAGAATAGTTTTATTTTCATCTGAAAAAGTGAGAGGTTGTGCAGAAGAGGCCAGCTAGCACTACATCTGGAAGTACAACGTGGTCCTGAAATAAGGCTTCACTCACAGTTAGCAAAAGAACCTTTAAAATGTGGTGACCTTGTGAAGGATAGACGTTGATTTAGTATCTCCTCAGGGAAAAGATGAGATCGTATTTCTGAAATTCAGTGTTGCGTTCTCTAAATTTATAATTAAGCCTTACCTCACGTCTTTTAAAACTGGATTTCCCCCTCTGTATTCAGCCCTACTGGGACATAATGGATTTCTCTATTTCTTTTGTGTTACTCCACTGATGTGAGTAGAACATGGATGGGCGACTTTGTTATTGTTGTTGTTTAAAAAAGTTTCTTCTAAGAGTTTTTCTTTGACCTCTTATGTGATATTTACTTCTAGTCTTGGAGCTCATTTGACCAATTGTTTTATAGAAACAAATTTCTCCTGGGACCAGCAGTTAGCCTAATGGCTATGTCGCTGGACTCCCACGTAGTCGACTGCGGTTTGAGTCCCTGACCCGGTGGCTTAAACTCACGCTGGGCGCTTGTGCATGCGTGCCCAAGATCCCGAGAGGAGAATGGAGGAGAAGGGATTGTGGCGTGGCCATCCCCCCTGGGGGATGATTTCTCGCTTTCTGTCTCTCTGTCTCTGTCTGTCTGTCTGGCAAGCGCATGCGCCCTATAGCAAAACCTCTCCAAAAAAAAAAAAAAAAAAAAGAAAAAAAAAAAGAAAAGAAACAAATTTCTCCTGTGAGAAGTTAGAATAAAGAGCTGTATTTGAACCCACACTTAATGCTGGGTGCAGTGGTAAATGTTCTCTATTATCTCTGAGTTGGTATGGCTACTAGCTAGGCTCTGAATATCACTAGGGCCCACACTCTCTCTTGGTTTTGTTTTTGTTTTTGCTAAGGGCACATGTAGTCACAAGGGAGAAAGAGAGAGAGAGAGAGAGAGAGAAATTACCTCCCAGGGGGAATGGCTATAACACAGTTCTTCTTTCCTCCATTCTCCTCTCAGTATTTTGGGCACTCACGCACATGTACCCAGCATGTTTTTCAAGTTGCTGGGTCCAGGATTCAAACTGTTGCAGTTGGCCATGTGAGATCCAGTGCCTTAACCTCCATGCCACCTTCTGGCCCTCTTTTCTTGTTTTTAAATTACTGTTCTATCCCCATAGAATTTCCCTTACTCACACTGTCCAGGATGTTTTATCACCAGGATTGTATTCCAGTCAACAGCAAGTGAAAAAAGAAAAGGGGGGACCATGTTCTCTTTAAGGATGCAATGAAAAGTTCCACACAAATTTCTCCTCATATTTCATTTGCCAGAAATGAGCTATTTGAGAGGAGAGACAGTGGGGAGGCCCCAGCATTGCTTCCATGTACTGCCTTGAATACACTGGGTGTGTGCGTACGTGCTCAGGCTCTAAGCTGGCTAAGGCTGGGGGTGGATCATGGTGTGGGACCCTGTTGGGGAAGCCTCTCTCTCCTTTTTATCTCTCTCATGGAAGAAATAAATACATATGCACTTTAAAATTATGCTACTTCACGTAGCTGAAAAGAAAGCAACATGTCCTTGTTCTGAATCTCTCTGTACGCGGGTAAAATTCTGGTACTGTGGAATAGGAAGAAAACCAATATTGGAAAACAACTGCCTTTAGGTCTCAAATTAAGTACAATTTCCTCTAGAGGGTGTTTTCTTTTCTTTGTTTTTTTTTTTTTTTGGGGGGGGGGTGGGGTGGGTTAGGGTGTATTTGTTTGTCAGAGAGAGAGAGAGAGTCAGTCAGTGAGAGGAAAGTAAGAAATCACCCCCCCCCCCCCAATCCCTTCTCCTCCATTCTCCTCCTGGGATCTTGGGCAGACACGCACACGCACTTGGCACGAGTTTCAAGCCACAGATCTGGACTCAAACCATGGTCAGCCATTGGGGAGACCAATGACATAACTGCTATGCCATCTGCTGGCCCCTAGAGGGCGTTTTCAGAAACAGTAGTCAAAATTAATTCTCCCTTATGGAATTCCACAGTATTATATATTTCTTCATAGAATCCATTATCCTTGGTTAAAATGGGTTCAGCAGTGGTTATTTTTGTTAGATGGTAGGCAGACCAGAGAGAATACTCTTCTTATTCACGTCATTATTTCCTTGGTAGCTAGCATAGGGCCTGGCATGTCATGGACAGTGGTACATATTAGTTGTAGGATAACTGTGGCCAGGGCCAAACTGATTACAGATTGGTCCAGCAGAAGGAAACTCTAATTGCTTTTATAATTTATTTGCTCACATTTGTTTTCTGAAATTTTAAACGAACAGAAAATCACATTACGATGTGGACCGAAAATCAAGATTTGGTTACTAGCAAGTGAGACATGATTGCAAATAACGGGTATGACATCTCTATTAACTGTAACCAAAGCAATTTTTACAGATGTGACAGTGTAACTGAGTAAGGTGTTTTTCACAATATGTTTAGCAAACAAATAAAAAGATATTATCAGTTTTCACTAAGAGTATATGAGAGATAACATCTAAATTGCAGAGTAAATTGATATAATCCAACTCCCACATCTTTTGGAAGGAATTTCATAGCATAATGGATCTTCTTATCTAGGAGAATTGAAAGGAAGTTCTTAATATTGCAGACCTTCTCAATAAAACAATTACTGTACCACTCATTAAATTGTAGATCTATTCACTATTTTTTTATTTCGAAATTTTTTACAGAATTATTTATTTAATTTTATTTATCATTATTACTTTTAATTTGCTATAGGACATGGGCACTTACCAGGGAGAGACAGAAAGAGAGAGAGAGAAAGTGAGAAAGCAAGCCACCAGGTCTGGGACTTGAACTGCATCAGCCATCTGGGAGTCCAACGCCTTACCCATTATGCCACCTCTTGCTTTTTATTCACTACTTTAAGATGCTTTTGGAAATGTTCTTTTTGTTTGTTCTTATTTTCTTTTCTTTTTTTTTAATTGCCAAGGAGCATGCATGCTTACTAGAGAGAGACAGAGGTGGGTTAGGGAGGTGGGTGGAGGAAGCACTCAATGAGGCATGGTCATGTAACAATCCCTTCTCCATTTCTCCAGATAGTTGTAAATTAGAGCACACGTGTGCATGCACCTGGAATATCTTTCAAGCCGCTGGGACCAAGATTTGAACCACAACCAGCCACATAGCTCCCTTAACCGCTAGGCCCTGTGATTATTTTGCTTGTGTTATTGTTCTTTTAATGTGCTATTAATTGGAAGAATCAAAAGGCTTATGAATCCATGTAACTTTTTTCTTATTGTTACACCCCCAAAGTGGTAACATAATAATGACAAACTACTTTCCAAAATATGTGAACTGGAAAAAAGCAATATTTTGGATCTCCTGACAAAAATATCCAAAAAAAGTAATATAAAAATGCTACTATTTTAGAAAATGAGAATCACCTCCCCCCCCAGGGGGGTTGGTCACACCACAATTGCTTCTTCATTCACCTCTCAGGATTTCGGCTGCCAGGTCTGGGACTCAAACCATAGTTGACTACATGGGAGTCTGGTAATGTAACCATGATGCCATCTGCTGGTCCCTATAATGCTATTTTTGATATGTTTTGTGAAACTGCAGTGTTTTCATAGTTTCTTTCAGGTTTTTGCCAAAGGGCACGTCCGCTCACTAGAGGGAGAGGGACAGAGTCAGAGAGGGGCAAGCAAGAAAACACTCCAGAGGGGGTGATGCCACACCACAATCCCTTCTATTCCATTCTCTTCCTGGGATCATGGGCACACATGTCTGATATGAGCTTCAAGTCTCTGGGTCTGGGACTCGAACTGCCGTCTTTCACATGGAGTCCAGCAACATAACCGCTCTGCTATCTGCTAGTCCCAGAAATAAGTTGCTCTTAAAGCACATAGTAAAGTGAATCTCAGCAGCCAATGTCTAATCAAGATCTATGAAAAAAAAAATGTTTTGTTTTGCTTCATTATTAAATGAACATCCCCCGGCATAGTCAGGCTTCTGTGTCTAGTCTAGTGTCATGCTGATAATATAACATATTTTAGAGGGAAAACATGAAATCACATATTCAGAAGATTAGTGCTCATTGGTCTCTTAATAAGTTTTTTTTTTTCCTTTTTTACTGGAGCTGGAGGAAAAGTATAAAAACCAGGGGAAGCTAACTTTTAATTATCATTCATCAACACTCAGCAGTTCAAATCAGGTTATGTGAAACAGCAAAGTCAATGTCAATAAAAAATAAAGACTAAAGTCCTCAGGGCAGTTAAAAAGTTGTTTCCTTATTATACTGCAAGCACGTAAAATAATTTCTATTGGTTATCCATTTAAAAAGAACCTTAAAAAAATAATGAAAAAGGTTTACCCATATCCCAAAGGGGTACAAGCGACATTACCGTGAATGTGAGAAGCCAATGCAAGAAGTAAACAAAACCCCTTTGGACTATTTTCTCAAATGTCTTACAAAGCCCCACCACATCTTTTTCTCTAAGTGCGGTCTTCCTTAATCTAAATCTATGGGCCTTTTAAGGAAAATTTAATAAACAAATACTTTCCTGGCCAAAAAGAATTCTGTGCTATAGCACAGAATAAAGAGAATGAAGAGCCCCCTGAAAGAAGAGGCTGCCTGCCTGGGGATCCAGGCCTCCGCTGATGTCCCTAGGTTGCCCGTCCACATGGAACACCCACAAAGTCTAAATTAATACGCCACCCAGCATAGAGGACATTGAATATGTCCATTAATGTTTTGGATCATAAAAGTCACTGAAAAAGAATTCTTATAATAGGGTGTCCTATAGAGTTTGGTCATATAATTCTTTTTTTTTTTTGGAGAGGTTTTTGTTATAGGGCATGTGTGCTCACCAGAGAGACAGAGAGAGACAGAGAGACAGAAAGTGAGAAATCACCCCCCAGGGGGATGTTCACACCACAATCCGTTCCCCTCCATTCTCCTCTCGGGATCTTGGGCACGCACATGCACCCGTCGTGAGTTTAAGCCTCCAGGTCTGGGAATCGAACCACGGTCAACTACGTGGGAGTCCAGCGACATAGCCATTACACCAACTGCTGTTCCCAGTCATATAATTCTTATATAACCTTAATTTTTCCTTCTAAGAGGAAATTTATTTTTCTCATAAAGAATAATGGTGCTTCTTAAAAACTCCCAGAGCACAATGTAAGTAAGCTTACTTTATAAATAATCCCTAATTATATTCTGATTATGAACCAAATACATCCTGAATGTGAAAAACACAGAAAACCTCAAAGGGAATAAAGATCACAAGAATCCCATTCCACTCTCCACCCTGTGATAAAAGCTGGTAATATTTTGTCACATTTTTAAAAGTGGATGTTGCTTAAAGTCAATAAGGTTGGTACCTATTATTGCTGAAAATATTGTTGGAGAATATTTTATCTGACCACTGGGCTGGAATCCCAGTCCTAGCAGCTTGAAAAACATGCTGGGCATGTGTACATGCGTACCCAAAATTCTGACAGGATAGAGAAATGGAGGAGAAGGGATTACAGCCTGACCATGTCCCATTGGAGGATGCCTTCTCGCTAGCTCCCCCTCTGTCTCTCTCTGGTGAGCCCACATTATCTCTGGCAAAAAGAAAAAAAAAACATAAGGAAAGGAAGCACTAGTAGAGTTAAGGACCTTGTTTTCCAAAATTTCTCTTAAAAACATTTTTTTAAAGAATTACTCATTTAATTTATTTATTATTCTTCTTCAATTTGATGAGAGAGAGACACACACAGTGAAAGAGAGAGAGAAGGATTAAGTCAGCCGCCATGTCCAGGACTCGAACCACTATTGGCCACGTGGGAGTCCTGCACCTTAACCAACACACCACCTGCTGCTCACTCCAAGATTTTCAAGGATATACTTCTGACTTCTTTTTTTAGGCATTGGGGGGGGGGGGGTGTCTGTTTAAAACACTGATCTTGTTCTTAAAAGTTATACATGTGGGGAGACCAGCAGTTAGCGTAATGGCTGTGTCGCTGAACTCCCATGTGGTCGATTGCAGTTTGAGGTGGTGAAAAAGGACACGAGACACCGTTGGGGCTGATGTCAGGACCAATGTGGTACTTGCTTATTTGACTGAGCTCAGGATGAATTCCAAAGCTCCTCCTACCAGGTGCATCTTACCCTTTTTATATTTTTCCCTAAGAGAGAGATTTTTTTGCTATAGGGTGTGTGTGTGCTCTCCAGAGAGACAGAAAGGGAGACATCAACCCTTGGGGCGGCGGGAAATGACCATGCCACAATCCCTTCTCCGCCATACTCCTCTTGGGTATCTGGGCACACACACACATGCACCCAGCGTGAGTTTTAAGCTGTTGGGCCTGGAATTCAAATCCCCATCAACTACATGAGAGTCCAGCTACATAACTATCATGCTATCTGCTGGGCCTGCACCTTACTTTTAAAGCGAGCGCAGATAATACGAGCTCATTGCCTAAAACAAAAACTGTCGCTGAAGCGCATGCGCATTACGTGCACTGGCGTAAAAAGACAGTCATCGTTATGTAAGCAGCGCGCAGGCGCACTTTAACCTATGACAAGGCGCAGAAGCACCCTAGGACTGACACCCGAGGTGGTTTATCCTGTGGCTTTCAACAACTTCAGACAGGAGTGAGGGAGCCAGACTGATCCCGTTTTCTGCACACAAGGTCTTATAATTTTTTATTTTATGTGTCTTATCACATCTCTTTGGAAGTGGTTTGTCAATTTCTTGAAAATAAGACAGTATTTTGTAACTCTCTGGAACCCCCACAGGGCATCACACATAATAATAAGTCTTGTTCTAGAGTTGCTCATTAATTTCTTTTTTTCCGTTCAACTTTGTGCCATTGCTGTTAGGAAAGGGTCTGCATTTATAATTTATAACTGCTGCTACTTTAACTCAGCCACGACCTCGGGAGAAATGATAATCAGCTGCAGAAACTTTTCTTTCACTGTATGACTCAATCCCAAGTTGTCATTATCCCCATTAGTGGCCATTCCACATGACTCGAAGATGGAAATGAGTCTCAACTAGGATGACATAGAAATAAAGATAATATAATAAATCAAGGCTGCTACTAAAACTACAAAGGAAAAGTGATTCTGAGAAACACGGATGTTCAGATTTTTGCAATTTCTTTCAATTACTCTCTCAGCCTCATCACTAATTTTTTTTTTTTAAATCCCTTTCAGAAGCTATTTTCTGAAGGGCGAAGGTGCCAGAATGGTCTTGCAGAGTTATGGCTGTAGAGCCTGTTATGATAATGTTACTATTATGTGTTTGTCTTCTGGAATATTCTTTGGAAATTCTGATGCCACTAGTTTAAAATCTGTTAGTAATGCAAGATTGTCGTGTGTGGGGTAAGTCATCTTGTTTAAATTAGCAACACCCTGACAAAACAAAATTACTTTATGAATGAAATTGTTGCCAAGCACAAGTATTTCTGGTTAATTTACACTTAACTCATTCAAAAGAGGTATCATTAAATTTCTTTATGAAATGAACTGAAAATTATCTATCAATTTAAACTTGGAAAGAATACTAACATTCATATACTTTACCGAGGCTAAATCTTAATTATGTTCTTTTCCATGGAGTTCTTTAATATGCAAAGAGAAAATTCAATCCTGCAATTATAAGTCACATTCTAGAGAAGCCATTTTATTTAATTACTTTTAATTTTGCTCCCTCAAACTTTTAAAATATTTTATCCACATAATGCAACAATTGCTGCTTTCCCTTTGATGCTTTTTAAGGATAAAGGTTTTTTTTTTTTAAGTAATTGCATGAGTTTGTGATTTCTGCTTTTATTCTGTCACTTTTCCCACCATGATTGTGCTTCTCATATTGTTTTGCAAGTTTTTGTTCTTTTTTTGTTCTTGTTTTGTATCCCCTTTTACTAATGGATGAGAGTGACCATATCTTATTCTTTCCATATACTCTGGCTACTCGCTTTTCATCTGAAATTTCCTTTACAAGCTAAAAGGAGAGAAAGTAATGCTAGCCTTCTTCAATGTCTAGGTCAAGGCAAGAGGTTCAGGGTATGATTTGAACTCTGATACAATATGGACAGACAGTAGCTAAGGGTTTGAAAGAAGGAGCTGTGGAAATCTTAACTAGGATTTGAAAAATGTTTTCTTTCCATCCCTTGATGAGACACTCAGAGAGCTCATAGAAAAAGAATTCAGAGGACCACAGAGTTCTGTAAGTTGGTGAAAAGATGAGGGAGTAGAAAGTCCTTGAATAATTGCACAGCTGACATTAATCCAGACCCTTCAGCGTTTTAACCCCATCACACATCCACCTAAGCAGCAGTTGGCTGAGAGATGCAGGTGAGGAGAATAGAAAGAAGGGTTAAGTATTAAGTATGAGGAAATTATATCTAACCAAAGTTAATCAATTTAGTTCCTTTATTTTTTTTGGGGGGGGGAGAAGAGATTTTTGCTATGGGGCATGTGTGCTCGCCAGAGAAACAGAAAGCAAGAGATCACTCCCCATGGGGATGGTCATGCTGCAATACCTTCTCCTCCATTCTCCTCATTTTGGGTTCACATACACACACGTGCCCAGTGTGCATTTCAAGCTATTGGGTCTGGAACTTACACCATGGTCGACTGTGTGGGAGTCCAGCACTTTAACCACTACATCACCTGCTGACCCCCAGTTCTTTAGTGTGAGTTTGGAATTGGAATTCTGGCAGTGGTGTTAGTTTCTGCAGTGGCCAGAAGGGCAATCATGGACTCTAAGGCTCTCTGGGGCAGCCATTTTGTGCCTACTGAGAAAGCAGATCTTCATGGAGAGAAAAACAATTAATTTGTGAAGAGAGAAAAGAACTGAGAGACTGAGAGAACAAACGGTTTATGGGGTTTGGAGAACTTTCCAATTCCCAGTTTCAGCCCTCTAGTGAGGCTCCAGTAACCGTGGGTTCCGTAAGATAGGTCTGTCTCGTTTCATTAAATTCTCTCTCCTGGAGACAATTGGTGCTTTGCTTAGAGGAAAGAGGGAAGTATTCAGGGGCTGTTTCAGTCCATTGCGTTGCTCATAAAAGAAATACCTGAATGTGGGTAATATATAAAAATAGAGGTTTATGTAGCTCACGGTTTTGGAGGCCCAAGGTCAAGGGGCCACATGTGGCGAGGATCTTCTTGCTAGTGGATAACATGGTGGAGGGCACCACATGGTTGGGCAGACCCAATACAGAGCAGAGCATGTCTGGTCTTTGCCTGTGTGTCTGTGCTCATCTTCATTTCCTTACAAATCTACCAGAAATTAGTCATGGGGTCCCCCTAATCACCCCCCAGAAATTTCATCCTATACTTTGATTAAATTTCTTATTAATACTATCATAATGGCTCACTAGATTTTGCATGAGTTTTTTTTTTTTTTTTTTTTTTTTTGAGAGGTTTTCACTATAGGGCATGTGCGCTTGCCAGACAGACAGAGAGAGACGTAGAGACAGAAAGTGAGAAATCACCCCCCAGGGGGGATGGTCACGCCGCAATCCCTTCTCCTCCATTCTCCTCTCGGGATCTTGGGCACGCACGCACATGCGCCCGGCGTGAGTTTTAAGCCACCGGGTCCGGGACGCGAACAGCGGTCGACTACGTGGGAGTCCAGCGACATAGCCATTACGCTAACTGCTGGTTCCCAATTTTGCATGAGTTTTGAGGGGACATATTCAGACCATAGCAAGGGCCCTGTAACTAGCTCTGTGGATGAAAGGCTTGAATCCTATTTCTTTCTTATAGCTCATTTTTGTTATTGGGGGTGGTCCTTTATTCTGCATTCATTTGCCATTTATATAGTCAATTCATAACTTGCTATTTTTTGTCATTTATTGTTTTTTTTATAACTTTTCAAACCACATTCTATGGCTTTGACAGTTTCTCAAGCACTGAATCTCTTAGATACAATTTGAGTTCTTAGAATTTGTTATGAGCTCATTTTCTGCACCAGGGGTCTGCAAGGTCCTGTTGTCTCTTGGAGAGCTCCTGTTATCTGTGAGAAGATCAGGCTTATGAGAATGGAGAAGGAGAGATAAACTTGGAATCTTGTTTGTGCATTAAGTATGAGGAAATGATATTTTTAGAAAAGATAGATACAAATAATCAGATCCTAGGAATGAGTATTGGGATGGTTCATTTAAAAAATTTACCTTGTAATTATTTAGAAGAAAAATAAAGAGAATAATGTGATCTCCAAGTTGGCAGATATCACAAAAATTCTTCTCAACAAGAAGTGGCAAGTTGGAGCATTATAAATTTCATGTCTGTACAGTTTAGCATAATATATTTGTCAAAAATTACCTTTCTCTATTCTAAGGCTCTGAGCTCTCAGTGACAGCTCAAGAGGAAGATCTCAAAATGTTTTGTACTGGGACCAGCAGTTAGCATAATGGCTATGTCGCTGGACTCCCACGTAGTCAACCGAGGTTCGCATCCCGGACCCGGTGGCTTGAACTCACGCCGGGCGCGTGTGCGTGTGTGCCCAAGATCCCGGGAGGAGAATGGAGGAGAAGGGATTGCAGCGTGGCCATCCCCCCTGGGGGGTGATTTCCTGCTTTCTGTCTCTCTGTCTGTCTCTGTCTGTCTGGCGAGCGCACGCGCCCTATAGCAAAAACCTCTCAAAAAAAAATGTTTTGTACTGAATGGAATTTGGCATGCTTCCACATTGGTGTTCAAATTCACTTACAGTTTTCATGTTAGGTACTAGTGTATTTTCACTAGATGCTCGGCAGTGTGCCTGAAATTGAGTCTATAACAAAAAAGGCCAGCCTGTTCTACAGTCTAGTGGTTAAGGAACTGTATCTAACATGGCTGACTGCTGTTAGAATCCCAGCCCCAATGGCTTAAAGGACACATCGGGCATGTGTATGTGCCCCAGATCCAGACAGAGTAGAGAAACAGAGAAGAAATGTGGCTTGACCAGATCCCATTGGGAGTGCGTGCGTGCGTGCGTCCTTCCTTCCTTCCTTCCTTTCTTTCTCTCTCTCTGTCTCTGTCTCTGTCTCTGTCTTTCTCTTGTGAGCATACACACCCTCTGGCAAATTATAAAAAAAAAGACAACGTAAGATTTTAATTGTTTTGTATTAGACAAAAGGTAGTTACTCAATAAATAGTTATTGGAATTACATGTGCAAATGTGAACACTTCTTTCTCTGTTGATTAATTGGGCTGCTCTTCATTGTGGGTCTCTGCATCTCTGCAGGTGTTTTAAGAAGAGGCCCTGGTTCCCTTTATTTCAGAGTATCTTATCAAGGATGTTGGTAGAGTGAGCAACCTTGGGAGATACAGTGTCTCCCTCTGAAGTAAAGGGAGGGTTTGCTCACTATCTAGTAAAATAAAGATAATTTCTCCTTCTAGGGCAAAGGTCAGACTTGGATTCCCTTCTCTTCTATAGTAGCCCACTCAGTGTATGAGTGTCAGCTGTCTCTGCCGCAACTGAGGTATGGGGAACCAATAAAAAATAAAAAAGCTGATGTTCCAGCTATGTTGATATAACGAACTGCCCTTTATTTCTGAGCTGTCTAAGTGTTGTGTTTTTGTTAGCAACTGTATCAGGCCAGCTTATTAGCTTGAAAGTAGGGTTAAAATCTCTGACATTTCATACTTCTTGACATTGATTTTTCATAAAAACAACTAGAACAATAACAACAATGTAAACTGCATTTCAGAAGTATCACACATGTGCTTCATTTATTGAATTCTTTTAAAAAATGTCAATATTTCTACCAAAAAGAGTGGGCAGTTTATTTTCTGGGCTGAAGGCTTCCTCATGCCATGTGTATTAATTGCACTTTTTGGTTGCTGGTAGAGAACGTAATCAAAGAAAAAATTATTTATTCATATGCAAGTTAACTATCCCTTATCCAAAATATTATCCAGAATCATTACCCAAAAATTTGCCTGGAAATGTCCTAATAGCTTTATATACTAACGATTGCAAGTTACCTGTGATCTGTAGCACATAGTATTCATATAGTAGTTCACTATGCAAAGGCTTTATATTTTCTCTTTCAAAGTGTAGTGTTTAGTTATTTAACAAGCTCCTTGGGACCAGCAGTTAGCATAATGGCTATGTCACTGGACTCCCACGTAGTCAACCGTGGTTCACGTCCCAGACCTGGTGGCTTAAAACTCACGCCGGGCGCGTGTGCGTGTGTGCCCAAGATCCCGAGAGGAGAATGGAGGAGAAGGGATTGCGGCATGGCCATCCCCCCTGGGGGGTGATTTCTCGCTTTCTGTCTCTCTGTCTCTCTCTGTCTGGCGAGCGCATGCGCCCTATAGCAAAAACCTCTCCCCCCCCCCCAAAATAAAAAACCCAACAACAACAACAAAAAAACAAGCTCCTAAGGTAGCAGCACAATACCACTAGGCCTATTTTAATTTATGGATAAATTATCTGAGTTACAAATAATTTAGTAATCTGCAAAAAAAAAGACCACACTACATACCAGAAAACAAGGCAAGGGATATGCATCCATAACTTCTAATTTGTATAGCGTTTTTTTTTTTTTTTTTTGGAGAGGTTTTTGCTATAGGGCGCGTGCGCTCGCCAGACAGACAGAGAGAGACATAGAGACAGAAAGCGAGAAATCACCCCCCAGCGGGGATGGTCACGCTGCAATCCCTTCTCCTCCATTCTCCTCTCGGGATCTTGGGCACGCACGCACACGCGCCCGGCGTGAGTTTTAAGCCACCGGGTCCGGGACGCGAACCGCAGTCAACTACGTGGGAGTCCAGCGACATAGCCATTACGCTAACTGCTGGTTCCCTAATTTGTGTAGCTTTTTCAGTGAGGCCAGATGACTTTGGCTTTAGAATGCTGAAGCTTAAGAATAGTGTCACTATCTCTCTTTTTCTGGGATAGTCATGTTTTATTATCAGTAGTAGTAGTAACACATGGTGAGCATGGGGCCAGCAGATGGCATAGTGGTTACATTGCTGGATTCCCACATGGCTAATTGCAGTTCGAGTCTCGGACCCGGTGGCTCATGCCAGGCGTGTGTACATGCATTGCCCAAGATCTCAGGAGAATGGAGGAGAAGGGACTGTGACATGGCTGTCCCTGCTGGGAGGTGATTTCTCACTTTCCCTCTCATTGCCTCTGTCTCTCTCTCAGCTGAGTGCACATGTCCTAAGTAAAAACCTCTTAAAAAATATATATATATGTGTATATATATATATATATATATGTATGTATATATATCATAAGAAAAGCATTTTTTATAAACGATAGATGACTAGAAAAGCCATTTGATTATATGAAAGTGACAATATGTGAGTTTTTAATTTTGTCCCTATACGTATGATTTTTGTTATTGTCCTGTGATATATTTGCATAAATATATGCTAGGGTGGCTAAAGTGCTGTAAATTACTCTTCTCGTAATTTTTGATGTCTATGTGAGAATTGACTTATAAGATCAATCAGGCTATTTATAGTACGTTTTAAAATTTTAGCTGTACATTTATTTGACTTGAATTCTTCTCCCCTAATCTGACTTTGTGCGGGAATATAATTCTCACTGATTCATCAAAACCAGCTGTTAGCATCACCTGTGGTAGGCAGAGTAATGGACCCTCAAAGAGGTCTGCATCTTAGTCCCTGGAAACTGTGAGTTTGTTACTTCACATGAGAAAAGGGACTTTGAGATGTGGTTAAGGCTAAGGGCCTTGAAATGGGGAGATTATTCTGGATTAGCCAAAGTTACTTTGAGAGGTCCAAAATAATCACATAACTCCATAAAAGTAGTAAATCTTCTCTGTGGAGTATCAGACAGGAACATGGTGATGAAGGCAGTACAGAGAGATGAGGTATGACAAAGACTGGACCTGCCATTGCTGGCTTTGAAGATGAAAAGAGGCAGGCCATGAACCAAAGAATGAGGGTAGCCTTTGGAAGATAGAAGGGAGAAGGGAGTGGATTCTTTCTTAGGAATTCCAGAAAAGAATGCAGCTCTGTTAACACCTTTATTTTAACCTGGTGATTTACCAACTCACAGATGGTAAGGTGATAAACTTGTGTTGTTTTAAGTGACTAAGTTTGTGCTAATTTTAAAAATTCATGATAGAGTACATATGTAAGCATGTAAGAGAGAGAAAGAGAGGAAGGGAGAGGAGAACCCTCCCCAGAGTCTGGTCACATGGCAATCCCTTTCCTGCAGTCTTCTAGCCCATAGGATTATGGGTACTTGCATCTGCTCATGGTGGGAGTATTTACACCCCTGAGATTGGCAAATGCTGAAAAACAGGATTTATTTTTTCCAGATAGCTTGTTGTTCAACATTTTTAGCACACTACTGGAAATAATCACCCTTCATGAAGTTGAATGGCTTGAATAAATAGTTAATGAACTTTATCACATTAAGAAAGTAACCTGTAATTTGGGAGTAAAATCATTGTTTATTACTGGTTCATTAATTTCTAATAATGGTAATGGTGACATCTTTCAGGTTGGGTGACATCTTTCAGGTGGAAATATAATAATAGGTCAGAAAAGGGATACTAACCAAAACCCCACATTTTACTTATGTTAGCAGAGCTTACATGATCTAAGCTCCTTCTCTTCTAAATAGTCTGTAAAAAACTGGAAACAAAATTTTCTTAAACTAGTCAAGATAATGTGAGACCGATGGGTAGATTTTTAAAGAAAATGTTCTGCTCATGTTCGATGTTTGACCTTTAGATTCATTTAAAAATATTTCCAATTCGTAGTTTTTGATCTTTACTTGAACACCTTTGTGCTGGTAGTGGGAGCGGTTTGGTGGCAATAGGACTAGGGGGTAGGGTGTCTGGATAGACTTCATGGAGAAGACAGCATTTTATGCAACAACTCTCAGGAGGTGAGGGAGTCAGTCCTGTGGATTTCTGTGGTGCAGGAGGAAGGACCACCCAGTGCAGAGGCCCTAAACTGGGAGTGTTCTTGACCCATTAAATGAATGAGAGAGGCCATTTCCCCTTTCTGAATTCTACCAGTAGTTTCCAACTGGATTCTGAGGCCCTGGGGCTTCCTTGGAGGGAGCTCAGGGTCATTGTTGTGGATGACGTGGGACCAGTAGATGGGCTCAAATCCCCCTCGCCTCTGCTTAAACCAAAGAAGTACAGTTTTTATTGGTTTCATGTATTTGGCTTCTGTGTGTGATATAATTTAAAGAGATTTTCAATTGTCTTAAATAAATAAAGAAGGAAAGAAAGAAAGTTTGCGAATCACCATACTAGATGTTTTCAGAAGTCCCTCCTAGCTGCAACATTTGGTTTTCTTTAGGGAAAGCATGACTGATTCTATAAAGAGAGTAGTGGGGAGTTATGGTGTTCTGTATTATACCATACAGCACAGTATTATCTTACTCTGTTATTAGTGACTCTGCATGGTCCTGAAATGCAACAGAGACTTGTCAAGACAAAGCCTATTCTAGAAGCATACACAGCCTTGTTTAAAATCAGTCATTAGATTTTCATCTGACTGTAAGCCTTTTATCATATTTTCAAGGGGATCAAAATATTTGGATGAGAAATTCTGCAAAGAGTTTTATGGGGGTAATATTACCTAAAGAATATTAAAAATGCTGTGAATGAAAACATTTAAAAATATTTTGGATTAGAAGAAGTAGTTTTAAAAGTCAACTTTAGTTTTATTTATTTATTTTTAAGGTTTCTGCCACAGGACTTGTACACTTGGAAAGAGACAGAGAGCAAGACAGTGAGAGGGAAAGTAAGAAATCACCCCCTAAGGTGAATGGCCACACTGCAATCCCTTCTCCATTCTGCTTCTAGGATTTTGGGCATGTACACACACAAGCTCACTATGATTTTCGAGCCACCAGGTCTGAGAATCAAACTGTGATTGACCATGGGGGAGTTCAGTGCCTTAACAACCACACTACCTGCTGATCCCCCAAAAGTCCATTTTATGGAATTATAACTTACATTCAGTAAAATGCTCTGGTAAGCATTTTAAATCCAATGAGTTTGGAACCTCTATGTATCTATTTGACTACTGTTCCAATCAAGATATATTAATAGACTATTTTCTTTACTCCCTCAAATTCCCTTTCTTCCTTCCCAGTGAATTGCCTCATCATTCTTTGCCCAGTCAGTACTTTCCTATTTTCTGTCTGATTTTGTCTTTTTCAGAGTTTTTTGTATAAGTGAAATCATATAGCTTCTCCTCTTTTGAGTCTGACTTTTTCACTTCATATAATGATTTTGAGATTCATTCATGTTGTAGTGTACATCAATAGTTTGTTCTTGTTAGTAGTTTTTTTTTTTGTTTTGTTTTGTTTGTTTTTTTTTTTTTTTTTTTTTTTTGGAGAAGTTTTTCGCTATAGGGCGCGTGCGCTCGCCAGACAGACAGAGAGAGACATAGAGACAGAAAGCGAGAAATCACCCCCCAGGGGGATGGTCACGCCGCAATCCCTTCTCCTCCATTCTCCTCTCGGGATCTTGGGCACGCACGCACACGCGCCCGGCGTGAGTTGTAAGCCACCGGGTCCGAGACGCGAACCGCGGTCGACTACGTGGGAGTCCAGCGACATAGCCATTATGCTAACTGCTGGTTCCCCTTGTTAGTAGTTTTTCACTGTATGGATATACCACAGTTTATTTATCACCTGTAGGTAGACATGAGTTGATTCAAGTTGTGACTATATGAAGAAACCTGCTGTAATGATTGTGTACGAGTATGTATTTTCATTTCTTTTGGGTAAATACCTAAATATGAATTGTGGGTCATATGACAAATTCACATTTAACTTTTTATTCGACCTTTCCAAAGTGGTGGTTATATTTTATATTCTCATTAATAGTATATGATAGTTATATTGCTCTTTATACACACTAACATTCACTGTCAGTCTTTTTCATTTTAGCCATTCCAGTGGGTATGTACTGTTATTTTATTGTGGTTTTTCAAGGGACATTTTTATTTTGATAAGTATTTTTTAATATACTGTACAAAAAGCTTTTCTCTTATGTTTTCATCTAAAAAGTTGTATAGTTTTAGCTTTTACTTTTAGGGCTATGATCAAAACAGGAAAGGTATCCATAAATTAATTTTTTATTAGAAACTTTCCTTCAGGTTTTTATATTCATAAAAGTGTTGTACGTATTTTAAAGTTTGTCCTTTACTCAGTCTAATCTGCATCCATAATTAAATAAGTATATTTCAAAAGAAAGATATCACAGGAACACATGCTTAAAATTCTGAATTTTATTTAAAATTCAAAATTCATATCCTGTGTTAGATTTTGGGAAGAGCTTTAAATTATATCAGCTTTATTATAAATTTTACATTATGGATATAATATTATAGAAAGCATGTTTTGGTTTGAAATGGTAAGAAAACACATAATAAGTGCCAGTTTTCCATCTTTCCATGGACAAAACTTGTGAAAAATTAATAGGGTGAGATCATATGTCTAAAAAATAAGATGAGTTTCTTGCATTGTATACACTTTGCTTTTCTGTGTATGTATATTTGCTCCCTATATCTTAGTTTTCAGTGTTCATTTTTATAGTTATTTTGAGAAATTAGCTGTAGTTTTGAAAAATCTTAAGAATGTAAGCTTAAATAAAGTCTATTAATCTTTGAGGCTTTTCCTTTATAATGAAGTCTCTGATAATACAGTCAACATACTTTGTGTATGATACAAATCTCAGCCCATAAACTCTGGTATGCAAAAAATGTAATTTTATTTTTCATAACTTAATGTTTATTATAGCCCTCGTTCTGCAGGACTGAACATATTCTCTATCACTGTATGGTTGTCAAAGTGTAAAAGCAGTGAGTACATCCAGTCTGTGGTGGTGGTTGCAGATGATCCATCTGTCTACACAAGCTGATTCACTCACAGAAGTGACCACTCTGATCCACCACTATCTATCTATCTTGTTTACGTTACTGAACCCTGGGGGCTCTCTGGGACACTTTTATGCTGGTCTAAGGTGTAAAGGACAAGACCACCACTATGGAGTTTTATTGATTGACGGGGATGCTGAGAGGTTCTCTGACCTGGATGCATTACTCAGCTACCTCAATTCCAGGGCAAGGCACAGACCTTCACTGTTTTATTGACTCCCCCATATGAACTCAGGCTTCTACATTTCCTCCTCCTCTCATCCACAGACTTGTCCAATAAGTACTTTAGGATAGGAAATAGTGGGCTGTAATGAAATTCTTTCAATTCTCTTTTGGAAACTGTTTCTAAATTTGGAGAGTCAGGTTGGCTCTACTCATCAAAGTTCTGCTGTATCTCGCGTACTAGCAGTTACCTTTTGCTGTGTTAGATACCTCCCCAGAGTTCAATAGCTTAAAGCAATAACCATTTCTTTCTTTTTTTTTTTTCCCAAAGAGAGATTTTTTTGCTATAGGGTGTGTGCACTCACCAGAGAGACAGAGAGACAGAAAATGAGAAATCACACCCCAGGAGGGATGGCAACACTGCAGTCCCTTCTCCTTCATTCTTCTCTCGGGATCTTGAGCATGCACACACACATGCCCAGTGTGAGTTTTAAGCTGCTAGGTCTGGGACTCAAACTGTGGTCAACGACGTGGGAACCCAGCAATGTGACCATTATGCCATCTACTGGTCCCATGCAATAACCATTCCTTACCACTCTCATATATGAGGCTTGGCTGAGACAGGCTGGAGTCAATTGGTATTGCTTGATAAAAGTGGTTTGGCTCTACATATTTCTAGTCATCTTCTCAGACCTGTGAAATAGCCAAGTGTGTTCTTCTTATGGTAACTAAAGAAACAGAGGGTAAGCACAAACACACAAGCCTTAGGCTTAGACTTATAACCAACATGCTACTATGACTTCTTCTGCCCTACTTCTCCAAAACAAGTGACATGTTGAGCCCAGAGTCAAGCGGTGGGGAATAAACTGTCTCTGTGGAGGCACTCCGAACTCAGGAAGAATGGCATGATAAGGAAAGGGGTAAAGACTGTGGGTAAAATACAGCTCACTCTACTGGAACTTTTTCCATTCTCTTAGAATTTGAAACCAGAAGAATTCATATCATTCTCTCTTTGTGGTAACTTATGGTATAAGAATATGTTCTTTAGATAATGTATTCATAACCATTTCACTTGGATGGAGGAAGGGCCAGTGTGTAAAATGATATATTGGGAATTAATGATGTTTCATACTTACTGAGTGTCTCTCTTCAGCATGAGAGTCTAGGAATGGGGGAATCAATGTGACGGCAGTGTGATCTAGGATTGTTGCTTTCGTTTCATTGTCACTTAGCTTTAGGAAAGCCACTTAACTTGTAGTTAGAATGAGTTACACAAGATTTTTATGTCTTATTTTCCCAACTATAAAATGAGGATAAAATAATATTTACTTCCTGTTGTTGGGAGTCAATATATGTTCAACTTACTCATGAGTGTCTATATGTGTTAGGTATTATTAGGGTTATCTGAACTTTTTCTCATTTTTCAAATGAGGATAATAAAGGCTCTGGGGCCAGCAGGTGGCGAGGGGGTTAAGGTGTTGGACTCCCAGTTGGCTGACCACAGTTCAAGTCCTGGACCCAGCAGCTTGAAAAATCGTACCAGAGTATGTACATGTGTGCCCAAAATCCCAAGAGGAGACTGAATGAGAAGGGGTTAAAGCATGGCCATCTCCCCAGGAGGATGACTTTTACTTTCACACTCTCTGTCTCTACGTATCTCTCTCCAGTGACTGCAAATGTCCTATAGAAAAAAACTAAAAATAAGAATAAAAAGTTTAAAACTTTTAAAAAAGGCTCATTTTTCTGTTTCTTATTAAATGTATACTTATTTGTCAAATTTTATGCACTCATATATACAATTTGCAAATACTATTTTAGATATATATGTGTATATGTGTGTATATATGTGTGTATATATGTGTGTGTGTATATATATATACACACACACGTATATATACACACACACACACACACACACACATATATATATATATATATATATATGTATAATTTGACAAATTAGATATGGAGACAGTTAAAATAAATGAGAGTTATCTCATTTGTAAATAAAACTTAGGACACTACCAGGGTTTTTATTACAGAAGTTGGTGACCAGGTGTTCTTTATCGACTAAGGATAGAAAATAGAATTTATTGGGACCAGCAGTTAGTGTAATGGCTATGTTGCTGGACTACCAGGTAGTCGACCGCGGTTCGAGTCTCGGACCCGGTGGCTTAAAACTCACGCTGGGCACGTGTGCATGCATGCCCAAGATCCTGAGAGGAGAATGGAGGAGAAGGGATTGTGGCGTGGCCATCCCCCCGGGGGGTGATTTCTCGGTTTCTGTCTCTCTGTCTCTGTCTGTCTGGAGAGCGCACGCGCCCTATAGCAAAAAGCTCTCCAAAAAAAAAAAAAAAGAAAGAAAAAAAGAAAATAGAATTTATTTATAGTTTGAAAAAATTAGATTAAGTTATGGAATGTCTTATATTAATAAATGTGAATTATTGACATGTATTGCCATGTTAATGCATGTCATGCTGCTGTTAAACTTACAGGAAATTTTTCTAGAGAAAAATTGATGAATATTTTTCTGGGGTGTTATATTTCTGTTTATTTGTGGGAAAGGAGTTGAGATAAATTTTTGAGGTTATTTCTGTCCTTGTGATTTTCACTAATTTGGTTCACTGTTTTTGTCATCAGATACATTATAAATTTGCTTACTTTTCCAGTTCGACTTTTTTTTTTTTTTTTTTTTTTTTTTAGGATTTTGCCATAGGGTATAGAGTACATGTGCCTACTGGAGAGAGAGAGAGCAAGGAAAAGTGAGAAACTGCCCCTAGGGAGGATGGCCTTGCTTCAATCCCTTCTCCTGGGATTTTGGACAAACATATATATGCCTGGTGTGATTTTTAAGCTGCAGGGTCTGGGACTCAAACCATGGTTGGTCATGTGGGAGTCCAACACACTAACCATCATGCTACCTCTTGGCCCCTCAGTTCAACTTTTTAACATATTAATTTTTCTTTTCTTTTTTTGGAGAGGTTTTTGCTATAGGGCACGTGTGCTCACCAGACAGACAGGGAGAGACAGAGAGATAGAAAGCGAGAAGTCAACCCCCAGGGGAAATGGCCATGCCACAATCCCTTCTCCTCCATTCTCCTCGTGGGATCTTGGGCATGCACGCACACGCACCCAGCGTGAGTTTAAGCCACCGGGTCCGGGACTTGAACTGCGGTCGACTACATGGGAGTCCAGCGACATAGCCATTACACTAACTGCTGGTCCAAACATATTAATTTTTTGTTTTTGTTTTTGAGAGATATTTTTGCTATAGAATGTGTGGTGTGCTCACTAGAGAGGCAGAGATAGAAAGCAAGAAATCACCCACCTTCCCCTCCAGGGAGGATGGCCATGCCACAATCACTTCTCCATTCTCTTTTCAGGATTTTGGGCATGCATGCACACATGCCTGGTGTGACTTTAAGCCATTGGGTCTGGGGTGTGAACCGCAGTCGACTATGTGGGAGTCCAGTGACGTGTAACTATTATGCCATCTGCTGGTACTCTTCTCAATTTACTTTTAATGCTGTTTTCCAACAAATCCCTTCTAATTTTTTGTGATGTTCAATGTTACATTGTGTTTGTGTATACACACATGTGTGTATATAAAATATTCTATATGATTACAAATGATCTCCGAATAAAATCCAAGGCAAAAAGAGCTCTTTTTAGTGTAAACGATTTAATGATATAAAAACACTGTGGTGAAGATTTTCCAAAAACAAATTCTTCTGACATTAGGATAAAATCCTTTGCATAGGATAAGTGTTTTAAATACTTTATTTCTAGTCTTAATATTTGAACTCAATTTGATAATGTTACTTCTTTTTCATTTTAGAGGGCTTACTTACTGAAAATGCCAGAAAAGAAATAATAGGTGCTTATTTAAACTTACGTCTGCTGGTTTCTTTTAATTATCCAGTTAAATGACTTTCAAGTGTTTTTCTTGTCAAATATCTGGAGGAAGTGTATGCTAAGTGAAATAATTTATTTCAGATATTTCTTCCTTAGGTTTTTCTATGTATGTACAGTATAAGACATTTATTTATTCATTAGCTCAGCAGATACCATTATGGTCTGCATTTTTTGATATTATAAAATTATGTTGTCATCTACATTGCATGCATTTTTAAATTAATCTTTAAAGTAATAGTTTAAGCTTAGGACATTAGGAAACTGTTCCTTAACTTTTGCAAATTTTAGATTATAATAGGGATAGTCATCATTTCCTTAACTTTTGCAAATTTTAGATTATAATAGGGATTGTCATCATTAAGCAGGGCTTGAAATGGGCTATGAAATAAACTGCTTATTTAGGCAATAGCACACTTAATAAAATTTGCATGAAGATATCTCCTCTTGGGTATTTTGATTTCAAATCCATCATACTTCACAGGCAAGTCAACTGCAAACATTTCAAAGATTCTCTTCTAGTGTGTTTCATATTTCATGTGGAATATCGAACAACACCAGAAAGAAAATAGTATTTGCCTAGGGCATGTCTGCTGCATTATACATGTACATGAAGGGAGAGTCTATATTTTTTGAATTTTTGAAGAGCAACTTAAGATTTAGGATTGAATGTTTTCAGGGTCACCAAACTCTACGCTGAAGTTCCAGTGGCTGTGGCACAGTGTTAATACAAATTCCCTGTAGGGCTGGAAGCCATATGGTTCACTGCAGGTATAGATCCTGGATTGGCCTGACCATGCTGGGTGCGGGGTGCTCATGACCCTCAGGAGCTGGAGGGCTGGGGAAGGAGATTGCAGTGTGATGGGGTCACGTTGTTTGGCTTCTCTGTCTCTCTCTCTCGTGCATATACATGTTCTGTCCTAACAACATCATCATCAACAATGGGACCTCTGCTGGACAGCATGTTATCCAATGAATTTGCTGGAACCACGTAGTGAAACAGCATAGCATGTGGCAGCTAACCCCAGAAATAACATGACATATTATTTTTATTTATTTATTTTATTTGTTTATTTAATTTTAATTTTATTATATATTCATGTTATTTTTATTTTTATGTGTTATAGGCACATCAGTCCAATGGGAGAATGATAACCATTAACCCTCAGATAGCTACTACCTTTGGGCTTACGTATTTTGCAAGAATTATTCTGACGTACAAATGTTTAGCTTCTGTTTCATCATTCTAAACTTCAAGACACTGTCTCATTAATCTTAGTTTTCAGAATTTATGATGTTTTTTTGTCCGTCTTCTATACATTGTGAGTCTTGGAATGGTTATTTGAGTTTCCTAGACCTTCTGTAGTCATTGCATTTCTCTAGGCTGAGGACATCTGGATATTTTTCTCCTTTCTCTTTCCAAAAAATTACATCATGAACAACTTATTTTTGATGTAACATAAAGTGCTCAGCTTACAAAAAAATCTCATTTTGTGTCATGTTAGAAGCATGTTATTATTTCCTTTATATATCATATACATACTGTCAAAAAATAATTTAAATTTCTTTCATTAACTGTCCTTACATATATGTTTGAAGAAACATTTTTTTATTTTAAAGTTTTGGTCAAAGGTTACATGCACTCACTGGAGAGAGAGAGAGTGAGAGGGAAAGTGAGAAATCACCCCCTGGGGACAAGTCCCTTTTCCTTCATTTTCTTCCTGGGATTTTGGACATGCATGCACATATCTGGGACTCAAAAATGGTCAGCCAAGTGGGAGTTCAGCACCTTAACCATTATGCTACCTGCAGGCCCCTTAAAGAAACTTTTTACTGAAGTATAATGTACACATAGACATCTCAAGGTATAGCTGAATGAAGCTCATGATTTGAACACATCCACATAATTATCACTCTGACCAAGAAAATATCAGCATACCAGAAACCCTTGTTATGCCATCTCCCAATGATTAATTCTCTATCCTTCTAAAAAGGAACCACCGTACTGATTTTTAAGTTTTATTTATCTATTTATTTATTTACAGTTGTTCACTGTACCTCCATACAGTATACAAAATGAGATTTTCCATCAGTATACACTGTATATTGACTTAATCAAGGATATTATTATATGTTATCAACAAATAATTTTCTATTTCTTGTTTTGTTATGTGTTTTACTCCCCCCTCCCCCCTTGATTCCCTACCTCTCACCCTCTGCCAACTCCTCCCCTTTCTCCCACAATGTCTCTGGTATGTACAGTTGTTTTCCATACCTACCCCCCCCCCCCCACATTTTATTGATTCACTAAAGATTTTAATTAATTTAAAGACATTTAATAGCAAGCACAGATGATATATACATATTTATGAACACATGTCTGACTTTAGGCATAAACCTCAGTAAGTAAAGTGAACATGCTATAAAGTAGCACCTCGCTGGGGCAATTTAGCTTACTGAAGTCATTAAATAGGTATTAATAGGTATTTCTTTAATGTATTTTTAAATTTCAAAAAAGGTTTTAGTTTTAATAGATCAAAATAAAAAATGTTAATAGAAATTTGCTTAAAACTTAAAGCCAGGAAAAAAGTTAGGATTCAGTTCAAATAGTAGGTAGATGAACCTATCAACAATTCAAGAGAAGACAAAAATCCTTAAATATGGAAATCAAAGCATCGAAGAAAATCAGTAATGTTTTAGTCTAAAGTAAAAAAAAAATTCTATTTCACTAGTTCAGACTCACATAATTAATCTCTTTTATTGAATTTACAGTGTTTCTGTGGTCTGATCTTTCCATTTAAACTCTGAAAGTTAACATTCAACTCCAGACTTGTCTCTGCCATTATGTTGTCCATTCTCTTGGTTGTTTTTTTATACTCTTATTTCTGTGTGTCCCACTTTAGTTTTCCTGATATAGCACTCCCTTCAGCACTTCTTGGAGAGCTGGTCTGGTATTGGTAAGTTCTTTCAGGTTTTGTTTATCTGAGAACATTTTTGTCTCCCCCCCCCCCCCATATGAAAGATAATCTTGCTGGGTATAGTATTCTTGGTTGAAATTGGTTTTCACTTAACACTTTGAATATGTTTTCCTATTCTTTCCTTGCTTGCATTGTTTCCAATGAGAGGTCTGATGTTAGCTTTATGGGGTATCCTTTGAAAGTAACATGACAGTTCTTTTCTTGCCAATTTTAGTGTCTTGTCTCTGTCAGTGGTTTTGGTCAATTTGGCTATGACATGCCTTGGGGAAGATCTTCTTGGGTTGATTCTATGTGGGGTCCTTTGTATTTCTTGGGTCTGGATATTTGAGTGCCTTTCTAGGTTTGGAAAGTTTTCTTCCAGGATTTCATGGAATAGATTATCAATACCCTTAGTTTCTTCAACTTCTGGGTTACTGATTATTCGGATGTTTGAGAATTTAATGGCATCCAGTATTACTTGTATGTTATTCTCATTTTTAGGGCTATTTTCTCATTTTTTGGGGTGAATTTTTCTAGGTGTGAGGTTCTGTCTTCTACATTTGAGATTCGATCTTCTGCATGCTCTTCTAGGGAAGTTGTGCTTTCCTGTGTTACAACCTTCATCTCTAACAATTCCGTTTGATTATTTTTTGTGGTATGTATCTCCTCTTTCAGATTGTACAAGAACTTTCTTACCTCTTGGAACTCTATGGCTCTTTTTTCTTGCATCTTCTGAAGTTCATTGTCTCTTTTCTCTTGCATCTCTGCCAGCTTTTTCACTATGAATATTTTAAATTCTTTATCTGACATTTTCATGAGTTCCCTTATATTCTCTGTGGAGGAAGAGAAGTTATTCTTTTCCCTTAGAGGAGAGATATTTTCATATTTCTTGTGCCTCTGCAGTGGTTCCTGGTCATCTGATGGAGTATATGCTTTTCCTATTTTTTTGAGTTAAAGCTGAGCAATCAGAGGAATGTAGGAGAAGACCTGAAGTCTGTAAATAGTACTACTTCTCTCTTTTTGCACAACAGATTCAATGAAAATTGAGGATTAATCTGACCCTAAAAGTATCCAGATATTTGGCTACTGAACACCAGGAAGAAAGGCAAGAATTATAAAGACAAAAGGACAGCAGAGAATTAAGTTCAAAAATTAAAAAAAAATTAAATAGAGAGAGAGGGACGGAAAGAGAGAGAATAAGTAGGGTGCTCTAACCTGGCTGCTGGATAGACTTGGAGAGCAGAAGGGTGAAGTCTGGGCAGAGGGTCTTTGGTGGTCAGAATCCATGAATGGTGCTGCTTGGAACTCAAATATAGATTGCTGCTGATTGGCTTATCCTGGCTCCTGGCTAGACTGGGGAGCAGGAGGGTGAAGTCTGGGTAGAGACTTTTCAGTGGTTGGAATCTACCACCATCCTGATTTTTTAATATTGTAAATTAGTTTTCTTGTTTTTGAACCTTACCATCAGTGATGCTATTGATAAGGACAAAGATAATGGTGGTATGTTGATGATGACAATGGTAGGACTTTTTTGTTTACTATAGTCCTGGCTCTTTTTTGTTTTTAAGATTGACTAAAATGTTTTGAATTTGATGAAAGCAAAAGCCCATAAATATAGTTTTCTAAATGCTAATCGTGTCTGTCTTTTAGTCTTAATTTCTGTATCAAAAAGTTCACAGTTGTTAAAGCTTCTTGTCTATGTATTTTTCTGCTGTTTGTTTTTTAGTCTTAGGCCATTTTACTAAGCATTATGTTTTCCAGATTCGCCCTTGCTATTTATAGTAATGGCTTATTCTTTTCCATTATTACATGGCATCTTGGTATATGAACTTACCATGATTCCATCACTTTATGTTCTTTCTAGCTTCAGCTAGCTAGCTATTCCTTCTTCCTTCCTTCCTTCCTTCCTTCCTTCCTTCCTTCCTTCCTTCCTTCCTTTCTCTCCCTCTGTCTCTCTCTCTCTCTTTCTTTCTTTCTTTTAATGTTTTTGCCACAGGATGTCTGCACTTTCCAGAGAGACAGAGAGAGACAGAGAAAGGGAAAGTGAGAAATTATCCCCCAGTGGATGACCATGCCTCAATCACCTCTCCTCCATTTTCCTGGGATTTGGGGTATGCATGCACACATGCCCAGTGCAATTTTACAGCTGCCAGGTCTAGGACTCGAACGGTGGTCGGTCATGTGGGAGTCCAGTGCCTAATCCATCCTACTACCTGCTGGTCCCAGCTTTAGCTATTTTAGATCATGCTTCTGTAAATATTGTCACACGTGTCATTTTGTATTCATAGATGCACTTCTGTTGGGCATGTATTTAAAACTGAACTCCTGGGTTATAGGGTATAGTGTGTTCCACTTTCATGAGTATTGCTAAGTAGATTTCTGAAGTGATTATATCAGTTTATATGCTCAGTATATGAGAATTTATATACTTTATAAATACTTTTGGTTTGTTCCGAGGCATTAATTTGCTACTGACAACTAGAGAGGTCGAGGGACCAGCAGTTAGCGTAATGGCTATGTCGCTGGACTCCCACGTAGTTGACCGTGGTTCGAGTCCTGGACCTGGTGGCTTAAACTCACGCCGGGCGCATGTGCGTGCATGCCCAAGATCCCGAGAGGAGAATGGAGGAGAAGGGATTGCGGTGTGGCCATCCCCCCTGGGGGGTGATTTCTCGCTTTCTATCTCTCTGTCTCTGACTGTCTGGCGAGCACACGCGCCCTATAGCAAAAACCAAAGAGGTCGAGCACCTTTTCATTGTTATTGACCATTGGATATTTTTGTGTGAACTTTCTGTTCAAACTTTTTTTTATCAACTTTCCTATTGAAGTACTGATTTATCTTTCTTTTTAAAATGATGGTGCGTACCTGTGCACATTGAGGGTTGGGGGAGGGGGAAGTCCTTCTCAACAAGCTGTCATCACTCTAAGATTCCCCTTTCCCCAATACTCCAGCTCCTTAGGATCCTGGGTGCCTGTGCATACCCAGCATGTTTTCAGGCCAACCTGGAGATCCAAACCATGGTCGACCATAAGGCTTCCAGTTTGCAGGGCACTTGTGATACCACTGCACTCACAGTGTCTAAGCCAAATGATTTATCTCTTTCAAAATGATTTGGAGTTCTTTATGTAGTCTAGATATGAGCCAATGATGTAAATATCTCCCATCCGTGGGTCAACTTATTTTCTAAATGATTTCTTTGTTATCTTTTTAAAAATAAATGCCAGGTCCAGCATATGATGTGGTATAGTTAAGGTGCTGGATTGGCCAATCACAGACTGAGTCCCAGACCCAGTGACTTGAAAATCACAACAAATAAATGAGTGAATGAGTAAATGATACAACATAAAATAAATGCTACTATTCATCAGAGAAATGAAGATAAAAACCACAGTGAGATACTACGTCACAGTCATTAGGATGGTTACTATCAAAACAATAAGAGAGAAGGAATCTTTATATAAAGTATAGGAAATTGGGACTCTTGTACTCTGCTGATTAGAATAAAAAAGTATACAACCACTTTGGAAAACAGTGTGGAAGTTCCCCCCAACATGAAAAATTATATCAATTATATGATATGGCAGTCTCACTTTTGAGTATGTATCCAAAAAAACTAAGATTAGGATCTTGAAGAGATACCAACACTCCTATGTTCACTGTAGCACTATTTGCAATAGCCAAACTGTAGAAATAACCTAAATGTTTATGGACATTTGGATAAAGAAAATGTGAGGTATACATGCAATGTAATATTATTCAGCTGTAAAAAAAAGAGGGAAATTCCGCAATATAGATGTAGCTTGAGGGCATTATCTTGATATTTTTTATGATGGAAGTTTTTAAATTTTAATGGAATTCAGTGTATCAGTATTTTTCTTTATGACTAAGGTACATGAGAAATGTTACAGAAGGGCTGGTTTGTGATCAAATTGATAAGGCTTTGGAACACCAAGCTATGGTGTTGCTGTAAGCAATAGCAAACTTTTAAAGATTTTTCTCCCACTGAGTGATTTGATCAATAATATTTTAAGGATTTTAAGTATTTGTATGTACGATGAAGTCAAAGACCAAAGAGGAAACTGTAGCCTTGGATTACAGCTGGGAGGTCTTAAGAGAAGAGCAACAAGATTCTAAACTGCATTGATTGCAAAAGAGATTAGGAATAAGTGTGAGGGATGGAAACTACTTGATCAATGATGCCAGTTGCACAAGCCAGAACTCGTAGTCAGTCATCCTCGAAGCTTCCATTTCTCTCACCTCTTATGTCAAGTTAGTCGTCAGAGTCATCATGTGCTACGTAGCTCTTGAATTCAACCCCCCTACCTCCACTTTAGTCTAGGTTCTCATTGTCTTTGGCCGAGACTGTTGCAATAGTATCCTCACTGTTCTTCTACCTCTTCTCAGTTCAACATCCTTAACACTAAAAACTGGGCTTGTCTTTTTGAAATATAAATGAAATTACCCTATTTGTCTGCTCAAATTTATTTAGTAGTTCTTTATCATTGAAAAAGGATATTTGTACTTCTTGTATGATTTATAAGACCATTTAGGTTTGTTCCAGGCTGTAATTGAAACACATCATCCATCTCTACATGCATTTGATTTTCTAGTTAAGCCAAGGATTTGAAGTTCCCCAAATACATCATGCACCTCCACTATACCTAATCAATACCTGTTAACCTTAAATTCTTAATTCAAATCTTTGATGCATTCCCAGACATACTGAAAATGTCATTGTTTCTTTGTTTATTTTCTACATAGACAATGAAAGTGTTTATCTTATTCCTTGTTGGCATGTTACATGGCAGGTTGGTTGTGCTTTTCACAAAAGTACAGAAGTCAGGCAGATCTGCTTTGAATTAGTTGCATTGAGTTTGAGATCCTGGAAGCATATCTAGTCTTAGATGTTCAGCAGGCAATTGGAAAGAGGGTATAGGTTAGGTGCTGAGTTTGATTATTATATTTTTGCATTTGGTTACTGCTGTGATTTGGATAATGGTTGCCCCTCCCCTGAAAGTTTATTTTAGTTTTTATAATGAGAGGTGGAGCCTAGTGGATGATGATTTGATCATGGAATTTAAGAGGTGAGGCTTTGTGGGTAGTAATATATCATGGAAGTACCAGTCTCATGAATGGAATGATATGACATGAGATTCAGTGATTTCTGGCTCTTGTGAGAAAGGTTGTTATAAAAGGAAGGTGGTTACCCCTCAGGTCTCTATCTCTCTGCACATGCCTAACATCCTTTCTACTTCTGTCAGTCATGTTATAATATAGACTGGCCTGACTCCAGTCCCACATGTTTGGACTTGTCAGCCACCAGAATCATGAGTCAAATAACCTTCAATTTTTAAATAAATCACTCAGTCTCAGGTATTTCTGTTAGCAATGCAATAATGAACAGAGGCATTT
The DNA here is from genome assembly GCA_026018925.1 of Tupaia tana. Lineage (NCBI taxonomy): Eukaryota > Metazoa > Chordata > Mammalia > Scandentia > Tupaiidae > Tupaia > Tupaia tana. Next base: position 12,098,135 of record JAKSZU010000021.1, read on the forward strand.
AAAACTATAGGAGTGTTATGAGCATATGGAGGAAAAATATAAAATATAGGATATTGAAAGACATACATTTACTTGTTATTTTGAACAGAATTTGTTTACATATTCTTACATGCAACAATCTTTAAATAGTTATTCTTTTTTAAATTTTTATTTTACTTTTTGTTATAGGGCATGTGCACTTGCCAGAGAGAAAGAAACAGAAGGCGAGAAATCATCCCCAAGGAGAGATGATGCAAACCCTTCCTCTCCATTCTCCTCTCAGGATCTTGGACACACACACACGCACACACACACACACACCCCCTGTTGTGAGTTTCAAGCTCCCAGGTCTGGGACTTAAATTGTGGTTGGCCACATGGGAGTCTGCGATGCAACCATTATGCCACCTGTGGGCCCCTACATAGCTGTTATTATTTTTATTTTTTTGAGAGGTTTTTGCTATAGGGTGCATGTGCTTGCCAGAAAGACAGAGAGACAGAAAGGGAGAAATCACCCCCTGGGGGGATGGCCATGCCACAATCCCTTCTCCTCCATTCTCCTCTTGGGATCTCGGGCACACATGCATGCTCACGCACCCAGCATGAATTTAAGCCACTGGGTCTGGGACTTGAACTGCAGTTGACTGCATGGTAGTCCAATGACATAGCCATTAATGCCATCTGCTGGCCCCCATAGCTGTTCTTAACATATTTCTTTTTAGTCCCTTTATTAAGCAAATAGATTTTTGTTACAAAGTTAAGATTATTGTGATCCAAGTTCTATATACTGATTTTTTTTTTCTTTCTTTCTTTCTTTCTTTCTTTCTTTCTTTCTTTTTTTTTTTTTTTTTTTTTTTTAGAGATCTTTGCTATAGGGCACATGTGCTGGCTGGAGAGACAGAGCGAGAGAGAGACAGAAAGGACGAAATCACCATCCCCCCCCCCCCCCCCCCCAGGGTGGATGGCCATGTGAAATCTCTTCTCCTTCATTCTCCTCTCAGGATCTTGGGCATACATACACACATGCCTGGTGTGAGTTTTAAGCTGCCAGGTTCAGGACTTGACCCATGATCGACTATGTGGGAGTCCAGTGCCATAACCACTATGCCATCTACTGGGAGTCCAGTGCCATAACCACTATGCCATCTACTTCACCTGATTTTTGTTTTGAACATTTGTACAGAGTTGAGTTATTTTGTGTCTGGGTATATGGCCTACTGTGAAGATTGACCTGTGTAAGACTCCATTTTAATTTTTATTTATCTATTTGTCTACCTATCTAGTCATTCCTCCATCTATTGTCTTTCTTATTCCCTCTTATTCCCTTAGCACAGACAATCATCCTAATATAAGGCATCTTCAAGGAATTCATGGAGCGTGTGTATTATAAGAAAATTGTGCATGAGTTTCAAAATATTTTTGCACCAAAATAATAGACTCATTCTTTAACCCCATTTCTGTAAACTTTTGAAGGCCTCTTGTATATTTGACATATTTTCTTTGTGTGTTTTTTTTTTAAAGTTTATTTTTTGTGTGTATATGCATTTGACTTTTATTCCAGAGAAATTATAGACTTACAGTAAGTTGAAACAAATGTACATAGAGGTTTCATTAAACTTTATCTGGCCTCCTCTAGTGCCAGGGTATGCTATGGTCACAGAACTCTATAACCATCGTACACTAAGCCAAGAATTGACGCTGGTATGGTCTTTAGAACTTACTCTCATACTCCTCACTCAATTTGTCAGGACATCTGATAGTTTTAGTTTAAAAAGGTATCTGCTGCCTGACAATCCAGTCCCGCCTCTAATTGCTACCACCCAACCTACCTTCCCATTATCTATCACTTGGATTATTATGGATTGCAGTTTAATGTGAGATCTAACAACATTGCTTAAGTTCTTTATTAGTCCTAATGGTTATTCAAGTTTCTCGCAGATAAATCATCTGAAAATAATCACAGGGGCATCTCTTCCATTCCAATGCTTACAGCTTTTATCTCCTTATTTTCACTTATAGCAATTAGAATGAGTATAGTGTTTGCGATCTTAAGCACCTAAAGTGTCTCTATTTTATGCCATGTTTGGTTTATGTAATGTTTACCAAGTTAAGAAAGTTCTCCTTTAGTGCCAGTTTTGTAACCTGAAAGGAAAACCGTATAAGCGGTGTTGATAAACCTCAAGGCTTTGTCAAGCACCCTCACCCTAGCACTTACTGCCTTGATTGGGGTGGACAGTGGAGGACAGGAGGAGGAAGCTTATCATGGACCAGAAGCCCAATAAAGCTGTCTGATCTTTGCATGGAGCAGTCTATTATTAGTTTGCTCCACATCTTTCAATTGTCTGCAAAAGTACTTTTAGCACCTAATTATGCAAAATATCAAATGAAAGTTAGACTATGTGCCCATCTCATATATTTTATAATTCTAAACTTATTTTCTGTATAAAAAAGAATATCACTGAGTTTATAGGACTATCTAGGGCATTTTAGTAAATGTACCACAAAATCTTGCTTTCATCATATTGTAAAATGTTCAAAAAATAGGGCATATTGGGGCTGGCAAGTGGCATTGTGGTTAAGGGTGCTGGACTCCCACATGGCTGACCGTGGTTCAAGTCTCAGACTCAGTGACTTTCTTTCTCACTTCTTCTCTCTCTATCACTCTGTCCCTCTCTGGTAAAATTAAAATAAATAAATAAACTTAAAAAAATAGGGCATAAATATTATTATAAAAACAGCATTTAAAAATAAGGATATATGTTTTAGGAGTAATAGATTAGTGTCTGCTTAATTGTTAAGGTTTATCTAGATAGACAGTGAAAACTGGGCCTTGAGAAGGCTTTAACCTGAAAATTAATAGCTGCTAAATTCTGACAATTCAATTCAATTCAATGATAAAAATATTCATCTGCGAAGATCATTTGTTTAAAAAATTCATGGAATTTTTAAATTTAATTAAAAAATATTTCAGGAGACCTTGGTAGCAGTATCAATTTATAAGTTATATCTAAGCAGACATATTTTTCTTTCTTTCTTTCCTTTTTTTTTTTTTTTTTTTTTTTTTTAGATTTTTGCCATAGGGCATGTGCACTCAATAGAAAGAGAAAGAGAGAGAAACTGAGAAGTCCCCCACACCCCCCCCCCCCACATGTAGAGGGGATGGGCACTCTGTGACCCCTTCTCCTCTATTCTTCTCCTGGAATTTTGGGTACACATGCACATGTACCCAGTGTGATTTTTCCAGACATCAGGTCTAGGATTTGAACCATGGCTATCCATGTGGGAGTCCAGCACCTTAACCACTATACCACCTAGCCAGATTTTTTTTTTTAAAAAAGATATTTCATGGCCAAATGATACATGTTCTGAAAAATAACTCTACTTTTACAAAATAATTGTAAAGCAGACCCAAGAATATTCTGGATTTTCACAGGCCTCATGTTTGGTTCTATGGGTAGAAGGCCATAAGAAGGAAAGGTCACTGGCAAGTTCACTTTAAGATTTTAGGCACAGGGTCAGACAGGGACATGGTGGCTAACGTGCCTTGATCCCACGTGGTCAAATGTGCTGTTTGTGTCTTGGAGCCAGTGGCTTGAAAAATACCCCAGACGTATGTGTGTGCATGCTTAATATCCTGAAAGGCAGGTCAACAGAGAAGTGACTTCAGTGTGACCATGCTCCACAGAGAGTGCTTTCACATTCATTCTCTCTCTCTTTCTGTTTCTCTGCTGTGGAGCTCACATACATTCTTGGGGTAAAAGAGAGATTGACTGATTGATTTTCAAGCACATTAAAACAGCCAAATCTGCCATTTTCATGCTACTTCATAATTTTCTAGTTTGTGTATTGGGTGCCTGCAAGCCATAAATGAGAGAATAACCTTTTTCTCTCCACCTGCTCATATGAAGTATTTCCTTAACTGCCACTTCACAGGAAAAGAGTGTGTGTTTTCTGTAAAAGATTACTTCAAAAAGTGCCTCAAGAAATACTTTCTTATTTAAGGAAAACAACTTCAGAATCAGAAAACATATCTTCTTATTACCAATGACCATTCTTTTTTTTGTCAAGTGACAACAAGGTAGTATCCCTGGTCTCTTTTAGTCCAGGGACATGACAATTCTGTGTCTGATTTCTCATTCCCTAGTTAAGTCTGACCACTGTTAGGATTCAGCTCTGGTTCTGTTACCAAACACCTCTCCACACTCTGTGAGCCTAGAAACTGGCGTAGGTTCCTTCCTGGGCAGGTCATTTCTGCACAATTCCAGTTGACAGTGGAGAGTCCATTAGTTAAGGAAGATATGATCTGAAGTGAGAATCAGAGGAGGGATTTTAGAATTTTTCTTAAGAATTTCAGAGGCAGTAAAAGACACACTGTCAGGCTTTAACCTGCCTATTTTCACTGCTAACTGGGTAATTTAGGTAACACAGTCAACCTCTGAGTATTAACTTTGCCGTCTGTAAAATGGAATAATCACCCTCTTCATCCTCACAAATGCATTATTTGTGAGGTATAATTAATGCTTGTAATCTTTGAGGCTTGATAGAAACTGTACAAGTATAACACACTGCAGTTACAGAAGTTCTGTGTGTAAAATACACTCAAATGACAACATCTTTATCTAAAGACAGAGAGAGAGAAGTGTAGAGGTAGAGAAAGAATGAATATGGAAGAAGAAATAAAGAAGAAAAGAAAAAAAGGAAATATAACAGAATGGTGTTAGGCCATAGAAAAACAAATTTAAATAAGTAAAGTAGAAGAAAAGGAAAAAGAGGCATTTTGAAGAATAACTCAGGGATAAATTTTTCAGAATGAATTAGCGACATATAATAACTATAATAGCTGATGTAATGGGTTGAATATGGTTGGTTTGTCCCCAACAAGTTCATTTTCTGGAAGCTAGGTCTCCAATGTGATTGTGGTGAGAGGTGGTGGGACCTTTAAGAGGTGGGGCCTCATGAGTGGCATTGGATCATGACTGTGTACTCAGAAATAGATTAAGCTGTCTTGTTGGAGGGAGTGAGTTCTTGTTCTGGAGGTGAATCTTTCCCCAAGATCAGGTTGTTATAAAAGATGGCTGCTTTCAGGTCTTGTTCTCTTTCTCTGCACTTACCTGTCTTCTCTGCTTCTGTTGTCTATCGTGTGACAGTACCAGGGGCCATCAGGTGCTGGCTCTATGCTCTTGGACTTTCTAGCCACCAGAATTATGAGCCAAACAAACCTCAGTTCTTTATAAATCACCGAGCCTTAGGTATTTCTGTTTAGCAATACAGTAGCAAATTTAAAAAGCTATTACAAACAATAATACAAACGATAACTAAAATAAGCTATTAGTAGGTATAGCGCCACCCTTAGCATGGATGGTAGGCAGAATTCTTAGATGCCCATGATCTCTGCCTCCTGGTAGTGTTCCCATAATGATGTATTTTACATGACAAAGAGATTTTGGAGATGTATTAGAATTAAGGTTATTGATTAGTTAATGTTAAATAGGGACAATATCTGCGTGGGTCTAACCTAATTACAGGAGTTCTTTAAAAGGAATGCTTTTCTTGCCTAATAGAAAAGTAAGGAAGTCTTAGAGATGCTTTCTGGCTGGCCCAGAAGAAAACAAACATCATATTGTGAACTGCCTATGGGGGCCATGTGGAAAGATCCTGCAAGTGACCTCTAGGTCCTGATCAGGATCTAGTAAGGGAAGGGAAATTTAGTCTCACAAGTGCAAAAAGCTCAATTTTACACCAATAAATAAGGACTTGGAAGCAGACTTTCCCCAGAACTGCTAAACTCAACTGGCTGACAACTTATTCCAGCCTTATGATATCTTGAGCAGGAAGCCCAGTCACCACGTGGGATCAATGTACAGAACTGTGAGCCAATAAAGAGGTGTTGTATTAAGCTGTTAAACTTGTGGTAGTTTGTTATTCAGCAATGGAAAACCAATGCAACATGCATATTGTCTTATCTTGTTATGTTGCTTGCAGAAATATCTGAGACTGGGTACTTTAAAAAGAATAAAGGTTTATTGGACTCATGAGTCCAGTGATTGGCAAGTCAAAGGCACGAAGCTGGTTATATCAAACAAAATATGGCCAGCAGAAGCAGAGAGGATGGTAGGCATGTGCAAAGAGACCAGGGTCTGCATTCCATGTGTCTGTTTCCTCCTCTCTTTTTATAACTCACCAGAACTCAATCACGGGGGGCCAGTTCTAATCATGTAATCACTAATCTTTTCCCAAAGTCTATATTCTACACTATAATTGGATCAAGTTTTTAGTTCCCTTAATCCTATTACAATGGCTCAACACATGAATTTGGGGGGAGCACAGTCTAACTATAGTACATGGTAATATAAAGGAGAAATGACTATATTATAACATTGCTTAATCAGCTAAAATTCTTTTATTGATTGGCGTCTGGGTCTCAAGAGTTAGAAGTCATAATAGTAAAATTGTGAGTTTTCTCACACTAATCATGATGGTAAAGAAGAATGAGGGAAAATAAAATCTTGACAAAACCCAACTGTAATCTTATTTAGTGAAGTTTTGATACTAATATTAGTATTGCTAGAGAAGTATAGGTAAAATTTTCAGATATGTGCTTATAACTTAACCTATGTTTTGGGGGAGTATTAAGAAAAATTTGGGGGGAGCATGAACTAGTTGTACCTTTGAACATACAGAATGAAAATGTCTGTGGGGTCTAGGCAGGCTGTGAACTGTCCTACTGGGGAAAGGATACTGACAGAACTTGGGTACAGGATGCTGGGTGCAAGGTGGACGTTGCTACATGGGACTCAAGAATTTTCTCAGCATCGGATGTCTGGGAACCATAAATCCTTCTTGTTTCCTCTTATACTCCACAGCCCAGGCTGAGCATGGGACCTCCACAGTGTTTTGGCATTGGTTGTAACAAGGGTCATTCTCTCAGCCCCTATAAGGCAGAAGTTTATATCATTAAACTAAGGGAAATGGACAATAAGTCACCTCACTATTAACAAAATTATTGCCAGACTTCAAGAGAAGGAGAACGTTCAGAATGTAGATTCTTTCATGTAATTATAACCTGACTGTGTTTCTTCCAACCAAATTAGCTATTCTCAATGGGATAGTGAATAGCCAGTAGACCATAAGGAAGACGTTACTCCTGGCTCCTGTTTGAAACCAACAGCTACAGAAAACCACTGATGCAGGCCTAGCTTTGACTAACTTTTATTATTATTATTATTATTATTATTATTATTATTATTATTTTTTAGAGGTTTTTGTTACAGGGTGCATGCTCTTACCAGAGAGACAGAAAGCAACAAATCACCCCCCATGGGGGATAGCCACGCTGCAATCCCTTCTCCTCCATTCTCCTCTCGACATCTTGGGCATGCACGCGCACACGCCCAGCGTGAGTTTAAGCCACAGGGTCCGGGACTTGAACCGTGGTGGACTGCATGGGAGTTCAACAACATAGCCATTATGCTAACTGTTGGTCCTGCTTTTACTAACTTCTTGAGAACAACGTTTAGTTTATTAATTTTCATCACAAACATAGGCCTTTGTGGATAGAAGTTTTCCTCTAAGCATTGCTATAGCTCTGTCTGACAAATTTTTTTTTAACTGAACTTTATTTAATTAATTAATTTAAATTTGACCAAAGAATTATATCTATAGAGACAAAGTGAGAAAGCAAGCCTCCAGCTTCAGGACTCGAACTGTGGTCAGCCTTGTGGGAGTCCAGCATCCTTAACCACCCCACCACCTGCCGGCCCTGTGGCAAATGCCAATACATGGTACTTTTTTGTTGCCATTGATTTTAAAATATTGCCTGTTTTTTACTGGGACATCTTTGATCCATTGGTTATTTTAAAAACATCGCTTAATTTCTTCCCCCTCAAAAGGGGAGGGTGGCTTTTGGGCTGTTGTGAAAGGAAGGAGACTTTTTATTTTCATGTATCATGACCTTCGCCAACTTACTTTTGCAAATCTCAGTTTTCTTTAATTAGGTTTCCTAGCAGTAGACTCCTCCTCTAGTTAAAATTTTATTGACAAGTAGCAAATGGACTTCTTTAAACTATATTTCTCTGTAGTTTTATTCCATTTTTTTTTTTCCGATTGCTAAACAATGAGGAAATCAAAGACAGATTTGGAAAAGGAGAAAAACGTCACTAGTGTGTTTCATCTCTTCCAATCTTCAGTACTAACCTTCCTCGTTTTGCTCTCTTCTTGTTCTAAATATCAAGATGCTGCCAAGGACGATTTTTTGTTTTGTTTTTGTTTTGCTAGAGGGCACGTATGCTTGCCAGAGAGAGAAAGCACCCCCTCTGGGAAACGATCTTACCGCAATCCCTTCTCTATCTTGCCCTCCTTTTAGGATTTTGGGTTTGTACAAACATATACCTGGTGTGTTTCTCACTGCCAGGTCCTGGACTTGAACTGCAGGGTTGACCACGTGGGATCTGGCTCCGCTAACCACCAGGCCATAAAGCCAGCCTGGGTCAAGGACAGTTTTAAGACGTTAATGGTGAGGTCTTGCCCTTGCTTCCACAGCTAACCAGCAACTTTTCTTGGTGTTCTTCTAATGTTAATAATGCCACCATTTGTTCAGCTTCCAGGACTTCAAAGCTCTGATTCATCTTCCATCCCTCCCTCTCCCTAATCCCTTATATCCTACAATCAGTTGCCAAATTCCTACAAAATTTATCTTTTATTTTCTCTAGCCTCTGCCATTAACTTAAGTCTTTGTTATGATTTGCCAGATAGTTGCCATAATCTTTTAGGTCATTCAGTTCTCTGATTTTCCATCCTAATCTGTTCTACAAATTACTGACAGAGTATTCCTTCTAAAAAACAGTTCTAATCTTGACTTTTTTTCACTCAAAGATTTTCAATATCTTCTTTGACTCACAGAATAAAGTCCAGACTATTTGCTTTGGTATTAATTCTTCTGCAATACAGACCCAATTATTTTCTGGCTTTATTTTTGAGTACTTTCTATACATATACCTTATTCTTTGGTTGAATTAGATTCCTGTGTCCCCTTAAATATAAAATTTGGGGGCCAGCATGTGGCATGGTGGTTAGGGTGCTGGACTCACAGAGGGCCAAACACAATTCAAGTACCAAACCCGAATAAGGAAGAACATTCACTGTGGGCTGCGACTGTACTTTAATCCCCTCTGTGTCCTCCTGATGGTGTAGCCAGTGAGTCGCATTTGCCATGGTGACTTGTTTAATAACCCGCATTCCAACAGGTCCTTTGTTATTTGTTGAGCATTTGTATATTGCTCTTTATAGTCTGAATATAATTTAATGATTTTTTAAGGTCCTGATATGCAGCTGTGTAAGTTCCCCTCTAAATTTTCTTGTGTAAATATTTTTTTTTTTAAAAGCAACTCTTTGGGGAAGAACCAAATATACTATAACCAGTGGCTCTCAGATAAAAGAGACCCTGGGGGGTTAAGAGTGTAGGAGAAGAAGAGAAATGAAATCTAGGTACTCTGCTTAATGGAACGATTAGCCATGCCATTGGCCGTCCTGGAGCAGACTGAAGGAAGTGGACACCGATGCTTTCCAGGTGGGTTAGTGACAAAATTAGTAATCAAGGTGAATGACTGTGTTTTTGCTGATAGAGGACAGGAGGATAGAAATTCTACAGAAGTGAACTTTTTTTTCTTTTCGAAACCAAAAAAGGTCAAGAAGTTTTATGTTTCCTTTGTCATTTTGTTTTCAGACTCCAAACACTGATCATTTGAAGGTGTTTACATTCAGGAACACAAATTATGTGAATGTTCTGTCTTTGCCTGTTATTTAGTGTTGATTCCTTAATATAAGCCTCTGACAACTTTTTAAACATTTAATGTTATTATTTCTAATCAAAGACCATGCAATGTAAAATGTGAACCTCCTTCCTTCCTTGTCAGTTACTTGGGCTATTATGAAAGGTGGTGAGATTTCTGTCTCTAAGGTTCAAACTGAATCTAAGTGGTAGATTTTTCATCTTTGATGGTTCGTGTTAATATGTCTGTGTCTGAAAATAGGGAGATTTGCCTCGAATTACTCTCAATATCTCCTCTAGCTTTCAGACATTTTGAGGGATGCATCTGTCCCCCTACAGGTTTTGAGAAGAGACTTGGAGGACTTAGAGTATTAGGAAACCTTGAAAGGGAACGTGTGGGAGGAACCTATGGGACACTCCCAGGTGGCTTGAGGGAGGTGGCCTTACGTATGTCCACTTTCTCTGATGTAAGGTTTGGCATTATAATCGCACTTTGAAGGAGCAAAGCAGTTTCTTCCCACTCCTGAACAGGCTGACCAGTTTATAGTGCCTTGGCCCAATGGATGGGCCAAGGGAGAGCGCTGGGAGAGCGACAGGGTGTGGGCCTGAGTTGGGGAGCGGGCGCGTTCGTGCTGGGCATGGCTGCTAGTTATGACTGCATCTCCACAGCTGCTTGGCTCTCCGGCAAACACTCCTCATTGCCCCACTGGCACAGAGCCCAGAGTGAGGGCTTTCTTTCCTCAGTGTCCGCTGGAGGAGAGGCACTGCTGGTGGTCCTTCGGGAGCAACTACTGCCTCCCCAATTCAGTGGACGAGCAAAGCGTTGCAGTCAGAGACCGCCAAGTACCAATTTTACTAGCTTTTTGTGTGGTCTTTAAGGAGACTTTGGTATTCTTATATGTGGGTCTACTCTGACTTAATGTTTCATAATTAGCTACTTATTTATTATTTCTTAAAAGAATTATGTAATTTTATTTATTATTATTATTATTATTATTATTATTATCTTAATTTGCTATAGGGCATACACACTCACCAGAGACAGAGAGACAGAGAAAGTGAGAAAGCAAGCCACCAGGTCCAGGATTCGAATAGTGGTTGGCCATGTGGGAGTCCAGCACCTAAATCATCGCAGCACTTGCTGGCCCCCACTTACAATTCTTAAAAATTATTTACATAGTTTTTTTTGGGGGGGGTTGCTATAGGATGTTTGTGTTCACCAGAGAGAAGGAGGGAGGGAGGGAGGGGGAGAGAGAGAGAGAGAGAGAGAGAAATCACCCCTCAGGGTGATGGCCACACCACAGTCCCTTTTCTCCCATTCTCTTCTAGGATTTTGGACACACACGTACAATGAGCCTAGTGTGATTTTAAGCCTCTGGGTCCTGGACTGGAACCTCTCAGTTGGCCATGTGGGATTGAACTGCCTTAAACTCTGCACCATCTGCTGGTCCCTCATTTATAATTTTTAAAGTTTTTTCTCCAGACAGAAAGAGAGGTATCCCAGCAGGGTCTGCGCACAGCCATTCAGCCCAGCCTCAGTCAGCCTGGATCATAGGCACGTGCTTGTTCTTGGTGTGAAGAGGGAGAATTTGGGACTGGAACCCAGGACCTTCCCACATGGCCTCAACATCATGACACATTGTGTTCCTGCTGTATTACTGCTATGATATCATGGCTGGACCTCATTTCATTTTGTTAATTATTTTCATTAATTCAACACCTGTTTTTTGAGTATCTACTCTGTGCCAGACACCTTTGTCTATACTGGGGACAGAGTGCAACAGTGGACTAGAAAAACTTGATCTCCACAGTTACTAAGTTGTGACCAACAGCAGGGACCAGCTGTGGTATCTGTGGCATTCAGACACTGCGCTCCTCAGACGGGTCCACATGAGAGGCCCAGTTCCATTCATGGTCCAACCTGAATGCTGGGCATGGTGGTATACTCCAGTGATCCCAGTGACTCAGTAGGCTGAGGCAGAAGGAGCATAGCAGCAAGACCTTGTCCTAAAAAAAAAAAATGGGGAGGGAGAGACTGGTAGATGGCATAATGATTACATCACTGGACTCCCACATAGTTGACCATGGTTTGAGTCCTGGACTTGGAGGCTTAAAATTCATGCAGGGCATGTGTGCATGCATACCCAAAATTCCTGAGAGGAGAATGGAGGAGAAGGGATTATAGTGCGGCCATACTCCCTTGGGGGTGTGTGTGATGTTTTATTTCTGTCTCTCTGCCTCTTTCTGTCTCTCTGGTGAGCTCATGCACCCTATAGCCAAAATCTCTCTCTCGCAAAAAAAAAAAAAAATAAAATAAAAAAAAGAGTAAAAGCTAAAGAATTAGTTACAGTTTGTGTGGCTCTTCCAGCCTAGATCTTCTTCCTATGGACTTTTACATGTTGGGCTCCTTTATACCTTTCATATCTCAGCTCCATCCATGTCACCTTGTACAAGAGGCCTTCCTGGATCCCCCAGTCTCAGACCCTTCTCTTCCCCTAGCAGCCCTGGAGGCCCAGTCCTTGTCAGCAGCACCATTTGTGTACACAGAGGAGCGCGTATCATTAGCACCAACACGCAGGTCTTATGAAAGGTGTGGCGCATGTGTTGGTCACTCCTGGAGGTGGTGGGTAACTAGGGCAGGGATAAGTAATGAACAGTGTTAGAGGAGTTTAAAAATCATGTCCAAATCTCCATGTTCTGTCATGTTCCTTATCAGAATTCATTGGCCTTTGCTTTCTGCCTCGTGAGCTTTAAAAATCCATCCTGAAGAAGCATATGTTATTCTAAACCTATCCACATGTGAGTGTGGAAATGTATTATTCCAAAATACAAAATGACCAAATCACATATATATGTATATTAGGTTGTTGGGAAAGTCATAATGTATTTTTCTATATTTTTTCATGCAAAATTTTGTCATGACTTTCTAGACAACTAGGGAAAGTCATGACTTTTTTTTTTTTTTTTTTTTTTTTTTAAGAGAGATTTTTGCTATAGGGCATGTGTGCTCACTGGAGAGACAGAGAGATAGAAAGCAAGAAATCACTCCCCACAGGGGAAGGCCATGTCTCAATCCCTTCTCCTCTTGGGATTTTAGGCATGCATGCACACTCGGCATAAGTTCCAAGCCACCAGGTCTGAGACTTGAACTGTGGTCGACTATGTGGGAGTCCAGTAATGTAACCATTATGCCATCTGCTGATCCCATAGTCATGATGTATTTTTCTATGCAAACCACCAAATGTGTGTGTGTATGTATATATATATATATATATATATATATATATATATATATATATTTTTTTTTTTTTTTTTTTTTTCTATCATTGCTAGCAACTTTGTCATATAAGCTTCCATGAATAGTTGCATATTTCATGGACTATAAGCTCCAGCAAGGCCTGGGCTTGAACTTTACAAGTGACTGAGTCAGTAGAATGACTCACATCCTAAACCAACCAACCAACCACAAACACAACCTCCCTTGCAACACACATACAAATCAACAATGGCTCATCTCTGTAATGTGTTCTAAAACATTGTGAATGGCTTTCAGCTTTTCTTGGTCTCTGCTAACCCTAGGAACCTTTCCTTTAGTTAGGGAATAAAAAAAAGGCATATATTAAAATCTGGTGGAAGTCCCTATGAATATTAATAAAGGACAGACCTGCCAATGTGGTCCTAGCAGTGTGGTATGACAGTAGTTGTTCTGCTTTTGAAGCCAAGACCCAGGCTTGACTGACAACTCTGTCATTCCTTGGCTGTGAACTGTTAGAAGGTTACCTAACCTGTCGGAGCCTCACCTCTCCCACCTGCAAAATGAGATGGTAATATCTGCTGCATAGGGATGGTGTAAGGATTGAATGATGTTAAACATATAAAAGGCACATTGAAAGAATTGTGCTAAAGTCTGCTATTAATATTATTAACTGGGGCCAGCAGGTAGTGTGGTGGTTAGGGGCGCTGGACTCCACATAGCTGACTACAGTTCAAGTCCTGGACCTGGTAGTTTGCTTTCTCACTTTCCTTCTCTTTCTCACTCTCACTCTTATTCTGTCCTTCTCTGGTCAAATTAAAATAAATACACGAATAAATAAATATATAAATAAATAAATAAAGTTAAATCTTTAGAAAATATTATTCATTGATACTGACTATAATAGGAAAACTTTAAAAGTGTCTTAAAGGTAAGAGTAGATTCAGATTTATTTGGATGGCTTAACTGTATAAATTGATTACATGGACTTCCTGGAATAATTTCTGTTCTCAATTGTACAGTATTTTAAAAATATTTATTTATTATTAATATTTTTAATTCACCAGAGAAAGAGAGTAAGTAAGCAAACGAGCCTCCAGGTCTAGGATTTGAACTGCAGTAGGCCATGTGGGGAGTCCAGTACCTTAACTGCCATGCTACCTGCTGAAACTCTTAACTGTACAGTTTTATGAAAGCTGTGTCATGAGAAGTGCAATTAAATTGATGAGGAATTTGTGTAAATGATAAAGCATTAGAGCAATACAGTGGTTAACGTTTACCATGTCACATAACATGTTAAAAATAGTTTTGTGAGGTTTTTAAGAGAGTTTGCAAGTATCCGGCTGTTGGTATAATGCAATGGGAGATGTTGAGACACTGACATGTGACAGCCCACAGGAGTCAATATATGGCCTGAGGGTACTCAGCCTTTCATCTTCCATGGTTAAGGAGGATCCGAAGCATGTTGGGTTATCCTATAGGGGCTTTATCCTACTCTGTTAAACTATACTGTAGTCCATTATATACATTTTAAATATAGAGGAGTTGGGACCAGCAGATGGCACAATGATTATGTCACTAGACTCACATGTAGTTGACCACCGTTTGCGTTTTGGACCTGGTAGCTTAAAACTCATGCTGGGTGCAGGTGCATGCATGTCCAAAATCCTGAGAGGAGAATGGAGGAGAAAGGATTGTGGTGGGGCCATTCCCCATGGGGGGATGATTTCTTGCTTTTTGTCTCTCTCTCTCTCTCTCTCTCTCTCTCTCTCTCTCTCTCTCTCCTGTGAGTGCACATGCCCTTTAGCAAAAATCTCTCAAAAAAAAAAAAAAAGAAAATATAGAAGAGCTAGCAAAAAAAAAAAAATAAATAAATAAATAAAGAGAATGCCAATAGCAGTGGTGGTGCCTTTCAAATATTGTTATCAAAGCTTGGACAACTCAGAACGTTTGGGAGGCTCTTTTGCAGGGTGGCTAGTTGTATAGAAACATATTTCTGCCTGGACATATTTTTGCTGAGTCCTTAGGCCTGTTACTAGTCTGAGCTTATTTATAATCTGCAAAACGAGGACAGTAATTATACTTTCACACAATACTAAATTCATTAATAAGGCACTGTACGTGTGCCTATAGCCCTATGTTTGAAGTAAGCACTCAATAAACAGGTATTGTAAGTTAGTTCAAAATTTTGAAATACTGATCTTTTGATTTCTGCAATATCCTTTCCTCCAAAAAGAGAATTAAATCAGTCAGTAGAAGTTTTTTTTTTTTTTTTTTCCCCCACAGGGTGCATGCACTCACTGGAGAGAGAGAGAGAGAGAGAGAGAGAGAGAGAGAGAGAGAGACAGTGACAGTGAGAGAAAAAGTAAGCAATCACCCCCAGGGAGGACAGCCATGCCACAATCCCTTTTTCTCATTTTCCTCCTGGGATTTTGGGTATGCACGCATATGTACCTAGTATGATTTTCAAGCCACAAGGTCTGGGACTTGAACTGCATTCAGCCATGTGGAATTCCAGTGCCTTAGCTGTCACACCACCTGCTGGGCCCTCTTTTATTTTAAAACAAATTTATTTATTTATTTCTTGAGAGAGAGAGAGAGAGAGAGAGAGAGAGAGAGGATGAGTGAATGAATGAATGAATGAATGATTGAAAATCCTCAACAGGGTCTTGATGCTGAAATCCAACCTAGCCTCTACCAGCCAGGTCATAGGCAAGTGTGTGCTCAAGAGTACTCAGGGAGGTCGCCAGACGTGAACCCAGAACCTTCCTATGCAGGTCAGCTTTGCACAGAGGGTAGCATTTTACTGCTGTGACAGTGTCTGGTCCCCTACATCCAATGCTATTATTCAGACTCATTGTCCATTCTTTGCTTCATGAAAGAGTTGATAATGAAAGGACTTAGCTGTGCAATCTCTGCTTAACTGGAGCTTGAGAAAGCTCGAGCATAGGCGAGGCATGGGGCTCATGGACTTGAAGTTTCGCAAGCACTCAAACTCAAAATGAAAAAAAAAAAGAAAGAAAAGAGAAAAAAGCCTGATGTTGCATGCCATCCAGTTGCACTAATGTTGCAGTGCTTTTTGGAAACGATTCCTAAGTGGAGAAAAAAAATATTAAGAATATTAAAGCAGTGAAGCCTTACCAAACCTGTGAGAATGTGGAGGAAATCCTTTATGGAAGAAATGATGCTCTTTTAATTGCACGAAGTCCACTTCCTCTGAACTTTTATATGTTAGGCTTCTTCACACCTTTCATATCTCAGCTCCAACCACGTCACCTTATAGAAAGCGGCCACAGGCTGAAGGAAAAGAACAGGAGTACAGCAGGCAGGCAGGACAGGCTGTGATAATGTGCAGAACCTGATGCGAAGCCCACCCAGGAACCTGCCCACCATCTGCAGATGGCGACGGTGGGAGGGGCTCCCCAAAACATTTAACAGGCACAGAATGTAAGGTTCTTTGTTGAAAACGATGTGTATAGTAATATCCATGATTTGATCATCACGCACTGCATACATACTTTGAAAAGCCACATTGTGGGGCCTACAGGTGGTGTAGCGGTTGTGGCGCTGAACTCTCATATTGTTGAATGTGGTCTGAGTCCTGGTCCTGCTGGCTTGAAATTCACACCAGGTGTGTGTGCATACATACCCAAAATCCTGAGGGGAGAATGGAGAATAAAGGATTGTGGCGTGGCCATCCCCTCGGAGGGGTGATTTCTTACTTTCTCTCTCTGTCCCTGTCTGTCTCTCTGGTGAGCGCATACACCCTATAGCAAAAATCTCTAAAAAAAGAGAAGAAAAGCCATATTGTATTCAATAAAGATTTATAACAATTACATGTAAATAAGAAAATATATGTATATAAAAAGCAAGAGTGACAACTGAAACCTTTTCATTATAATCATTCTTATTTACTGCCTGGAGGGCCCAGCCAGAGACAGCTACAATGTTGACAGAGTTGGAGCAATGTCTTGGTGGGGCCTGTAAAGGGAAGAAATCCAAAGGACATGGCGGGGGGTGGCCTTAGGAGGACAGTAGCACAGTTATGTTTAGAGGTGGTTCAGGTACAGCTTTAGGCTCTGTTCCCTGGGGAGGCCTGGAGGCGAGACCACAGCCTTCACTGCTGTGGGGAGCAGCCCCCTCTGGTCCTTGCTGGCTCCCAGCAGGGGCATAGTTTATGGAGGGGCAGAAGGAGAACATGGATTTGTTCTTCCTGGCTCACTCTACAATGCCCAGTGTCCAAAAGAGACACACGCTCCCTCTGGAGAGGAATAGTGTGAAACTGTGAAGGCAAATACGACTTTCTTCATCCCTTTCAATTTCAAGTGCTTCATTGAGAAACCATCTTATAAAGAGAGCTTTATTGTATAATAACACTGAGAAAAGGTAGTCTCCGGGGATCAAGTATATACAGGTTTTTTTTTATAATTTTAAAAATTAATATGTAATAATTGTATAGATTGGTGGGGATACAATGTGGTATTTCAATACCTGAATGCAATGCATAAGGATTAAATCAGGGTAATTCTTGGGCCATTGGAAAAGTCACAATGAAAAATGCATCATGATTTTTCTAAAGGCCCAATAATATGCCCATCATCTCAGCCACTGCAGGCGTCCTTCTGCTAGGCCTATAAGCAATGCTGCTATTAAGCACTGAGAGGATAAATAGTTTTATTCTCAGTATGGTGAACTGGATGGACCGTGACAGCAATGACCATGGAGAGGTGGGTAAAGAATATTGGCCTTGGGACCAGCAGTTGGCATAAAGGCTATGTCGCTGGACTCCCATGTAGTCGACCGCAGTTCAAGTCCCGGACCCGGTGGCTTAAACTCACACCAGGCGTGTGTGTGTGTGTGCCCAAGATCCTGAGAGGAGAATGGAGGAGAAGGGATTGTGGCGTAGCCATCCCCCCTGGGGGGGGTGATTTCTCACTTTCTGTCTCTCTGTCTCTCTCTTTCTGGTGAGCACATGCGCTCTATAGCAAAAACCTGTACAAAAAAAAGAATATTGGACTTTAGACCTTTAGGAACTCCAGGCAGCCTAAAAATAATTTGATACGGGCCAAAGGGCAAAGTGACACAGAAAGTCTTAGTTTTCATACCCTGGGGGTTGCCATTGGAGCTGTTGTTGAAGAAACCATTGGCTGCAGGTCATGGTTGCTGGGAAGCCTGGTGAAAGGGACAGAAACAGGAATTGTGAGCAGATCAGAAGATAATGAAGAAGCAGACTGGTTGTCTTTCTCTCCTTCCACCACCTTCCACAGTGTAGACAACACCCCTACCTTTATATATACCATGTGGTGGGGTCTAAAGAGGAGAGATGACTGGACATGGGAAGGGAAAAATGAAGGTCAGATGGAAGGAGGGTGATCAGAGCAATGTTCTGTGTTGCAACCTGGAGTCATATAGTGGCTTCAGGAGGGAGTAGTTAACGATGTTGGATGGCACCCAACTGTTGCCCACGGTAGAGAGCAGAGCGTCTCTGCAGTGGCTGCCCACGGAGGACTTCCATACCTTCTCCTTTTTTTAATTGCCAGAGGATATGTGTGCTTGCCAGAGAGAGATAGAGAGATGGGGGGAGCAGAAAGTATGCCCCCCACACACACACCAGTGGGGCATAGTCATGCTGCAGTCCCTTCTCCTCCATTTCTCCATCCTGTTGGGGTTTGGGACACACTTGCACAGGTGCCGGTGTGTTTTTCAAGCCACTGCGGCCAGGATTCGGACTGTGGTTGGCTATGTGGAATTGGGCTCTCTTAACTACTAGGCTACGAGGCCAGCCACACACTTTCTCAAAGAGCTTTTTTCTTTTTTCTTTTTCCTCCTTTTCATTTCATGCTCCCTTGCAGGTGTTGGTTCTATTGTTAAGTTTACCTTAATCTGACTACCCAGAGGAGCAGCTTCTTATTTTCCAAGTCATTACATAGGAGGAGAAATGGAGTATGGAACTGCAACTCGGTGGCCAAGAACTTACCCGAACTCACCTCCTGGGCCCCACTCTGTCCTTCAATTCTTGCTCCTTATCCTCTCCCCATGTTGCTTTACTTCAGGATGGAAGTAAAGGGATCCTTTAAGAAGTGGTTGTGAGAAACACCAGGCCAGATATAAGATCCTGGCATATGCCGGGCTGAGGAACAACACAATTTTTCTTCACTTAGCCTCAGGACTGCTCAGGAGAGGAATACAGTCCTTGAATTGCAGGGCACTGGGGAAATGAAGACAGGTAAGCAAATATTAGTTCATGCATGGCAATCCTCTCCTATGTGTACACTTTGAACTAGAACAACAGCCTCTTAGCAGAGTGGTTGAAGTTGAAGTGTTCTGACACACATTTGAAAAAGAACATTTTAAACAGCAGTTTGCCTCTGTGGTATAAAAGCCTCCTAAAGTTTCAATGAGGATAAAATTAATGTGCTCATAAGGTGTCTGCTTCTTGCATTGGCAAACAATTAAATAAAAATATAGTGACTTATTCAGTAACATTGGAATTCTAAAGGTGGTAAAAGACAAGGAAATATTCCGGAGCGATGACTGCTGGGAGTTAATATATGAATGAAGAAACACTAGACCTAAACAGACTAAATTCACTCTTTTTTCTGCTGCTGAAGTTTTGTTTGGATAACTGAACAAGGAGAAGTGGAAAAAGGAGACATTCATGTCTCCTATGGAAGGAAAGGCCTGGTTATGTCTGATATTAGAGAACGAATTTTTCTCGGACTATTCATTCTAGTGAAAATATTAAGTTTGTGTGTCTGCCAATGGGAGTGTTCGTATTTGTGATTCAGGATTATTTGTCCTGTTGTGGTTGTTTCATTCTCTTTTAAAATCAATCTACCTTCCTTCTTTCCTTCCTTCTCTGTCTCTATCTCTTCTTTCTCTCTTTCTCTCTCTCTCTTTCTCTCTCTCTCTTTCTCCTTCCTTCCTTCTTTCTTTCTTTCTTTCTTTCTTTCTTTCTTTCTTTCTTTCTTTCTTTCTTTCTTTCTTTCTCCTTTGCTAAAAAGCACATGTGCTCACTGGAGAGACAGAGAGGAAGCGAGATAAAGCACCTCTCAGGGAAGATGGCCATGCTATAATCCCTTCTTGTCTGTTCTCCTCTTGAGATTTTGGGCACGCATGCACATGTGGCCAGTGCGTTCTTAAAGCTACTGGGTCTACAATTGGAACCATTCAGTCTGCTGAACGGGGTCCAGCCACCTTAACTACCACGCCACCAGCTGGCACTCCCCTTTCTTTTTAGTACTTGACTGGCTTTCAAATTCTAGCTGATGTACATGGCTGAATAATTTTCTAGAAGATGAAGCTAAAAGTCCACAGCTTTGCAAACATCAAAATTGCTCATTGTTCATGGTTACACATATCTTCCCATTTGGAAATATTAATAGATATGTACATTTCTAGGTTGAAATTGGGCAAAGAGTTAATAAGGCTCCTTCCTTGGATAGCACCCAACTATTGCCCACAGTATATGTGTACCTGCCAGAGAGAGATAGAGAGATGAGGGGAGCAGAAGGTATGCCCCCTCATCACACACACACTAGTGGGGCATAGTCACGCTGCAATCCCTTCTCCATTTCTCCATCTTGTTGGGATTTGGGACACACTTGCACAGGTGTGTAGCTGTGAGCCTTTCATTGTATCTGAAGCTGAGGCAGGAAAAAGGATACTCAGCAATATAAAAAGACATTTTGGTCTTAATCTATTCAGTGGGCCTGCCCCCAGGGTCTGAGGGTCAGAGGGCTGGATCACTGGGTTCTCTTTGCTGTGGTTCCAGATTGCCAATCATCATGATACTCCATGACTCTCCGGAACACACCAGGATCATGCTGGATCCTTGGGGGTTCCAGGGAGACAGAATTGCTTTGGGGGCTTTGTTTTCCACCCTAGGATTCTTTTCTTCCTGAAGAATTTCTACTCCAGGTATTTTGAATGCATGGAAGAAAATCGTCCAGAGGATTGCAATCTCTCAGAGGGTCTTACATGGGAAACTGATAAAAACTTAGTTTTATGCAATTCTAAAAGTGCACACCCTGCTGAAGTGAGTTCCTATGTCTTTAGTAATTCTCTCTGTGATTGAGTTTCTGGGAACTTGCCTGATCCAAAGTTGTATTCTCTAGCGTTCTCTCAAATTCACAGCCATAGATCACCTGGGTATGAAAAAGCTGAGTGTTTACTTGGCTCATACTCTTCTGTGTGTGGCTTTGACTCATATTCAAAGGAGCTAGGTATCTTCTCATCCCTTCTTCTACTCTAAAACATTAATTGGGAGGTGATGGTGATTGAAAAAGCTAAAGAGGATTTATTCTTGAGAAGAACAAGGTGGATTGGCACAATCAGTAATGTGCCAGACTGCAGAACAAAAAGCCATATGCTGACTGTTTGAGACCCTGGCTTGGTCACCATGAAAACATACTGAGCACATGTGTACATGCCAGGATCCTGGTGGGCTGGAGGACTGCAGGTGGGTTATCTCAGCACAATCTAATTTTGTAGAGGAAGATTCCCTCTTTCTCTCTTCTTTGTGTATGCATTCTATCATGAATAAAGAAAGAAAAGGAATAGCAGGTGGCATGGGGGTTAAAGTAGTGGATCTCATATGGATGACTCAGGGGTTCAAGCCCCAGACATGGCGACTTGAAAACACACTAGGTATATGTATGCACATGACCCAAATCTCAAGAGGAGAATGGAGGAGAGGGTATTAAAGCATGGCCAAACCCTTTATGGGGCATTTTCTCATGTTTTTTCTTTTTGTTGCTCTCCAGCAGGTGCACACTACCTATAGCAAACTAAAAAGAAAAAAGAAAGAGTGGATCACCAAAATTACTTTTCTTTAAAAGTGAACCATTCATATTTTTTCCTCTCCCAGCAGTAGATTGTTAGTTTCACCATATTATTAATAAGAAATTGTCTTACAATAAAATCAGATTATGTATTTATGGCCTGGATTGCTTCTGTTTCCCTTATTGAGTATATAACCCAGAAAGTTACTCAATCCAAGGTCATGATAAAAATCTGACATTTGATGTCTAACGTGAGAAACTCTTGTTTCTTGGATTCTCATTGAATGTCAAGACTATCATGGTTACTATTAGGTTTCGCTAAGATGGAGTTTTGAATTTCTGTGTTAGAGACTTTTATAGTTCCAGGAATGTTTACACAGTAGAAGGGATTTTAGAAACTATGTGAGATTTGGTTGTGGAAACACACATAATTCATAATCAGGTTCTTTCCTGGTAACTTTGTAAACTCAGCATCGAAAGGGGGTGGGTCATACCTTTATGAATTTGAAACAAGTGTGATAGAACCACTTATTGATATACTAAGTGATTTTTTAAAAAGCATTTGTGAAGTAAGACTATATGGGGAAGAAGAAAAGTATAAATTAAAATACTTTTATTTTTATTACGATCAGGTATGGATTATAACTAGTAAATTACTTGAATTGACTGGCTAATAAGAGATAACTAGCAATTGTGGCATTTAGCAATTATTTGTTTTTCTAAAGTAGCAACAATGTAAGTTTCTCAGCATGTGAAGAATGAAGTAAATAGTCCCATAAATTGTATCAAATGCCCTGTATTTGAAATCATCTTTGGAAAACTTTATCTTCTTGAGTCTGAGTTCATATGTAAGATAGATAAGAGTATGGACTCATAGGCTAGCCTGTGGTATAATGATTAAGGTGGCTGAATTCTACATGGCTGACTTCCTGGTTTGAGCTCCAGACCTGGTGGCTTGAGAAATATGCTGGGCATATGTGCCCAAAATCCCAAAGGAGAGAGAAATGGAGAAGAGATGGCAGATTCTTTTTTTTTTAATATATTTTTTTCATTTCAAGGAAGGCAGTTTTAACTTTAATAAATCAAAATCAAAAAATGTTAAGAGAACTTTGGTTAAGACTTAAAGCCAGGAAACAGGTTCGAATAGTATGTACATGGTCCTGTCCATAACTCAAGAGAAGACAAAAATCCTTAACTCTGGAAAACAAAACATAGAAGAAGATCAGTAAAGTTTTAGTCAAAAGTCATAAAATTCTATTTCACCAGTTCAAAGTCATGTACTTTATCTTCTGTTGTGGTTCAATCTTTCCATTTAAATTCTGGAAGATAACATTCAACTCTGGACTTTTCCCTACCATTACGCTGGCCATTTTCATAGTTGTTTTAGAAATCTTATTTCTTTGTGTCTGACTTTAGTTTTCCTGAGATAGCACTCCCTTCAGAACTTCTTGGAGAACTGGTCTAGTGTCTATAAATTTTTTCAGGTCTTGTTTATCTGAGAATGTTCTTGTCTTCTCTTTCCCATATGAAGGATAATCTTGCTGGATATAGCATTCTTGGTTGAAATTGTTTTTAACTTAACACTTTGAGTATATTTTCCCATTCTTTCCTTGCTTGCATTGTTTCTGATGAGAGGTCCACTCTTCGTCTGATAGGATATCTTTTGTATATAACTTGATGTTTCTCTCTTGCCAATGTAGTATCTTGTCTTTGTCTGTGGTCTTGGTCATTCTGGCTATATTGTGTCTTGGAGAATATCTTCTTAGGTTGATCCTGTTTGAGGTCCTTTGTATTTCTTGAGTCTGGATCTTTGAATGCCTCTCTAGGTTTGGAAAGTTTTCTTCTAGGATTTCATGAAATAGATTATCAACGCCCGAATTAGTCTTTTCACCTTCTGGGATACCGGTTATCTGGATGTTTGGGCATTTAATGGTATCTAGTATTTCTTGTATATTATCTGCATTTTGGGGGCTATTTTCTCAGTCTTTGTGGTGGATTTTACTAATACAGTGATTCTGTCTTCTACCTCTGAGATTTGATATTCTGTATGATCTAGTCTACTTTTAATACTTTCAAAGGAGATTTTGACTTCCTGTATTAGCCTTCATCTCCAACAGTTTCTTTTAATTCTTTTTTGTGGTGTGTATTTCCTCTTTCAGCTCTTGCAAGAACTTCCTCACCTCCTGGAACTTGTTGGCTCTTTTCTTCTGGAGTTCATTGTCTCTCTTCTCTTCCATCTCTGTTATCTTTATCACTATGAACATTCTAAGTTCTTTATCAGACATTTCCATGAGTCCCATTGAACTGTCTGTGTATGAAGAGGAGTTATTTTTCCTTTGGGGGAGAGGTATTTTCTTGGTTTCTCATATTTCTCTTGCCTCTGCGGTGATTTCTAGTCATCT
Organism: Tupaia tana; assembly: GCA_026018925.1. NCBI lineage: Eukaryota > Metazoa > Chordata > Mammalia > Scandentia > Tupaiidae > Tupaia > Tupaia tana. The sequence continues at coordinate 12,122,317 of JAKSZU010000021.1, forward strand.
GATGGGTTATTCATTTCTTCCTAATTTCTAAAAGTTCAATCTGAGTGATCAGAGCGCACAGGAGGAAATAGTCTGTATAAACTCTCTGGTGTTCCATTTTCTCCCTTTGTGTCACAGATTCAGTGGGAATTGAGGAATATGTTGACCCTAATAGTATTCAGATGCTTGGCTACTTTTCACTTAGACCTATCTAGATACTCAGTGCATGGAGGCTGAGCAGCAAAGTGATGAAGTAAAAGAAAAGAGATAAGATAACATAGAAAGAGAGAAAGAAAAAGAGAAAAAGGAAAATAGCAAACAAACAAAATGAAAACTGCACGGTGTGTGAAATCACTAGATCTTAGCTCTCATGGTAGACTCAGCCTTCTTCTGGCCTACCCTTTTTGGCTCTCCTAAATAGGAGGGGGAAAAGGGCGGGGATTATTACTAAGGTAAAGAAGGATTTAAGAGCCAAGAAAATACTTTAAAAAAATTTTTATAAAGAAAAATTTAAAAAATGAAAAGATAGACAGAAAGGGACAGAGAGAGACAGAGAGGATAGAGGGAACTCTACCAGAGTGACTTAGAAGAACATCTTCATTTCTTATTTCCTGAAAGCACTAGATGTCAGCTCTCATGGCAACTCAGTCTTCTTCTTACTTTCTCTCTTTCTTTCTTTCTGAGGAGCGTATGTGCCCACTGGCAAAATTTAAAAAATAAAAATAATATGGACTCGCATACTAGTTGTGAGACATAAATATATGTCCTATATAATATAGATGGAATATATTGCTGGGCACATATTAGGATGGGACTAAAGGTAATGATCATTTTTGTTATTGTCATTATCATTATTTTTTAAAGAATTATTTTTTATTTAACTTTGTTTTGTTTTGTCTTGTTTTATTTTATTTTATTATTTTATTTTGACCACAGAGGAATGGAGTGAGACATAGAGAGAGAGAGAGAGTGAGTGAGTGAGTGAGCAAGACGCCCGGTCCAGGACTTCAAACCGCAGTCAGCCATGTGGGAGTCCAGCACACTTAACAACCACTCCACCTGCTGGCCCCACTGTTTTCATTATTATTTAAATATAGGTGATCTACCCAAGAATTCCTCCCTAGCTATTTTTCTGGGTATTTTTTCTCATACACTCTCATCTTCGTTATTCTAAACTCTTGGTTCTGTAATCAACTTTTGAGGTCTCCCATCTGCAGTGCCTTCACATATGAAATCTTCTTGATGGACTTTTCTTTAGGCACTTGGACATTTATTTCCCTAAAGATTTTCTAGGGTCCTATAAGTTTTCCAAAATTCCAACATCTCTGGGAGGGCTTGTGATGATAACTCTAGGATTTCCATGTATTTAATGATAACCAAGGAACTGAGGACTGGGGAAGGTCAGAAGTGGTAAGAAAACACCTGCACTGGACATCCATGGGTTCTGCTTGGCACCCATTTTTTTCCCCTTACTCTCTCTTTTCCAGAGGAGTGTGAGAAGAGAATCCATTTGCAAATCTGGTGATTCCATTCTCAGAAATGTTTCTCAAAGTAGGCCCTCACCTTCTGGCCTTAATTTAGTGGCCTGAGACTGTTCCTACAACCTATTTGTCTCTGAATCACCATGCTCATTCATCTTTAGCCTGGTTTTTATGGTATTTACTCGTTCATCTATCCCTTGAGTAACATGTAAGGTCTTTCAGGCACTAGACTGAAGATATTGGTGAATGAATCTGTAGACATAGAGGTTAGCGTTTGTATGCTGGCAGTGGAAAGGGTTAGCCTGTTCTCTAGTCTCCACCTGCATCTTGATATGGATGTAGGCTTTGCGTCTGGAGGCAGAGAGGGCAACTTTGTGTGTACTGGACTTATGAGAAGAGTGTGGGGGATGAAATGTTACAGTGCTTTGATCCTACCTTAAAAGAAATTTGAACACCCAGGACTAAACTGTCAGGGGCTAAAGGAATTATCTTCATGAAAGTCTCCCTTTGTATGCTTTTGGGGACAATTTTTTTGTAACCTAAGTGACAAGAGTTAGGGTGAGAGACCTTCTAAGTCCCTCTGCCTGGAACATAGCACCACTGTCAAGCTCTGTAGACCAGTGGGGCCCTGTCAGTCTCATTGATAATGAGGTGTCCTTGAGCTTCTTCTTGGGTATAGATACCAACAAGCAGAAACCAGAGAAGAGGAGGAGTACAAGGCTGGTGCCACTTGGTGACTATAGCTCGAAGCTTGTTTTCAATGTTGGAACCTCAGAAAAAACTGGGGAGGTTTTGAAGAATGTGGAGGACAAAGGATGAAGGCTCTGCCATGGCGTAGGGATTCAGGGTCATTGTAATAGGGCCTAGAGTATATTAATGTACCTAGATTATACTTTTGGGCTTTTGAAAACTATAACATGGATCCCACTCTCCCAAGTGAACCCGAATGTATTAAAATGTGATTTCCACAGAATGGGTTTAAACTTCTCAGGACTGCCCAGTGGACATGGCTCTTCATAGTCTTTACACTGACCACCTTCTGGGTGGTGTGTTCTGCCTGTTTCTCATCGACGTGTTTTCTGGCCCCCTCCTTTTTCCTTTTCTTTAATTAATTAATTAATTAATTTAGTTTGCTTTAGTGCGTATGCACTCATTAGAAACAGAGAAAGAGAGCTAGAGAGAGAGGGAAAGTGAGAAATCATCCCCTGAGAGGTGATAACCACACCACAGTCCATTCTCATGTATTCTCCTCTTGGGATTTTGGGCAAGTGCACACATACTTCTGGTGTATTTCTCAAGCTACCAGGTCTGAGACTTGAACTGTAAATTGGCTAGGTGAGAGTCCAGCACCTTAACCACTGTGCTACCTATTGGCCCTCTGGCCCCTTTTTTTCTTCATGTTCTTAGATTGCTGCCTTATGCCTCTTCTTCACTTCCTATTTGGTATCTTCCCCACACCCATTTCTTTCTGATTCATTGATATTTATACAATTTCTCCCTTAGTTATTCAGATAACTGTTTCTCTTGTCCTTTTTCCTAACTAGTCTAAAATCTTCTTGGGGGCATGTCAGAAGTTGTGATTTAGATCCTAAATAAATGTTTGTTGAAGAAATGCATAGACTTTTTTTAGACTTTTTTTTCTCTCTCTTTTTTTATTATTTATTTATTTTTTTTTTTTTTTGAGAGGTTTTTGCTATAGGGCACGTGCGCTCACCAGACAGACAGAGTCAGAGAGCTAGAAAGTGAGAAATCACCCCCCAGGGGGGATGGCCATGCCGCAATCCCTTCTCCTCCATTCTCCTCTCGGGATCTTGGGCATGCATGCATATGTGCCTGGCGTGAGTTTAAGCCACCAGGTCTGGGACTTGAACCACGGTCCACTACGTGGGAGTCCAGTAACATAGCCATTACACTAACTGCTGGTCCCATGCATAGACTTTTTGAGGACCAAGGAACAGAGATTGAAATAAATGAAACTGATGACAATGGCACAGTGATAGAAAAGATCAGGCCCGTGGTGGTATCACTGAGGGGGAGTCTTAGGCCACCCGAAAGGTTGCCCCAGCAACTTAACAGTAGTTAGACTTATGTTTTTCATCATTATGATGTTGGGAAGGCAATAGACTTTCAGTAGAAACTGTACTTGAAATACTCATACATCCATTCTGTTTTTCACTTTACAGTACAGATCCAATACATCCCATGCAATCTTCAACCCTTTATAATGAAATAAGTTTTGCATTAACTGGTTTGGCCCAACTGATGTAAGAGTTCTCTGCATGTTTAAGGTAGCTAGCTAAACTAGGATGTTTAATAGGTTAGGTATATTAAATGTGTTTTTGAGCTAATGATCTTTTCAGTGGGTTTATTGAAACTTAACTTTATCATAAATTGAGGAGTATACGCACAGAACATCGTCCATCTCCTTTCCGCAGTGGCCCAAGAATAATACAATTGCAGAGGCTCTGGATCAAGCAGCAAATTTGTGACTAAGTGGGAAGTGGAACTTGGGTCTCTGCATGCTTAGCCCTTACCTTATTAAAAGCATTTTCTTTTTTGCTCCAAAATCTTTTTTTTTTAATTTTTATTTTATTTAATTTTTTAAATTTCATTTTCTTTTATACGTTCAATCACATTATTATTTGGCCTACAAAATGGATATTTCAACAGGGAAACATTTCTCCTTAGTACAGCTGATAAAACTACAAAATATATTCAACAGATAAAACCACATTTCTTTGCGCCATTAATATTTTGCCTCCCTATTTTTCTTCTAAATGTCCTTCCTCAGACCCTCCTCTTTCACACACACACACACTATATCTGGTATTTACATCTATATACTGTGTTTCTATATCCTTTAGTCAATTAGTTTCAATCATAGAGTGTGGACACTTGGTATATATTAAGTGAGACATACAATGCCTCTCCTTCATAGCCTCGCTTGCTTCACTTAGCAGTAAATCTTCCATATTCATTCACTTCCTGTCAAAAGTCAGGGTTTTGTTGCCCTTTTTTATGGCTGAATAGTATTCCATAGAGTATATGTGCCACAGTTTTTCTATCCATTCATCTGTTCATGAGCATTTGGGTTGATTCCATGACTTAGCAATTGTGAATAGTGCCACAATAGACATCAATGTGCAAGCACATTTCTGATTAAATATTCTTCTGTCCTTTGGGTAGATACCAAGGAGTGGGATTGCTGGATCATATGATAGTTCTATTTGTAGATTTTTGAGGAATCTCCAAATTGTTCTCCACAGTGGCTGGATCAATTTACATTCCCACCAGCAGTGTAAGAGAGTTTCCCTTTCACCACACCCCCACCAGCACTTATTGCTTTTTTTTATCTTAGTCATTCTGACTGGGGTTAGGTGGTATCTAACTGTTGTTTTGATCTGCATTTCCCTTACAATGAGGGATGTTGAGCATTTTTTCATTGCCTTTTAGCTATTTGTATGTAATCTTTAGAGAATGTTTTTTTCAACTCATTCTCCCATCTTTTAATAGGCTTGATCATCTTTGTTTGGAACAGCTGCTTGAGTTCCTTGTAAATTCTCGTTATCAGTCCCTTATCTGATGCATAGTTTACAAAAATATTTTCCCATTCTGAGGGCTGTTTATTCACACTAATTACTGTGTCTTTTGCCATGCAGAAATTTACTAATCTGATGTAATCCCACTTGTCTATTTTGGGGATTATCGACTGTGCTTTGGGGGTCTTAAAAAGTCTTTGCCTACCCCCAATGTCTCCCAGTTTCCCCAGTGTTTTTCAGGAATAGTTTTATAGTTTGAGGTCTTAGATTTAGATCTTTGATCCACCTTGACTTGAGTTTTGTCAGAGGTGAGAGGTAGGGGTTCAGATTCAGCTTTCTGCAAGTGGAAATCCAGTTTTTCCAGCACCATTTGCTTACGAGGTTTTCCTTTTCCCACTGGATTGACTAGTACACCTTGTCAAAAATCAATTGACTATGTTTGGGAATTTATTTCTGGGGCTCTATTCTGTTCCATTGTTCCACATGTCTATTTCTGTGCCAGTACCATGCTGTTTTAATTACCACAGCTTTGTAGTATATTTTGGAGTCAGGGAATGAGATGCCACCCACTCCACTCTTCTTGTGCAGAATTGCTTTGGCAATACGGGGTCTTTTATGATTCCAGACAAACTTTATGATTGTCTTTCCTAGATCTGTGAATCTGTGAAGAATGTGTCTGGTACTCTGATTGGCATTGCATTAAATATGTAGATTAATTTGGACAGAATTGCCATTTTGATTGTATTAATTCTTCCAATCCAGGAACATGGGACGTCCTTCCACGTTGTCTGTGTCATTTTCAATTTCTTTTATTTATTTTTTTCTATCTTCTCATAGTTTTCCTTGTGGAGGTATTTAACTTTTTTTTTTTTTTTTTTTTTTTTAATTGAGAGGTTTTTGCTATAGGCGCATGCGCTTGCCAAAAAGACAGAGAGAGACAGAGAGATAGAAAGCGAGAAATCACCCCCAGGGGGGATAGCCATGCCACAATTCCTTCTCCTCCATTCTCCTCTCAGGATCTTGGGCATGCATGCACATGCTCCTGGTGTGAGTTTAAGCCACCGGGTCTGGGACTCGAACTGTGGTCGAGTACATGGGAGTTCAGTGACATAGCCATTACGCTAACTGCTGGTCCCAAGGTCTTTAACTTCTTTGGTTAGATTTATCCCTAAGTATCTTATACTTTTTGTGGCTATGGTAAATGGAATAACTTTTTTCAGTTCTATCTCAATCTGCCTGTTGTTCATATATAGAAATGCTGCAGATTGGGACCAGCAGTTAGTGTAATGGCTATGTCACTGGACTCCCATGTAGTCAATCACTGTTCGAGTCCTGGACCCGGTGGCTCAAACTCATGCCAGGCGAGTGTGCATGTGTGCCCAAGATCCCGAGAGGAGAATGGAGGAGAAGGGATTGCAGCGTGGCCATCCCCTCTGGGGGGTGATTTCTTGCTTTCTGTCTCTCTGTCTCTCTCTGTCTTTCTGGTGAGTGCATGCACCCTATAGCAAAAACCTCTCCAAAAAAAATGCTGTAGATTTCTGGATATTAATTTTGTATACTGCAACTTTACTGTATTCATGTATTACTTCTGGAAATTTTTTCATAGAAAGCATTGGGTCTTCTATATATACAATCATGTCATCTGCAAATAGAGTTTCACCTCTTCTTTTCCTATTTGAATGCCTCCCCCCCCCCCCTTTTCTGATTGCGTTGGCGAGGACTTCCAGTACTATATTGAAAAGGAGTGGAGGGATCAGCAGTTAGCGTAATGGCTATGTTGCTGGACTCTCATGTAGTCGACCGCGGTTCGCATCCCGGACCCGGTGGCTTAAAACTCATGCCGGGCATGTGTATGTGTGTGCCCAAGATCCTGAGAGGAGAATGGAGGAGAAGGGATTGCGGCATGGCCATCCCCTCTGGGGGGTGATTTCTCGCTTTCTATCTCTCTGTCTCTCTCTGTCTGTCTGGCGAGCCCACGTGCCCTATAGCAAAAACCTCTCCAAAACAAAAAGATGGAGTGGAGAAAGTGGGCTTCCTTGTTTTGTACCCGTTTTTAGTGGAAAATCTTTCAGCTTTTCTCTATTGAGGATGACATTTGCTATGAGTTTTTCATAGATAGCTTTTATTGTGTTGAGAAATGACCCTTCTATGCTGATTTTGCTGAGAGTCTTGATCATGAAGGGATGTTGTATCTTATCAAATGCTTTTTTTGCGTCAATCGATATGACCATATGATTTTTATCATCCTTCTTGTTAATATGGTGTATTACATTTATGGTTTTGCATGTGTTGAACCAACCTTGCATTCCTGGAGTAAAGCCTACCTGATCATGATGTATAATCTTTTTTATAAGTTGTTGGATACGATTTGCTACTATCTTGTTGTGAATCTTGCATCTGTATTCATCAAGGATATTGGTCTATTGTTTTCCTTCCTTGTCCTGTCCTTATCTGTTTTAAGGATAAGGGTGATAGAGGCTTCATAGAATGAATTAGGGATCCACTCTTTTGGTTCTTAAGAAATAACTTGAGCTGAATGGGGGTTAACTCTTCTTTGAAAGTTTTGTAGAATTCAGAGGTGAATCCATCAGGGCCAGGGCTTTTCTTTGTTGCGAGATTATTTATTACTGACTCAATCTCCTGGCTTGTTATGGACCTATTCATACTTTCTATATCCTCCTGGCTCAGTCTTGGTAGATTATACGTGCCCAGGAATTTGTCCATCTCATCCAGATTGTCTTGTTTCTTGGCATACAGATGTTCATAGTATCCTGTAATAACGTTTTGTATTTCTACCATGTCTGTTGTTATTTTGCCTGCTTTATTGCAGATCTGATTCACCTGGTTCCTTTCTCTCTTCTTCTTAATAAGTCTCACTAGTGGTGTATCAGTTTTGTTTATCTTTTCGACGAACCAGCTTTTACTTTCGTTTATTTTCTGTATTGTTTGTTTATTTTCTATTTCATTTATTTCTACTTGTATCTTTATTATTTCCTTTCTCCTGGAGTTTTTTGGATCTAACAGTCTTTCCTTCACATATTTGGGTGCTCCTGTGTTAGGTGCATAGATATTTATAAGCGTTATATTTTCTTGCTCTATAGAGCCTTTTACTATGATACAGTGTCCTTCTTTGTCTCTTCGAACAGTTTGGTTTTAAAGCCTATTTTGTCAGAAATTAGTATTGCAACTCCAGCTCTTTTTTGGTTCCCATTTGCATGGAAAACCTTTTTTCCAACCCTTCATTTTGAGTCTATGTATGTCTTTTTCTATTAGGTGGGTTTCCTGTAGGCAACAGATAGAGGGTTTCTGTTTTTTTATCCATTCAGCCAGTCTGTGTCTCTTAATTGGGGAATTTAATCCATTAACATTCAATGTTATTACCGATGTTACTGGACCTGTCCTGATGTGTAAGTTGGCCATTATCTTGGTTGTCTTTTATTCCTTTGTTTCTGGCTGTTACTTCTTTAGTTTTCCTGGGACAGTACTTTCTTCAGTGTTTCTTGAAGAGCTGACCTGGTGTTAGCAAATTCTTTCAGGTTTGGTTTGGGAAGATTTTAATCTTCTTTTCCCATATGAAGGATAATCTTGCAGGATATAATAATCTTGGTTGAAGTTGTTCCTCTCTTAACACTTTCAATACATCTTCCCATTCTTTTTTTGCTTGCATTGTTTCTGTTAAGAAGTCCGGTGTTAGCCTGATGGGGTGACCTTTGTAAGTCACTTGTTGTTTCTCTCTTGCCAGTTTTGGTCTCTTATCTTTATCTGTGGTCTTTGCCAGTCTGGCTAAGATGTGCCTTGGGGAAGATCTTCTTGGGTTGATTCTGTTTGTGGTTCTTTGTATTTCTTGGGTCTGGATGTTTGAGCACCTCTCTAGACCTGGGAAATTTTCTTCCAAGATTTCATGGAATAGATTTTCCATGCCCTTACTAGTTTCTTCATCTCCTGGGATACCAATTATTTGGATGTTAGGGTGTCTAATGGAATCTAGTATTTCTCATATGTTATCCTCATGTGTGTGTGCTTTTTTTTTTGTTATTTTCTCTATCTTTTTGGAGGTTTTCTCTAGGTCAGAGGTTTTATCTTCTACATCAGAGATTCAATCTTCAGCAAGGTGTAATCAACTTTTAATACTTTTGAGAGAGTGTTTGATTTCCTGTATTATAGACTTCATCTCTAATAGTTCCATCTGTGTCTTTTTTATTGTGCCCATTTCTTTTTTCATATCATGGAAGGACTTTCTAATCTCCTGTAGTTCATTGTCTCTTTTCTGTTCCAACTCATAGAATTTGGTCACCATGAATGTTCTAAATTCTTTCTCGGACATTTTGGTAATGTCCTCTGTTTTTTTTTTTTTTTTTTTTTTTCAAGAAATGGAAGGGAGTCACTGTGTTCTTTTGATGGAGACATATTTCCTGCTTTATTCAGACCTGAGGCTCTTCTTCTACCTCTAGCCACTGGGAGATGTATTCACTTTGGAATACCTTTTAAGAGAATGTTTCCTCGAATAGGAGCAAGTGTGTTTCCCTTTTGCTGTGGACTGAAGACTGTCGAAGTCTCTCTTCTGTTGTGTTTAGCAATGTGATCCAAGGAGGAGTATTCTATTCAGGTGTATGAAGAAAAGTATCTCCTTTTTCACAGCTGGTTCAGTAGAAGGGAGGATCCTAGAGAGTCTTAAAATACTAGAATATTCAGAACTGTAATTCTAGACCTATCTAGACTGTCCTGGAGGGTGGAGATAGAGGAAGAGAGGACAAAATAAGTGGGAAGAAAGTAAGAAGGAGAATAAAGAAAAAGTTGCATGCCGCACGATTTCACCAGGGTTCTGAAGATGGAAGTGGGGTGGCTGTAGAACTAAGGGCGTTCCTGTGTGGTAAGGAGAAGTGAGAAATTTACAAATGAAAGAAGAGGAGAAGGAAATAAAAAGCCTACTTGGCTGACAGAGATAGGGGTCTCTGGCTTGGGAGTGCCGGGGCTGGAGCTTGGGTGGGGGCCCTGCCTCAGTGTCCCTGCCTCAGTGTCCCTTAGGTCAGGGTTCTGAAGATGGAAGTAGGGTGGCTGTAGAGCTGAGGGTGTTCCTGGCTGACAGAGATAGGGGTATTGGCTTGGGGGTGCCAGGGCTGGAGCTGGGGCAGTGGCCCTGCCTCAGTGTCCCTTAGGCCAGGGTTCTGAAGATGAAAGTCTTACAAGTATTTTCAGTGCTACTACTCTCACTTTTAATTAGAAATATGATTATGTGAAATAAATAAATAAATAAAATAAATCTCTTAGCTATTCATGGGTTGACTACTTGATATTGAATTTGAATATATCTTCAATAGGGCCCAACAATGGTTTAGCTTTCCATAGATGAGCCTTATGAAGATGATATATACATTTGTACAAAACGATGTTCAAATTGTCATTTAAGACCTGCTTTATTTGCTTGTTTAAGCAGGACTATAACTTTAGCATCTATGGTCCTTTTTTTTCCCCACGAAAATTAATGAGATCAGATTATAAAGAAATAATGTAAATTCACAGATCTAGGTAGAGAATATCTAGTTCTGTAAAACCTGATGGGAGCCATACATTAACTGTCACATAAGTAGCCATGTGATGCAGACGAAACAGTTATTACTGAGAGTTTCCAAAAGTCAGATCATTTGCAGTGTAGTTAATGTCAATCAAAATGGTGCAGCCATGCAAAGTCACATTATCAAAGGAATGTGGAGGATTAAAACCCCAAAGACCCTCTACTCAGGCTTCACCCTTCTGTTCTCCAGATCTAGCCAGGAGCCAGGTTAGATCATCCTACTTATTCTATCTCTATCCATCTCTGTCTATATATTTTTTTATTTTATTTTAATTTTCAAACTTTATAGCTTTCTGCTGCTCTTTTTTCTTGCTAACTCCTATCTTTTCCCCAACCACTGTAGGACAAGCCAGTCAGGAGCCATCTGTATTTGAGTTCTGAGTGATCCCATTCATGTGGCACGCTAGCGTGCCGTGCAGTACCCGTGTTTTGACAATAAACATTTTTTTCTCTTTTTTATTGTTTTGGTCTTATTTGGTGTTTTCTATTCCTTTTCTTTTTCTTTATACCTTTCTAATTTTTCTGCTTAGCCTCCACACACTGATTTTATAAACAGAACTCGGTGTTCTGTAGCCAAAGATCTGGATACTTTTAGGGTCAGATTAATCCTCAATTTTCATTGAATTAGCTGTGCAAAGGGAGAAAACAGTACTGTTTAGAGGCTGCAGGTCATCTCCTCCTGCATTGCTCCATTTGCTCAGATAAAAAAAAAAATAGAAAAAAAACATATAATCTATTTAAAAAAATAGAAAAAAACATATAATCTATCAGATGACCAGAAACCACTGCAGAGGCACAAGAAATATGAAAATATCTCTCCTCTAAGGGAAAAGAATAACTCCTCCTCCTCCACAGAGAATACAAGGGAAATCATGGAAATGTCAGATAAAGAATTTAAAATATTCATAGTGACAAAGCTAACAGAGAAGCAAGAGAAAAGAGACAACAAACTCCAGAAGATGCAGGAGAAAAAAGACACCGAGTTCCAGGAGGCGAGGAAGTTCTTGTACAATCTGAAAGAGGAGATACACATCATAACAAAGAATCAAACAGAATTGTTAGAGATGAAGGTTGTAATACAGGAAATCAAACTTCCCTAGAAAATATCAAAAGCAGGTTAGAGCGTACAGAAGATTGAATCTCAGATATAGAAGGTAGAAGCTCTGACTTAGAAAAATTCACCAGGAAGACTGAGAAAATAACCCCCCCCCCCAAAATAAGAATAGCATACGAGTGATACTAGATACCATTAAATTACAAACATCCTGATCATCAGCATCCCAGAAGGTGAAGAAACTAAGAAGGGCATTGATAATCTATTCCATGAAACCTGGAAGAAAACTCTCCAAACCTACGCAGGCATTCAAATATCCAGACCCAAGAAATACAAAGGACCCCACATAGAATCGACCCAAGATCTTCCCCGAGGCACATCATAGCCAAATTGACCAAAACCACAGATAGAGACAAGATACAAAAATTGGCAAGGAAGAAACATCAAGTTACTTTCAAAGGATGTCCCATAAGCCTAACATCAGACCTCTCATTGGAAACAATGTAGGCAAGGAAATAATGGGAAAATATATTCAAAGTGTTGAGTGAAAAACAATTTCAACCAAGAATACTATACCCGGCAAGATTATCTTTCATATGGGAAAAATAGACAAAAACATTCTCAGATAAATAAAACCTGAAAGAATTTACTGACACCAGACCAGCTCTCCAAGAAGTGCTCAAAGGGGTGCACTACCAGGAAAACTAAAGTCAGACACACAGAAATCAGAGTACAGAAAACAACCAAGAGAATGGACAGCCTATTCGTAGGGACAAGTCCGGAGTTGAATGTTAACTTCCAGAGTTTAAATGGAAAGATCAGACCACAGTAAAACTGCAAATTCAATAGAAGAGAGGTTAATTACATGAGTCTGAACTAGTGAAATAGACCTTTATATTTACTTTAGACTAAAATATTACTGATTTTCTTTGATGCTTTGATTTTCATATTTAAGAACTTTTGTCTTCTCTTGAACTGCTGATAGGTTCATCTACCTACTATTTGAACTGAATCCTAAACTTTTTCCTGGTTTAAGTTTTAAGCAAATTTCTCTTAATATTTTTTATTTTGATCTATTAAACTAAAACTGTTTTTCTTGAAATAAAAAAGTACATTACAGAAATACCTATTAATACCTGCTTAATGACCTCAGTAAGCTATATAGCCCCAGCGAGGTGCTACTTTATAGTATGTTCACTTTACTCATGGAGGTTTACGCTTAATGTTAGACATGTGTTCATAGATATGTATATATCAGCTGTGCTTGCTAGTAAAAGTCTTTAAATTAATTAAGATCTTTAGTAAATCAATAAAATATGAAAAAAAGGCATGGAAAATAACTACATATCAGAGACATTGTGGGAGAAGGGATGAATTTACAGAGGGTGAGAGGTAGGGAATCAAGGGGGGAAAAAGCACAAAATATATGAGAAACAAGAAACAGAAAATTATTCGTGGATGATAACATGGATGTTAATATCCTTGCTTGAGCCAATATACAATGTATTCTGGATGGAAAATCTCATTTTGTATATTGTATTGATATACAGTGAGTGACTAAATAAATAAATAGTGATAAAAAGGAATGTAGACGTGCTCAGGCATATATGATACATATTTGGCTGCCAAAATATAACATAGCATTTTCAGATTCTCTGTAGGGGTGATGCATCCCACTCCCAATGCATTATTTAGCAACATAACTGCACACTGGCCAGTGATCTCCTGACCAAGCCTGTATGGCCAGTCCTACTGACCATGGTAAGCTCTGCTAAGCATCCAGTCTAAATAAATTCTCTGCGATGATTTGGGAGCCAGTATGCAGCAGAGTTTATCATTTTTGGTTCCTTGTAAAGAGTTGGTAAGAACTTTCTGTTTACTTCTGCAAAGAAGTGCCTTTGATGGGTCCAGGTTCTTCAAGGCAGTGGAGAGCCCCAACAGCTTCTTATTGGGAGGGTAAGACTATCCATCCTTGACTTATGCTTTCCTTCTAGGATGTGTTCTTTCTTGCTCTTCATCTCTCCATGAACAATAGCTGCAGACACATCACTGACCCTGACACTTAGAAAACAGACCTGTAGCCTTTTCTGTCGTTGCCATAAATGCCACTCAGTGAACCAGCCACTAGGTCATGCTCATGTGCAGTGCAATGTTTCCTACCTCCTGGGCTCCAGCCTCACCTTCATGATGGCTGCATTCGGAGGGAGCCTTCCCTCGGGGAGTCTGATGTTCTATACTTAGGCTTTTGGTGGTTGGTAAACAGAAAAAAACACTATTTTCCATATGAACTGGTCGTACAAATGTGAAACTTCCAAGTTGGAAAGTTTTGTCAGCTACGATCAAATGCAATAGATGAAATGAACTTCTCTCTAGTTTGTAGCAGAATGCTTAGTTATGGAAAAAAAAATCTCCTGATGCTTTTTCAACCGTTTTAAGAGCTCCTGCACCCCATATAATCCTGCTTTTTCACATGTTCTTAAAGAAAATCCATTCTCTCTTCTCAGGCTCTCACTCAGTCAAGCAAGCAAACAAACAAACAAAAACTCCCAAAGCTGGCATTGTGAGAGAGGGGTGGAGAAACTTCAGGATAAAGGTTAGGAAGCACTGCAGATCTAGGTCATCATAGAAATAAACTAGCTGTAAAATGATTGTGTTAGTCACTAAGAATATAGCAATAAACGTACAAGAAATCTCAGCAGATTTTACACTTAAATTAAAAGTAGGCTGTAGCATACCATCCCCAAATTATGACCTAGTGCTATTTTCAAGTGTTCAGAAAACCATACCCATAGTCCAAGGGTTAAACACGTCCATGGATTAAATTTAGACAGAAGGACACAGGTCAGACTTGTGGTTGATTGTTCTCACTATACCAGGGCAAGGAAAGGCTTCTCTTTTTAAAGTGCGCTTGTTATAAAATAAGTCTAAAAAGGCCAGGAATGGTCACTCTCAGGCATTTCCTTTCTGCCCTTAGAAGTCCATTCTCACTGTAGCAGCGGGAGCCAGCACAGGGTTAGGCACAGAGTGGGACCTGAATAGAGAGTAGTTGCGAATGGAATTCCACTGGTGCTGCCATGGATTAGTCAACTTAGCCCTGAGTTTACCTTGGAAATTTCAAGAAGTGTCCTCTAGGGCTAGCAGGTGGCATGTGGTTAAGGTGCTGGATTCCCAAGTGGTTAACCGTGGTTCGAGTCCCAGACCTAGCAGCTTGAAAATCATGCCAGGCGTGTGTGCCCAGAATCCTGAGAGGAGAATGGAAGAAAAGTTGTGGTGTGGCCACTTCTCCTGGGGGTGATTTCTCACTTTCCCTCTCTCTCCCCGCCACAGGGAGCCCACGTGCCCTCTAGCTAAACACAAAACAACAAAAAAAGAAGTGTCCTCTAAGTCTAATACTTGGTGAAAAATCCTAAAGATCCCAGCTACTGAGAGAATGTTCTATGGAGTCAGATAGGCCTACCCCAGAGTCCCACACAACTTAACAGCTGTGCGGTCTCGAGCTCTGAGATCCAGTTCCTTATTTGTAACCAGGGGGTGAGAATACCCCCTGCTAGGCTGGTGGGAAGACTGAATGGAATAATGTATTTGAAGAATTTAGCATACTGCCTGGCTTATAGTAAACACGAAGTACATTTATTATTATTTTAATTCTGCACCTGTGAAAAAGAATCCTGCTTCCCAGAGTTTATTTTTATAAACCTCTCAATTGCTGAAATTGTCCTGTTTTCCTCGTGGTGTGATATTACATCTAATAAATACTCGAAATTGTCCACTATTGTTGTGAATGACATTTTTAGAATGAATATCTGGTATTGTATTGCTCCTTTTGTTTACAACAATATATTGGAATCTTATATTCTGGCAGCCGCATGCAGCAATTCTTAGAACTCTTCATTAGCTTTAATAAACCACGCTGAGTTCTTTATATGTATATGAATTGGGTATCCCTTCCCTAAAATGGAGTTTTACCCAGATTTCTAAGCTATAGCTTACCTGAGTAGTTGAGTGTGTTATTGAATCAGTCATTTTGACTTTACATTTCAAATCTACCTTCTATCTGGCAATTGAATGGCATTTTCAATGAGAAGATTTTATGAAATATTAATCATAGCTAGCACTAGTATTAACTCCAGAAAGGACCATTGGTATCATGTGATACCAATGTGCCTAACCATCATGCTACCTGCTGGCTCCGAAGTTATATATTTTTAATCTAATTAACTCTAGTATTTTTTCTCTACTTGTGATTTCTTTTGTTGCTGTTAAATTCAGAAGTTCTATTGGTACTAAATTCAGATAAAAATTTCCCAACATTTTCTTTGAAGTTTTAATGGTTGTCATTTATAAATATCTACCACATTAAACTCATCTCTTGGGGCCTGCAGGTGGTGTGGTAGTTAAGGGCACTGTGTTCCCACTTAGCTGACCACAGTTTAAGTCCCGGACCTGGCGAATTGCTTTCTCATTCTCTCTCTCTCTCTCTCTATCTTTCTCTGGTCAAGTTAAAAAATAAAAATAGGGACCAACAGTTAGCGTAATGGCTATGTCTCTGGACTCCCATGTAGTCGACCGTGGTTCGCATCCCGGACCTGGTGACTTAAAACTCATGCCAGGCGTGTGTGCGTGTGGACCCAAGATCCCAAGAGGAGAATGGAGGAGAAGGGATTGCAGTGTGGCCATCCTCCCTGGGTAGTGATTTCTTGCTTTCTGTCTCTCTGTCTGTCTCTGTCTGGCTAGTGCACGCACCCTATAGGAAAAACCTCTCCCCCCCAAAAAAGGAAATAAATAAATAAATACTTTCTGCATCTTTTAAAAAAAGAATTCATCTCCTTGCCATTTTTTGGGCATATAAATGTTCAAAATATGACTCTAATATAAGTAACTAATTGTTTGGCACCAATTATTGAATAATTATTTATTTTTTCACAGATTTGCTTTGTAAAATCAAACCTATTATATATTCTGTTTAAAAATATATTCTGGGACCAGCAGATGGTGTAATGGCTATGTCTCTGGACCCCCATGTTGTCAACTGTGGTTCAAGTCCCAGACTCAGTGGCTTAAACTCATGCCAGGCATGTGTGCATGCATGCCCAGGATCCCTAGAGGAGAATGGAGAAGGGATTGTGGCGTGGCTGTCCCTCCTTGGGGGGTGATTTCTTGCTTTCTGTCTCTGTCTGTCTTTCTGGCGAGCACATGTGCCCCATAGCAAAACCTTTCAAAAAAAAAAAAAATATATATATATATATGTATAGTCTAAAAAGGCCAGCTCTGTGGCCTAGTACTTAAGGAAGCTGATTCCACATGGCCGGATATGCAGTTCAAATCCCAGCATATCAGCTTGAAAAGCACACCAGGTACATGAGCATGTATGCTCCAAACCCTGACAGGATGGAGAAATATAAGAGAAGGGATTGCAATGTGACCGTGCCCCACTGCAGGGGTGAATTGTCCCTCTCCCTCTATCTATGGTGAGCAAAAAATTAGAAATACATATCTTCCAGAGTTTCATGAATATATATATTCATCTCTCTATATTGATCTTGTTATTGATTCCTGTACTCCATCAATGTTTACATTATCGACATCATCATCAGCCTATGTGATGTTTTAAGTGTCTTAAAGTGTAAGTCCCCCCCCCCCCCCCCCGCCCGCCCATTCACCAAGAAATCCTGTCAGCTTCTTCTTCAATTTGAATTCGAAATCTGGCCCTGGATATACAGAGTCCCACAGCTTTGCCACTTCTGCTGTGACTACCCTGGTTTCAGCCAGCATGATCTCTGGCTGGGATTATGGCAATATTCTTGTGGTTTCTCCAGCTTTCAACTTTCACCTCAAAGTCTGCTCTCTACGCTGCACTCATGGTGCATATCTCCAATTATTAGGTCATGTTAGGTTGTGGTAGCTCAAGACCCTGCAGTAGCTTTCCTTCCCACCCAGAGTGCAATGCCTCTGAGGCCCCATGTGATGTGACCTGGGTTTTACAGTTCTTGCTCATTCAGTGAGTGCATACCTCAGGGCTCCTTCTCTTTCTGTCTCTGTATAGCGTCAGCTTCCCTCATTATCTGTATGGTTACTCCTCAGGTGTTAGGATAGTGCCAAAGAATTCCCAGTGTCTAGAACAAGCCTTGGCATATAGTAAGTGCTCAATAAATATTTTCTGAATAAGGTTTGGAAAGTCATCTGACATACTTTTTAATAATAGAAAGACCCCCACCTCCCAGAGTTGCTGCTTTTTTCAGACTTTCTACTTCTTGAGGCAAGTAATATTTCCTGTAAAATTTGTATATTCACTAAATAGTAACTGAGCAACTCCGTATCTCAGACACTGTCCTAGATGTTGTAGCATCAGCACTGAACAATGAAATGAATTTTTTAGTAACATAATGTTTTCTACAATGAAAAAATAAATCTCCATTTATTTCTGTATGTTCTTTGTCATTTTCTCATATTTACTATTTGTTTTACTTTGTTTCTTGATTCATTTTATAGTTTACCTTTTTTAAAAAAAACAATTAGAAATGGAAAGCCATAATTTCTCAACCTAAGAATTTATTCTTTAAAAAGTAGCATTATATTCCTCTATTTTTTGTAGTACTTTGTGTGCAATGTTTTAAATTGATTTTTAATCTCTACTTTTCAATAGGAGCATCTATGATGATCTTGTCTCTAAATAGTTTTTTTTTTTTTTTTTCCTATTTTGCCAAAGGGCACTTGAGCTCACCAGAGAGAGACAGAGAAAGAGAAAGGAAGAAAACACCATTCCAATGGAGCATGGTCACACCACAATCCCTTGTCCTCCATTTCTCCATCCTGTCTGGATTTTGGACAAGCATGTCCATGCACCCAGCATGTTTTTCAAGCTTCTGGGGCCAGAATTCAGACTATGTGCTCATTTATGTGGGACTCGGGTCCCTTAATTACTAGGCCATGGAGCTACCCTCTACATAAAATTTTGATGACAGTTGATAAATCTTGCTTTAATTTTTGAAATATTTTAATTACTCTACAATTTTATTTCCAGTAAGTCTCAACATTTATTCAGGACCATTCAGTATATAGCAGGAGTATGAAAAGCAGAGAGAGATGCATCTGAATTCAAAAGCATTAGGTTAGTCTTAATATTTCATGAAACATTTTTTAAAGAATTATTTTATCTGACTTTATTTACTTTAATTTGACTGGAGAGGGACAGACTGAGAGAGCGAGAGAGAGGGAAAGTGAGAAGGAAAGACACCAGGTCCGAGACTAGAACCATGGTCAGCCATGTGAAAATCCAGCGCCCTTAACCACCATGCCACCTGCCAGCCCCAGTGAAACATATTTTTAAAAAAACTGTATGATGTCAAAGGCTGAGACGGGCATGCTAAATTCAGGATAAGGTGGAGGTGCAGCAGGCAGGTCCAGAACATGCAGTACTTGGTAGGACAAGAAAAGGAGTTAATGCTGCATTGTAAGAGCAATAGAAAATGATGGATTTTATTTTTTTATTGATTAATTTTTTACACAGCATGCGTGTGCTCACCAGAGATAGACAAGGAAAAGGGAAAGTGAGAAATCATCCCCTAGGGGCATGGCCATGTTGCAGTCCCTTCTCCTCCATTCTCCTCTTGGATTTTGGGCATGTGTGCACACATGCCTGGCACGATTTTTAGGCTTCTAGGTCTGAGACTCAAACTGTGGTTGGCCATGTGGGAGTCCAGCACCTAAATCACCACACCACTTGCTGGCTCCAGTGATAGGGGAATTTTAAAGACTGTGCTGTGTTTTATGGTTCTGGGTGAAGAATCGATTGAAGGTGATTAAGACAGAAATTAGAGCAGTGGTCAGAGGTAGAGAGAATCATGGTTACTTGGGCTAGAGGTGTGACAGTGGAAATGAGCAAATTGAATGAAGAAGAGATGTGTTTGAATGTAGAGTTGAAATTTCTATTGGATTATGCAGGGGAGAGGAAAATGGACCATAATTCCTAGTGTTTGCTTGAGCCCTGGATGAAGTCCAAAGTCATTTATGGAGTTGATGAGGACTGGGAAAATAAATTTTTGTGGTGGGGGGGGAAGAAAGAGGAAGATTTTAGTCACATTCATTTGAGCTACATACAGTTCATCAAGGGATTTTCCTAGCCACTTCTCCCAATTTCCAAGTTACAAAAATTCTCAAAATGGTAAATTTGGGCTATTCTGGGTAAACTCCAATTTTAGTTCCAGATTAGCCCTATTTATAAGAATTCTTCCCTCACTGTAGCATTGGGTTATTGATTTCTGCTTTCAGTTTACTTGTCTCTGTAGGTATCGAATGGAAGCTAGAAACCAGTTATCAGGAGCTGCTTCCTTCACACACAGAAATCTCCTCGAATTTATTTACTTACAATTTAGTGTTTCCATGTTGTCTCATCTAATAAAAACTTCTGTCAAAATTGGCATACCATTTTAGGCCTTTGTATTTTTTTTTTTTTTTGTAGACTAAACATGTTTTTGTTTTGTTTTATATTTTGTATTTTTAGGCTTCACACTGCAATTTACATGATCTGAAATGTTTGCCTACTTAGATCACACTCTCTAGACAGTATTCCACTCTTTACTAAGTTACAGATAAATAGGCTTTTGTACAAAATCTTCTATTTATAAAATCTCTTTTTGAGATAACAAAGTGCTTTTTACAATTCCTGAATCTCTTCTAACTTTGGATACTTACCTTGGAAATTCTCAATTACAAGTGTGAATTTTTTCCTGAAGGAATACCACTTTTACCATTGTGCACAATAGATATATATTCCACATGATTTTTAAATTTCTATTTATGTTGTGTTTAGAGAATTTTTATTCCAAAATGTCTTTACTGATTTTTTTTTTTTTTTTTTTTTGCCAGAATAGTCTTTTGTGCTATTAGACATTCACTATAACATCTGTGAGTCCATCTGTTTTAGGCCACTTGGGTTGCTGTAACAAAATACCTTAGACTTGGTAATTTATAAACATACATTTGTTTCTTGTCTTTCTGGAGGCAAAGAAGTCCAAAGTCAAGGTGCCAGAAGACTTGGTGTCTGGCAAGGGCTCTCTGTTTCATGGATGGTACTTTCCTAGGTGGAAAGGGTGAATCAGGTCCCTCAGGAGCAATTTTATTCTTCCCTCCCTCCCTCCCTCCCTCCCTCCCTCCCTCCCTCCCTTCCTTCCTTCCTTCCTCCCTTCCTTCCTTCCTTTTCCCCTTCCTCCTCCTCCTCCTCCTCCTCCTCGTCTTCTTCTTCAACAAGACACTCATCCTATTCATGAGGTGGGGATGCTTCATAACCCAATTACTTCCTAAAAGCATCTTAGTCCATCACATCATGAATCAGGTTTTGGGGGGATATGGACATTCAGGCTGCAGTATCTACTAGTGGTGCACTTGATCTGTGTGCTCATTCCCTTGAGTGTATAAGAAGTAGGGAAGGTAAATTTTTACTCTCAATCAGTATCATTCATGCTGAGCAAATTTAACTCTTTCCAAAAAAAAAAAAATCCAAGGTTTTCTTTTAACAACAGAGTGATAAAAAAACATATGCAGGGTTGGAGGTTGGAGGATGAAGACTGTAGCTGGAGTACAGTGAGTGAAAAACAGTGCAGCAGGAAGCAGATAGCATAGCAGTTTCATTACTGGACTTCCACGTGGCCAACCGTGGTTCGAGTCCTGGACTTAGTGGCTTGAAATTTACACCAGGCATGTGTGCCCAAGATCCTGGAAGGAGGTTGGAGGAGAAAGGATTGCTGTATGCCCATCCTCCCTGGGTGGTGACTTTTCATTTTTCCTCTCACTGTGATTATCCCTCTCTCTGGCAAGTGCATGCACCCTAAGGCAAAAAACTCTACAAGGAAAGGAAAGGAAAGGAAAGGAAAGGAAAGGAAAGGAAAGGAAAGGAAAGGAAAGGAAAGGAAAGGGAAAAGAAAAAAGAAAAAAGAAAAACAGTGCATCATGGCCATCCCCTCTGGGGAGTGATTTCACACTTTATCTCTCTCTATCTGTGTCTCTCTCTCGTGAGTGCACATGCCTTATAGCAAACTAAAAAAAAAAAAAGGTAATTGAACGATAGACACAGATACTGAATACCATGGGACACAAAAGTAAGATGGCCAATAATAGAAAGTGGGAACAGAAGGTGGTTTTGTAATGTTATAAAAGAATCCAGACCTTGGAAGTAATTTTTCACATGACAGTACTTTTTTGGATGAATGTGTGAATGTAATGTTTTAGAGATTCCATACATAGAAAAAAATTGCTGAATATTTTTTATAATGATTATTGAAGAGGACAATATACTTAGTTTTCAATTCCATATATATAAACGTTGACACATTCATGCCTCCTCCTTCACCATGTTATTAGAGCTTAGGGAAACCCCTTACATAGTTGAGATTTTTAAAACTCTGGGCTATGAAGTTCATATTTTCCTGTAAATAATGCAAAACACAGTGGTTATTTTGAAAAAGAAATAGTGTTATTATTTCATGCAACTATGGGGATACAGATACTGAGATATATAGAATATACTTCCTTTTCCTTACTTTCCACATAAAAATAAAATCCACATTATGAGAAGCTCTGGGAAATTAAAAATTGTTTTCTTTTGGATTTTTTCAATTAGAAAAAGAAGATACCTTTATATGTTGATGAAAATTTCCCTCAAAAATATACCTTTGAATACCTATTGCATTTTCGTCACACTGGAAAATAACATGATTTCACTCCCTCTGCCCCATGGGTTGCTAAAGTAGAAGCAGAAATTACTTTGTGGCCCACCACCATGGCAAGAAAATGGTTCTTCTCACATGGCATAATGCAGGCCTCAGTCATTCCAACTCTCTCTCATCCTTTTTAAGTATAGCTCAAGGAGCTTGTGCTAGGTGGAGTCCTCACTAAATGAGATGCACTATTTTCCACAGAGAACTTGTGGGACACCCAAGTAGGCCACCAGGGTGCTGAGGAGAACCAGAAAAACAAAGGTGTGAGGCCTCTCCTCTCACCCCACCCTCCAATTGCAGGGTTATCAAACCAGAGCACTGCACAGGCTAGTGGCTGGAGGATTTGGGGTTTGGATGAGAGGAAGACAGGAGGGTGGGAAGCAACATTACAGAAAACTGATCCGACGAAATACCCAAAGCAAGTTTAAGGCATCTCAAAAGATCTTCTGTTAAAAAAAAATGCTGTTTTGCTTTCCATGAAAAATTTATGAAACAAAACCTAGGAATTTCTCACAGTGCACACAGGGGGATGGGTGTTCCCACTTCAGAGCCAGCTGAACGAGAGACGAGCAATGTGGAATATCATTTCTGTGAACATAAATATAGAATATGCCTTGACACTTAGAAAATCTCTGTCATCAGATCTTTGAAAATGCCATACATGCATAGCAAGCTCTCCTGTGTGTTCAGGGGTAGTTCTCGGAGGCACAGCCTGCAAATCGAGGAGGAGGGAATCAAGGGGGCAGGTTGAACTCTTTCTGGAAACCTGGCACATGTCCTCACTGCTCCAAAAAATCAGTTTAACAAACATATATGGCTGCAGAATTCCCTTGAGGGAGTTCCTTGAATACTCCTTGGGCATAGGCAGAGTTGTTGAGTTAGTCTCTTCCTTAGGTACATGGAGCCTGTATCCATTTGGAGCGACCACTTTCTCCACCAGCATCCCTCAGGGAGACTAGGTTGCTCACTTGAAAAACACTCCTGGAGGAACTCAGGTACGATGCAATTGTTTCTTGGTGCACAACCAAGAAGTGAGCAGAAAGGACGTTTCCTAACCCTCTCAACAGGCTACAACCCCCTCCATTCACTGTTCAGACTCTCTCTAAGTGTGAGTGAATGCAGGCAGCTTACCAGAGGTTTGAGATCATCAGGACACCATTTGGGGGAACAAGAAGTTAAGAAAACAATTTCAGCTTTTAACTTTATGGTTTGATTCCTCTGATTCTTAAGTTAAGGGTCATTCTGCATTTTTTAATCCCTTTTGTGCTTCTTTGCCCAACCACTTTTCACCCATTCAACTTCCTGTTCCTCTCTTGCATCCAGTTCTTTGTATGACTTGGCACCTCACACCCTCACATGTCCAGAATACTTTCTGAGCAAATATTTTATTGAACTTCCTAAAATTACACAGGTAGAATAAAAATATGGTCATGCAAATCAGGCAGTGGAAGGCTTATGTTTACTAGAAAATGTGCATAAATATGTTGCACGGGATTCTCTTAGTCATTCCCCACTGTGATTCCTTTTAGAGTTAAAAATGTCATTAAAAAGTAAATACACTCATGGCCATCTCCACTTGATTTTATGAAAACCAATTTCTGTAGAAATATCTTTTGTAGAGGTTTTTGCTATAGGGCATGTGTGCTCTCCAGAAAGACATAGAGAGACAGAGAGACAGCAAGAAATCACCCCCCATGGGGAATGGCCATGCCACAATCCCTTCTCCTCCAGTCTCCTCTTGGGATCTTGGGTGCACACACACATGCACCTGGTATGAGTTTAAGCCACTGGGTCCGGGATTCGAACTGTGGTTGACTACATGGGACTCCAGCGACATAGCCATTACGCCATCTGCTGGTCCCTCTTTTTGAAGTTCTGAACGGTCTGCTCTGCCATAACGTGATCTCACTGCTCCTCAAATATCCCGTTATTAAAAGAAAATCACACAATAAATTGTTTCAATGGGATAGACATGATTAGGAGCTGGAGAGAGAATGGAGTTCACTTTTCTAGCAGTCATGTAAATTAGTGTTTAAGTACATAATTTAATAGACATACCTATAAATGCTTAGATATAAGATCTAAAGTTGATTGAACAAATCCACATCTAACTTTTCCTATTAGTATCAGATATTATTATCAGATACCATTTTTATATGTTTAATCACAATTATCAGTTTTATCAGGCATCAGTATGATAAACCAAGCAAAAAGCCATTAATCAAAATATGTTTATCGCTGGGACCAGCAGTTAGTGTAATGGCTATGTCACTGAACTCCCACGTGGTCGACCGCGGTTTACGTCCTGGACCCAGTGGCTTAAAACTCACGCCGGGCACGTGTGCGTGCGTGCCCAAGATCCCAAGAGGAGAATGGAGGAGAAGGGATTGCGTCGTGGCCACCCCCCTGGGGGGTGATTTCTCGCTTTCTGTCTCTCTGTCTCTGTCTGTCTGCTGACAAGCGCACGCGCCCTATAGTAAAAAAAACCTCTCCAAAAAAAATGCTTATCGCTAGGTGCTATGATTTGAATGTTGGTGTTTCTTCAAAAATTTATGTTGAATCCTAACCTGCAAGGTGGCCTTTGGGAGGCAAGATTATGTCATGAAAGCTCCCCCTTCATGGATGAGGGTCTTAAGGGGGCTCTTTTGCTCTTCTTCTGTGTGAGAATGGAGCAAGAAGGTGCTGCCTTTATAGCAAAGAGCAGGCCCTTACCCAACACTGATTATGCCAGTGCCTTATCTTAGACTTCTCATCCTCCAGAAATGTGAGTAATAAATTTCTGTGGTCTCTACGTATCCAGTATATTTTGTTTTAGCAGCCCACATGGACTAAGACATTAGGGCCACAGCTTTTTTTTTTTTTTTTTTTTTTTGGACTGAAGTGATAATCCCTATTCAAAATTGTGCTATTACATAAAGCAATCTGGTAAAAGCAAAAGCAAATCATATTTCTTAATTTAATTCAATTTCATTATATCTAATTGATTTTATAGAGAGTTGTACTACATTTGGAGATGTAAAATGCAAGTTATGAGTTAAGACTAAACGTAAATTGATTTTGGATCAAAAGAAGCAGTCTTTTTGAGGTTGAAATATTATCTAACTGTTGACATTCACTGAGAATCTTTTATTCCTTTGCATGTTCTAAACTGTTGAGACAGGAGCCAAAATTGGTCTTTTCTAAGAAATGCTTCGACTTTCTCCCAAGACATTTATTTTGGTTTTATTTTCGTCTGTTTCTTCTAATGGGACTAAAATGCCAGCTTTGTATTTGCCTATTTGTACTTGTTTATAAGAACATATTAAAAGATAGTCAGACTTAATGACCAAGTCTGAAATCAGAATGACGAGAACATATGTTTAAATTACATTCGCAAGCGCGTCTCAAGTACCGTGAAGAAGCTGCAGAGACTTCATGAAGGTGAATCAGGTATTACTAAATAGCTCTTCCAAAGAAGAGAACTCTAGTTAAAGAAAAGCAAGCAAAATTCCTTTTTTCCCCCACTTCTAACTGAAGAGACCAGTTAACTTGCCAAGTGAAAACTCTGAGTCCCAAGAAATACCCTAAACACAGAAAAATAAGCACATAGATGAATGCCTCTCCTTTTCGTTGTTGGTCTCAGGCCGACTGACAGCACCAGGTGGCAGCCCTCTGGAGCTGCTTGCTGCAGATGCCCTACCTGACAGCCAAAAGCTGGCAGGAGTTAAGCAGAAACATGTGCTTCCTGGGGAGGGCAACGGTCAGCAGGTGGGATCGGCAGGCTAGTTCCTGAGCCCATCCTCCTGTGTGGTCATCTGGGCCGCCTGCCTTGTGGGCACTGAGGGCCCGGAACAAGTCATTTTCTCAGCGCTGTGCTGGACGCTGTCCAAATGCAATTATGCTGTATGTCGTTGGCGGAATAGATGACTAAGAGGTTCCACACAAATTGGATTTTGAGGCCAGCCTGAAATTACATTAGATTTGGGGGCTTTGACAAAAGCCTGTCTGAATCCCCCTGCAGCCCTTAGGGTCATCTTTCTTTAATCATTCACTAATGTTTTTGTGGTTAGGTCACTGATGAATGGATGACGTAAATCTCTGCCCCTCCCCCACTTTAATACTGTACATAATATTTGATTAAGTTGTTCTTTTTGGCTGCTGCCAAGACAGCAAGTATGAAACTAATTTCTGAACCTCTAGAAATTGACATTTCTAATTCTGCTTTGTATTGTAAGTCTCCCGTGCAAAAAGCTATGGCTGGAATGGGATAATAGCCGAGGTGCCATAATTCTTTGCTGTTGTCGGTAAGTACACACTTATTAATGGAGAGAGACCACAGGAATTAAACAATTCTGACTTATGAGAAAAATAAGAAGTTGTCCCTCTGGGCAGGAAGCACAAATGTGCATGCTCAGATCAATAGCATCCTGGATCTCAAGTAATTACTTCACTTTTCTTTATATCCTATTGAAGCAATAACCCACGACTCTCAAAATGTTGTCTAAAGCATAACAAAGCTAAAAAGTTAGGGCCAGATGGGGGCCTGGTGGTAAAATGTGCTGTTTGGTGAGGGTGATTCAAATGGGAAAGTCCCGGGTTCATGTCCAGAGACCTCCCTGAGTATGCCAGGCTTGCTTATGCCCATGATCAGAGACTAGCTGAGGCCGAGGTGGATGGTGGTATCAGAACCCTGTTGAAAGTGCTGCCTCTATGTCTCTTTCTTTGTCTAAGTTATGGGGAAAAAAAAAAAGATCCTTAAAAAAGAAAAAGAAAAAAAAAAAAAAAAAAAAAAACCAGAAAGTTTTCTCCATTCTCAGTTTGTCCCTGCAAAGTTAAGCAGGCCGTAGAAGTACATGACTAACACATTTGTTAGCTTATAATATTTCTTTGATAAATTATAGAGTCAACTAAGCTATTTCTAAAAGATGTTTTTTTAAAAAATCTTCAAATGACAGGATCTACTAGGAAAACTCATTAAAGAAAGTACAGCTAATGATGTCTTCTATGTCCTCTGATCAGAAGAGCTTTGCCAATAATGTTCATATTCCAGAAGCAGGGAAAGACAGTGCATGGTTTGGGTGAAACTAAGGAGAGAACGCAGAAGACAGTTGACATAAACCACTTGGCAAACTGATGGCTCAGCAAACTTGTCATCAAAGCATATCCCTGTTCAGTAAAAAGTAAAATGTCTCTGGATCGTTTTATTTTGCATTCATTGAAGACATTTCTTAGAAGCCTCGTAGGTGCCAAACTCTGTGTTCAACACTGTAAATATAGTGACAAATAAGACATAAACCCCAGTCTTAGTCATATTATGGTTGAAGAAGGGAGACAGACATAGAAACAAAGAATTTCAATGTGGTGTAGGAGTTTAGTTTTGTCTGCTTTTCAACTTTATATAAGTGGAATTATAACTTATGCACTCTTTTTATCAGATGGGTATTACCAATATTAGATTTGTAAGATTCATCCACGTTTTTTAACAAGGATTTATTTGTCCTCCACCATATATAATAGTCTATTATATAAATACACCACGGTGTATTTATCCATTCTTCTGTGATGGAATTTGGGTCATCTCCTGTTTGGGCTATTGTCAATATTGTCTCCATGAGCTTGCCTTTTGACTCTGTGGGCTGTCTACCTAGAAGTGCAATTTCTGGGTCATAAGAAATGCATATGCTGGTCTCTTGGTGTCTCATAGATGCCGCCAACCAGTTTTCCAGAATGTCTGCTAGCATTTATGTGACCACCATCTGTGTATGAGTCCCAGGGCTCCACCCCCTCACAAGTGCTTGGCATTATCTGTCTTCTCCACTTTAGCAAACCTCTTAGACATGCTATAGTCTCACTGTGGTTTTATTTATGAAATCTGAGAGTTTCTTCCATTCTTTCTTTTTGTAATTGCCAGAAGGCATGTGCACTTGCCAGAGAGAGAGAGAGAGAGAGAGAGAGAGAGAGCATGACAGAGAGGGAGAGGGAGAAAGCATTCCCCAGTGTGGTATGGTTACATCATAATGTCTTCTCCATTTCTTTATCCTGTTGGGATTTTGGGGCATGCACACACTTGTGCCCAGCATGTTTTCCTAGCTTCTGGGGTCAGGATTCGAATTGCAGCCAGATATATGGGATCCAGCTCAGATTAACCACTAAGCTACGGGGCTGGCCCCTGAGTTTCCTCATTATAAAGTTTTCCATGTATAACTGCTCTGAACAGAAAGCTAGGACATTTTGGAAAGGAAGATATTCAGGAATTTCATCTTTATTCTGTGGATCTTTGAGTGTTACAGTGCTGTATAAACATTTGTAGAATTTTGAGGCATCTTCCAAATTCACTCCTCTGTCATAATCTCTTCCATTTACCTCTCCACTGGATGCCCCAAGCTCTGGGCATGAGAATAAAAATAATAGTAGTAGCTAATAATTATTGTGGGCAACCACTTGCTAGGCACTGTTCTGAAGCTGGCCTAGCAAGTGGATGCACACAATAATTATTTTAAACCTCGCAACAATTCCATGAGGGAGATGATGTTATTTCTCCATTTTACTAGTGGGAAGAATAAGGCACAGAGAGGGCAAGTTACTCATCCAGGTTGCACAGGAAGTCATGGCCTGGAGGTAAACCTGGATGTATAGACTTCAAGCCCAGTTCTTACCCTTATACTGCCCTGATGGTTGAAGAGGGGGGACAGACATAGAAACAAATGATACACATTTGTTACCCTATGTCAGTGAAGCTTGGCACGTGTCCCTTTTATCTCTAGTGTGTATTTTAATTTTTCTATAGAAATAGATGAAAGAATCATACTTAGTAGATATTCTCATCTGAAAACAAGAAACTAAAAAAAACTCCAGTTAGAAGGTATTTATTGAGTAGAAGGGAGGTCTTCAAAATAAGCTTGTGAAAAATTTGTACTGCAAGAAATTAGGATACATTTCAAAAATTTTTTTTGCACCAAAATATACTTAAATTGCATTTTTCCACAAACTTTTAAAATCCCTTAGTGTACATATGAGCTGTTGTTATACACAGTGGTTCATGTAAGTGAAGAGTTTAACAAGACTTTGCCTTGAAGAGTACCTGGAAACATCCAGATTCTTTTTCATCTGTCATCTCATTTGAACTTTATGAGAGAATTCAGGACCAAGAAGTTAAGTGAGTTGTCAAGGTCAAATGTGTATTAATGGCAGAAGCAGGATCTGTCTAGTTTCAGGCCCTGGGATTTCATCTCTTGTTAAAATATTATTTTAAAAATAATTATTCATTAAATTAATCATATTGGTTGTTATTCTTCTTCAATTTGACTAGAGAGAGAAAGAGAGAAAACCACCAGGTCTGGGACTTGAGCCATGGTCATACATGTGGAAGTCCAGAGCCTTAACCACCATAGCACCTGCTGTCCCAAGCTCTGGGATTTCTTGATGTAGTCTGAAATCTAATGCATAATGAAGAACTTAAGTGCAAGGTGAAAAAATACAAAGGGCAAAAGTCTACATAATTCAACCCACAAGTTCCTCAGTGCTACGTAGATATGAATCTATTGCCCCCTGCAAATCAGTCATTTATATTGATTTTAGCTTGCATTTGTTATAGCATATTTTAACTGGATATCTCCCAAAGCTTCTGGTCTACTTTTTAGGGGGCAAATAAAGATTGTGGGTTTTTTTTTTTTTTTTTTTTTTGGAGAGGTTTTTTTCGCTATAGGGCGCGTGCGCTCGCCAGACAGACAGAGAGAGACAGAGAGACAGAAAGCGAGAAATCACCCCCCAGGGAGGATGGCCACGCTGCAATCCCTTCTCCTCCATTCTCCTCTCGGGATCTTAGGCACACACGCACACGCGCCCGCCGTGAGTTTTAAGTCACCGGGTCTGGGACATGAACTGCTGTCAACTACGTGGGAGTCCAGCGACATAGCCATTACGCTAACTGCTGGTCCCAGGATTGTGTTTTTAATAGTATTGATATCTAAATCTCTTTGTAAAGACCAAATTCAGGAGCCAGCCCCATAGCCTAGGGAGTCAGAGCCTATATGGCAGATCACTGTTCAAATCTCAGCCCTGGAAGTTTGTAAAACATGCTGAGTCCATGTGCATGTATACCCCAAATCCTGATAGGATGGAGAAATGGAGGAGACGAGGCCACTGTGACCATGCTCCCCTGGGGATGCTTCTCCCCTTCCCCAACTTTGTCTCGCTCCGGCGAGCTCATGTACCATCTGGCACTGAAGAAAAGAAAAGAAGGGAAGGAAAGGAAAAACTAAAGTCAGCACTTAAATTACTAATAAACTTAAATGTACTTTGCCTTTGTACTAAATAATCAATAGCCAAAAACAGTGCAATCCGATTGTATTTTTTCAGTTCCCTCTTTTAGATTAATTACCCCAGAAAGCAAAAGAATCTGTTTTTAGTGACTTTTATGCCATCCGGTGGACAGCACTGTGATTTTCCTAACACCCGCTAAAGAAAACAGACCTAATTTCCATGGGCCACCATGCTGGAAAGTGTTGACTCTGAAAAGGACATTAAGTATTCAGTGCCACCCAGCATGTAAACACCTATGTCATATGTTACTTCCAAAGCGACATCTGTAATGTTGATGGAGAAATTAAAATGTGAATCTTTCTGACCCCACCACAATGATATTCTCTGTCTCCTTGCTCTGAATTTGAGAAAACAAATCTTTCTATATTTTCTCCACATTTTTTCCAGTAGACTTTGTTTGAATTTGATAGGCATCCTTCTTTATCTCCATTATAAACACTTCATTCTTAAGGAGTCCTAGGAATTGCCCACTTCTTTTTAGATTTTTTTTTTTTTTTGAGATTCTTTTAGGGCATTAGTGACTCATGAAATTGTTTAGGGGACTATCACAAGCACTAAAAAAATTTAAAAAGGCCTTGATTAGATTGTATTGCATGCGTACTTTGAAAAACCATATTGTGTACTATAGAGATGTGCAATGATTAACTGTAAATAAGAAATCATAAAATAAATAAATATTAAAAAATGATTTAAATGGGCCAAAATAGAATAGAAAAGAAAAATAGTTCCTCCCATTGGTTTGTGGAACTTGCTTGAGTTGACTATGCATGCAAGTCTCGCGTGCAGAGTCCCGACGTGAAATTTATTTCTGTTGTGGTTATATCTGTGCCAGCTATTTACCTTTCGGCTCTTAACTCAAATCACTCCTCTGTACACTGTTCCGCAGTGCTGGCCTCGGGATTCTCCTTAGCCACTGGTTCCTGATACGTTCTGTAAGAGATGAGAAGGGAAGGGGAAGGAGGGGAGAAGGGCCTTCGGTTTTTCTGTAGCCTTTGGTGTGGCTCCAGCAAAGATGGTGGTTCCGGTCGCCAGTTCCTTCCCTTCTCTCTCAGACCTGCAGCCAAAGTCAGATGGTGCACTCTCCTCAAAGGTGCGGACATCGGCCCCTCAGAACCCCTGCTTCAATCTCTTGGTTATGGTTACTCCCATCTTTGATTCCTGCAGCTGTTCACTTTCCGTCCTTTCAGCCTTCAACACTTGGGTAACCAAGTCCTCTGTTTGAATAGCTAACATGATTTGCTACTCCCTTCCCTCCCCTCCCCTGCCCTGTCCTCCCTTCCCTTTTTCCCCTCCCCTCCCCTCCCCTTCCTTTCTTTTCTCCACTCCCCTCCCCTCTCCTCCCCTGCCCTGTCCTCCCTTCCCTCCCTTCCCTTCCCTTCCTTTCCCTTTCTTTCTTTTGCCTTCCCTCCCCCTTCTTTCACTAAACCCTGACTGATACATGGTTGAAAGGAAGAACAAAGAAGAGAAGAGAAGAAAAGAAAAGAAAAGAAAAGAAAAGAAAAGAAAGAAAAGAAAAGAAAAGAAAAGAAAAGAAAGAAAAGATAAGGAAAGCCATTGCTTCCAGGTGTTGCCTCTTTAACCCTCCCTCGCTCCTAGCTGGATCCTAGCTCCTACGGGCACCATAGCTGCTCTGGCATGTTGATAACTGCTAAATGCTACCAGTCAGTGATTGTAGAACAAAACACATATGCCAGTTTCAGCTGGGCTCATTAGTATATTTTCCCCCAAAGGAAAGAGGGGCATGAAAGAAAATACAAACAACAAAGCACAGTTAATTTTAGATCTGAGGCATCATCTCAGCATTCATCTTGGTATTTTAGACATGGAATCAATCTAAGATCCTAAGTAGAAAGTGGCTAAGTGGGGACTAGAACCAGCTTTCCTGACACTGTGGTTATTCTAGCTGCAAGATGCAGTGCTGTGGTGGAGAGCTTTGGTATCTGTAACCTTATAACCCCCCCCACACACACACACACACACACCCCAAGAGAAATGGGGAGGTAGAGAAGAGATCACAAATTGGTAGCCCACAGCTTTCCTCTGCTTGGCAAATATTAGGTCATCTGGAAAGTTGTGAAGTTTTCTGTTTTTCTATGCAAAATGCATCATGACTTTCCTGACAACACAATCCATTTTGTTTGATCACACAGTATTTTTTTTTTCAATTAATTTCTGTTGATTAGTTGCCAAGGTACAGAAAAGATCATATTTGCAGAATCTCTCTAGAAACTGGGAACTCAGAGAATACTGGGTCTTCAACCCTACAGGGCTCTGCATGATTTATGAGGCACTTCTCTGGTTTGCCAAAGTGGTCTGGGACTTGAACCATGACTGGCCATGTGGGAATCCAGCACCCTTAACCACCATGCCACCTGCTGGCCCTGGGCACCTGTGTTTTGATTCTTGAGGTAGAGGAAGCATCCTGAGGTGGTAGCAGCTGAGCAGTGTGGCTGCAGAAGGGAGGAAGAGGACGAAAAGAAAAACAGATAAAATGGCACAGACTGCTGGATGAGTGAGCTAGGAGGGGTGAGGCAGCTGGCATTTGGGGATGTGTGAAAAAGGTAGACTTGGTGTCTATAAAGTTGTGCTTTTTGTCATACTTGTTCTTCACTTATCCAAAACAAGGTCAATAAAAATCTCCTCCTGGGCTTGGTGTCTTTGCATGTATAGATTTTTTTTTGTGTAGAGAGATCACTGGTAATGGGCTGAGACTGGCAAAGAGACAGGTGGGACTGGTGCGAAAGTGACTCAGGAAAGCCCATGCATGGGCCAGTTGCATGATAGCTTATGAATGATCCTATTTTTTTTTTTTTTTAAAGAAACAAAGATTTTGAAGTTCATAGCTATGATTATCTAACATTTGATACCAGACAAATTCTTTTTTCTTTTTTCTTTTCTTTTTCTTTTCTTTTTTCTTTTTTCTTTCTTTTTCTTTTCTTTTCTTTTCTTTTCTTTTCTTTTCTTTTCTTTTCTCTCTTCTTTCCTCTTTTTTCTTTTTTCTCTTTCTTTCTTTTCTTTCTTTCTTTCTTTCTTTCTTTCTTTCTTTCTTTCTTTCTTTCTTTTCCTTTTCTCTCCCTCCCTCCCCCCCTCCCTCCCTCCCCCTCTTTCTTTCTTTCTTTCTTTCTTTCTTTCTTTCTTTCTTTCTTTCTTTCTTTCTTTCTTTCTTTCTTTCTTGGGTCTTGCTGTTATGATCCTCTTGCCTCAATTTCCTAGCTGGGAGTACAGGTACACATCCCCACACCTGGATCTTTTATGGACAAGATCTCGATTTGTTGTCTGGGCCAGCCTTGAGCTTATGACCCTCCTGTCTCAGCCTCCCTGAATCACAAGAGTAACAGGTTTGTTTCATAACTTTAGCTCAAGCCTCATCTAAAGCCAGTTGTATCTCTAACTTGTTCAGTTGTATTATCAATACATTCTTTATCCTGCTCAATACAGATTGTTTCATTTCTGTATTTTTGATACCTTCTAATAAGGCATATGTGTGTGTATGAGAGAGAAAGAGGGGACCAGCAGGTTGAATAGTGGTTAAGGTGCTGGACTTCCATGTGGCCAACAGTGGTTCAAGGCCTAGACCTGGAGGCTTGAAAATCATGGCAGGGACATGGGCATGTGTGCTCAAAGTCCCAGGAGGAGAAGGGATTATAGCATGACCATTTCCCCTGGGAGATGATTTCTCACTTTTCCTCTCATTGTCTTTCTCTGTGTCTCTCTAGCAAGCACATGTGTCCTATGGCAAAAACCTTAGAGAGAGAGAGAGAGAGAGAGAGAGAGATGTATATACGTGGGAAATATATATAACAAAACGCCATTATCTTGAATATAAACTTTACTCCCGTTTTCTCTTTCAAGTAATATTACATCATGAATAGTTTCTGGTACCATTAAATAATCCTGAAAAATACGATTTTAAGGGTGTGTAATATTGTACAGAATGAATATGCCATCATTTAAAAAAATATTTCCTACCATTGAGTATTCAGGGAGCCTCACAGGCTTTCAGAATTATGTGCCAGTTTCCTCAATCTCTGCTTACAATGACGTAATAGTTTGCTCATCCAAAATGGCTTTCGTCTGGTTTCTTTCATCTTTTATGAGCTCCATGTTTTTTTTTTTTCAAATAGGCCTAAGGTAAATCTATCATATCCTAGCCATCAAGTAATCCTCCCTTGTTTGTTTAAAATTTTCTTCAAGTGCCACTTTCTTCAAGAAGCCTAACCGTAAAAGCATGGTGCAAAACCAGCCATTATAGTGTCACTGACAGATGATTGGTCTTTGCCAAGTCATTAAAAAAAAAATTTCTTATTTGAAAGGGAGAAAAGTATACATGTGGTGAAATCATTCGTCTTGTGTTTGCTACAGTGCTAATACATAGTAGGTGCTCCAGCAATGTGAGACAACAGCAAGCCTGCGATTGCTTAGAACTACAAGGTTGACAGGCTCTTCCTTCTAAAGTCTCACCACTAGTTCATTTCTCAAGATCCTTTATTAATTCCAGAGGCAGTTTATTGAAAGTAACAAAGGACCATGGCATCAATTCATTCTCCTTGCAGAACAGACATAGAAGACTCCAGAAACCAACTCAGAGCACTGGAATGTTGTAAATTGGTGCTGTTTCCTTTGCAACCAGAAGTTCGAACTGAAAGATTTGCGAGGCTGACTGGGGTGGGTTTCTTTATTTTGGCGGGCAGCTCCGCAGTGTTTTGTGGGGGTGAAGGTGTTCATCTGTGTGCATTTTCTTGCTTTTCACTTTAGACCTGTGCTCCAGAGGAAGGGAGCTAATATCCTTGGTCTTGATGAAGCTCCTTCTCTGTCTTCACCAAGGTTAAATTCTAATGCAAACTTCAAAATACCCTTTTAGCATTTGAATCATTCATCACTTTCACTGTGTCTGACCAGCAAAATTGAGATAAAATACTTCATAGATTGCTTGTGAAAAATCAAAGGACACGACACATGTGTAAATGCTTAGAACTGACAGAACATTAAAATTTTGAGATGGGCCCAACTGTGGTTGTACAAGTGGGTAGATGCCACTGCAGAGTGGCTGAGGGCTCTTGGATAGCCCAGGTCCGGTTCTTTACCCAGCTTAACAGAGGTGGCATGGTGGTGTGCTGCTGCAAGCAGGTTAAGATATATATAGCACACTTACAGATGTTTCTTCTCTTTGTTTTTAGAGGTTTTTCCCTTAGGGTGCATGTGCTTGCCGGGGAGAGAGAGAGAGAGGAGAGAGAGAGAGAGAGAGAGAGAGAGAGAGACCGGGACAGTAGGAAGAAAAGTGAGAAATCACCCTCAGGGGGATGGCCACGCCACGATCTCTTCTTCATTATCCTCTCAGGATCTTGGGCACACATGCAAATGCGCTTAGTGTGATTTTCAAATCCCTGGGTCCAGGACTTAAACTGTAGTCGACCATGTGGGAGTTCTGTGATGTAACCACTATGCCATCTGCTGACTCCCAGATGACTCTTCTCTAAAACCTGCTGAATTAACTGGGTACCATTTCCATCTGTCTTCCCTCTTGCTGTTCCTTCCTTCCTCCTTGGATTGTGTTCAGGAATTCCTATTCAAATTCCTTATTACTAGAATTGGCCATCAATAAGAAATCAATAAATTTCAGAAGTATAGAAGAAGAGATTAGTGCCATCAGCCAGAGAGCAGAAATTTCCCAGTGCACAATGTGGAAACCCACCTCGACAGAGTATAGTTCATTTCTATATCCCATCAGTGATGGAATCAAGGCTGATTTTCTTCCACCACACTCAAGACCCTCTTGGGCCAGCTTCTTAGATTGGTCTGTGCAGTGTTAGGAAGAACTGGTAGGCACAGTATTCCAAGAGTGAGGGGCAAAGAGGCATGGGGAAGGCGAACTATCCAGCTCTGACATGGAGAGAGAGTGAGACAACCATTTGCTACAACAGGGACCTGCACATTGACAGGTGCTTGCCATTCAAAGAATGTGGAAGATAATCTAATGAGATATAAGTATTAAAACGTCTGTTTTTGTTTTTAACATATCTTTTTTAAAAGTCGAACCTTGGGACCAGCAGTTGGCGTAATGGCTATGTTGCTGGACTCCCATGTAGTTGACTGCGGTTCAAGTCCCAGACCCGGTGGCTTAAACTCATGCCAGATGCATGTGCGTGCACACCCAAGATCCCGAGAGGAGAATGGAGGAGAAGAGATTGTGGCGTGGCCATCCCCCCAGGAGGTGATTTCTCACTTTCTGTCTCTCTGCCTCTCTTTGTTTTTCTGGGACGTGCACGCTCCCTATAGCAAAAACGTCCCCCCTTGCCAAAAAAAAATCTGACCTTTTTTGTGCATGTACATATATCTAGAGTACTTTGTGGTAGAGGTGAGGCAGAGAAATGACTGCTCAAGCTCAGTTCTCAGCTGTCTAAGGTACATGTCAATGAATAGAGTACTGGACATCATACTTCTTTGAGTCTAAGACTAATGTGATCACCAAAAGCAGAGAAGGTGGGTCTGGTCACTTGTTCTTGTGTAATTAGAGAGCTTCTCATTGGTTTCTTTTGTGTATTGTGGTTCTACATAAGAGTTGGATGACACTGATTATAAAAAATGTTTATTGAGTACATTGAACAGGGTGCTATGCTGCATTTTCAGTA
This sequence comes from Tupaia tana, assembly GCA_026018925.1. Classification (NCBI taxonomy): domain Eukaryota; kingdom Metazoa; phylum Chordata; class Mammalia; order Scandentia; family Tupaiidae; genus Tupaia; species Tupaia tana. The sequence continues at coordinate 12,159,584 of JAKSZU010000021.1, forward strand.
TGGATAACCTAAATAGAACTGTCTTTGTGTTATCTGTGAGGCAATGACAGAATGCATCCAGCCACTAGAAAAGAATGAGTCAGAGGTCTGCTCTTGGCTAGGATGTAGAAAGGTGGAAGGAATACCACTTCTACCTTCACAATAAGGAGAAAAAGATAAATTACAAAACTACCACTTTTCTTGAAGCCATCAGAGAACTGAGGTTGGGAGATTAGCAAGTAGTCTGAATTCTAAAGAGAGAATTCTTTCTCCTGGCCTGAGAAAGAAAGGATGTGAGGATTGTCTTAGCTGTGTTTGGTAAAATGTGGAAAGAAGATACAAGTGGAGAAGAAGACATCAGTTAAAATAATTTCTAAAGGCTGAGGGTGGGTGTTCACATTCATTGGTGGATGCTTTTCCTCAACCTTCTCTGGATGCTTATGACAAGGACTGGGGTCAGAACAAGGTGCCAGAGACTCCTTTGGTGGAGGGGATCAGTTATCACTGTGAGAAAAAGGCAAGAAACCATTACCCAAATTTGGACTCTCTGAAAGAGAGGAGAAGCCTTAAATTGTTGAGGTAGGGCAGCATACCATATTTGAACTACTTTAGCCTAGTCCCTGGTAGCAGCATTCTCGTGGAATTTTAGTTTAATATAATCTTTAAAAAAATCATAAAAATCTACAGAAAAAAAATCAATAAAAAATAAACTCTATACCTGTAACAAAAATTACCATGAAAAAAAAATCATCTGTCAGTCTTATTTTTCTTTTAAAGTTGTGTGTACTTTTTGTCTGGTTGTTTTCAGCATTTTTGTTTTGTTGCCGTGTGACCATGATGGGCCAGGTGTGAATTTCTTTGTATTTATTCTGCTTGGGGTTTGTGAAGCCTTTTGATTTTGGTTAATATTTTTCACCAGCTTTGAAAATTTGTGGGGTATTATCTTTTCAGATATTGTTTCTGGCCCATTTTCTCCTCCATTTTTGTCTCTTTCTGAGGTTTCACTTATGTAAAAATTAACATTTTCACTAATACCATATTTCTTTTTCTACTCTGATCTGCTTTTTGCCTTTTGTGTTTCAGTTGGCTCATTTCTGTTTTTCTGTCTTCTAGTAAACTTGTACTGTATTGCACAGGTCAGGAGTTCTTATTTTCAGATATTGTATTTTGTAGTTCTAGAATGTCAATCATATTCTTTGTAATAAGTTCCAATTTTCTGTTGAAGTTCTCCATCTTTTCATCAATTTTGCCACTCTTAATTTCTCTGAGATATTAGGATTGATTATTTCACAGTTCACATCTATTTCTTAGCTGTGTTCATTCCAAGTCATTTTTATAGAATTTTCTTAAATTAAAATTCTATATTGAGAGATATTGGTTAACTGAAACAAAGTTGCAGAGAGATAGAAGGAAAAATGTCTGGGGTTATAAAATTCAGTGGGAAGAATATGGTTAACAACTGCTTATTGTTTATAATACATCAAATATTTGAGATGATCAGCATACTAATTACTCTGATTAAATGATTATACAATGTATACATGTACTGAAAATGACATTGTAGCAATTATCATATTAATAAAAATTATTAGTTAAAAAAAGACTGAAACAAACAAAACTCTTCATCTCCAAAGCCTTGAAAGATTGAGGATTGAGTCTACTCTCCAGAAATTAGGCATGCTGGTCTTTGGCTTCCAGCCTCCCACTGTTTTCAACTTTGGCAAATGCCTTAAGGAAGTCTAGTCATGTGTAAAGGCAGTTCTAATTCACAAATGGGACTTTGTCCCTTACATACCATGGTACTGCTGGAGATTTTAGTTTGTATCATGGCAGCATCCTAGTTCTAGAAGTTAGTCAGTATACTATGAGAACAGCTAAGCATGTATTTGGGATGACCACGGTTTCCAGTTGTCCCACCAGCCCCACATGATCACTAAGAGCTTCGCTGATTTCTCATTCTACCAGGGAAGCCCCTCTGTGAGGGCCACGCTGTGTTTAGAGGAGCAAATCTTTCACAGAAGACAATGACCAGTCATAGATTGATCATCTTAGAAGAGCTCTTTCCTCTGTGCATTGTTGAATTCTCTTCAATTTTTTGACTTTACAAGATTTTTTAATTTATTTTTGTAACCTCCTTAGTTTTTAAAAGTTATTATAGTAGAAATAATGGTCCCTGCTACCTACTACTTCCTATTCCGAAACAGAAGACTGAATAAATATGTTTGAATGAATGAGTGAATTTCTTAAAAAGTTGTTGTGAGAATGAAATGCTATAATACACACAAATTACAAAGCAGAACTTTTATGGATATATTAAATACATATTAATTATTTTTATAATTAACTTATAGTCTCCAACTTTCCAGTCTATAGATCTTAATTTTTGTTTTAAGTGCAGCCACACTTTTCTCTTTGTAATAACATGTAATTCTGCTTATATATATATATATTTTTATGGGTAAGAGTAATTTTGTGCCCTTGCTTAACCTTTGTATATTTTGGAAACATGTCACTTCCTTAATTGTTCTTTTTCCTTTTTCCTTGTATCTGCCATTTGTAATCCCCATACCAGATGGGTCATGCCTCACAGTGGTTATGGCAATCTTTAGCAATGTTAATAAGCAAAAGGATTGTGTTTATTTTTTAGGAGTAAATATCCTTCAAAAACATAGAAAGAACTGCTGTACTGGTCACAGTTTGTAGGATCTTGAGGTCCAGATATTGTCTTATGTGACATGGTGAAACCTAGAATTCAGGGGAAGAGAACCCAAGTCAGTGATCATACAGAATCAAATATTTTTGGTATACTAGCTACACTAATTATCTTTTGGTTCTAGAACTTGTTTGACATGTACATAGAAGGTTTTTGGTTTTGGCGGCGGGGGGGGGGGGAGAAAGGGTGCATATGTGTGCATGTAGGCAAGAGAGAGAGAGTATCCCAAGTGGGGCGTAGTCATGTTGCAATCCCTTTCCTCCTTTACATCAAGATTTTGGGCATGCGTGCACATGTGCCTGCAGCATGTTTTTCAAGCCCCTGGGGCTGGGATTCAAATCTCAGTTTTTGATTGGCCTGATACCATAAATGACTTTTTCGCTCAACCATAAATATCAAAAAGACAAAACAGAAGATCAGTGACTAACATTCTTTTATATTTTGATGGGCTGTTGCTTTTCTCTTTCTCTTTCTTTTTTGGTTAAGTTCATTTATGAATTTGTTACATGAAAAAGAGAGAGAGGGGAGCATCCCCTATAGGGTCTCCATGCCGTAATCCTCATGATCCTTCTCCAGCCTCCGGCAACCAGGATCTAGGTGCACGAGCATCCTAAGGGAAGTCCTGGGACACAAACCCAGAACCTTTCCCATGTGGGCCTGATTGCATTGCCACTGCACCATCATCTGGCTCTCTGCAGCATATAGTCATATACAGAAGTTACAGGCAGCTTTAGGCAAGGCTTCACTAGGATAATTCTTTTAAATTATTTAGTGTCACATCAGATGTCATACCCTTGTGGATATAAATAGAACTATGGAAATATGGAGGAAGTAGGCAAGAGTCTACTTCTGTCACCTTTAATATTGGGTATAATGTGAAAATTTCACTGCATTTTTAAATTTTCTTATGTATAAAAGGGGCTTACTATAGCCATCCTACTGTGTAACATATAATTTATGAACATTTAAGGAGTACACTGTGCTTCTAATGCACTTTACAATCATGAATTAGCTATTCAACACAACACCCCTATGAACTAGATCAGCTGAATTGTCTCCACTTTATGGACTCACAAATGAGACACGAAGAGATTTAGAGACAAGCCTAAAGGTGTCGAGCCAGCCAGAAGAGTGAAGCAAGTCAGAACTCATGTGCCCTTGATGCTCAATGCCAGGCACAGCATTAAATATTTTATGTTCATTTTAAGATCCTGAAACAAAAGGAATTCTTGTGAATGCAATGCCAGGGTGATGCCAGGAAGCTGAGAGGAGATGGCCTGCAGGGAGGATAGTCAGGACAGTAGGTCAAATCTAAGAGAGAGAGCGTAGAAGGTAGATAGCAATCGAACAAGAAGCAGAAATGGGCAATTTTTTCTATTGTGCCTATATTTGGGATTCCACAAAACTCAAACTGCATATTTACACTTGGATTTTTAAAATCTGTACTTAAGTACAATCTGCATGTTTTTCATTAAAATACACTTTTTGAGAATTTTCACTTTTTTTTTTTTTTTTTTAACTGTGCTTTAAGTTTCTTCTGAATGTTCACAGTACTGGTAGTAGGTCACAGCAGCCCAGCCAGGAAAGAGAACAGAAAGCCTTTACATTTTAAGTTTAGTGATGAGGCGAAAACTCCCCTGACTCGAACTCCAGTTTTGATTTGTCTAAGCAAAAGCCTGTTATTACTTTGGTCAGCCTTTCAAGGGAAAACCGGAAACCCATTCACTCATTAACAAACATGCCAGGTGCAGTGTTGGGTCCTAGAGAAACAACTCTTAAGTAAAGGAAGGTTAAAAACAAATAAAGTCATGTTCAAAGTGTTTGAAACAATTCACGTTGTGTAAGCACATTAGCTGCCTGGTCTATAATCAGTGGTTTCCTTCCCCATTGCATGTGCTGTCCCCATTCTGGTCTCAATGTGGCCAAGAATCCTGTGATTAACTGGCTACAGGAAAGGCAGTAGCAAAAACCAGCCTAATTTTAAACCCGATAAATGCAGCTTGTCATTGAAGCACAACAACGACAACCAATCAGAGGTTTCTTTATTAACCACTCTTGCTGGGAGGAAATAGTAACTCTCTAGAGAGAATAGAAAACCCTTTGGGCCTAAAGCAGTTCTTTTCCTGTAGATCCTAGTACTGCAAAGCTGGAGGGATGACCACACAGGAGGAGGACCCGCGATTCAAAACGGGACTCTTCTGCGGAAGTGAATCATGCTCAGAGTAACAAGTATTTTCTCTGCTTTATTCCATGGGGGCTCTTGAGCCAAACAGTGAAAGAGAATCAGTGAGCAGAGACGGGGGTGGGGATCAAGGCAGTTGTCCAAGATGGTGCCAATGAGTGATTTGGGGGGATTTAAGAAAGAGTAATATTATGGCTGGTTATTCCAACCAAGTGCCTCAACCTAGTTTTGCTAAGAGACATCTTTGGCAATTTTGTGCTCGCATCCAAAAGAATGTGAAAAACAACTACAAAATAAGCCAGTTGCCCCACTTCCTTTCCTTTTCTGAGTAATAATAGCTTTCCATCTTTTGATGTGCTGATTTAAAAAAAAATTTCTTCTTATAACTCATGTTTTGCTGCAAGCAGCAATTGATTGCTTCAAAGACTAGATCCATGTGAACGCTCACGCAGAGGCTCAAACACAGTAGTCGTGAAAAAACTGGCTCATTCTAATGTTAATTTTCAAATGAAAAAGACGTTTACCTACTTTTCAACCACACTGAACAGCTCAAATGATTTTTTTTTCGAAATAAACTGTCAGGAAGAATGATGTCGAGAATCAGGTGGATAGAGCTGAGCTGTATTTTTTACCACCCTGTGTTATTTAGTTTCTGCACTACCACCAGCCCATTGTTTTTTACTAAAAGTCAAATCATCTGCAGGTTTCCTTATTTCATTCAGGAGCCCAGAAAAAAGAAATAAAGAAAAAAAAAGATGAACTGGTCAAATAGCAACAGCAATAGCCCTTGTGCTGTTAATCTGCTCGAGTGGGCTGATGCTCCTGGTTGTAGGGCAAGAGCCATTAATCACTTTCTTCCCCACTTGAAGGGAAGGAGAAACTAAGCTCCCATTTGGTTCTCTGCTCCAGGAGTCTCTTAAGGAGAGTTCTATCTCTGCCAGCTAGCTATAGCCTAGTCGTTCATCTCATTCCTTTCCACACTATTCTCCTTGCTCTCTGCCTTGTATCTGATACAGCCATCACTCATCACTTGCCACTTAACTCTTCAGAAGCAGTAGCTCTCTCTGGCCAACCCCTTTTTCCACCAGGCACTTTTGAAAGGGATTCCTGACATTTGTCTAAAGGCTGCAGAAGGTTATCATAGCTAGGTTTGAACTCTCTCCCTGATGGGTTGTGGGACATCCATGAATCAGAACGCATTGTAGATGTCAACATCTTCCTGTGTGATTATGATTATTGACATAACAGAGGTTCTAAGAAAGGTTGAAAAGGTATAAAACAGTATATGCAGTTCGATTTCATTTTTACAACCATACATGCATTAAAAAAAGCCCGAAGGCATCTGTAATAACATAACGGTATTCCAGCTCTTTTGCATATGTCATCTCATTCTTTCTCACTGGGGCCTGGCCATGCTGCCATCCCCTTCCTCTAGTCCTCTAACCCGCCTAGGTCCTTGGCTGGTGTGTTTCCAAGCCAACTAGACTGGGAATTTGAACCATGTATCTTCCAATTCCTCAGTCTTACATGGTACCGATTACACCACAGAGGCTGGGCCTACAGAGTGGATTTAACATGGAGATTTATCCCCATTTAACACATGAAAAAAAAAGAGACAGAAATAATATGATTTACCCAAGAGTTCCTGTGGTGGATGTAACTATTGGGTTGTTGGAAAATGTCATGATGTATTTTTCTGTTTTTCTCTGCAAAAATGTGTCACGACTTTTCTAACAACCCAATAGAACCAATATCTGGGTCTTCCACTTTCTAGCTCCAGTGCTTTTTCTACCATACCTTCATTCATTCATTCATTCATTCATTCATTTTTAGACAAAGGCTCCTGCCTCAGTCTCTTGAGTAGCAGAACAGACATAGGCCCCCAAACCTGGTTTTTGAGGGTGGGCTGGGAGTTGGACCGAGCCTCCCATGTGGCCTCCCTTGCTTAGAGTAGCAACCTGTCTGTTACCACAGTGGACCTATTTTTAAGATAAAGTTGCAAGTGGAGGATTATGGAGGATTCAAGGTTACTAAGGTGTCTGCTTGTAAGAGAGTAGCTGGGCACTGAGTACAGTACTTTTCAGAAAAGTATCAGAGATGATTTTTTCTTTCTTTAATAGTGGGTTATGTTTGCCTTCATTTTTTAAATCTTTGAAATGAGGAACAGGGATAAACACAGTTTTGAAGGCCTTACTATTGGCCTTCCCCATGTTGGTCCTTGCTGTCATGTAGGTTATACATAAATTTCATTTGTTTTATTCACTTCACATCTTCATAAATATCTATTATATAGTGGGCCAGCCCTATAGCTTAGTGATTAAAGGAGTCAAATCACAAGATTGACTGCAAAGTTCAAATCCTGGCTTAGAGGTCTAAAAACACATTGTGTGTGTGTGTGTGTGTGTGTGTGTGTGTGTGTGTGTGTATGCATGCCCCAAATCCAGACAAGATGGAGAAATAGAAGAGATGGGATTACACTGTGACCACACCTCCTTATGGGATGCTTTCTTCCTCTTTCTCTATCTATATCTCTCTGGTAAGCGCATGTGTCCTCTGGAAAATAATTTTTAAAAAGTGAAAGTAATCTATTGTATGTCAACTTCTGGGTTGGTAGCTGGGAAATAAATTGAGCATGAGGGACATAGTTCCTGTATTTATAGAAGTCACTAAACTTTATACAGTTAGAATAAACTAAATTCTTATGGAATTAGAACATTAGTTCATGGAAGTGGTACACTTGCTATGAGAGGTACCTGGGCAGGTTCTGGGGTGCAGTAGTCCTACGTTTGTAGATAACCATATTTATATTTCTTAATAATCTTTGTATAGTAAGTGAGGGAGGGGAGGTGAATGTCCTCTGAGTGCCTACAAGTGCTCCTAACCCCACTCAGTCCCTGCAGTGACTCCAAGAAGTAGGTGTCATGCTCTACTTTGAACATGTCCTCAGAAAATTCATGTGTTGAGCCATTATAACAAGATTAGGAGGGTGAAAAGTTGATCCAATTACAGTGTGAAAAAGTAGGGCATTAGGAGGAGATGGGGATGAAGGTCATCAGGGCAGGGCCCCATGATAGACACCTGGTGGATTTATAAGGAGAAGGACCCCCATGGGACACAGACCACCCTCTCCTGCCCTCCTTTATGCTGTTAGGCTGCCAAAAAACCCACAGCAGAGAGGGCCCCTGGACCTTGGACCTCCAGAGCTGAAGAAACCTCAATTTTTATAAATCACCCAATTTGGGGTATATTCTGTAGTTGAATAAACCTCAGTTTATATAAATCACCCAGTTTCAGGTTTTTTCTGTTAGTAGCAATGAAATGGACTAGAACGTGTCATCATCTCTACATTAAGAAAGACAAAGTGGCTGAATGTGACAAATTGACTTGCCCAAGGCTACACACTTGCTAAGTCAGCGGTCCCCACGTTTTTTGGCACCAGGGACCGGTTTTGTGGAAGACAGTTTTTCCATGGTCCTTGGAGAGGTGGGGAAGGAATGGTTTCAGGATGACTCAGGCATATTTCATTTGTTGAGCACTTTTCTATTATAATTACATTGTAGTGGTTAATGAAATATGGGGCTGTAGGAAAAGTCATGATGCTTTTTTTGCATAGAAAAGAAGTGCATCATGACTTTTCCAACAACCTGATAAGTTACAGAACTCACTATAATGCTGAATCAGCTCTGAGCTTGTGTTCCTGCAACTAGAACGCAACTACATTCAAAGCAAAACTGGAATTAAGGGGGTAATAAGTGAATGCGGGGGTTTTTGACAAGTTTCAGTGTGAGATTTTAATGCTGCCACTGATCTGACAGGAGGCACAGCTCAGGTGGTAATATAAGCGATGGGGAGTGGCTGTAAATACAGATGGCGCTTTACTCGCTAGCCTGGTGCTCGCCTCCTGCTGTATAACCAGGCTCCTCACAGGCCACAGGCAAGTTCTGGTCTGTGGCATGGAGACTGGGGGGCCCTGTGCTAAGTGATAGAAGTCAAATCTGAGTAACCTGGCTTCTCACTCTACCATACTGTCTCCTTTACCCACGTCTTGATCTTCAGGGTTTATTCCTTTGTCATTTCAATGACATGGAGCATTTATCAATCTAGCAAGGTAACTTAGCATGTGCCCTGCTCCCATCCCCATTCCCCCTCCTGGCACACCCTGGTCGAAGGAGTCAGATACACAACAGCTGAGAATCCAGCTGGTGGAAGCTCCCACCAGACGTTTTTCTATTCTTTCTCTTCAAATCATCACAAAAAGCAGCAATAAAACCAGCCCCTCCCTCTGTTATGAACACACACCTCTCCGTTATATATGTTGTTACTTAAATGGTTCTGTGTAAGTTAGTGTTAGTGGCAAGATGCACATTATCAGAAACAAGAAGGAAGGATTGATTTTAGAATAAAATAAATGTTTATGGGAAATAATCTCTCTTCACTCATGGTAGTAGCTTGTAGAACTAAAGCTATCTTTTTTCCATTCCTCCGTAACCTCCTAGGTTAGAGCCTTAAAGAAATTACAGTTCTAACTTCTTTATGAAGCTGTCTCACATAAAGTCCCTATCTTATTTCTCTTGGATAGGGTCCACCCAAGTTGCATTACCACCCTGTCACAGGGGGAAGCGGTTCCCGGCAGGACTGCCCTGTATTCCATAAATACTCTGCTGACCCCACCTGAATATTTACACAAAGGTTATGCATGAATGTTAAGTGTAGGGAATGTCTCTGTAATTGGTGATATTTAAATATATGTCTTGGACGCTCACGGGTGTTCTCTCTCTTAGTCTGTCAAGTATAGACATCTGCACACACACTTCTTAAAGTCATAAGGCTTCTTTCAAAAAAAGAAATAACAAAAAATAACTGTTTTTGAGCAAAACCTGACATGTTTTCTTTCTTCTTCTCCTTCTTTTTAAAAATTTTGCCAAAGGGCATGTGTGCTTGTTGGAGAGAGACAGAGAGAGGGAAAGTGAGAACCACCCCCCCCCCCCCCCAAACACGCACAGGGCACGTTTGATCGGCAAATCCTTCTTCTCCATTTCTCCCTCCTGTTAGTATTTTGGGCAAGCATGCATGTGTACCTGGTGTATTTCTCAAGTTGCCAGATCTAAGACTCGGACTGTATAGTCGGTCATATGGAATCCAGCTGCTTTAACCATCATGCCACCAACTAGCTCTATATTTTTTTTTTCTTAAGGAATCTCTTACAAATTGTTGGCAAGATGCATAATCAGCATACTCAAATTTCTGAGGCAACTCTAAAGTTAAAAGTTTAACCCAGGGGGCTGGCAGGTGGAATGGTAGTTAAGGAAGCTGGACTCCCATATGACTGACCACAGTTTGAGTCCTGGACCTGGCAGCTTGCTTTCCCCCTCTCTCTGGTCAACTTTAATAAATAAAATAAAATAATGACAATGAATAAAATAAAATAATTATTTTTAAAAAATACAACCCAGTTCTGGGGGACCAGCAGTTGGTGTAATGGCTGTCGCTAGACTCCCATGTAGCTGACTGCAGTTTGAGTCCCGGACCTGGTGACTTAAACTCATGTCAGGCGTGAGTGCGTACATGCCCAAGAACTCTAGAGGAGAATGGAGGAGAAGGGATTGCAACATGGCCATCCCCCCGGGGGGTGATTTCTTGCTTTCTGTCTCTCTGTCTTTCTGGTGATTGCACACACTCTATAGCAAAAAAACTCTCAAAAAAATTTAAAAAAAAGAATAAAGAAAAAAATTACAACCCAGTTCTAAGCTAAGACCAGAGTCATTTCTAACCATGTACAGTGTAATTAAAATATAATTTAATTTGAAAAATTCTTGACCCAATTTTGAATGTGCCATTTCTCTAAACAGTTAGATTTTTAGTTACCTTGAAAAGTTATTTTTGCTGGACCAGTAGTTAGCATAATGGCTATGTAACTGGACTCCCATGTAGTCGACAGCAGTTTGAGTCCCAGATCCGGTGGCTTAAACTCACGCTGGGCATGTGTGCATGCATGCCCAAGATCCCGAGAGGAGAATGGAGGAGAAGGGATTACGGCATGGCCATCCCCCCGGGGGGTGATTTCTCACTTTATGTCTCTCTGTCTCTCTCTGTCTCTCTGGCGAGCACACACTCCCTATAGCAAAATCCTCTCCAAAAAAAGAAAAAAAGAGAGAAGTTAATTTTGCTATAGGACATGTGTACTTGCCAGAGAGAGAGAGAGAGAGAGAGAGAGAGACAGAGAGAAAGAGAGACACAGAACAGAAAGTGAGAAATAACCCCCACGGGGAATGGCCAACCTGCAATCCCTTCTCTTCCACTCTTTGTAGGGATTTTGGTCAGGCACACATGTACACACGTCCCATATGCGTTTTAATTCACCAGGTCTGGGACTTGAACCATGGTTGACCATGTGGGAAACCAGCACTTTAACCACTATGCCATCTGTTGGGTCCTGTTTGTTTTTTTTCTTTTGTTTTGTTTTGTTTTTAAACAGAGTTTTGTTTATTTCTTTATTTAGAAAAGAACTATTAGAAATAATTTGATTCATTATTATTTAGGGTTTTGCAAGAGAAACATAGAAACTGTATGTATTAACTAGATAGGATAAAAAGTTGTGTTTGATGTGTTTAGTAACTAAATTTAATCACCCAAAGGTAATTTTTTTTTCTTTATTTGCCAGAGGGCATATATACTTGCCAGAGAGAGACAAGACAGAAAGGAAGAAAATGTACCTCTTGGTAGGGCGTTGTCATGCTGCCATTCCTTCTCTATTTCTCTGTCTTGTCAGGAGTTTGGTCACATACATCTGGCATATTTTTCAAGCCACTGGGACCAGGATTCAAACCCCATAGTTGGACATGTGGCTTCTGGCTCCCTTAACCCCTAGGCCCTAGAGCCAGACTCCAGAGTCTGGCTAAAATAAAATGTGTCCTCAAAGCAGAGTACAGTCAAATAGGTGACACGTGTAGTCCTCAAAATGTGTCTGAAACCAATTATTTTAGTATATGACAAGAAGTGTCGTCATCTAGACCGAATTAATTGAATTAAGGCGTACCGAGCCTGGGTCATGTCAAATTCTACAAAACTGCCTGTGTGGTGACTGTTAAGTCCCATGGGGAAAAATTATGTGTGGGCTTGAACTTTGGACTCAATGAGCTAAGTGCCTGATAAAAATAGTTTATTAAAATATTGTTAATTAAAATTATTTTATTTATCTAAAAGAGTTCTGGGCAATTGCATGAAGCTGTTGATGTTCATTCTTCTCTTTTCAAAATAAGAGAATGTTTTGCTTCATGTGCTTTGCGTTAAAGCATCGGGATGGTGGGGGTTCTGTAAATTAATTGCATCTTTGCAGCATTGACATGATCAGACTCTTTAGGAATAACATGTCAAAGTAGAGATGTTTTTTTCTTTTTTTCCTTTTACCACCCACATTATGTTATGAGTAGCACAGGGTATTAAATGCTTTGGCACAGAACATGAATAAAAAGCTGATCTTGAAAATACCATTATCATTATTTATTTTGAAATTGACACGCTGCTCTATTTTAAGGCTTAGTCCCAGTTTTATCTGTGTGTCTCAGATAATCCAACACACGCAGAAGAACCAGCCCCAAATGTCTGTCTTTCTTCACCCCTACCCCTAGGTCTTTACATTTAATTTTTTTGAAGGGGGAAAAAAAAAGTGAAGAAAACATGGGTCCAGAGAAAGACATCATCTGAGGAATTTTGTTTATTATGATTGGACAGCTGCTATTGGCCTAGTAAGGATCATTTTATGTTTTATTTTGATTAAGGAGATATCACTTTGCCAACCATAATTTTTACAATTCAGCTTTTCAGTGGAAATGAAATGACCTTTAGTTTCTCTTCTTCTTTTTTTTCAACAGATGGTTGTTCCCTAAAAGTGACATTATCTGGTGAATGATTATTACCTTAAAAGTGAATGATTTGATGTTATATTTAATAAACTCTTCTTATTAATATATCTTGGTTGAAACCCATGTATTGGCTGATTTGTTTAATCTAATAGTAAGAAACAGTCCTTTGGGGATTCTGAGAAAAGGACTTTCTAACCTTTGGTCTTGGGGAGGATGCTCTTGATGCTTATTTGATACAAATTTTACTTTTGAATTAAGGGCATACTTGAAAAATAAACTCTAAAAAGTGATGAGCATAAAGTAGGTCTATTGACCTCCTCCAAACTTTGGTTCTGTAAGAGATAATGGTCAGAGTCTCTCAGACACTCCCACTACCTGGCCCACAATAAAAACTCTCAACATGGGGACTAAATGGAACTGCGGATCCTTTTATCTGTTTCTGTGACTTGACTTTTTGAAGGGTCATCATTCTTTAAAAATTTTGGAAGGGGTTAACATACTGGGCCTTTAGAAGTTCTGGGTTGTACAGCTGAGTTTTGGCTTGAAAGGCCTAAGTGGTCTGAGAACAAAAGCTGACACTGAGAAAGAACTCATAACCACGTTAGGATGGGTATCTTTCCTGGGAAACTTATTCTGAAGTCACGGGGATTCCATTTTTATTGACCATATGCTCGTAATTCCTGAAGTTCTAGAGGACATATGTGGCATGACAATTTTGGGCTGAGGTCTGGTAGGAGGATAATAAATAGAAATAACCGAACAAGTGAATTTTACCAATGACATGCCAACATCTTTGCAAAATGAGTATTTGTGTCTGAAGTAGTTAGAGGAAAGTGAAAATGGAGATTCCATTTATTGGCAGGATTTCTATAGAGAGAAGGGTAGAATTTCAAAGGTCAGCAGGTCAATCTTCCAGGGCTACATATGTTAGAGGTTAAAGGTGAAGATCTTGTTCCAGTATAGAGTTTCATTCCATCAAATAAAACACTGCAGTATTTTCTATCAGGATCACAAAATGTTTCTTAGTGAAACAAGGCATTAGCAGGAACCTTAGTCTCATGAAATTAGATAAATCCCAAAATAGGCAGTTTGGGAGATTAGAATGCTTCAGTTCATATATTTCTAATTTGGACTGATGAAGAAGGTTATAGTTAGTCACATACAACCAGTCTTTAAAAGTCCATCATAAATGCCTATTATGAAGAAAACTGTGCATGGATTTATTTTTTTTTCCTTTGAGTTTTTGCCACAGGGTGAGTTTGCTCCCTAGAGAGAGACATGAGAGGGAAAGTGAGAAATCAATCCCCAGGGAAGATGGCCACACTTCCATCCCTTCTCCTCCATTCTCCTCTCAGGATTTTGGACATGCATGCACACATGCTGAGAGGGTCTGGGACTTGAACCACGATCAGCCATGTGAGAGTCCAGCTCCTTTACCATCATGCCACCTGCTGGCCCCGTATTGAAAATATTTTTGCACCAAATAATTCTGTTTTTCCATGAACTTCTTGACATCCTCTTGTATGTACTAATAAGAGATTTCAAAAGGTGCTATGCAGGTTTTTCCCATAAGCACTCCCATATTATTTATGAACACAACTCTGCAATCTGTGGTTTCTCTCCTCTCTATTTTCCTCTATCTGTGTGCTCCCATACCATTGTATTCCATTTTTATTATTGTTTTTTTTTTCACATTTTGGATTCCCTCACTGGAATGTGTCCTTGATCTTCTTAGCCTAGTTTGTAGAACTAAAGGCAGAGTTCTGAAGCCAGACTGGCTTGGTTCAAATCTCAATTTCTTCAAAAACAGTCTATGGGAGCGTGGGTGAGTTATCTGGTACTTCAGTTCCCTCTGCTGTAAAATTTGAAAGACAATATGAGAGTACTTCAGGAAGTGCATGGGGGCAAGTTGGTGGTGTGGTGGTTAAGTGGCTATATCCCCAATGGCTGACTATGTGGTTTGAGTCCCAGACCCAGTGGATTGAGAAACACACCAGGCATGTGTGCATATGTGCTCAAAATCTTGAAAGGAGGGAGAAAGGGAAGAAAAGGGATTGTGGTGTGTCTGTTTCCCATGGATAGGAGAGTGCTTTTTTGACTCCCTGCTCTCCCTGCATCGAATGCGTGCACCTCATGGCAAAATTAAAAAGAAAAAAAAAAAAAAAAAAAAAAAAAGTTCATGGAAAAGAATTAAAATACAATTTTATTTTGGTACAATCTTTTTTAAAAAAAATCCAGACATAATTTTTCAAAAATTCTAATTTTTATGAACTTTTAAAAAATTCCTCCAAACATCTGACTCTAGGGTTTTTATGAGGACTGAATAAGCTAATTGTGTAATTAGGACAGTGGCTGAGACATAGTGAGTACTAAATAGTGGGTCGTGGGAGAAGTCATGACATGCTTTTCTATGCAAAATGCATCACCACTTTTCTAATGACCCAATAACTGCCACTATTCCAGGTACATAGCACTCATTTGGAAAATGTTGGTTAAATGAATACTTATTAGAAATGTTTGAAGACGCATTGCTTACTTTTTTTTTTTTTTTTTTTTTTTTGGAGAGGTTTTCACTATAGGGCGCGTGCACTTGCCAGACAGACAGACAGAGACATAGAGACAGAAAGTGAGAAATCACCCCCTGGGGGGGTGGTCACGCCGCAATCCCTTCTCCTCCATTCTCCTCTTGGGATCTTGGGCACACATGCACACGCGCCCAGCGTGAGTTTTAAGCAACCGGGTCCAAGATGTGAACCACGGTCGACTACGTGGGAGTCCAGTGACATAGCCATTACGCTAACTGCTGGTTCCCAAGACGCATTGTTTACTATTGAGATGGTCTAACTTTTTACATTGGTAGGTGCTGATGGGGATGAGAAGTTTCATTTGAAGGTGGTTTGAAACTACATCTATTTTCTTATTTGATACTGTAATCACCGACTATAATAAAGAACCAGAATATTATCTTGTTTGGGACCAGCAGGTGGTGTATTGGTTGAGGCACTGGACTTCCATGTGGCTGACCATGTTTCACGTCCTGGACCGGGTGGCTTGCTTTCTTACTTTCCCTTTCTCTCTGTCTCTCTCTGGTTAAAATAAAAGAAATAATTAATTAATCAATCAGTCAACCTTAAAAATATAATACTCTCTTGTGTGGTCTTCTTTTGCATCATTTATAAATAGTAGATTCTGTTTAAGAGCTATAGTATCAGCGTTGTTTTCTTTTTTTAAAAGAATTATTTAATTTTAGGGACCAGCAGTTAGCGTAATGGCTATGTCGCTGGACTCCCACGTAGTCGACCGCGGTTCGAGTCCCGGACCCGGCGGCTTAAACTCACGCCGGGCGCGTGTGCGTGCGTGCCCAAGATCCCGAGAGGAGAATGGAGGAGAAGGGATTGCGGCGTGGCCATCCCCCCTGGGGGGTGATTTCCTGCTTTCTATCTCTCTGTCTCTCTCTGTCTGTCTGGCGAGCGCACGCGCCCTATAGCAAAAACCTCTCCAAAAAAAAAAAAAAAAAAAAAAAAAAAAGAATTATTTAATTTTATTTATTCATTCATTTATCTTTTTTTAATTTGACCAGAGAGAGACACACAGAGAGAGAGGAAGTGAGAAAGCAAACCACCAGGTCCAGGACTCGAACTGTGGTTGGCGATGTGGGAGTGTCTAGTGCCTTAATCACCATGCTACCTGCTGGTCCCAGTATCAGCATTGTTAATTAAGCAACCACTCTAAAATGTGCCAACCATATCCACAGAGCTCATAACTTTGGTCTGCTATGTCAGTGTAACACCTCTAGCCAGGCCAAGTATGTTCAAAGTTGATCCAGATTGCAAACTAATCAGTCTCCTTTTGTACTGAGTTTGTATCTCTAACAGAAGATGCTGTTCTCAGATTTGATTCAAGACAAAGCAATTAATTCTGAGATAATGGAAGATGTATATTGGGGATTAAGACAACAAACAATAAGCACATATGTTAGCTTGGATCATGTTTACACTTTGTTGTCTACTATCATCTTTTGTTTAAAATTAGATTTTCTGCATTTATTTGAGTCATGAAGTCTGGCAGAGAGTGATAGGTTTTTAAATTTCTACAATTATGTTTAAATTTTGTTTCCTGTATTTCACAGCAGGAATCTACTTCCCAGTCAAGATTTTACAAAATGATTCTTTCTTATAATCATTATAGTCTTAAATAATGAATCTTTGTGACCAAGATATAAACTTCAATAAATGGAAGATTTTCATGTTGTGTATTATTGGGTTGTCAGGAAAATCGTGATGTGTTTTTGCAGAGAAAAACAGAAAAACATGTCATGACTTCCCCGATGACCTAATAGTTCCTGATTCTTCAATAATGATACATGCTTTGAGAATATAGTGTTGCTCCTATCTAGAGCTAGATTAACATGTGCTAAATGCATTTCATCCTTTTTATTTTCTTTTTAAAGTCATAATTTCTGGTTTGCATAAAATCATACATCTCGGGGTACAGTATGTCTTTTAAAGCATGTATTGCAGTGTATAATAATCAAACCAAGCATATGAACAGTTCTCATCTTCAGTGGTGCACATTTTATATTTGTTTTACTTAATTACGTGTTGTGTTTGGGGGGATAGAGTGAGTACGTATTGAAATCTCAGTAGTATTTTTTGTTCAGCTGTGGTACACTGTTTCATAACCTATTCCACTTGTTTACATGCCTTCTTAAGGGAATGGAGAAAACTTCTGGCAAGGACAAAATATGTGGGAGACACAACATAAAAGACTGCAGGACTTCTGTTCTAGGTTAGAAAAGTTGCTCTGGCATGGTGGAGAAGGAGGGGGAATGGAGGGGAAGTGAGGACAGTGGAGGTATTTGTCAGGTCCCAGTAGTTGGCCATATCTATGTTTCCCAGGTTATAATCTGAGAGGAAGCCAGACTCAGAGACCGAAGCCCTGGGTAGGCAGCAGAAGAAACGCTGTGTGTTATGTAGGGACAAGTCTTCTCAGAGACAAACTCGCTGAGATCCCAAGGCCCCAGCGTGGCAGGGAAGTGGCAGAATTATTACTAAGCTTTCAGGTATGGAATGAAAGGAACAGAAAAAATTGCTCGTCAGGAGACTATCCATCAGGAACAAGGGACATGTCAACAGTGACCTGCCTGGGCTAACAGCTCAGGAAATGGGGACATAATGGCTTTCTTGGGGTACTCATGACTACTCCGAGATCATGTACTGCTCCAACCTTCTCAGTTATCGACATGACATCAACCTTAGAAATACTCCAGAGAAGTATTTCTACACCAGCAGATGGTGTAATGGTTATGTTGCTGGACTTCCATGAAGGTGACTGCGGTTTGAGTCCTGGACCCAGCTGTTTAAAACTCATG
Organism: Tupaia tana; assembly: GCA_026018925.1. NCBI lineage: Eukaryota > Metazoa > Chordata > Mammalia > Scandentia > Tupaiidae > Tupaia > Tupaia tana. The sequence continues at coordinate 12,177,691 of JAKSZU010000021.1, forward strand.
GTGGGAGAGTGTGTGTGCATGCCCAAAATCCCAAGAGGAGAAGGGATTGTGGTGTGGCGATCCCTCGTGGGGGGTGGGGGGTGATTTCTCACTTTCTGTCTCTCTTTGACTCTCAGGCGAGTACACATGCCCTATGGCAAAAATCTCTTAAAAAAAAAAAAAAAAAAAAAAAAGAAAAGAAAAAAGAAATACTCCAGAGGAAAGAGGAGAATCATTCATTCACTGAGAGGGGAGTTTTGTGATTTGGCAAAATATCTGAGATTGTTAGCTTATTTTCTTTTTTTTTTTTTTTTTTTTTGAGAGGTTTTCGCTATAGGGCGCGTGCGCTCGCCAGACAGACAGAGAGAGACATAGAGACAGAAAGCGAGAAATCACCCCCCAGGGGGGATGGTCACGCCGCAATCCCTTCTCCTCCATTCTCCTCTCGGGATCTTGGGCACGTACGCACACGTGCCCGGCGTGAGTTTTAAGCCACCGAGTCCGGGACTTGAACCGCGGTCGACTACGTGGGAGTCCAGCGACATAGCCATTACGCTAACTGCTGGTTCCCAGCTTATTTTCTATTCCATAGAATCTATGCATGTAAAATGTTTCTTAGCTGCTACAATTTTTGTCTTGTTCCTAAAAGTGATTATTCCAACTTACCCTCACACCAGTTTTGATAAGTGAGGGTGTGCCCATTTCTTATATACTGGCCAACAAAAGATACTATTGCTCTCTTAAAAATATTTTGGTGCTAGTTTACAAGAGAAAAAGGTTATCTCATTGTTTTAATCTGTATTTCTCTGGTTTCTGGTAAGCACCTTTTCACATATTTATTGATTCTTTATATTTTTTCTTTTGTGATATATGATGTAGGTTATTTTATTCTTTTGTATTGTGTGCACATGCTTGTGATCTTCAACTTCAAAACTAAGTACTGACCAATAATACTTTAACCATCACTCCTCCACCCAGAGGAAGATAGATCATTTCATTTGCTCCCCAAAAGTAATCATTGTAGAATCAATCTTTTTAGCACTTCCCACTTCATTGTCTTAAAGTCTTAATGAAAGACACTATAATTTTCATATAGAGAGAACTTTAGATGGGAAGGTGGTAGGAGGGATGTAGAGAAATGTTTTCAGTTACTTCCTGGTGTTTGTGTGTATGTTTCCAGTGAAAAATAGCATTTTAAAATATGTCCTTGATATTCTGTCAAGGACATGACCTGGCTTAAGTATTGATTTGTTAATGATACCTTTCAAGGTACAGAGACTATGACTGGCTATTTGCAAAGTTATTTTTCTTTGCACTCCTTTCAAGGGGATTTAAATTTGGTCTAAAAAGTTCTACTCATTCATGTTATTTAAGTTCTTCGGCAGGGGAGTTCTTTCTCCCTATCTTAGGACAAATCTCTACTGGCTATTTTGGTAATACTTTTAAAGCTTCCTATGCATCATTAGCCAAACCGTGATCCACTCAAGCTGTATTTGTCAATGGTGTAACACTTAGTAAGGGTTTATTTTATAGGTAGAAAGACTGATGTTGGGTTGAGACTGGTCAGCGGCAGAAGCACCTATGGTCCGGATCACTCTTCTCTTTACTTCTCTCTAGTATGCACCTTACTATGTCTCAGCTCTCTTTCCGTTTAATAAGCTCTGAGAATTAGACAGTTGGAAGAGCTGCAAGCTGCTCAAATAGAGGCCAGGTTGTTCGTCTTTACCATCTGAAAGCTGCTTTGATGGCCTCTGTGAAATGAACTCGTGGACACCCACCGCACCATTGGCATCCTCCTAGCTGTCTCAGCAGAGATCAAAGCTTGCCCGTTGCGTGGAGGCAGCTCCCCGAGGACAGTGTTGAAGTCTCCTGGCAGACTCTCTGTGCTGGCCTTACAGTGCCACTACCTGTGCCTGCTTGCTGAGAACACTACTACCTGTCCTGGGTCCACGGATTAAAGAGGCCTTTCAGTGTTCAGACCCATTCTCTGGTGGCTGGAATTCCAAGTGTACTTAGGAACTATAACCAACTCTATTAATTTTAAAATGAAGCAAGAATACCACTGCTCTACTCTCTCCAACACTGTCCCTCTGTCTGTTCTGGGTTAGTGCTGTTCTTTTGGCCATCTTTTGCTATGGCTGAAATGATTTAAAATGTTATGCAATGGAGCACCAGGATAGCAGCCAGGAACCAAGACTCCTTGGTTATCAGAATTGATGTCAGACAGCCTCAGTATTAGTGGCAGAGGCGGTTGGGTGCTAGTGCATTGCCTGGGGCCATATGGGAGGGCCCAGGGTCCAGATCCCTGGTCAACCTGAACACATGGGGTGTGCCACTGTCCTGGTGGATTGGAGGGCTGGGGGGCAGAGGACTATGGCCTGACAAGAACCTATCAGGTTCCCTCCCTCCTTCCCTCCCTCCCTCTTCTTCTCTCTCTGACTCTCAATAAATAAACTTAAAATAATAATAATAATAATTGGTGTCAGCCAATCTCTCTCCCTGTGCTCACAGAAGCATTGAGAGCATTTATTGCACTAAAGCCACTTTATTTTCTCTTACCACCAGCAAGATCCCATATTCTCACCTAACCTTGTAAGTACCTGGCATTCGGGATAAAAGAGTTGTTTTGTTTTTTAGTTTTACTGTAGGGCACATGCACTTGCTAGAGAGAGATGAGAGAGAGAAAAAAATCACCCCCCTGGGAGGATGGCCATGCTGTAATCCCTTCTCTTTCATTCTCCTTTTGGGATTTTGGGCATGTACACACATGTGCCTGCCGTGATTTTCAAGCCTCCAGATCCAGGATTTGAACCACACAGTTGACCATGTGGGATCCAGACACCTTAGCCATCACGCCACTGGCTGGCTCTAAGAGTCACTTTTGTGAAGTGACTGTGCCCATATGGGTAAAGACTGGATCCCAAGCACTTTATAAGGATTTTAGAATATGCTCAAAAAATATCCAATATAAAGTCACCATCCTTAGATATCGTCTTTATCATTCAGAAGGCAGGTAGGAAGGAGTGTTCTTGTAGGCAGATACCCCACTCAGTCTCTTGTGTTGCCATTTTCTACCTATCAGGGGTGGAGCTTGTTGGGTAATCAGACAAGGGTATCTCCTTTCTAGTTACATGAGGAAAATTGCTTCTCTCATGGAAATTCAAGTTTTTATTCATAGGCCTGAACGCTAAGAAACGACTCAAAAACCTATCCACGTGGGTCCCACAGCTTGGGAAACTAAATCCTCAGACATAACAAACTCTGTGCTAGACTTTCATTTTTCTTTCTCTCTTTCTTTCTATCACTCTAGGGACAGAAACTAGATAAGCAGAGGAAAATCCAAAGATAAAGTCCCTCTCCCAAGTGGACACCGTGGGAGGTGGTTTTCTGGAGTGACAACTTGGAATATCGTGGATCTGTGAAGTCAGACGTTGCTTTCATGTGGCTCTTGTGACATTTTTGTGGAAAAAATGAAAACATAGCACACTGTGTCTACCACGGCATATTTAACCTCAACAAGTAAGGGCTTCAAAGTACCGTGGGATGGTCTGAGGCAATGCAGCCTGCAGGTGTGTCGTGAGCAGCAGGGCTAACTGGGTTACTGGAAATGAAGGTAGGAAAACACGGAGCTGGCATTTTGGCTCCCTGCACATCTGCTAGTGCTGAATTCAGATGGAAACAGAAACAAGCTGCATTCTGAAACCAATGGGCAGAATTCTTCGCTAGTACAGAAGAGAGCCGAAGACAGGTCAAGAATGGATATGATTAGGGGGGCGCCTTGACTGACAGGGTTAGCCTGGGACTTGCTGTTGGAGTTGTCGGCTAATTCCTGGGCTTTCTGTTCACTTCTCTAAGACTTTTCATATAAGAAGGGTCTTTAAAAAGTTTGTGGAGGGCCCAGCAGGTGGTGTGGTGGTTAAGGTGTTGGACTTGACTACAGCGTGGGTCTTGGACCCAACAGCTTGAAATGCCAATTGTGTGTGTGTGTGTGTGTGTGTGTGTGTGTGTGTGTGTGTGTGTGTGCGTGCGTGCCCAAAATTCCCAGAGGAAAATGGAGGAGAAGGAATTGCAGCACGGCCATACCCCCGAGGGGCTCTTTCTCACTTTCTGTCTCTCCATCTCTCCAGTGAGAGCACAACTCTTTGGTGAAAACTTAAAAAAAAGTAAAGGTTTGTGGAAAGTGCATATCATGAAAAAATACATGGTTTCAAAATCTTTGACACCAAAATAACTTTGTAGTTAATTTTTCTTTTTAATTGCTGGAGGGCACGTGCACTCTCTGGAGAGAGAAAGAGGGAGAGAGGATGGAGAAAGCACCCCCAGTGAGGTGTGGCCAACACTGCTATCCCTTCTCCTTCTTTTCTCCATCCTGTTGGGATTTTGGTTATGCACACATGTGTGCCTGATGTTCAAGCCCCTGCGGCCAGGATTTGAACCACAGTCTCCTGCGTGGGATCCAGCTCACTTAAACACTGTGTTAGGAGATGGGCTCTTTTCAAGAACTTTTTGAAGTCTCATATTATCTTACCTGATATCCTTGATAATCCTATGAAATACTTGAAGTAATAATAGTGTCTTCATTTAAAGATGGACAAACGGAAGCCCAGAAAAGTAAAAAGCCTTGCTGAGACCCAGAGAGTAAGGCTATATGGATGGAGCTGAGTCTGGATTTCAGGCCTAAAACCAGGCCCCAAATTCCTGTGAATTGTCTCCCATATACATGGAGGCTGGCTGTATAGTCCACTGACTTCCAAGCTTCTACTAACTCTATTTACTTCAGAAACAACCTCCCCCCCAAAAAAACTCATAAAGACATATGCATTTTATTTTTTAGACAAAATATATTCATAACAAAAAATGTTAGCAGAAAATACAAATAAGAGGGGCTCGCAGGTGGTTAGAGGCACTGGTTTGAATCCTGGACCTGGTGGCTTGCTTTCTCACCTTCCTCTCTCTCTCTCATGCATGTGCTCTCTTGCTCTCTCGCTCTGTTCCTCTTTGGTCAAATAAAATAAATAAATAGATAAATTAAGCTAAATAAAATAATTTTTTAAAAATTTAAAAAATACAAATAAGAAAAAAAAGTAAAGAAATATCAGCCATAATCCCACCACATAACAACTGTCTATATTTTGAGAAGTGTTCTATTATCCCGATTGCATAAATTACATACATTTATATAGGTTTTAATCTTTTGTATATATAAAAATTTGACAGGACCCACAGGTGGTGTAATGGTTATGTCACTAGACTCTCATGTAGTCGACTGTGGTTTGAGTCCCAGACTTGGCGGCTTGAAACTCATGCAGGGCACGTGTGTGCGCGCATGCTCAAACTCCTCAGAGGAGAGTGGAGGAGAAGGGATTATGGTGCAGTCATTCTCTCTAGGAGGTGATTTCTCACTTTCTGTCTCTGTGTCTCCCTGGTAAGCACATGTGCCCTATAGCAAAAATCTCTCTTAAAAAAATTGAGATCATTTGATATAGAGTGAGACTTTTTAAAAGTCTTCTATAATATGAGAAAAATCTGTCAAAGCAGACAGTTCAGTTCTATAATATATACGCTTCCACGGCTGTTCATTTTCCCATACTATAGGCAGAAGAATGTAGTTATTGGTAGTTTTACCTTTATGTGTTTTTGAGTTAGCTATGTCATATGCAGTGTTGCTGTGGCTATGCTAGTGATTACATTTTTGCAAACATCTTTATTGTTTCCTTAGGATTAGCTTCTAGCATTGAAGTTGCCAAATCAGTTTTTGCAGTTCCCACCAGGAAATGATGTCTGAGAGAGCTGACTCCTCCTTGCCTTCAGCAGCATTGGGTTTTACAGCTCAAAACAAGACCCCAGATACTTCATATAGTTGCAGAGGAGGCAGCCAGAACAGCTATGAAAGAACTCTTCCCTCTCTGCATCTAATTTATAAGCAAAATAAGCACAACACATTCTTTCTCCACTTACCTAACCCCAGAAGATCGCTACCGTAACAAAACAACATCTATAAGAGGGAACTTTAAGGAAGATTGCACTCAAGCTACACTTCAAAGGCTCGAGGGAAACTTGACCAAGGGAAAGTCTAATCCATCAGTGGCCCATGGCCATATACCTTCTTCTATAATCCCTTCGGTTTTTATAAGTTAATTAGGGTTAAGCCAGGTCAGCCCTTGGAAAACGGTCCTCTAAAGAAATCCTAAGTACCATGTAAAGTGTTGTTCATGACTGTGTAAATGTCAATCCTGTGCAAACAAGCATGTGTTTCCAAAATACCTGCTTCATAGTGGAAAATATTTCCTCATCTTGAATATTGTCAATGAAGAGAGAGTAGGAACTAATTGGGAACAATCTCTGGTTTGTTGGATTTCTTGGAAAGCTTGTGAAGTAGTTGGTAGAGCTACACCTGATGGCTCAGGGTGGTAAATTCACCACTGCAGTTCCTGATCCAGAGAGAAGACCATCCATGTTTTTACCATTGCAAGATGGTTTAGGAAAGTGCTAGGGTCTCCCAGCTGGGATGATTACATTACACTTTTGGGCTGTCAACACAAGCAAAATAAAGAGCTGATGTAAGTATCTAAGGGCTTCAAGAAAACAAAAATGAAGAAAAAAACATGTTCAGCAGTGAGTTGATATCTTCATTAGACTCTTCTCCTGTTCACCACCACCAAATAACATGCTAAACTTTTTCCTTTTCCCTCTTATGTTTCTGCAGAAAAACACAAAATGTAAGTGTCATGAAATGCAAGGGGGTAGAAAAACACTGCAAGGGAATAACCTTTTGAATATAGAAAGGGTCATTATGGAGTAAGAGGCTGTTTAGAGACCTGAGTTGCAATGTATGATGCCTTTAATGTTTCGAATGTGTTGGGATATTATACTACACTGTTACATTATGCAAATCAATCTGCATTCCCAGTGGTTTTCATACGTACTGTGACCCAAAGCACTATGGATTGAATCTAAAACAAAGTTAAAAAAAAAACAAAAAACTTTACTTCAAAGATTGGACTATACTAAAAATTAAGATAACATATTTTACTTTTTTCAAAAGTTCTTATTTATGATAGAGAACATGTGTACATACATGAGAAAGAGAAAAACACTGCAACAGGGTCCAATCAAGCTGTGATGGTTTTCCTCTTGCCCTCTGGCTCCTCTACTTTGGACACATTATGGCCAACATGTTTCAGTTCTACTGGGCCAGGATTCAAACCCTCCATTAGCTATATGGCTTCCAACACTGCAGTTCTGTGTAGTATGGACTGTGTCACCTAGACTGGGCGAAGAAGATACTTTCTAATAGTTTCCATCCTCCAATAGCAAAGTCACAGGTGCTCCTGGGACCAGCAGATGGCATAGTGGTTACTTTGCTGGACTCCCACGTAGTCGACTGCGGTTCGAGTCCCAGACCTGGTGGCTTAAAACTCATGATGGGCACTTGTGCACACGTGCCCAAAATTTCGAGGAGAATGGATTGCAGTGTGGATATTCCCTTGGAGGGGGGGGGTGATTACTCTCTTCCTATCTTTCTGTCTCTCTGGTGAGTGCATGTACCCTATAGCAAAAATCTTTCTTAAAAAAAAAAATCTCAGGTACTCTTAATAAAAGAAGATGTGTCAGTTAATAATTGATGGGTTCAAAAGACAATTAAAAGCAAAATGCAGGTATTGAGTGGAAAGCCAATATATATGGATAGAGATTTTTTTAACTTCAAAGGCCAATGCATATTAAATAATTATATCGACTTTACACCTACTAAAATTTCTAAAATGAATTAAGTCAATTAAAGAAAAATTGGTTATAATTTTCCAACCATAGGTTTTTAAACCTATGCATACTATTGATAGATATGACATTTTTTAATATGGAGAAGATGTATTTCTAGCATTTCATTTAAACCATGGTGCAGAATGTGTTCAGTAAGTTTCCACCAATAAATTCATAAATGAATGAATGGCAGTGTAGAAGCACTCCTAACATTAGCTTTGTGTGGATTAACAATGCAATGCTCACAATGCATGCTTAGTTTCCAACAGACTGAAGAAATTAAACAATGGACCTTTTGGAAAAAGTGTCATTAATGCACTCATTGATTCACCTGACATTTCCTGAACATCTGTGATGTGCCACATCCTATGCCCAATGCAGAAAACACAAGGTTGGATAGTCGTGCTGGTCCTTGAGTCTACTTACTGTCCTAAAGAAACAGCTTTGACAAGGATCATCTTCAATGCAACATTTCTCCCACTTCTGAGGGATTCCACAGTTTCTAGTTTAATCTTGCTGTTGCAGTAGACGAGTCTCAGAAAATGAAAGAATCTGATTTTAGGTCCAGTTGCAGTGGCAGTTGCTGCTGCAACACTGCTCTGCAGGCTGGGACCACATGGGAGCTCTGAGTCTAATGTCTGGTCTAACCTTAAGGCTGGACGAGTTGGTGTTCATCGTCAGTTCCAGTGACTTGGGAGATGGAGGCAAGAGAGTTGGGACAGAGACACTTAAAAAAAAAAAAGAATCTAAAATTGTAAAAGACTGAGAGAAATATCTTTAATGGATTAATGACACTAAATCTCAAATTCCTTTTCTAGTGGTTCTAGGAGTAGATACAGAAGAAACTGTTGCCAACTAGCACTGGATATATTCTTTGAGATGAGTGTTGAGGTGCATAATATATAACTTGAAGCTGCTGCTAGTTGGATTCCATTTAAAATAATTTGGCAGGCCCCACCATAGCAGTAACATGCAGTGGCAGGGTGCTGCCCTGAAATATTGGAACGGCGTAGAAAGTGTGTTTGGATCCGGGTCTATCTGAAACGTGCTGGGGGCTTGTGATCCTGTTTTGTGAAGCTGGGGGATAGGGAGTGGGGGGTGGGGGAGGTGGGTGGATAGCTATGTTTCAAGACCCTATCAAGGGTGCCTGTTTTTCCTCTCAAATGGAATAAAATAAACCTTAAAATAAGTAGGCAACATTATTTTAGTCAATCTGGTAAGGCCACTTAGACACACAGGAGTGCTAATTCTTGTTTTCCACCAAAATTCAACATGGCTCTCCCTGACTTGCTCTTGGGAAGATTAGCAGGAAAAAGATGCATTTTCTTTACATCCTGTCCTCAACAGCTGAGGGGAGATGAATGGGGTTTTAAAGCATATTAGAAATATTGGTTCAACTGGTGGCGTGGTGGTTAAGGCAGCTGGATCCCACATGACTGACTGTGAGGTTTGAGTCCTAAACCCGGTAGCTTGAAAACCACATTAGGTGCATGTGTGGGTGCCCAAAAATCTGAGGAGAATGGAGGAGAAAAGATTGTGGCATGGTCATCTTCCGTGAGGAGTGACTTCTCTCTTTCCTTCTCTCTTTCTGTCTCTCTTGGCAAGCATATGCACTCTCTAGGAGATTAAAGAAGAATGAGAAAAAGGGGAAAGAAAGAAAAAGTACCTGACTTACACAGAATTATAAAGTCTACACCATTTTCGAGGATACAAAACTGTTAACTAAATGGGATTTATTGGCACCAACAATTTACCTTGCTTTACATTTGTATTCACTAGGAGAAAAAAAAATGTGAAAGGATAAACTCTTAACAAGAAAAAGACTATTAGCCTAATATAAATTGCTGTTACTTTTCTCTCTTTTTTTTTGGAGAGGTTTTTGCTATGGGGTGTGTGCACTGCCCAGAAAGACAGAGAGAGTCAGAGAGACAAAGCAAGAAATCATCCCCCAGGAGAGAACGGCCATGCTATAATCCCTTCTCCTCCATTCTCCTCTCAGAATCTTTGGCATGCACACCCACATGCGCGGTGTGAGTTTAAGCCACCGGGTCCGGGACTCAAACTGAGGTCGACTACATGGGAGTCAAGCGACATAGCCATTATGCCAACTGCTGGTTCCGCTGTTACTTTTCTCTACTGCTCAAAGAATAAAGTATCTGGAAATAAGTAATTTGATACCATCAAGGAGGCCTGACTGGTGTGGGGCAGCTCCCAGTGTATTCAGATGTGGGTGGGTGTCTGAATGCTGGGGACTCAGAGCCAACGCCTTTATGGAGGGTCCTACTGATGCCATTACCCTGTTGGTGTCTTGTTGGAATGGCAGATTAGACATGTAAAACTTTGGCCTGTTTTCTTTTTTGGAAAATATGTTTTTCTAATGCTGAAAATATCAAATTTATTTTCACAAGCAAAATCCTAGGGGAAATGAGGAAATGGGCCATAAATTCCTTTTTTTAAGTATCCACGAGTGACTCTTTCTATGTTAGGTTTTAGCTTGCAGTAGGTCCTCCAGCCTCTCATCCTACCCCAGTTAACTTGTCGTCGTGCACATTCTGAATCTACCAGGCCAATTCTTCTGGAGGAAGATTTAACATTCAGCTGGCTCAGCCTGAAAGACAACAAATGAAGAGCTGAGAGAGGCCGGTCAACAGTGAAACAAGGCAGGCTCATTGTAGTTGACAGAGAAGGGAATTTTTAAGCATTAGAGAGAATGTAAATGGCTTTAATAGACCACTAATTTCTTAAAATTCTTTTTTACTTCTTTAATCCCCATTTCTCCTTCTCTCTGATGGTTTATAATTAGATTTATTCCTCTGTAATATACAATTAACTTAGCATCATAAACTTTTATTTTCTAGACATTGTTTTATCTTGTTTTTCATTTTTATTATGTATCTTTTTCTTTTACACTTAAAAAGACTTCAATCTTTTTTGTCGTGTGTATGTGTGTGTGAGTGTGTGCGTGTGCACATGTGCATGCATGCATGGTGGTTTAGACAGCATTTCACTGTTATGATCCTCCTGCTTTGACCTCCAGAGTAGTTGGGACTATAGGCATGTGTCACTACACTTGGCTTTTTAGGGTGGACTGGGAATTGAACCCTGACCTCCCATGTGGCCTCAGCCTACAGGATCCAGAACTCATTTCTAGGCCTGAGTCTAATGTTCATTTTTAAAGGGAATTGTTCTCACTGCAAATAGATTTAATTCCCACTCTTTAAAACTGTCGGGAACCAGCAGTTAGTGTAATGGCTATGTCGCTGGACTCCCACGTAGTCGACCGCGGTTCGTGTCTCGGACCCGGTGGCTTACAACTCACGGCGGGCGCGTGTGCATGCGTGCCCAAGATCCCGAGAGGAGAATGGAGGAGAAGGGATTGCGGCGTGACCATCCCCCCTGGGGGGTGATTTCTCGCTTTCTGTCTCTATGTCTCTCTCTGTCTGTCTGGCGAGCGCACGCGCCCTATAGCGAAAAACCTCTCCCAAAAAAAAAAAAAAAAAACTGTAACCAGTGCTGGGAACCAGCAGTTAGCGTAATGGCTATGTCGCTGGACTCCCATGTAGTCGACCGCGGTTCGCGTCCCGGACCTGGTAGCTTAAAACTCACGCCGGGCGTGTGTGCGTGCGTGCCCAAGATCCCGAGAGGAGAATGGAGGAGAAGGGATTGCGGCGTGACCATCTCCCCTGGGGGTTGGTTTCTCTCTTTCTGTCTCTATGTCTCTCTCTGTCTGTCTGGCAACCGCACGCGCCCTATAGCGAAAACCTCTGCAAAAAAAAAAAAAAAAAAAAAAAAACTGTAACCAGTGCTTATCTTCATTTTTCCTTCCCTACCCTCTCTACCCAAAAATATTATGGGCTGCCTTCAGGTAAATGGTTTAAAGGATTGATAGTAGAAACTCTGAAGAAGACGCTAAATCTTGTGACAGCGCATTTATCACTGATGCCTCTGTGGAACAAGCAGAACCCATTTGACTTGGAAACGTCAGACTTTTAACTCCAAATAACAATTTCCCAAACAGAACTTCTTATGATGGTCTTAGAGGACTCTACAGGGTTTTTGCACAGAACTGCTAAAGTGTTTAGCCTGGGACCAGCCTGCCTCCGAGCCCCAGAGTTCCCCATGTTTTGCCCCCGACCCTCCTGCGATGCTCACTGCTGATTGTGAGTAAGGATGCACCTTCTGACTCCTCTGAACAGAGCTCACACTTTTCACAGCCCACGTGTATCTTTGCTCAGTTGTTCTTTTCACTGTTCCATGCCTTTCAGACAAATTGAACGTTATTCTTTCCCTGTTTTTATTCCACTCTTACCTTGAGCCTTCCCCGGGAGTCACTTTATACCTCAACACTTAGGTCTTCTCTCCTCTGGTGGGTGAATATGTGGGATCTTCTCTCTCCAGGAAGAGTGTAGTGATGAATCCAGACAGGAAACATCGATGACTGATTCCTTTGCTTTCATTACTGGTAAATAGATAGCTTATTTATTGAAAGCAAATATTTGCTTGAAGCACAACATACAATTTTACTTACTTAATGTCCTTCATTGCTTGGAAGGAAATTGAGGCAGAATCAGATGACCTGGTGAAAGCCAGGTAGTTATGAGGTGCCAATTAGGGATGGATGAAGGGTGTGAGGTGAGATAATGGTCACTCTGTTTGGGATTAATAGTGACCTCCCATTCCAGTTAAAAGAAATCAGGAGTCATCTCTAAGAGGGGTCTGTCAGCTGTGGGATGACAACAGGCCTCACTGAAAAATTCTCCCTGGTGTAAACGTGCGGCCTCTCTCTGGCAATGGAAGAGTTACTCAGTTTTCCAGGGCTTTCTGCTGAACTTGTCAAAGAGGAGCTAAAATAGTAGGTCAGGGTGAAAGGAAGGAGGCTGTGCTTATCCAGCACTGGCAAAACAAACAAACAAAAAAGCTTCTGGATATGATAGCCACACAGACCTTCAGCTATAGGCCTGTGTAACCTACTTAATATGGGGTTGGAAGTAGTTAATGTGACACAGGGAAGCCAGGAGTAGGATGTGGCATTGGAGAAAGAAATGACCAGGAATGGCCACCCTCTTAGTCTGTTGATTAAGGGAGTTGGATCCCACTTAGCCAACTGTGGTTCAAATCCTGCCCTTGATGGCTTAAAAACCACACAGGATGGGGACTAGCAGATGGCATAATGGTTACATTGCTGGATTCCCACATAGCCAACTGCAGTTTGAGGCCTGGACCTAGCAGCTTGAAACTCACCCCAGCATGTGTGCATGTGTGTTCAAAATCCCAAAAGGAGACTGGAGAAGAAGGGATTATGGCATAGCCATCTCCTCTGGGGGGTGATTTCTTGCTTTCCAACTCTCTGTCTCTCTCTATCCCTCCAGTGAGCACACATGCCCTATAGCAAAAATATTAAAAATAAAAAAAAAAAACAAATAAAAACAGCCACACACTAGGTGTGTGTACATGCATGTCTCAAATCCTGATAGGATGGAGAAATGCAGAGGGATTGTGACATGACCATGCCCCATTAGTGGTTGCTTTCTTCCTCTCTGTCTCTGTCTGTCAAGTACACATGCCAGTTAGCAATTTAAAAAAGTCAAAAAGAGGGACCAAGAGTTAGCGTAATGGCTATGTCGCTGAACTCCCATGTAATTAACCGCAGTTCGAGTCCCGGACCTGGTGGCTTAAACTCACGCCGGGCATGTGTGTGTGTGTGTGCCCAAGATCCTGAGAGGAGAATGGAGGAGAAGGGATTGCAGCATGGCCATCCCCCCGGGGGGTGATTTCTCGCTTTCTGTCTCTGTCTCTTTCTGTCTTTCTGGCGAGTGCATGTACCCTATAGCGAAAACCTCTCAAAAAAAAAAAAAAAAAAAAAAAAGACAAAAAGAAAAAGCAATCATCAGGAAAATGGGCATTGGAATCACTGGAAAAGGTGGAGCACAGAACGAATGTGCTAGAAATAAAGCTTAAAATGCTCACATGTATGCTTGAAGCAAGGTACAATACACTTCATTCTAAGCTTTCTAGAGCCAATGCGAAAGGAAACTTGTCAATTACCCAGATGTTTCAACTGAACTAAAGGCAGATGTGAACCCTTACTTTTTCTCAGGAGTCTATATACATGAATTTTTGTTTGTTTTGCTTTGTTTTTAGCAGAGATGCCAGGGGAGGAGGGTCTTGAGGGTCACCGGATGAGAAGAGGGTGTTACAAGGGCAGTGGGCAGGACAGGAGGACATCTAGCATCAACTAGCCCCACAGAATAACTTTTTTGCCTCTGAGGGACATGGAACAGTTAAGTAAAAGAACTCTTTACATGAAGGGATTTATGAGGACTGAGAGGAGTGCAGTCTGATTTTATAGTTGGAGTGTATCTTTTATAGATGGATGCATCATTCGAGCCAGGGTAGAATTCTCCAGAAGGAGTGGTAAAGTGACAAAGGGCAGATGGGATCCTGGAAACAGTGGCAGATATCCTGGGGGCATGATCACTGTCCTGGGCACAGGCAGACTTCGGACGAGCCCTGACTGGAGACCAAGCACCTTGAAGCCATGTGCTCATGTTTCAGTGCACTTGAGGCATCTGTTGGACTTCTCAGAAATATTTGAGGATGAGAAAACATTTCTGGAGACTAGAATTCTTGAAAGAATAAATACAGAGGTTACAAGGGTGTAGGAAGTGTGTGTCCCCCCCAATGCCTTATTTGTACCCATAGGTCATTGGATTAGAAGCTATTTGGATTACACAGAGTTTACAACGCTGTGGGACAAAGCATAGCAAATGCTTAGGAGATTCACAACTGTCCTTGGTTCTTAGCTCACACAGGAATTTTTGCCCAGATCTTAAGAAAGAGATACAGTTGGGACCAGCAGTTAGCATAATGGCTATGTCACTGGACTCCCACGTAGTCGACTGTGGTTCGAGTCCCGGACCCTGTAGCTTAAACTCAAGCCAGGCGCATGTGCGTGTGTGCCCAAGATCCTGAGAGGAGAATGAAGGAGAAGGGATTGCGGCATGGCCATACCCCCTGGGGGATGATTTCTCGCTTTCTGTCTCTTTGTTTCTCTCTGTCTTTCTGGCAAGCACATGTGCCCTATAGCAAAAAAAAAAAAAAAAAAAAAAAAAGAAAGAAAGAGGTACAATTATGTTGGGTTTTTGTTGAGTAACTATTTTTTCTTTATTCCTTTCACCCTTTTTCAAGGGTACTGTTTTTTGTTTGTTTGCTTGTTTTGTTGTTTTTGTTTTGTTTGTTTTGGAGGGGAGATCTGTGTGATTCTGAGAAAAATAATGTTACTTCTCTATCTAAGGTAGAGCACATGACTAGGCCAGCCTAATTGGTGCATTCTGTTCATACATTATAATAGTTGAGATTTGGGCATGTTTTTCACATCATCCATTGGGTTGTTGGGAAAATCGTGATGCATTTTTGCATAGGAAAACAGAAAAATATGTCATGACTTTTTTAGATGACCCAATAATTTAAGCCATCCAAACCAATTAAATCTCATTTATTTTCTTGGAAATGTTGGAGCATCAATGCTGTGGTTGAAAAAATTAATGAGGAAGTATGTTACTCTGGGTACAGTTGAAGCCATTTTGGAACCATGAGTTAAGCCAGTCTCAAGAATAAAAATGATATGGATATATATTAGGTCTTCAGAAAAGTCATGACACATTTTTTGGCATAGAAAAAAATATGTCATGACTTTTCCTACAACCTAATAGTTGAGTAGCTTAATTAAAGTTCACTTGTAGCCTCCAAGAGTCAGTGACTCTTCCCTTAGGGTGTAAACACACGTGGAGTTAAATTTTCTGCCACTTATTACCGAGAGCAGTTTCATTAGGAAAGATATTTAGACTGACACCTCCAATAGCATTCTGGACTCAGTGTACGTGTGCCCTTCTTCCTAAGGCAAGGACAATTCCCATGGTACCATGAAACTGGACAAAGGGGATAAAGGTGACTGGGCCTTCTCTCTGGGAATCACCATTACAGAGGAAATCCCGTAAACTGCTTTCATTTGCACTTTGAGCTGCAAACTGCTTTCATTTGCACTTTGAACTGCTCCATTCCAAACTCAGAACAACTAGGAGGAAGAGAACATGCCTATTTATTTTGTTTTAAATAATACTAAACATAGAATTATGTATGAAGAAACATTTAATGGTTTCACGCACATCTAATTTAACACTTCTTTCTTTCTTTTTTTGGCTTATTTCTCTAAAAGGTGTGGGGGGGTGGATACCTCCAAAAGGGTCTTCATGTTAGAATCCAATAGCATTTGATAAATGTTTACTGAGGCCAGCTCAGTGCCAGATATACAAAATGACTAATTGTGGTTCCTGCTCTTACGGTGATGACAGTTTAGGCCAGAGAAGGCAAATAAGTTGTCCCAGGTGTAAACTTGGATAAATTGGTCACGGTTACCTGCAGACTGTTGAGAAAAAGTCTCATTTTGTGCCTCGAATCAGACAGAGCCACTGGATCTAGGTTCACCCGAAGCCCATACTACCTCTGTAACCCATTCACAGCTTCTGGTGTGGACATAGAAATTACGATGGTGGAGTAAGCTGTCCTAGTTGGTATCACTGGCTAAGGGCAGGGCATTTAGGTGTCAGTTCCAAGTCCCATATGCTTCTGCTACGTAACTGCAATAATAAAGGTTCCGGTTCAGCATGGCAGCACACGGCTCACTATGAGTTTGGATCTCCCGGCTGACCTGCAAATATACCGGGTGCCCATGTTGGTACCTAAGATCTAAATGAGCTGGAGGACCTGGGAAAGGGGACTGTAGAACGAAAAGACCCTGTTGATGGTGCTGCTCTTTCTCTCTCTCTCTCCCTCTCTCTGTCTCTCATGTGCATGTATTCTCTATCGTGAATAAAATAGACTTTAAAAAATAAAGTTTTAATCTCATGTGCTAATGGTACTATGCTCAAAAATACAATACTTAAACTAGGAGAC
Source organism: Tupaia tana (assembly GCA_026018925.1). NCBI lineage: Eukaryota > Metazoa > Chordata > Mammalia > Scandentia > Tupaiidae > Tupaia > Tupaia tana. The sequence goes on from JAKSZU010000021.1 coordinate 12,194,383, forward strand.
TATGTTTGCACCCAAGACCTGAAGTTTCCAGAAAGGATTTTGAAAGTTGTAAAAGAAACTATAAGAATATTCCTAAAACAAACAAACAAAACCCCCCAAATCTCTCTGTATTCTTTCTTTTATGTCATCTGATAGGAGCTTAATGTCTGTTAGGCTTTATGAGTGATACTTGTGTTTCACCTCCCAAAGTGATGGGCCCAGGTTGACATGATAAATGTGGGCAAAGCAGACACGGATTTGTTTGGGCCTGAGGATTTGGTACACTGTAGTTTTTGTGAGGCAGATGGCTGAATCCAAATTTCCCGAAGAAGACCACATTTTTCTCTAGTGAGACTTGGTCTAAGAAAGCAGTTCCAAATGGTTAGTGTGGAGAAGAAAAGTCAGGGTATTTTAGTATTCTCATGTCTCTAATTTAATTCTAAAATGTGAGTCTCGTACCCCCAGCACAGCTCAATGGCTTTTGTAGGCTGATGAAGGGTAGTCAGAGGGAATCCAACCTGCCAGAGCCACACAGATTTATACCTCATAATAGCTACCAATGCACCGCAGTAAAATTTTACGTTTCAGCTAAATTACTAATGACTTTCAGGCCCGTGCCAGAAATTTTAGAGTCGGCATATTAAGGGAGATGAGAGAATGTACAGTCACGCATTCTTAAGAGCAGAGTGTGTGTGTGTGTGTGTGTGTGTCCGTGTGTGTGTCCATGCGCAAGTGCATATGTTTTTCATTTGGGATTACAGGACACGTGCTCATCATTTTTTGCCATCTTGATTAAATGTAATTAGGTTCTGGCAAGCTACCCTCCCCCTCTCCTGGCTGCTGGGGTGTTTTTGCATTTTCACATGGGTTATCCGCAGGAGGTTAGAGCAGGGGGTGGCTTTGTTGCCTTATGCTTTTACTCCAGGGGTGGTCACATTTTTTTGACGTCTAGGGCTTCACAGTGATTTACAGATTAAGGCTCTGGCCTGTCCCGAGGCCAGCAGGACTGCTGTTCTCTCTCGCTGACACATCTCACTCCTTGGAACCGCTCTTTGCTTACCCTTTCATTATAGTTCTTAGCCCCCATTTCCTTTTGGCACGGCACACTGGGTTATTTTGACGATGTGCTGGATTTGCCTCCTGCCTCTACCCCCTGCTGACTTGTGAAAATGACCACAGCAGAGGCCGGCAGGTGATGGGGAGGACTTGCTGTGCTGACCCTCACCCCACCCCACCCACAGGCCCCGGAAGCAGGAGTTGCCCTAGGAGAAACCTCCCAGTGGCAAGTTCCCTCTGCTCACACCGGTGGAGTCACCCAGCCCCTCACTCTCCATCTTCATCTTTTTTTTAACGGTGGGATCATTATAGAACACACAGAGCTCAGGCACCTGGTTAGGGACAGTGGGGCCTTGCTGGCTGCTTCTCGTCCTGGTTTTAAGGACACTGCTTTGCCAGAGGATCTCGGGACCTCCTGTGTCAACATATGCCCCTTTGATTTTGACAGTGTTTCTGTGTAGGTGATGTTTACCCCCTCTGACGTCATAAAAATGTACCAATTTGAAGATTAAATGCAGTTAAAATGGTCCTGACAGCAGGGTGAAAGCCATGGAGATTTTTATATAAAAATAAAAAGTGGTAAAGCCCACTTTTTATAGCAAAATTTGTCCAAGATGCTTTTGTGCAACCTACAATGTGTTCCTGTTAGGCTATCTCATCCCTCGTCAATTTTTTTTTTTTTTTAAATAAAAGCAGAATAAACTACACTAAGGACAAAATATAATTTTGTGATCTTTAAAACATCCATCTTCAGAGGATATATTCATTTTCTACAACTGTTGCAATGGACTATCACAAATGTGGTGACTTAAAACAAGTGTCCATATAGATAAATTTATTCCTAGATTTTCATATTTTATTTCTTACTTGGAATTGCCTACAGGTAATACTATTTTCTTCTTCTTTATTAGTATTGCTATTTTTTTTTTTTTTTACCAAAAAGAAAAATGTATTGCCAGAGAGACAGAGAACAGAGAGAGAGAAAGAGAGGAAAAACCCAATGGGGTGTGGTCATGCCTCAACCCCTTCTCCATATCTCCGTCCTGTTGGGATTTTAGGCATGCATACACTTGGGTCCAGAGTGTTTTTTGAGTTAGTGTGGTTGAGATTGGAACTGTGACTCCCTTAGCCACTGAGCTATGGGACTAGCCTGTAAAAGGCTATTTTGCTTATTATTCCTTTCTACTTTTACAACCTAAACTTCTTATATTAGCCTAATAAGAATAATTTATTGGAGTCTTTCAGACTCTCTTCCTTTATGCTTTATATTTGTTTGCTTATTTTGCTGGGTCATCTTTAATAATTTCTTTTGTATCATCACACTTTTAAAATTAAGGAAGTCCTACTTTAAGTTATTACTGCATGCAACTTTTGCCCATTAACCAAACATTTCTAGTGTATATGCGAGCTCCGTGATATGTACAAGATTCTTCCAGAATGGAAGAATGAAATCATGTAGTCACCATAACAGGTCACATCAAGAATGTAAAGAAGATTTTCATTTTAAATACAAGTTAATTTTGAAAGGAGGCAAGAAGAAGAAGGGAAATCATAGATTTTTAGGCTGATGTTATTTCTACATCTGGGTCTTTTTCAGCCTGTATTCCCCTTTCTCTAGTATTCCCGCCCTCCCTCTCCTCTTCTGCACATTCTGGGTCTGGAGACAGCGTGAGAATTGTAGCATCATTCCCCACGTCTGGCAGAAGAGCTCTGTGTTTACCCATTGCGATTGCACTGGGGCTTTCTTGTCAGATTAATGTCTTGGTGGGGCAACCTCACTGAGCTGTGTGGGTCTTCTCTTGCAGTTTACTCAGCTGGTTTAGCTTCGGCAGTGAGGCCTCTGAGACCTTCCTCAAAACCACCATCTCGGCTGCTGGGTTTCTTCTGAGACATCCACAGGCTTGGCCCAGAAGGTAGGACTGAGTGACACCAAGATGCTCAGATGTCTCCTAAAGACTTCCAGAAAATACCAGCTTCTGGACCTAGCCCACAAATGCTGTTCAATTCTGAGGTTGGCACTAAGATGAGGCTACCACCTCTCTGAATATTAAATCTCCCAGAAGGTAGCCAAGCATGACTTGTACTTTCCATGTCCATTTTCTGTGAGGAGGAAGGAACAGTGCAGGATCTGTGACTCCTGGAAACTCACTAGAGTGTCCTGGCAGCACTGGACCTTGTGGGCTAGGCAGGGGTCTCCCAGTGCCGTGTGCAGTGAGGAAGTCCTGCTAATTATTCTGGTTCAGTGATGTCTAGGAGACATGACTTCATACTCATCTTCTTTCTGGTCCTCTCTTCTCTCATATAATGAGCTTATTTTCATGGAACACTGTTACCTTTAGCTCGATATCATAGCTGTTATTTTATGATTCTATTTTTATTTTATTTTTTTAAGAGAGATTTTTGCTATAGAGCTTGTGCACTTACCGGAGAGACAGAGACAGACACAGACAGAAAGTGAGAAATCACTCTCCAGGGGAACTGTCAATGCCAGAATCTCCTCTCCTTCATTCTCCTATCAGGTTCTTGGGAATGCAGGCATATACGACCAGCATGAGTTTTAAGTCACCAGGTCCATGACTTGAACCATGATTGACTATGTGGGAGTCCACTGATGGAACCATTACACCATCTGCTGGTCCCTATTATTCTATTCTTTGTGTGTGTGTGTGTGTGTTTTTTTAAAAGAATCATTTTATTTAACTTTATTTATTTTAATTTGATCAGAGAGGGACAGAGCAAGAGTGAGAGTGAGAGTGAGGAAGAGAGAGAAAGTGAGAAAGTAAGCCACCAGATCCAGAACTTGAACCACAGTCCACCATGTGGGAGTCCAGTACCCTTACCACCATGCCACCTGCTGACCCCTATTATTCTATTTTTAAAAGTTTATTTATTTCTTCCATAAAAAAGAGAAAAAGGGACAGAGGTAAATAAAGACACAGAGAGAGAGAGAGAGAGGGGGGAGAGAGAGAGAGAGAGAGACAGCCACCCCAACAGGGTCTTCACACTGTGATCCATTCCCAGCCTCAGCCAGCCAGGATCAGGGACACATGTGTGCCTGGGATGCACAGTGAGACCTCAGGATGTGAACTGGGGACCTTCCCATGTGGGGCCAGCATCACAGAGCCTTCCATTACTGCTGTACCACCAGCTGGCTTCTATTTTGATCAGATCAAGACCCTGTCACCCTGAAGTACATAGAGGAAAAAAGAAAAATCAAGGCTCAAGCTCTACAACAAAGAGCACTGATCATAGGAGCTTCTGGCTCTTAGTCCAATTTCCTTCCACTACATGATGCATGTTGTGCAACCTACAATGTGTTCCTGTTAGGCTGTCTCATCCCTCATCAATTATTTTTTAATAAAAGCAAAATAAACTACATTAAAGACAAAATATAATTTTGTAGTCTTTAAAACATCCATCTTCAGAGGATATATTCATTTTCTACAACTGTTGCAATGGACTACCACAAATGTGATGACTTAAAACAACAGAAATTTAGTCTCTCAAAGAGAGATGGCAAGGCTGGCCCCATGGGCTAGTAGTTAAGGGAGCTGAATCCCATATGATGACTATGTGGTTTAAATCCTGGCCCTGATGGCTTGAAAAATATACCAGGTACACGTGTGCACAATCCCTGAATCCCTACAGGATGGAGAAATGGAGAAGAGATTGCAACATGATCACACCCCATTGGGGGAGGTTTTATTTCCCTCTCTCTGTTTCTCTGCCTCTGTTTGGTAAGTGCATGAGCTCTCTGACAAACTATAATAGAGAGAGAGAGAGAGAGAGAGAGCCAGAAATTTGAATCATGGTGGTGGTAATGTAGTGATACTTCAAAGGCTCTAGAGGAGAGTCTTGAGTCTTTCAACTTCTGGAGGCTCCTGGAATTGCTTGTCTGGTAGCATAACAGCCTCAACCTCTGCTTTTCTCATACCATACCCTTTGTCCTGGTGCATCTGTGTCTACTTCTCCTTTGTCTACTTCTCCTTCTCTTCTTTTCTTTTAGAAGGACTTGTCATTGGATTCAAGGCCTACACTATGTTAATACGAGCTCATGATCCATCATTATATTTGTCAAAGTGTCCTTTCCCAAATAATGGAGCATTTGCAGGTTTTGTGAGTTATAACATGGACCTATCATTTTAGAGCTTGCCATTCAACTCACTACAGGTGATTAAGAAAAAGTGTTTTGTATTTATATGGTATGGAAGTAAAACGTATTGAGTTAGTATGATTAGATGCAGATAAGAGAATATGAGAAGATTATGCAGTTCAGATTGCATTGATTACATGAGAAAATTTTTCTTAGGGAAAACAATATGACTTTCTACAATGCATGAATATAGAACTGAGTATGTGAAGGAAATAGGGTAGGGGGGAGGCTAGAACAGACCAACATACTCCCTAATGATTACTGCTTCCACCTTCTTCAGTGGCCTGAGGATTCTTCATCCACCTCCTGGTTTTCTTGAATATTCTGCTCACTGCACAGACTTTTTGGTCAAAGACCAACTGTACATGGCCCAGAGTTCCATGGAAAAAGCTATTTCTTTCTGTGACTGGCCAATTGTTAAGGGGAGCCACAAAGACAATGAAGACTTTCTACCTGAAATGGACTGGAAAATGAGAATATGCTCGTAATAAACAATAATATGAACAAATAATAATATTAGCAAAATGAGAGAAGAGTGTCAGGATGTTACTGACAGTTTTAGCTCCAGGGTTCATTGGCTGGCTCCTTCTCATTCCTTCACCACTTTCCTCAACAGAGAGGCCTTCCCTAAACAATCTCTGCAAGGGAAAAAGAAATTGCCATTTTTTCCTCTCAGTTCCTCTTTGATTTCCTTCATGACACTCACCACAACTTGTAATTTTTTTCTTTCTTGTTTTGCATCTGTCACCTCCCTGAGAATGTGAGTTCTATGGTGAAAGGGATTGAATTTGTCCTGCTCATCAAAGAATTCCCTAGGGCCTTTATAAATGTCTGACTCATGGTACATTATGAATAAATATTTGCAGAATAATGAGCAAGGGAATGAATAAACCTGCCTATCTCTGTGCTGAGATAGAGGCAAGAAAATATCCTGTGCTGAAATCAAGACAACATCCAACATAAAATGAAGGAATCTGGCAACTTGGTGATCTGGGAAGAAAATAGTGACAAGAATTTTCATCAGTTTCTTCCTTCTTACTCCTACGTATCCTTGCTATGATTTCCCATAAATAATAGTATAATATTAAAATTAAAAGACTCTTGGAGAGTTTTAAATATAAGAGAAATACCAGAAGCATAATAAATAAAACCAAAAGTAATTAATGGGTTATGAGTTAAAGCTACTGAAAATATTATATATATATTCACTGGAGTCAAATTTCCTGTTAGGAATGATAATAGGAGAAAGAACAGACTTTGATGTCTTGCCAAAAGCCACCAGCACGGGGATCCAAGTCACTGTGATGTGGGCACCTGGCCTACAGATTTCAGAATTCTGTGTGGTTTCCCTCAACCAAATTTCTGAAGGAGCCAGCAGAAAGGGGTAGGGGTGGGAAATGTGTTATCTATAAAAGTAAACCACAAAAATAATTTCCAAGTGCCACTAAAGGCCTCAATTTAGGCTATAAAAGCCAAGACATTTAGAATAAACTATTGTAACTTCTTGCAAGTGGTAGCACACATGGCTAACAGCTTGCTGGGTGAAGTGGAATGTGAAGTCTACATGGGCGGGGAAAAGGGTGAGAGACAGAGGGATTGGGTAAGGACGTCAGCATCATGGGCTTAAAGATTCACTCTGTCCTTTTGATACTTTTGTAAAAGCTCATTTATTTAGAGAGAGAGAGAGAGAGAGAGAGAGAAAGGCAGCCCCAGTAGGATTCTCACACCATGAACTAAATCTAGTCTTAGCCATTCCAGATCGATAGCACATATGTACTCAGGGTGCTCAGGGAGTTCCCAGGACATGAACCCAGGACTCTTCCTATCTGAGTCTAGTTGCACTAATGCTGTGCCACCACCTAACCTAACTTTTGGCAGTTTTATGTCTGAATCCTAAAATTAATTTCACTAGGGGCCAGGTAGTGTGGTTAAGGCACTGTACTCTTCCATGACTAACCATGGTTTGAGTCTTGGACCTGGCAGCTTGAAAATCATGCTGGGTGCATGTGTGCCCAAAATCCTAAGAGATAAAGAGATTGCAGCATGACCATCTCCCCGGGGAGTAATTCCTCAGTTTTCACTTTCTCTGTGTCTTGTTACTGTTTCTCTCAGGTGAGTGCATCCATCGTATGGCTAAAACCTAAAGAAGAAAAAATTAATCTCACTCAGTAATTTGGGATTACCCATTATGTTATTTAAAAATACTTGGGGGTGAAAAGATACATATACCAGTGAGTAAAGTTCATTTTTAAAAGTTAGAATGACCTGTTCGATAGTTATATCAAAATTTAATTTCCCTTCTGAATACAATTCAAACCATTTACTTACTAATGGTTAGAAATATTCAGTCCTCCTTGTTGATGATAGTTCTAAATGACCTGATTTTAATTTCTCATAAAGGCTACATTCAGAGAGAATTTATCCCAGATTAAAAAGTACTATGTTGGAAGGGGTAGATTTATAAATAGATTGTTCCATTCCATTAAGACAAGATTTGTATTTCGTATTTTTTATCTTCTATTGTGTTAGCCAAAACTTAAAAAAAAAAAAAAGACGTTGCGAGTACTTATCAGAGTACTTGAGAATTAAAAAAGAGGAAAGAAAAAAACTAAATATAAGTTTTGCAATTAGAGAAATGTCATTATCTTACATACCAAATTCCTGAGTAAGCAGAAGAAAGTTTTTTTTTTTTTTTTTTTTTTTTTTTTTTTCCTAATCACCTTTGTACTCTGCCATTCTCAGCATGTGGATAGAGGATGGGTAAAGCAATTCTGGACATATGTTTTTACCCAACAATGCCTACAAGTGATAGGACAAAACAAAACAAAACAAAAATACATAGTCTTTCCTTGGTTTCCTTTTTTAATAGAAAGCGAACAGTTTTCATGCATCCTATAGAGGACTTACCCTTATATTTTAGTGGCCAGATGAATATCTTATACCAAGTCCTGAACTACTCACTAACAAGGAGATGGAATTGCCTTGACTGGATTAGTACCCTGAAGATAAAGAGGGTCACAGACTCCCCTGAAGCATATGGCTACCTCTTATATAATCAAAATTGAGAGAGAATACTGCTGTGGAGGCTGCCAACAATGTTTGCCACACAAGCAGAAATATCTAGAAAAGGCTTTAATCAAGAGTTCCTTTGGATCAGGGTCGTTTGGCCATATTTTTCTTCTTGTGCTTTCCCTTATGTGCCTATCTTACCTAATCTAAAAAGAAATCACATTTTTTGAGTGAGACCAGCCATCTCCCTCAACCATGAGTCTCCAAAATCTTCTTGTAAAAAATATTTCGGGCTTTTCAGGCCATGCACCACCCTTGTCACTGCCATCCCTTTAAGCCTCTTCCTCCTCTCCTTTCCTTTCTCCTTGTTTTGCTTTCTTCTTCTTCTTCTTTTTTTTTTTTTTTTCTTTTTTTGGAGAGGTTTTTGCTATAGGGCGCGTACGCTCTCCAAACAGACAGAGAGAGACATAGAGACAGAAAGCGAAAAATCACCCCCTAGGGGGGATGGTCACGCCGCAATCCCTTCTACTCCATTCTCCTCTCGGGATCTTGGGCACGCACGCACACGCGCCCGGCGTGAGTTTTAAGCCACCGGGTCCGGGACGCAAATCACGGTCGACTATGTGGGAGTCCAGCGACATAGCCATCATGCTAACTGCTGGTTCCCTCTTCTTTTTTCAACCCTTTAAAATATAAAACAATTCTCAGCTTAAGGCTGGGGTCATTTGGTCCAAGAACTATAGTTTGCCAGCCTCTGCTCTTGACAAAAAGTGAAGAACAATGGAAAATACAACTAATGTGTAAAGGCTGGCAAGTGAATTTATTTAAATGAATGCATGAGATGTAGTAGACCAGTTACATGAACTTGGAAGCAGGAAGGAGTGAAAGGAGGCGTTGCACCCTGCTGTTCCACTGTGTTTGGAGGAAGCAGCAGGCTTTCCAGCCTTTCTTTCTAGGCAGAGCAGTGGTAAAAGAAAGGCACATCCCACATGGAGACCAGGGGGCATCTGATGGCTGTGACTGCATGGTCCCTAGTTTCTGAGGGTGGGAGAGCCTGGGGAATCTGAAGTGCCAACAGCTTTGAAAATATCAAGATTTAACCCAAATTTTAATTGCTAAGGTAAAGTGTACCTAAGAAGAGCTCATGGGGACCAGCAGTTGGAGTATTGGCTATGTTGCTGGACTCCCATGTAATTGACCATGGTTCGAGTCTTGAAACCGATGGCTAAATTCATGTCGGGCCCATATACCTGCATGCCCAAGACACTGAGAGGAGAATGGAGGAGAAGGGATTGTGGAGTGGCCATACTCCCCGGGGGATGATTTCTCACTTTCTGTCTCTCTCTGTCTTTCTGGCAAGTGCATGAGTTCTATAGCAAAAACCTCTTAAAACAAACAAACAAACAAACAAACAAATAAAACAAAAACAAAAACAAACAAACAAAAAAAAAAGAGCTCCTGTTCTCCATTCTTTTTTATTTTATTTTATTTTATTTTGCTCTAGGGCATGTGTGCTCATCAGAGACAGAGTGAAAGAGAAGGAAAGTGACAAACCATCCCCCAGGGGGATGGCTAAGCCATAGTCCCTTCTCCTCCATTCTCCTCTGAGGATTTTGGGCATGCATACATGTGCCCAGAGTGTTTTCCAAGTTATTGGGTCTGGGACTCAAACCATACAGTTGACCTGTGGGATCCAGTTGCCTTAACCACCATGCCACCTGGCCAGTCCATCATGTTCTCCATTCTTAATTGAAACATAGCTTGTTCCCACATCTATATTCAATCTCATAGTAAGCTTTTGGCTACTTTCTAATAATTATTCCTCAGTTAATGCTTTTCCGTTTTTCATTTTTTTAATTGGAAAGGAAATAAATATAAAACAAGTATTAATTGCATATGAGGTTACAAGTATATATGATCTAAGTCTTGGAATTAAATGTAATGAGCATTTTTTAATAAAACACTTATTTTTAAAGTTTATTTCATTCTTTCCTGAGAGAGCAGGAGAGAGAAGTAAGCACCCTCAGGGGAGTCTCATGCTGTAACCCCTCCTTCCAGGCTTCCCAGCCAGCCAGGATCATGGGCACCACACCAGTGGGCACTGATTGATGGGGGAACCAAATCTGTGGGTTTTCTATGTGGACCAGCTTTGCTTGAGTGGCACGTTTGTTACCACTGTGCCACCAAGACAGCTCATCCATAAAACACTTTTCATTATAATGCTCACAATCTTAATGAATACAGTTTACATAAATAAGTATTTTTGAATCTTGAATGCTATTTCTTAAATTTTGTGCAAACTTTCTCCTATGCATATAAAGAGTACTAGAGGCTTATGACACTACATCCAACAGTGTTGACAATCCATTCTCAGTTTCATTTTGACCTAATTTCTTCTCTTTTGAAGGACTGTAGTAGGCAAGTAGGAACATAAAAGGTTTTTAGGAAAAACCTGGGTCCTATGTAGTAACTCGTGAAGAAAGACCTGAAGATTGCCTGGAGGCAATCCAGAGAGGAACAGGATCAAGAAAACGAGTGAATTCTTACAGGGGTCCTCCTAAGTCACCAGGAAAAGTGCCTGGGGATCTTAGAACTCTAACCTCTTTACATCTTCAGTAGTGATTAGGGAGAAATCTGTAAAATTCCCATGCACCATCCTTATTTGGATGGCAAGAATGATACCCAATGGGTGGTTTCCATAAATTCCAAATATTGAGAACTTTAGAATTATAGCTCTTAAGTTTGTTTGATATTCTATTAGCAGCTGAACTCTTTCATAGTAAGCACAATTGGTATTCCAAGCACATTTAACAGTGGTGATTATTAGACCAGCCTGTAGCCTTACTAGTTGTTAAGGGAGCCAGATCCCACATGGCCAATTGAAGTTCAAATTCCAGCCCCAGAAGCTTTAAAAACACACCAAGTGCATGTGCATGCATGCCCCAAATCCTGACCTGATGGAGAATTGGAGAAGAGATTTCAGGCTCCATTGGGATGCTTTCTCTCTCTTCCTCTTTGTCTCCCTGTCCCTCTCTGATGAGTATACACACTCTCGTTTTTAAAAAGTGATTTTTAAAAAAATTTTTTTGGAACGACCTGATTATCAACTACCCATAACTTAACAGATGATGTGAGAGGCACTAAGGATTTTTCTCATTTGTTTACAGAGAATGCAATTTAAGGAAAAGAAATTATTTTAAATCCTACTGTTTGAAAATTTCACATTATTCTTGACTTTGGGGATCATTAATTTGCAATCAAATTGTGACTGAAAAATTAGTGAGCTGAGAAATGTTAGTAGGTACCATTGAAACATGTTAAAACACAATTTATTACATAGAAGAAAAAGAGCAATGTTCTTTCTGAAAAGATCAAAATAAATGCTATTTGGAGATCAAAGGCAAATCTACGCGATTATGCTGAATTCTACATGAAAGAGATGACAATGTGACAGATCCTATGTTCTGTGTCACCACATCTGTCCCTCCAGATGTACAGGATGACTGTGAATAGTGATCGATGAGGTTGTGGGTGTTAGGTACTATTTACACGTGCAGGGTCCTTCAACACTGCTGTGGCCTCTCCATGTCTCTTGCCTCCCCTGAACCTTCTGGTTGATGGACCCATTGCCTGAATTTTTTGGTCCACATTACCTAATAGGCAAGGCTAATCAGGTTTGGTCTTGTTTTCTTGCTTGTTCACGTCAGGATGCTCCTCTAGTCCTTGTGCTCTCTCCCCAAGCCCTCCTGGCTGGACAGAGATTCCAGTCTATCCTGAAACTTTACACTGTCATATACTCAGTAGGGCGAGGGCTCCCCTTTGCTGCTACCCAGAAAGGATAGAGAGAAACTGAACTTCTCACCTGTTCTGTCCATTCAGTTTCCCAAACATCAAAATAGCATTATTTAGGTGTATGCAGTCTTTTCTTTTTTTAATTTAATTTGCCAGAGAGTGTGTGTGCTTACTGGAGAGAGAGAGAGAGAGAGAGAGAGAGAGAGAGAGAGAGAGAGAGAGAGAGAGAGACACACACAAAGAGAAGAAGAAAGTGATAAAGCCTCCCGCCCCTGCCATGAGAATGGTCATGTTCAGTCCTTCTCCACCCCTCTCTCTTTTGGGTATTTTGAGCACATGTGTTCACACACCTGGTGTGTTTTTCAAGCCACAGGGTCCAGGATTTGAACTACACAGTTGACCATGTGGGATCTAGCTCATGTAATCTCTAGGCTACAGGATAGCTGGCAATTTTTGTTAATCCAAAATTTTCAGGATAATTTTCTAAATGAATTATAATAAGGAAAGCGATTACAGTACTAATTAATGTGGACTTTCTCTTGAGTTTCAAAAATAGAAAAAAATCCTGATGATAGAGATCTACACAAGGAGAGGGGTTCTGTGGATGATATTCTGGTATCCTTCTCCCACCTCCACCTCCTTCTTTGGTTTCTACATCCCCAAACCTCTACTGTCTTGTTTATGAAACAGTACTTCTTCTGTGGGAAGAGCACTGGGGTTGGGGAAAGCTTGTCTTGAGTCATACTCCCAACTTCAGTGGTGGTAGAGGTAGACCATGATGCTTTTTGTCACTCAGCTTTTCTGGCAACTGAGGCAGGATGGTTCTCAAAATAATGTTGTATAACTCAAATAGAAAAACACTAAATATTTTTACACATATTTTTTCTAAATATTTTTGTCTTTACTATGTTTGAATTTATTTTTACAAAATTTAAATTTACTATATTATCTTGGACTTATGTAGAAATATTTGTAAGAAGCAGCTATGAGCGAATGCTGGCATTCTTCAGAGTCCTTAAGGTATCTATACTTACATGTCTATAGTCAGCAGTTACATCAAACCCAGAGGATAAGGAAGGTATGGGAGAAGTGGCACCTTTCCAAGCAAGAAGTTGGGTCTTTTGGCTTTGACACAATCTAGAGTGATAGATGCTCCCAGCAGTCAAGATTTTCAGTGCCACCTGACCTCTTTGTATTGATATATTAACTTTGTCACTCATTTTTTTTAAAAAAATGTTCCCTGGACTATAGCTCCATAAACGTGTTCAGTATTTGATTATTTGTGTTTGTCTTTTGTTTTGAGTGTGTATGTGTGTTAGAGAGAGAGAAAAAAATCATGAATGTATGTGTGAATGTGTGCATAAGTGTGATTATGTGAGTGTGTGTATAAGGCTGTGAGTGTATGTGTGTATCAACAGAATATAACCATACTCAGACACTATCTTAAGGACCTTAGATAAAGCTAGCAAGAAGATGCTGAAACATTATTCACAAAAGTTCAGATTTCTATTCATATCTTTTTATAAGTTGACAAAATGAAGCTCCACTGGAAAAACATCATTTCTTTTCTCCACTGACTCTGACCATAGAATTGGACAGCTGCCCCCTGTGGGGAACCATCTGTTCCATTTTGGTGTAGCTTCAGAGGCCAGGGCACCTATTGTGTGCCTGGCAGTTGCTTTAGAAAGATGAATAGGACGTGGTTCCTGAGCACGAGGGCTCACATCTACTGGAAGCCACAGGTACGTGAATAAATCATTATAATTCAATGTGATAAGTGAAATGAAATCAGCATAATTAAGGAACTATGAGATCATGGAGGACTGCTCTTTAGCCAAAGAATGAAGGCCACATTCTTGAAGCTTTTTAAAGATACTTCATGATTTTAAATCTCAGGTGTGTCCTGGTGCATTCAGAGACCAAGGTGACTAAAGTTATGCCCTAAACCTCATCTCCTAGACCCTCGAAACACTCAGACAAGTAGAGGAGAGATTTTGTTACAAAATGACCAGAAACCACCACAGAGGCACAAGAAATAAGAAAAACCAAGAAAATATCTCTCCCATAAGTGAAAAGAACAATCCTTCACCATCCATAGACAATAAGTGGAACTCGTGGAAATGTCAGTTAGAGAATTCAGAATATTCATATTGACAAAACTAAATGAGATGCAGGAACTGAGAGACAATGAACTCCAGAAGGTGCAGGAAAAAAGAGACAATGAGTTCCAGGAGGTGAGGAAGTTGCATGATCTGAAAGAAGAAATACACACCATAAAAAAAGAATAAAATGCATCTGTTAGAGATGAATGCTGCAATACAGGAAATCAAAACTTCCCTGAAGGTATTAAAAGCATATTAGTCCATGCAGAAGATCAAACCTTAGATATTGAAGGCAAAACCTCTGACCTAGAAAAAAACAACCAAAAAAATTGAGAAAATAACCAGAAAAAATGGGGATACTATGCGCAAAATACTAGCTACCATTAAGGACCCAAACATCCAGATAATTGGTACCCCAGAAGATGAAGAAACTAATAAGGGCATCGATAATCTATTCCATGAAATCCTGGAAGAAAACTTTCCAAATCTAGAACGGCATTCAAATACCTAGACTGAAGGAAATAAAAGGGCAAGATACTAAAACTGGCAAGAGAGAAAAGTCAGGTTACTTATAAAGGTTTTCCCATCAGGCTGACATCAGACTTCTCATCAGAAAAATGTAATCAAGGAAAGAATGGGAAAATATAGTCCAAGTGTTAAGTGAAAAACAGTTTCAACCAAGAATACTATACCTGGCAAGATTATCCTTCATATAGGAAGAAAAAATAAAAACATTCTCAGATAAACAAAACCTGGAAGAATTTACCAACACCAGACCAACTCTTCAAGAAGTTCTAAAAGGAGCGCTTTACCGGAAAAACTAAAGACACACGTACATAAATAAGAGTACAAGAAGCAACCAAGTAAATGACCAACCTAATGCTAGGGACAAGAAATATCAATAATAATGTTGAATGTTAACTTCCAGGACTTAAACAGAAAGATCAGATCACAGCAATACTGAAAATGCAACAGAAGAAAGATTAATTACATAAGAGTGAACTGGTGAAATAGAGTTTTATGACTTTTGAATAAAACATTACTGTCTTTTTTAAAAATCATGCTTTGTTTCCCCAATTTAAGGATTTTGCTTTCTTTTGAGCTGTTGATAGATTTAGCAATTTTTTAAAATGTTTTTTCTTCTGGTTTCTTTCTTTAAATTGAAACAAACTTTTATCCCTTCCTGACCTCTCTGGGATTGGAAAATATTGGAAGTATTTTTATTTTGTGGCAGAATGGTTATTTGCCTAAGTTCAATAATACCTGTTGCCTTGTATCAGAAATTGGAAATACTCGTTATTGGTGAGGGCTTTGTCTGGAATGTCATATCGGAAGGTTAAACCGGAAGACTATGGAACTAAGGTAGATCTCTAGTAAGCCGACAGAAACTCTTGGAAAGATAGCTTGGCACCATGAACAGTTCTGCCTGGCAGAGAGGATTCGAGAAGCTATAGGAAAGAATTTGTACCATAAATTAATCTGGACTTTTCCAGTCCAGCATTGAAGTCAGTAGAGCTTGCAAAAGAGCAGCCACAACCAGATGATTATTTTGAAGAAGACTTTGAAGGAAGAAAAAGAGACTGATCTTTGCTAGCAGATGGTGTATCACAGAATAGTTGGTAGGCAGGGCTGAATTGAGAAGGTTTATATGTGAATTGTGTGGTGGGTGTTTGCTTTTCAGTGGTTTGAGTAGTTGACATGTAAATATTTTCTCAAAGATATTTAAAACTATACTGTCTCTGTTACAGAGACACAAAGAAAATTATAATAAATATTTCAAACATTATCTTTAAAATTCAGTTTTTTCAAATTTTGAAAATTGTTTATTGTTTATTTATTGTTGGGAGAGGTTTTTGCTATAGAGTGTGTGTGCTCACCAGAAAGACAGAGAGAGACAGAAAAGAAGTGAGAAATCACCCCCCAGGGGGTATGGCGGTGCTGTAATCCTTTCTCCTCCATTCTCCTCTCGACATCTTGGGCATGCACGCACATGCGCCCAGCATGAGTTTAAGCCACCGGGTGTGGGACTCGAACCACTTTTGACTATATGGGAGTCCAGTGACATAATTACACCAACTGCTGGTCCTTGAAAGTTGTTTATTAACTGTCAAGAATTATGGAGTTTGAGCAAAACAAATTTGTTATGTAAAGTAAATGTTTGTGGGAAAATGTAAAACTAAATAAATAAATGATTAGGGAAAAATTATACATCCTCTATATACTGTGAAAAAAATAAAAGATGCTTCATGCCATAGCTTTGTTTTAACAGAAAAGTGGCAAATTTCTATGGACAACTAGTCTCAAATAGAGCCTTTTTTTTTTTTTTTTAAAGGTTTTTGTCGTAGGACACACATGCTCACAGAAAGACAGTGAAAGGGAAACTGCGAAATACCTCCCCTCCCAGGGATGATGGCTATGCTACAATCCCTTCTCCTCCATTCTCCTTCTGGGATATTGGGCATGCACTCACGCTCACCAGGTGTGATCTTCAAGCTACCAGATCTGGGACTTAAACTATCAGCCGTGTGGGAGTTCAGTGCCTTAACCACTACACCATCGGCTGGCCCCTAGGGCCTTGATTTTCATAGCACCATGCATGCAAATGCTCATTACTAAGGTGCTCTTTCAGCTACAATGTGCTGAAGAGTTTGTTCCACTTTTTTCTGCACTCCAGTCTTTCTGTGTGCGGATGATATAGCCCCAGACCTAGTTTTCCCATATATGTGAGATAATAGTGCCACTTAAAAAAAAAAAAATTCGTTTTGAACTATAGGAATGCCTTTGCCAGTGTGAGTAAGGCCATCTTCGTAATCCAAGTCAAGGTTTGTACTGGGCAACCAAGTCCAAGAAAGTCCTGATGACTTGTCCATGGCTACACAGCAAGTGGGTGGCCAAACCAGCATTAGAAACGAGGAATTCCTCATTCCTGGTGGGGTGTATTACCAGGCCACAAACGAGTGGAAGAGTAAACGATATTTATGGCTAGTGCCGAGAGAAACCTCAAGAGGGCTGGATAATCATTCAAAAGAGTGGGTATTTCTTGGTACTTATTTATACCTCCTGGGATTGAACATGGGATGGCTATTTCAGAATAATCATTTGCTGGCTTCACTTTTGCCCAAAGCATTTATTTTTTTTCTAGCGTCATTAAACATCTCCATGAAAGCCAGGTCAGAAAGCCCTGTAGTGTGTGACATTTTCCAAACTTCAGGAAACGTTTAGGTATTTCCATTGTGTCACAATGGCAGGGGAGTCTTTTCAGTGGGCATGTGAATGGCAACCCCAAAAGAGCTCAGGGCTTGAGGAAAAGCCCAGGTGGTGGTCTGGCTCAGACACTCAGTATTTGCTCAGGTCACATCTCTTCCCAGGAGCCTCAGTTTCTTCTGTTAAATAGAGGGGTTAGATGTGTTTGATTTCTGCATTATAAATTCTCTGGTAGTGATAAGCTGTAGCTCCTTTTAACCTGGACAGAACCAGTAAACCTTGCTGTGTCAATATTGTACTCCCCATTTAGAGAGACATTTACTACTACTTCTTGGCTAAAAAACAAAAACAAAACTTAGGTCCACATAACTATTCGTAGTACTAGAAAATGCTTCCTTAAACCATAGATGTGTATTTTGGCTGTAAATATTGTGTTTAATATTAATTCTTCTTTATATTATTCTTATGTCATGCTCTGATGGGTGATTATGGACTTAGGGTTTACAGAATCAGTAGAAATTAAAGCCAGATTAAAGCCAGCAGATGGTGTCATGGTTATGTCACTGGGCTCCCACAAATTCAAATCTCAGTTTGAGTCCTGAACCTGGTGGCTTGAAAATCATGCCAGTCATGTGTGCGTGCATGCCCATGATCCTGGGAGAATGGACAAGAAGGAATTACAGCATGGCCATCCCATGGGTGGTGGGGGGAGTTATCTCTCACTTTCTCTCTCCCTATCTCTGTTTCAGGGTGCGCACACGCCTTAAGGCAAAAACCTCTTAAAAAACAAAAAAAAAATTCACTGTGGTATTTCCCAGAAAAGTGCTAGTTATTAGAATACCAAAAAATCTACAAGACCCACTCCTACATAAGAAAATGATGTCAAATAAAGCAGAAATGTTTAAATACACTATCCAGATGTCAATTCATAAGCTAGAAATTATAGAACAGTAGTGACTAGTAGGATAAAATTGCTCCATGATGGGAAGGGGCAGAGCTTACTAATCTTGCAGCGTTCTTACTCAAAGAGAATGGGTAAAGAAGAAATCACACTGACCTGAGTTCTTATTCATTCACCCACATTTTGAGACAATGTGAAGCGGTCTGTATTATTATAGCCACCTAGCGAATTGGAGGTGAAGGCTCAGCAAGGCTAAGAGTTATTATTATTTTTTTTTTGAGAGGTTTTTGCTATAGGGCGCGTGCACTCGCCAGAGAGAGAGACAGAAAGCGAGAAATCACCCCCCAGGGGGGATGGCCACGCCTCAGTCCCTTCTCCATTTTCCTCTCGGGATCTTGGGCACACACGCACATGCGCCCGGCGTGAGTTTTAAGCCACCGGGTCCAGGACTTGAACCATGGTCCACTAAGTGGAAGTCCAGCGACATAGCCATTACGCTAACTGCTGGTCTCAAGGCTAAGAGATTTATCCAGGATCATATAGTTTATAGGTAATAAAGAAAAAATTCAAACGGGGTGTGACTTCAAAACTTTGGCTCATTCTGTTATGTCCTTGGCCTCCTTGCAACTTCCCCACCCATCAGCTTTAGGAGACCGTGGTAATACAAGGGTAAACCCAGATGTTACTTAAACATATTTTTTCCTTTGATTTTGAAGCCTGCCTTTCCTGCTGTTTTTTTTTTTTTTTTTTTTTTTTTTTTTTCTTTTCTTTTCCTATCCAGGCTCTGTCTCTCTTAGGTTGTTAGGTTGTGAAAGGACCTCCCCTAATATGTCGACAAGAAGTAATCTAATTTGCAATACTTTTTCAAATGGCTTGTCAGTTCACAACAGGCTCGACCACCTTATCACATTCCAGGGACAGGCTTTTGTGGGCTGTAATACTTGGAAAGCCTGAGGTGACAGGTTACTTGCCCTCTATTTTAATGCTACCAGTACTTATCCAGCACTTATCCCCCCCCCCCCCCCCACACTTCAGAGGAGTCATTTCTTATCTCTCCTATCCCAGAGATCATGTTGCTTTGGGTTACAGTGTAAAATAAATGACAATGTCCGGCACTTTATTTTCCTAGCTCATCCCATGCATAACAGACAGCACGAACTGAGCACGTGGTAATTTCAGGTGGCATGTCGTTAAGCCAATTATGAAAAGAAATTTTCGCTTGGTTTATGTCCAAAGACTGTTCTATGAAATTGAGGTGAGTTTTGTCTATCAGCTAGAATGAAAGGCCACTGATTTCTTTTTCTCTTCTCTCTCTGGGAGGACTGCTGCTTCTCTTCTAAGCTGTCCAATGTGTGCCTGAAAAAGATTAAGATGGTCCGCAGGGGTGGGAGACTTTTCATCAGAATTTATTACTGTTCAAAGCCTCTATAAAGGCTCTCATTTAACACTGGTCTTTGTATTTCCATCCATGAAAATTGTTTATACCATGACCAATCCAATACATTGTTAGCGTTCTTCATGGAATATTCCAGACAAGACAATACTGAACCAATTCCTCGGTGGGTGGAAAAATGGGAGATACTGGGCTGTCAAAAAAACTAAAGTTTGCTTTAATATGTGGTGGCATTTCCCATCCAGGTCATCGCTTCCATAGGCAAGGACGGATAGAAACTTTGTTTTGACAGTTAAAAGAATAACTTGGATAGATGCTCCCCCACCATGCGGATTTTTACAATGAACCAAATTTTCAATTAGACCCAAGGAAAAGAGTAGGTCTAAAATGTACAGTCTTTTGTCTCCATTGAAAACCCAACACCTGCCAATCACAACAGCCTAATTTGGTATATTTGTGTTTTTCTTTTACTTAGCAAAAATCTTTCTTAGAATCCGTCAGAGCCACATTCTAAGAAAGGAGAATTGTATACACTCACACCATCTTTATAATTCTTTGCTTTAAAATGTCTTTGCGTGCATTAAACACAACCATGTAGCCTGCAACGGCAATCAATAGCATTCAAATCAACTCCAAATACAAAAAGAAAGAAGGCAGAAAGAAAAAAGTGTTCTGAAGACTGGATAATAAATCTAAAGAAGAACTGGTTGTACATTAGCCTTAGAACACAACTCCTGTAAATTAGCGTTAAGTGAACAAAAGCTTAAAGCTGAGAATCTATGGTTGAGTATGATGTAGACTGACACTTGGAACACGTGGTCAGTTCCTGTAAATATTCTGAGGCCACAATTCTAATGACTTAAATGCTCACAATAAACCTTGAAAAATCTGCATGCTAAAAGCAAGCACTGTAAATCAGGCCCAAGAGGGGACAATGTGAACGGGAACTGGGCAGGGGGCAGGGCACAGGCATTATTTGTTCCAGGTTTTGCGTGGATCAGCGTAACTGTAGCGTTTGAAGAATCTGTCCAGTTTGAAGCCTGTGCCCTGACCCCATGTTTATAAGATCCTTTGGGGACCTCTTTGAATCTAGCCTCCTAGCACCCTAAAAGAAATGTGTTTGTATTACCTCAACTGCACTGGAATTTAGTTAGTACTTTATGTTAGTTCAATAAAGGGCCTTGATAACTTTTATTGTTTAACTTTGTAAAATTCTTCACTCTTACCAGTCCCAAACAACTTGCTTTTTAACGTTACCATTAGGGAAAAAAAAAAAAAAAAAAGGACCGGCAGATGGCGCAGTGGTTACGTCTCTGTGGACTGCATTTCTAATACCAGACCCAGCGGCTTAAACTCATGCCGGGCACGTGTGCGTGAGTGTTCAAAGTCCTGAGAGGAGAATGAAGGAGACATGATTGTGGCATGGCCATCCCCGAGGTGGGTAGATGATTTCTTGCTTTCTGTCTCTCTGTCTCTCTCTGACTCTCCGGCAAGTACACGTGCACTATAGCAAAAAATCTCTCTCAAAAAAAAAAAATTAGGGCTAGCCAGGTGGCACGGTTGTCAAAGCAGCTGGATCCCATGTGGCCAACTGCGTGGTCTGAGTCCCGGACTTGGCAGCTTGAAAAACACACTATGTGTGTGTGTACATGCACCTAAAATTCCTAGAAGAAAGTAAAGGAGAAGGGATAGTGATATTGCCAACCTCCTGGGCTGATGCTTTTTCACTTTCCCTTTCTCTGTTTCTCAATGTTTCTAGTGAGCACATGCACCTTATAGCAGAAAAAAAATAATCAGTCTGAGTTCCTATAGCAACCTCCTTTCCCCGTCTGCATTTGAGACAGTTGATATGCTCCTCTGGGCCTGGGCTGGACTTTTTTCCATGTTTTTTGCCCAGTAGCTAGTACAATGTCCACACACTTGAAATTAACACAAAATTTTCTTTCTTTTTTTTTTTGCTAAGAATGGCCACACTGCTTCTAGCAAACTGAACAAACTGAGCAAAAGTGATAATACAATTTAGTGTCTTTTTCTTCTCTCTTTAAAACCACATTAAAAAAAATTCTTTATATATTTTATTAGATTTTTGCCATAGGGCATGTGCACTTGTCAGAGAGGCAGAGAGAGGGAAAGTGAGAAATCATCCCCCAGGGGAATGGGCATGCCACAGTCTCATCTTGTCTCATCTCATCTCGTCTCTTCTCTTCTCGGGATTTTTGTGCACACATGCATCTGGCATGATTTTCATGGTGCCAGGTCTGGGACTTGAACCACGGTCAGCCATGTGGTAATCTAGCACCTTCACTACCATGTCACTCGCTGGCCCATCTTATTTATTTCTTAATGTCTTAAGAGAGAGAACAGCATCGTCAACAGAGTCTCACCATGCTGCAATCTTCCTCCAGTCACCCAGACAGCTGGGTCACAGTCATGCACTAGTGCACCTGACCAGTTCGAGTCAACCTGAGTCTGATCTTAGGGCTCCCCTATGGCTTCTGCATCAGGTAGCAGCAGCCTACCACTTGCACCACATAGCAAGTTCAGTAGGATTTCTTAAAACAAACAAACAAACAAACAAACAAAACTTGCTAATATAATGAGGCTAAGAGAAAAAGAATGTCTCATTATTTCCATTTATTAGTGAGGCATATTTTCAACACATATATACTGGTAATTTACTTTCATTTTCTTTGTAAATTCCCTGTCCTTCTCCTTAGCCTGTTTTTGTATTGGATTGCTCATCTTTTTCTTTCTCAGTCACATGACTCTCATTAAATGAAGAATTTTACAATGTAAATTTTACAACTTATAGCATGACATAGTGTAAATATATTTTTCAATTTGTATATAGCTTTTTTCTTTTCTGGCTACTTGATCATCAGATACTTATTTACTTTAAATTGGTTGGAAAAATAAGTTCTACAGTGCCCCTCCCCCCCTTATTCATGGGGGATACACATCCCAGATCCTAGTGGATGCCTGAAACCATGGATAGTACCACACTCTGTATATACTATACTGTATATACTATACATACCTATGATAAAGTTTAATTTATTGCACTTAGAGATTAACAACAGTAACATAATAAAATTCAATTATAACACAATGCTATGTAAAGGTTGTATGAATGTGGCCTCTCAAAACATTTTCTCAAACTGTACTCTGGGTAACTGAAACTGCAGAAAGTGAAACTGCAGAGAGGGGTGGACTATCATACCTTGTTTCTTACTTCATGAAATACAGTCTGTATGGCTGCCTCTTAGCAAGACAGGTTAGATGTGTCTACTCTTACTGGTGCTCATAATTCAGCAATTATGGAACCATATAACTCAAAACTTCAAATGAGAATGTATGCCTTCTTTTTCAATATATAATATATTTGTAATACACCATCCAGTCACAAGAAAAGCTTCAAAAAAGTCTCGATGGAAGACATACTCAAAAAACGTAGCTGATTGAAACTTTTTTGTGGCATTATCACTAGTTTATAAAAGCAGACCTATATACTATTTAGAAAGCAATTTTTTTTCATGTTCTACATTTGAAGAGCATTTATTTAGCTGATATTAGAAACTCTGTGGCACCCATAATGAAAATATATTTCTCCTGATCCTGCATCCTGACGCAGCTTCTACGTCAGACAGTCATTCCTCGCTGTGGCTACACATCTGAATGTTATTTACTTTAACCGACTTAGTGTTAGGAATCTTGAATGTCAAGTGCTGTTAATGTGTCTGCCAAAAACTCATTCAGAGAGTTCTGGGTAGAGAAGGATGATTTCCTCTGTGCTATATCTCAGACTGAAAGGAAAATAACTATCTAATAGTTATTACTATAATCTATAATATTTAATACCAGTGTGTAGCTTAACTCTATAGTCATTTTATTGCTAATGCTGGCATTAAAACCAACATTATTGCTATCTAATAAGCCTTTTAATCTTCAACTTTTCTGTAACAATTTAAAACTAGCTTTACTCTTTTTTTTTGCTATAGGGCGTGTGTGCTCGCCAGAAGGACAGAGACAGACAGAGAGACAGAAAGCGAGAAATCACCCACCAGAGGGGATGGTCATGCCACAATCCTTCCTCCTCCATTTTCCTCTCAGGATCTTGGGCATGCAAGCACACACGTCTGGCGTGAGTTGAGTGAGTCCCCCACCAGGTCCAGGACTCAAACCACGGTCGACTACATGGGAGTTCAGCGACATAGCCATTACTCTAACTGCTGGTCCCAAAACTAGTTTTACTCTTATTCTTAAAGTTTATTTATTTATTTATTCCATGAAAGAGAGAGACGGACAGAGAGGAAGAGAAAGACAGGAAGCCCCATTGGGGTCTTCACCATGCTCTACCCCTGTCTCAGTGCCCTGGATCATGGGCACAGGCTTGCTTTGCTTCTAGTGTGCCAGGGAGGTCCTGGGGTGTGAATCCAGGACCTTTCCCATGTGGGCCAAATTGCAGCACCACTGTGCTGCCACCTGGCTCCTAGGCCGATTTTAGACCTTCAATATTGTTGTCCATGAATGTAACCATCTAGAACATCAAAACTAGAGAGACTAAAAGATGTGGTGCTTCCTCTCAGCTGATGCCCTTAATCTCATGAGATACAGAGTATTTGCAGTACTCTGCTCAAGCACTCCTTAGGTATAAAAGCTCTATTACATTTGTTGAAGAAAAAATACATTTCTTTATTTCTCTAAATCAGATAAAATCTGGAGTGTTATTCAACTACCAGGAGTAGAAGAAAATGAACCTTGTGGTGTTGTGGTAGTTCCCTCTGAAGTACCTTGAGAGGAAGACCAAGATGTTACACCATCTACAGACATGGAAAAGCTGCTTGTTTTTGATGGACTGGAGTTGACTGCCTCAGTGTTCTTGCAGGTGGCTGACATGGCCTGTCAAAGTAATGGGGTCTCTTGCTTCCAAGTCAGGCTCAAGACCCTAAGATTCATAAGCTGAACATTTAGGGATGAGATTGGCCAGGCACAGCAAAGCCTAAGGATGTGATATCCCTTCATGAGGTGTAGCACAGTTACGAGTGATGGGATAGTGGGTGGGAAACTTAGTATATATGAGGTTAGTTTCTCGGAGGTCTTTTTTGTGATGAGAGCTTCATGTTGAGAAGGAACTAGAGCTAGCCTCATAGCAGATTCCAGGTAACTGGGAAAGAAAATGCAAAGGCCTAAAGAAGGACAAGCTAGGGGTGTGTGTGCATGTGTGTAGAAGACAGCTAGTAAGACTGGAGCATAATGAAGGAGAGGTATAGGGACGAAAGTGGGGTTGGATAGGTGATAAAGCCACCAGGTATGTGGTAACTCAAGGTCATGGGAGAGTTTTAATTTTTTCTTTGGGTTTCTTATTTTCTTTCTTATTTATATTTTTCTTGTGACATTTCTCACCCTATGTAGCCTTCTGAAAATTGGTGCATGGAAAAAACTAGTGTATGAACATTTCACTCAAGAACTTCACCATTATAACTGGTCATTTTAGAAAGATATAGAATAATTTTCCCTCAGGGACCAGCAGTTGGCGTAATGGCTATGATGCTGGACTCCCATGTAGTTGACCATGGTTCAAGTCCCAGACCTGGTGGCTTAAACTCACGCTGGGCATGTGTGCATGCATGCTCAAGATCCTGAGAGGAGAATAGAAGAGAAAGGATTGTGGTGTGGCCATCCCCCCTGTGGGGTGATTTCTTGCTTTCTGCTTCTCTGTCTCTCACTTTCTGGAGAGTGTACATGCCCTATAGCAAAAACCTCTCCAAAAGAAAAAGAATAATTTTCCCTCTTAAAACATTGCTCCTTTCATTTCCTGTTTCCCATGTTGCTTTGAAAAATGTTGAGGGGCCAGCAGATGATGTAATGGTAATGTCGCTGGACTCCCACATAGTCAACTGCAGTTCAGGTCCCACAACTGGTGGCTTCAAACTCATGCTTGATGCATCTGCATATGTGCCCAAAATCCTGAGAGGAGAATAGAGGAGAAGGGATTGCGGCATGGCCATCCCCCAAGGAGTGATTATTTGCTTTTTGTCTCTCTCTGTGTCTCTGGTGAGCAAACATGCCCTATAGCAATGATCTCTCTAAAAAGAGAAAAAGATACAAATGTCAAGTTGAGCATCATCTTGATACCTAAGCCAGACAAAGATGTCATAAGAAAACCACAGGTTAATTTCTCTGAAAAACATTGATGCAAAAATCTTCAATAAAATATTAGCAGATTGAGTCCAAAACCTCATAAAATATACATTATAACCATGTGGGATTTATTCTCGGCATGCCAGCCTGGTTTAACACATGCAAATCAATCAGTGTGATACATCACATTAACAGAAGGAAATAACCATATGATCATTTCAATGAACATGGGAAACTATTTAACAAAATCAACACTTTTTCTTGGTTAAAAACTCTCATCAGTTTAGGGGTGGAAGGAATCTTTTCCTAGATAAAGTCTAATTTATACATGTTTTCTTTTATCATTTGTGCTTTATGTGTTGACTTAGAAGAACTTTATCCATCCTAAGTTCATATAGATTTTCTAAATTTTCTTCTAGAAATTTTCTAGTGTTTTTATATTTCGGTCCATGAACATTTATAGTTAGGGTTAATTTTTGAATAGAATATGAGGTTAAGTTTGAGGGTTTTTTTTGCTATATGTTTAGGTGTTTGGCACTGTTTGTTAAAAAGACTTTTTTCTCACTGAATTTTCTTGCCACTGTTGTCAGTTATCAATTTCTTATGTGCAGGTAAGTCTTCCTCTGAGATCTTTTCTCTTTTCCTTTGATCCTTTTGTTTAGTCTTATGCCAACACCACATAGTCTCGATTGATGGAGCTTTATAGTAAATCTTGAAATTCGGTATTATGAGTACTCCAACATTTTTCTACTTTTTCAAAAAATTACTTTGGGTCTTTTAGGTGTTTATATTTTCATATAAGTTTTAACTGCTTGGCCACTGCTGAGCATTTTTATCATGATAGAAATATATTTTATCAAATTCTTTTCTGTATACATTGAAATAGTCATATAGTTCTTTTTAATCTATTTGTATAATAAATAACATTAACTAATTTTAAAATATTGAACCATCCTTGAATTCCTGGATTAAATACCTCTTGACCATGATATATTATTTTTATATATTGATGTGGTAAATTTGCTAATAGTTTGTTAAGAATTTTAAAATCTATGTTTATGGAAATAGTTTTCTTTTCCTATGATAGCTTTGATGTGTTTTATTATAAGGGTGTGTTGGGATAGAAGTTTTTGGGAAATATTTCCTCTTCTATTTTTTAGGAGAGTTTGTGAAGAAGTTGTATTTTTTTTCCCTTAAGTATTTAGAATAATCCAGTGAAGCCATCTGAGCCTTTAATTTTCTTTGTTGGTAGGTTTTAAAATACAAACACAATATTTAAATATTTAGGTTGTCTATTTCTTCTTGAGTGTACTTGGGGAGTTGTCTTTCAAGAAATTGTCCTTTTTTATATTGTTAAAACTATTATTAATAAATTGTTTATAATTTTCTTTTTAGCTTTATAGAACCTACAGGTCTGTGTCATCTCTCAATCCTCATGTTGGCATAAATTGTCTTTAAGGTATTTTTCCTAATAGTTTGTCTAGAAATTTATCAATTTTATTCATCTTTTCAAAAATCCATGTTTTGGTTCTATTGATTTTTTGTTTGTCCAATTTCTATTTCATTGAATTCTTATCTTTATTATTTTCTTTAATCTATTTAATTTGATTTTATTTCATTCTTTTTCTAGTTTCTTAAGATAGAATCTTAAAATTTTTAGGCCTTTCTTTTTTCTAATATACAGACATTAAAAATTAAATATATAGTAGCCAGCATGTGGCATAGTGGTTAAGGTACTGGATTCCCACATGGCAGCCATGGTTTGAGTCCTGGATCAGGCAGCTTAAAACACACAGGTGTGTGTGCATGCCTGAATGTGAAGAATCCCAGCAGGAAAGTAGAGGAGAAGGGATTGTGGCATGGCCATTCCCCCCATGGAGTGATGTCTCACTTTCTGTCTCTCTGTCTCTCTCTGGCTCTCCAGTGAGTGCATGCACCCTATACCAAAAAGCTCACTTAAAAAAAAATCAAAACTATACATTTTTGCTAAACATTGTTTAAGTCACATTGCATACATTTTAATATACATGCCTTTATAGACATTTAGTTCAAATTATAGTCTACTTTTTTTGTCTAGTTCAAATTATAGTCTAATATTTTTGTCTTTTTTTTAGTCAAAAGTTATTTCAAAGTATGTTGTGCAAGATCTGAATATTTGGGAAATTTTCAGGTCTTTTAATTATTGATTTTTTATTTAATTTCATTACATCAGAGAACATATTTTGTTTAATTTTATTTTAACATAATGTATTGTGATTCAATTTGTGTCTAGAATATGGTCTATCTTGAATATTCTATTTGCATTTGAAAATAATGTATATTCTGTATAGATTTTGACTGGATGTTCTATAAATATTGGTTACTTAGGTCAAAATGTTTAATAGCATTGTGAAGTCTTTTATATAGTTGTTGATATTTTGTCCATTTTCTAATCATTTATTAAGAGGCATAATATCCAGCTATAATTGTGGACTTATTTATAAGTGTTTTAGTTCTAGCACATTTTTCATTCATGTACTTTAAAGATATTAGCCACACATATACTTAGGATTTTTCTGTCTTGTTTCTTTAATTGCCAGAGGGTGTGTATGCTTGCTAGGGAGAAGAGGGGAGTGGGAAAAAGCACCGTTAGTAGTCCATGATCATGCCACAATATTTTCTCCTCCATGTCTCCATCTGTTGGGTTTTGGGCACACATGCAAAAAATCTTGCGTGTTTTTCAAGCTACCATGTGCCAGGAATTGAATGATGTTTGCCATGTGGAGTCTTAACCAATATGTCTTTGTGATAAGGTTACCTCAGTAGCCTTTTTTTCATGGTAACAAGCTCTTGTATAAATCCTGTTTACCTGATAATAAAACAAATCAATTTTCTTTTTATTAATCTTTGCATGGTATTTTTTATATGTTTGAACTTTAACCTATATTTGTCTCTTTAGTTAGAATAAGTTTTGTTAGTCATGATTTAGTTAGAATGTTTAAACATCTGCCTTTCAACTATATTGTCTCTTAAAGACAGAGAGAGGCTTTACCTTGCTCATCTTTGTACCACCCTCAGACATGTCTCTCACATAATAGATATGCAGTAAATGTGTTACATGAAGGTATGGAGTAGCAGTAACTAGATAATCATAGTGAGCAGGCTATTTAGCCATAAATAAAATAGAAAATACACACACACACATATATATTCTGCCTTATTATGTTATATATAATGTGTATATGTGTGTGTGTGTATATATATATATATATATACACACACACACATATATTCTGTCTTATGTTATATATAATGTGTATATATGTGTGTGTGTATGTATATGTGTGTGTGTGTGTATAGATATATAGCTTAAATTTTCTCTTTCCTGAAAATTTACATGTAAAGCATTCAGTGATGACAAACACACATTCAATAATAACTAGTGGAAAGAATGCATTTCACTTTGCACATTGCTAATAGATGGTTCCTATTCAGTTTAAATGAATATGAACTTATTCCATTCTTTCAATTGTTTAAAGCAGTCTTTAATAAACAAAATTCTTGGTTTCAGCTACCAACTGTGATTAAAAGTGAGAAGTTAAATTCATTTTCAGACCTTGCAAGATAATGTCTTTAAAGATTTCATAATGGGGAATAGGAAAAAAAATTATGTTTAATACTTTCAAAAATAAACACAAGAAAAAGCATATAAAATAAATGTAAATAAAACATTTGGAATAATATTTATCCACTCTAGTTTTCTAGGGTTATGATGACCCAATAAGTGTGGTCTATACAATCTCCTTATGTATTTTTAGTCAGAAGTATTAACTTTAATAAGTAAGAATTATAAGTTAAGTTTCTTAAAAGAGAAATAATTTTAGAATTCACTGAATAATAATTGCCTGCTTGATTTTACAGACACATACCCACAATTCAGGAACCAACTCTAGGAATATACTATAGATAATTCTTATGTTTGTTCACTAGAAGGCAGATAAAAGAATCTAGTATTGTTTGTAATTGCAAATCCTAAGAACAATTCAATACCTGCTAGGAGTAGAACGATCAACGTTCTCAACTAAGTTGTTAGAAAGATAGTGAAACAATAAAAACTGTAAAACTAAGTTTTGGAAGCGGAATAGAAAACTTCACAGCAATAAAAGTAAATGAGCAACTAAATTAACTTTAGAAATAATTGAAGGAGAAATAAGCAAGTCACAGAAGAATACACAAAGATTCGCTGTATAAATTTTTAAAATAGATGAAACAGTATTATATTTTAAGCTTATCACCTTATATACAAATTCTTGCAAAAATGTTTGTCTGCACTTACCCCCTAAATACAGAGAGTGAAATATCTGAGGATGCCAGATGTTCAAGATCAAGGACAAAGTAGAATAACTAAGGCAGTTGTAGCAGACATAATCTTCAGCTGAAGATACCAGAACTCTAGAGAACTGATTTCTCAAATTAAAATGTCCACCAATTGATACACATAGCATCAGCAGAAATCAGACAAATTGACTTTTTGGCAACAAAATTGTAAAAAATCAAACCTCCAATCTAAGCAATTTAACAGTGTTTGTTCAATGAAAAGAGGAGAGAGAGAGAGAAAAGAAAAGCCAAACCAATCCAACCCATGGAGCCAGGAAGTGGCGTGTTGTTTAAGGTGTTGGACTCCCACATAGCTGACTGCTGTTAGAATCCCAGACCTGCTGACTGGAAAATTATTTGTATGCTTGTCCAAAATCCCAGGAGGAGAATGGAAGAGAATGGATTGCAGCATGGTCATCCCTTCTAGTAGGTGATTTCTCACGTTCCCTCTCTCTGTTTCTGTCTCCTTTCCATGAGCACATGTTCCCTGTTGCAAAAACCTAAAAAGCAAACAACAACAAAAAAATTAAACTATTAGATGAAAATTCTGATCAGTTTAAAAAAAATGGGGGGCGGCTATTAATTTTTACAGATTCTACTTTTTTTGCCCTAATAATAAAACCAGCTTTCACTGATTATTTAGTATATTTGTATCTGTTTTGATTTAGTGTACAGGATGGGTGGAGACTCAGTGTGTCAATCAGCCAGTAATACTGAATTCTTTCTTTTTATCTAACATGCAGCATGACCATGCTTTTGAAACAAATAGAAAGGTATAATTACGCTTCATTTCTTTCCTAAGACATTATTGAAATGTAAAGTACAACAGTAACTTAATGAGGGATTTTCAAAATTAACAGCTTCTTAACATTAGCTCATCTATTTTAAGAAGTAGCTCCTTTTTGGAAACAGAAAACATGAGAAAAAATGTTCACTTTAGAATTGAGCTGTATCAGTTTTTCCTTTATGTATTTTGAGGCTTTGTTGTTTGGTAGGTATACATTTAGCTTAGATCTCCCTTGTACATTAAACCTTTGATCATTATGTATTGTTTCTCTTCAACTCTAGTGATTTTCTTTGCTCTGAGATCTATTTTATGCATACAAATAAAGGAATTCTTGCTTTTCCAAAATTAATGTTTGCAGGGCACATTTTTTCCATTTTAAAATTTCCAACCTATTTATGTTGTTGAATTTGAAGTTAGTTTCTTGTTTGCAGCATATAGTCCAATCATTTTATTTAGTCTATTATGCCTTTTTTGCTTTCTGATTGATATATTCTAGGCCATTTATATCTAAGGTAAATATTATTATTTGTATTCTATTTGTTTCTTCTGGTTTTTGTTTCTGTTTCCCTTTTCTTGCTTTCATGTGAGTTACTTAAACTTTTTTTTTTTTTAAGAGAGATTTTTGTTGTAGGGTGCATGCACTTGCTGGAGAGATAGAAAGCCATTCTGGTCGGGGGAGGGTAGCTATGCTCCAATCCCTTCTACTCCATTTTCCTCTCAGGATTTTGGGTATAGATGTGCATGTGCCAATCCCTTCTACTCCATTCTCCTCTCAGGATTTTGGGTATGGATGTGCATGTGCCCAGCTGAGTTTCAAGTCACTGGATCTGGGACTCAAAACTCAATTGGCCATGTTGGAGTCCGGTGCCTTAACCACTACACCACCTGCTAGCCCCTACTTGAACATTTTTTAGAATTCCGTTTTGACTTTTAGTGTTTTTGAGTGTACCTCTATATATAGTTTCATAGAGGCTACTCTAGGTATTAACATATACATATGTGACTTTTCACAGTCTGTTGGTACCAACATTTTACTATTGGGTCATCAGAAAATTCATGATGCCTTTTTACATAGAAAAACATAGAAAAGAACGTCATGACTTTTCCAATGACCCAACATATTTAATGAGGTGTGCCAGCCTTTATTTTCTCTCTGTTGTTAAAATTTGGTGAATTCTCTTGTTTTCAGGTTCTATTATTTCCACTCTATTATTTTTAGTCCATCCACAGAATTTTTCTTTTTTTTTTAAATTTCTGTGATTGTATTGTTTAACATCTACAATTCCTTCCTTCCTTCCTTCCTTCCTTCCTTCCTTCCTTCCTTTTTTCTCTCTTTCCTTTTTACTGAGGTTTTTCTATCTTTTTCTTTTGCTTCAAGGTAATTTATAATTTATTGTTGAAGCATTTTAATAGTGGCTTCTTTAATATTTTTGAAAAACAGTTTCAACACATGACTCATCTCAATGTTGGTGTCAGTCAATTTAGTGTCGTGGGTTCTTAACTAGATAATTTGTCACTGCATCCTGGCTATGTTTACCTATTATGTTAAGAGTTTCTGGGTCCCATTTAAATGGTTTGTTTTAGTAGGCAGTCACTTACTATGTTTCCGGTTAGTGTGCAGGTC
The DNA here is from genome assembly GCA_026018925.1 of Tupaia tana. NCBI lineage: Eukaryota > Metazoa > Chordata > Mammalia > Scandentia > Tupaiidae > Tupaia > Tupaia tana. The sequence continues at coordinate 12,226,880 of JAKSZU010000021.1, forward strand.
ATGATCTACCATTGTGGACTTTGATTTTACTGAAAGTTTAATGTCAGAGTCTTTACAATGCCACTTTGGCCTAATTTGCTCATCTGATCATCTGGTGCCCCTGGGCTCCCACTTCTCTCTGCTGGTGTTGCCTGTGGAAGAAGAAGGGATTTCCCAAGAACCAACTTCCAAGTGTTGCCAGAGAGGGAGCTGTGGTGAGACTACCCTACTAGCCTTGGGCTCTGATGTCTCTGAGTGGTAGAGGAGAAACTTAGACCCATAGGGATAAAGAATCTTCCTGGACTGGGCTTCTCCCTGTAGCTGGGTTCCTCTGGCTGGTGTTTGCCTCCTATCTTAGTATCTCTGGGTGTGGAGGAAAGTCTCATGACTGGCAGAGGAGTAGAGTGTTTCTCCTGGCAACTTATTGTTGGCAAGACTCATAATAAATAAAGTATCTTGCTGGTGGTGTTGGACTCACCTGGTCTTGTCAGAGATAGTCTTATCCCATCCAGGGGAGTGATGACCTCCCTGGGTCACCTTTGCTACGGCAGCATTAGAAATGAGGGTCAGGGTGACCTTTTTCTTGGTTTGGATGGAGTGAGGGACATCAGATGCCCTTTGGCTGGGTTGTTCCTTGAGTCCTTCAGTTCTAAATAAACTCTCTTTATTATCACCTTTTAGAATATTCCTTTGCTTGTCTTTGGTGCCATTTTCAAGGTTTATAATTTGCTTAGCAAGGAAGAATAGAGAAAAAATGCACATATCCTGTCTTGTCCAGACCAAAAGTCAAACATATTTTTAAGCAATAAATTTATAATTATTATAGAATTGATTCTTTCTAGTACCTGCTCACATTCTAAAAATGCAAATGTACTTTTTTTCCCTGAAATATTATTAAGAGCTTGATGTCTCCAATACATGGTATTCCACATATTTGGGATTAGGATTACTTAAAGATTGTTGCAGGTGAAGTAATGGACTTTGGAACTTATCTGAAACCTGCATAGGTATGTCCCCATTCTTTTACTTACCTTCTCTGTGACTTTTTTCCCCTTAATTCTGCATACTTAACATCAACATATTTTATTTTTATCCTTTTTCCCATTTCTACTTTACTACGTATGCTTTATAATTGTGTTCGAGAGAGTTTCTGATTTAGGCACTATCCCAAATTGAGTGTCCCTATTTTTGATGTACGGAGTTAGGCAGCTACTCCAAGTGAGAGTCAAAGTTCACACAGAGATGGGCCAAATGAAAGCTTCTTGGTGACCTCAGATTTATTCTAGTAACCACAACAATATTTCCTGTAGAGCATTAGAACATGCTAGTTCATCATAAAGAGACCTTTGTCTACTGTCTCTCATGGGCTTTTGATAATTTCAACTGGAAAAAATAGTAAGGAAATCATGGCATAGGGAAAAAATAATTGGGAAATCATGCAGAAAATGAAAAAACATGGATAAATGGGACACTCCATACAGATATAAAGATATAAGAAACTAGATAGTGTATCCTGTCAAATTGAAAGTATTTACAAGACAAGCTGCTATTCTCTGCCAATCTTTTTCAAACCATAAAATTAGATTATTGGCTCTTCTGCCCTTTTTGCCTTGCTTCCTTTTCAATTTTATCATCTCCTTTGCTTCTTTTTCAGTTTTTTTTTTTTTTTTTTTTTTTTTTTTTTGATCGTTTCTTTTCTTGAAGCCTAGAAATACATTATACGGGGACTAGTAGATGGTATAATGGTTATGTCACTGGATTCCCACACAGCGACCATAGTCCAAGCCTTGGACCCAGCAGCTTAAAACTCATGTTGGGAGTGTGTGCAGCCAAGATCCTAAGAGGAGAAGGAAGGAGAAGGGATTATAGTGTGGCCAGCCCCCCCAGGGGGATAATTTTTCATTTTCTGACTCTGTCTCTCTCTGTCTCTCTGAAGGGTGTACATACCCTATAGCAAAATCTCTCAAAAAAAGCATAAAGGAATACATTATACAAATTTCTGTACCCTATACACTTTTCCTTTGATTCTGAGCTACAAAAGAATATTTACAACTGACTGCTCTTTTGCGATCTCATCCATTTTCTTTCATTGCCAAGTGATGCTCTCCAGAATAGTTTCATCTATCGAAAATGCTCAAAACAAGAGAAAGTGCACTCAAAATGAATTATGACCTTTGCAAGTATTAAAAACATTGACTGCCATCATGTGTGGGGTATGGTACCAAATTGTTATAAAATCCATTTAAATGACTAAATGTTTCCTTCACGAGAAGATTGGGGGTTGATTCAAAGTCACATTAAATAGCACGGCATAAAGAGAACCCTTTGTACACCAACCGCACGATTTCAGGTCAACAAATGCCACCATCTTCAAATAACACTTATTCAGTATGCACTTGTTTGAGGTCTGTACTCTGGTTCTTAACAGAAAAAAGACATATGTTCTAAAGAAGATGTGAGGTGTCTGTGTGCTTTTGTCATTTGAGTGATAAGCATGTGAGGTGTAAATGAAATTTTATTGATAAAACACTTCTTGGTTCATTTACTTCACATGAGATTTGATGCCATCCGATCCACTTTCTCCCCATGTCAGAAGACAGTGAGGTTGGAACCAGCGACGTGTATAAAAATTCTGCCTGCTGGGTCTGTGCTGTGCTCCCAGGCCCCCCAAAAGGGCTCTTTACCCCAAGCAGTCTTTTGGAAAGCAAAGCAGAGTTTCCCACTGTATCTCACAGAATGGCCCAAAGTGCCCCAAAAGCCCTTCCAACGTTGCTCACACAGTGCCCTCTTTATGAGCCCAGAGACGGAATTTCAATGAGGAGCACTGAGGTATGTTTTTCCAAAAGTGGCATCTGGCTCGAGGATTGGTTACGTGAATGGCCCAGCAGCTGGTTCTCCCTGTGGTTTCTGCTAATTAGCCTGAGGTCGGGCTGGGTGCCTCCTTGGGTTTTCAGAATTCATCCAACCTTTCGTCATCCTCACAACTCAAAAGATGGCCTCAATGTGTGTGTGGTAATGATCCGGGGCCTTTGAACTTGGTGTGGATACCTGTCTTATTGTGGACAGTGTGGATATTTATTCCCTGGCCTACACTTATCCACTAATGATGGGTCAAGTCATTTGGATTTCAAATACAGGAATAATTAATCCTGAGGAAGTTTAGCCTAAGTACAGGTTTCCTTTTCCTTAGAACTGACTGTTTCTCCCCAAAGCAGGCAAATGTTTTCTTACAAAATTAAAAATATTTCTAAATCCATGTATCTCTGTCATTCTTCTCTCTGTGGATACAGGACTGCCCTGGACATGTAAGGATGTATATGTTTGTGTATGGGTGCATGTATATTTATAAACAGGATTTTCCTATAAGGGGAAAGAAAGATTCCTGGTTCAACTACCACTTCCTGTAGTAAAGGCCTCTGGACCACACAGAGAAAACAGCCCTGCCCCCTTCTCCTCCCTGTTTCTCTCCACTATTCAGAAAATCAATGTAGAAAGTGTCTCTCAAGCACAATCACTAAAATATCACTTTATCCATCGAAACTATCTGGTGGCCTCTATGTATTCAAGGCCTTGCTGCAGAGCCAAATAGATATGGTCTACATGCAAAAAGAGAGCTACACAAGTGTGAAGACAAGGCTCTGTTTCCATAAAGGAGACAGGAGATAACGGAGAGGCTCATGGATAAGTCCTGATTTCTCTGCCCACATTTCCCCAGTTTGTATAAAATGGTGCTAAGTATTAGGTCTTCAGGAAAGTCATGATTTTTTCTATATTATTCTATGAAAAAATGTGTCATGACTTTCCCAACAACCCAATAAATCATAGTTGCTTGCATCTTACTGCATAGAGCCTAACTTGACTCTTAAAACTTTTTCAGGTAAGAATATAGGATAAGAATTCAGGAGATGTGAATAATTTATGAAGCTATGTCTAGGAGAGAGTCTTAAGTACTTAAAATTGAGGGACTAACTATGGTTACAAGGCTATATCCAACTTACCAAATTATATCTGTTTTTGCACCAAAATGTGGTTAGTTAGGGCCTACCACCAGTGGGTGAGCCATACAGTCTCCATAGCCTATGAAAAGGCATGCGTTTTACATGATTCCTTCCTCTGCTTTTTCTTTCCTTTTTTCTACCATCCTCTATGGGTGATCATAGAAATTCAAACTCCCTAGGAAGAAAATAAAACCGAACAGAATAAAATAAAATAAACTAACATACAAAACTCTGCTGCTGCTGCTTTGAAAATCTGCCATCCACTCTGACTTCCATTTTTTGCCCTCTTAAATTACTTTAACATGCAAGTTGCTATCCCCATGGTGAGCCTTAGTTTTAGTCCTGTACCAGTCTCAAAGTGGGTCTCAGAATTTTTGCAATTCATGCTCCCCTCTGCTTTCCCCACCACAATTCATCTCAAAGCGTTATTCATGGGCAATGTAACATTTTCCAAAGACTTCATAGTTAAATTATATTAGGGTGTTTATATTTTCCCTCCACATTAAACAGTCTAATAAACCACAAGTGGACAACTATTTTTTCTGATAAAATCTGTTTAACCTTGGATTTAGACAATGATTCCCGCCCTTCCAAATTTCTGTTCTTGTTCCCTTACCATAATCCTTCTCCAAGATGCCTGGGTACCAGCCCAAGGTTCCTTTCAACCAGGTAAGTAAGTAGTTTATCAAATCCCTTTTCCAGGAATCAGATCTAGGGGTGTGTCAGAGCCTGCTCAGGAGGGCCTCTACTCACATCTTCCAGTTCAGTGAGATTACGTGGGTGGCTTGGAATTGGCCCTGATGGGAAACCTTGAGTATTGGCACATGCTATGCAAGAAGGCTTCTCCCTGTCTGATTTTTTTTTTTTTTTCCAAAAAGCCAGTTGTTAAGCATCTACTGACACACAGCAGGGTGGTGTGGAAAGCTTCTAACGACAGGCACAGTATGGGCACCGAACAGTTAGAATGGGCATAGTCATTTTTGCCCCAGAAGTACATCCAGTTGAATAGCAGCCCAGCTGTTTTCAACAAAGCAGGTGTCTCCTTGCAAAAGAATACTCCTCCCAGTTTCTAAGTAGTTAAATGTTTCTCCAGATCTTCCAGAGTTATTTTATAAGACTTCCAAAAAAAGTCTTAATATACATCCTTCAAAGGTGTAAAAGGGTTGCTTAAAATCTGAATAATGAGAGAAAGTTCATAGGATCTTACAAGATTTTTCTTGAATGTTTTAATTTTTTTCCTCAGAGGTGGGATTAGTCCTTCGGAAAAAAGTTTTAAAATAAACAATGCTTTATATTTTACAAGTTTTATATAGAATATAAGCCATTATTGTTATTTAAAAGACTACTGTGGGCCAGCCAGGTGACATGGTGGTTAAGGGGGCTGGATCCCACAGGCCTGATTGCACAATTAATGTCCCAGGCCTGGCAACTTGGAAAATATGCAGGGCACGTGTGCATGTGGGTTCAAAATCCCTAGAATAGAATGGTAGAGAAAGGATTGTGGCATGGCCATCCTCCTTGGGGGATAATTTCTCACTTTTCCTTTCTCTTTTCCTCTCTCTATCTCTCTGGCAAGTGCATGCATCTTATAGCAAAAACAAAACAGAAAAAAAAAGACTGCTATATTTTAATTAAAGTACTGAATAAAAGGTGATTTAAAAATTACTTCATCCAATTCACTTAGAAGTCAAATTTCAGAAATATTAAAATAGGAAAAGTTAGGTGTCTTAGTGTTCAGGAAATACAGCTTAATTAAGCAGAAGCAGGCAAATGAAGAGTGATAGCATATTGTTCAAGTCTTAAGACTGAAAGAAGCAGGTGGGGAAATGAGTTTGTGCTGCTGAGGTGGAGATGTTCCTCCTAATCTCTTTACAGATGTCTTTGTACTTCCAGGAAAAGAGTTGGACAAAAGTAATCTTCTACTTAATTAGGTAGAAGCATGTGTACCTACAAACCACTCTTTGATAAGAGAGAGCATTTCTAATTAGAGAGTAAAGAGGATTTGAAGGAAGACACAGCACTGGGGTTTCCAAGTCAGGTAACTCAGAAAGCCACTCTAGTTTGAAATGAGAGGAATGGATGAAACCAATTAGCATTTTAAAATAAGATCTACTGTGTGAACCACACAGTTGGGACATAGAACCAAACTGAATTGAGCTACTTTTGCTATCTATACTAAAAACCAAACTCATCTTTAATATATGGAAGTTTTAGTGTTATTGCATTACCTTAGTAAAGGTTTTGTTTTTTAATTGAAAAATGATAAAATTCAATGCTTCTGAGAATGCCAGTATGGCTGTGTGTCTGGTCTTTTCTAGATTTATCAAATAGTGCCTACCTCATGATTAATGTGTTGCAAATATTACTTTTGTTTATTTTCTATGTTAAAGATTGCTATCAATTTTTATGCTAATTATTTGCTTATATTTCCCCCTTTTTTCTCTAAGTTTAGACAAAATTATTTCAAAATCCTCTCTTCTTGGATCTGTTCCTCCTCTGCATTTCTTCCATTGACTTTCATTCCACTGAAAGATTTTCCTCATCTAGAGAAAAGATAAATACTACCCTGTGTTTTCTTAATTTTTTAATCATTTTGTGACTCTGGTTACCTGTATAGTTTAGTACAAATGGAAAATGTGGATTTGTGAAAAGCTTTAATTTTTTAGAAAAATATTTTATTTTTTTATATTCAATCTCTGTTTATCTTTACAACATAGAAAATGAATTTTCCCAGCATTAATACACTGTACGTTAGTCTAGTCAAGGGTATTACCACACACATTGTCTGCTACAGATAATTTTCCATTTTTATGTTTGCTGAATGTTTTGCTTTTATTTTCCCCCTCGATTCCCTCTTTGCCACATTTTCAGTTAATGGTTCCCTATCTTTGTACTTTCTTTTTGCTCCATTAGTTTGTAAAGTGACCTTTGTAATATATTATTCTTTCATAGACTAAGATCTGTCATTTGCTTTTCTTTCTTGTACTGTTTATCAGATTGTATAGTCTTGTGTAGATACTTATAGTTATTGCACCTATATAAGCATTTTAAGAATGAGAACTGCATGCATCCTTCCATTATTTTTTTATTTTTAGTATAGTTATTTATCCATTTATTAATCAATACAAATCCCATTGAAATTTTGATTATAATTGTAGTAGACCAAAAATTTTATTTTAGAAGCATTTCTATCTTCATGATTTCTATCTGGAAAAATGGTGCCTTAAAGATGACAGGAATTTGACTGCTTTACTCAGTGTGTATGGTAGATTCTCAACAAATATTTGTAAAGAAAGTCATCTTTTTTTCTTTCTTTCTTTTTTTAACTGCCAGAGGGCATGTGTCCTAGCCAGAGAGAGAGAAAGCACTCCCTAATGGACTGTGGTCACGCTGTAATCTCTTCTCCTCCATTTCTCCATCCTGTCAGGATTTTGGGCATGCATATGTCTGGTTGTTTTAATATGCCAGGATTTGAACCATGATTGGCCACACAGGATCTGACTCTTTAACCACTGGGCCAGCCAGGAAGAAAGTAATCTTAATCAATAGATGCAGCCTAAGGGTGTTTGTAAGAAGTATCTAATCTTCCCCATAAAATAACAACAAATTAATTGAGCAGAAAGAGAAGAACAATGCACTTGTAATCATCGGCTGCACCAGTATTGCTTTTCCTTTGGTAATTCATGTGGTCTGAGTCTTTCTGTGTCATGTTTTAACTATTCTGCCTAGATTTGAAGACTGAATAACCAGTTTAGCACCTCCTTTATGTTCTTCCTCGAAATTCCACTTTAACTAGACTTCCCCTCATTCTACTCTTCTTCCTACCCCCACCTCGCCCCTGCTGTCTTCACCTTCTCCCCCTTTCTTCCTTCACCTGGGCTTGTCCCCATCTGTCTCTCCAACTGTTAGTCACCAACCACCAGTGCCCATTTCCATTTTTATGCCATTTATTCTCTAAATAAAACCTGAAATAATTTAATACATTTTACTTTTGGTGGGATTTTCCCCAGTAAATATATATATATATATATATATATATATAGAGAGAGAGAGAGAGAGAGAGAGAGAGAGAGAGACTATATATATATATATATATATATATATATATATATATAGACTATACTGCATTACATTTTCTAACTGATCGTTAAAGTGCTAGTTTTGTATATTTTTCTTAATGTCCATTCTTTCCCCCATACTATAAGTCTTTTATTAAGTTTTCATTATTTGTCAACTGTTTATACTGGCTTCTTTTAGGCAGATAATCATATGAGAAATTATGATACTTTCTATCCCCCTTTCAGTAGTCAAATACAAGGTAGGCTCTTTTAAAAGTTCATATTATGAAAAAACTGTGAATGGATTTCCAAATGTTTTGTACCAAAGTCAACTTGTACTTTAATTCCATTTTCCCACGAACTTGTTGAAGTTTCCTCATATCTTATTTATGTTTGATAGCTTCATCTATTGGCTGAAACTTCTAAATAACCCTAAATAATGATGGCGGTAATGAACATCCCTACCTCGTTTCTAATATTAATGGAAATAGGAATTGACTTTCAGGTGTTTTGAGGTAAATATTATGTATTATAGGGAGAAAGAATGTCCCTTTCCAGTCTCTAAGATTTTAATTGATAATTGGAATCTAGTTGCTGGCCCTGTGCATTGCAAAATTAATATTGTATTTTTTCTTCATTATTTTAGGAGCCATATCAGATGTAGACCATAAAATTCAGTTTAAGAGACACTCCACCTACCTGTGGTCCTGAAGAGACTCAAATGAGCCCAGTTCTCCATATTCTAGCAACTTTATCTGGTATGTTATAACCTTGGTATAGGTAAAGAAAGTAAGACCCCAAATTATAGAATGACATACCTTGAAATCATACCAGTGGATGGTCCAGGGTAGAATTATGACCCGGGCCTCCTTATTCATCTACAGCTTTAGGATTCTTTAGGGGAGCGAGATTGTCTCCAGGGCCGCAGGAGGGCTATCCATGTCCTCCTGTGTTTCCATATTCTAATTTATTCAACAAGGAAGCTATCACAGAAGTGATCTGGTCACTCAAGTTGGCTGGAGTAAAAGTACACTTTAGCCTCTCTGGATCCTAAATTTGCTCACAAAATGTGAAGGAGACACTTACCCGGAGCTCTAAAAAGCAACAAAGTTAAACTCGAGTGAGGGAACATTTAACATGGAAAACGAAAGAGACCACAAGGGACAGAATTCTTTCTTTTCCTTTCTTCTTTTCTCCTTCCCTCCCTCCCTCCCTTCCTTCCTTTCTTCTTTTCTCTCTTTTCCCCCTCCCCTCTTCCTTTCTGGTAGTCTTACCAGTAGCACTCCATGGAAAAGCGTTTAAAGTGGTTTAATGGGAACTGCATGACCAGTATATGGTGAACATTAAAAGTCCATCAATAAACCCTGGTGGTGATCAGGGAGAGTCCATAACATTCTGTTTTCCACCACAGATCAATAAAATAATAATAAAAAAGCATAAAGAAATATGAAAGTGAAAGTAAGAGAAGGAAGGGTAAGAAGAAAGAAGGAAGGCAAAGGAGTAATATGTGGCTTCCATCTTTATATTTAGCTAAGTAAGAACATGCAGAAAAACTTGGACTCAGTTTATCACAGTCATTTTTTAGAAGAAAGAATACCAGAAAGTGGAAAGGAAGAAAGCACGTAAGGTTAGGTTCCATCGACCAGCTCTGTGGTACAATAGTAATGCTCTCTCTGTTCAAGAGGAGCTGGATCCTCCATGGTGACTGTGGTTGGAGTCTCTGACCCAGCCAACGTGAACGCTCTGGGCACTGGAGCAAGTACCAAGGATCCAACAGGCTGAAGGACTGGAGGAAGGTGATCACAGCATGTCCCCACACCTGCATGCTCTATCATAAATAAAGAAAAAAATATTAAAAATTAGATGATAGACAGCTTTTATTGAGTATACATGTAACTTCATAAAAACACTATTTTGACTGTTGTTTCCCTTTAAATTTTGCTGCAGATAGAAACAAAACAAACAAACAAAAAACAAAGCCAACCAAACACAAAAACAAAACACAGCATAGACTAAGATTTGTCCCTGGACTGGCTTTTAGATATCTCAGGCAATCTGAGTATTATGGACAAGGTATTTGACTTTGAAGATGGCGATGCTTAGGAACTAGAAAAGCCAAAGCAATGTTCTCAGGGTGCTGAGTCCAGAGGGTCTCTAAATGTATGAGGATAGGATGAAAACTGACCCTGGTATACTGTAAGACTATGTGTGGCTGCCCATGGGGCAGAGTCCTTAGAACTCTTTAGAATCCTTTTATTTGTAGCAAATGCCTAAGCAGTCCAGTCACAGAGCCCTGTAGCTGGCCATTAAATATGACCAGAGTGTAGACCAGGATGAGGATAAGTGGTGGTGTAAGGAGGGCATAATGAGGAATCAGGAATGAAACCCCAGCTGTTTATAAAGAGATGATTATGATCCTTAGCAAGACACAATTGCCTGCTTAGTAAAACCAACCCCCTGTAGCCCATAGGCTGCATCTGTGTCAATGCATTTTTTAATTAATTTTTAAATTATTATTCATACATTGAATCACTATACATCATTTAGATTGTGAAGAGACTTTACCCAGCATAATATACACCTCAGTCCAGCCCAGTTGGGACTATTACACACATCGTTGTCAACAGATAAAAAACCTTATCTGTGTCCCACAAGTGTCTTACCTTTCCATTCCCCCCACCCCCAAATTTTCTTTCCTATGTTCTTCCCCACCCACCCTCTCTTTCCACTTTGTCTCTAGTGTCCATTACTATTTTTAATGCTTTTATGTGTTCTCTAGTCTTTCAGTCTCTACTATAGAGTGCAGACAGTCGTTTATGTTTAAGTGGAGACATACAATGTTTCTCTTTCATGGCCTAATTGCTTCACTCACCAACAAATCTTCCATGTTCATCCACTCCTAGGTGTCTACCCAAAGGACAGGAGAGCACTCAGTCAGAAAAGTACTTGCACAACTATTTTCATTGCAGCATTATTAACGATTACTAAGACATGGAACCAACCCAAATGTCCACAAACAGATGAATGAATTAAAAAATAATAGCACATATACTCCATGGAATACTGTTCAACCATAAAAAACAAGGCCCTGGAATTTGATAGAAAGTGTCAATGTGTTTTTAACATGCATTTTAGTACATAATTATTTTCACTGAATGTATTAGTTTCTCATAATGTTTTCATTTATAAAATTCTCGGGAATGTCTGAAATAGAAATAATAGCTCTTCCTGCAGAGTGATTGCTGTAGTTTGAATGTATCTGTCTAAAATTTATGTGCTGAAATTTTGTTGTGAAATATTAAGAGAGGAGAAACTTAATGCAACTATGGGATTAAGAGGTAGAGTTTTTCCAAGGTGATTAGGATTAGATAAAATCATCAGGGCCGGCCCCCATGATTGAATCTTGGTTGATTTATAAGAAGAGGTACTAAGACCAGAGAGAGACATGGGCATAAGCTCAAGCACTCACTCTCTTGTCCTGGGATACTCCGTGCTACTTTAGGACTCTGCTGAGTATCACTCCCAACAAGGACACTCTTATCAGTTGTGGTCCCTTGAGGTTACACCTCTAAAACTGTGAGCTAAATAAACCTCTATTCTTTATAAATTACTCAGTCTGTGGTATTTGGTTATTAAGCAATAGAAAATGGACTAAAACAGATGTCTTAATGTATTTATTAGCGGGACCAGCAGTTGGCGTAATGGCTATGTTGTTAGACTCCCATGTAGTCCACCATGGTTCAAGTCCCAGACCCGGTGGCTTAAACTCACGCCGGGCATGTGTGCATGCGTGCCCAAGATCCTGAGAGGAGAATGGAGAAGGGATTGCGGTGTGGCCATCTCCCCTTGGGGGTTATTTCTCGCTTTCTGTCTCTCTGTCTCTCTTTGTCTTTCTGGCGAATGCATGCACCCTATAGCTAAAACCTCTCCAAAAATAAATAAATAATTGTATTTATTAGCATAAAACTACATTAATCCTGTTAATTAGTTATATGAATCTAGCTAACACTGTGTTTCCATGTCATATAGCTTTCTCAATTCATTAGTGTCCATTAGCTTATACTGCTTAGTTATGAACCCTCTTTCTCTTTGGTAGTGGATAATTTCACCTTAATACCTGAACAGGTCATTTTACCTACTCTGAAGAATCCTTTGTCATAGCCTTGGCTGCTGCTGATTCTCCTGTTCACATACAGATTGCCTTCTTTGAACTCTACTCAAGATTGCTGTCAGCAATCCTACCTGACTTCTCTAAGTGGAAGAAGTCGTTACTATAACACAAACCTGAGTTGACTATTTTAACAAACCTTCCCATAGTGTCTCCACAGCATTATTTTAGTATCCTCAATTAATGCTTTTAAATTATTTTCTAATACTAAATTTTAAGTAACCCTGCTATAATCCAAACTATGAACAGTTGACTAAAGGACATTTAAGGACAAAGACATTTTGCCTTGCTATTTCTTATCAAATTATCCTTGTCAGTATCCTTGGGGTACTGGGTGATAAGCATCCATTTCACTGAAGACCAGAGGAAACAGAATCAAGGTGTGTGTGCTCTACTGAAAATTGTTATTTTCTTTACAATTGTAATTAGTTGCTGTGATGGTGGGACATGGATGGAGAGACCACCTTGCTGTGGAATCTCTGGTTTCCAGCTGGCATGCATTCCATGGTATACTTATGGAGAGAATCATGCTTTACTTACTGCTACCTTCTGCCTAGTTCCTTATGCAAAGCTAAGGGAACCCACCAAACTTCCTTTTCCCTCTATCCATTCTCAAGAGTGTTTTCTACCTTTTATGTAAATTCAATCTATCTTTTTGCCCAGAAGTATATACTTATATGGAGGTTCAAAAGTTATAAAATATGAAAGGGCTCAATATACCTCTTGAACAACTCAGTGACTCAGGGTTTGGGACCACCAGCCACATGGGCCCTGGGGATTCAGAGACACTCCAGTCATGTCAGCCTATGACCGTTAAGAACTAGACAACCAATGCATTCTCTGTACCAACAGCTGGAGCTTCTGGGAGGTCTTTAACCATAGCTCTGAGCAAAGGGCATTGAGGTAATCCAGGATGGAGGTCACCAACAGATGGAAAACTGTGGTGGGATTCTCACTGGTGAGGAGAGAAGAGGTTACAGCCCTTTTGCCAACTCCTCTGTGGCTACATTCAGTGCCCAAGTGATGATTTCCATTGCGAATGCTGTGTAACATTGGTGGTATCTGTCTTTGGGAGAAAAACAAGTCCTGATACTGAGTACTACTCTTTAGGCAAAAGACACTGCCAAAATATGTTTCATGGGCCTTACTTCACACAGTTGCAATGGGAGATTTTCTTATCTGGAATAACTACTTGGGGAACAAAAATGCCTATATGAAATCAAATGACTAGCGAAACTTAAGGCATAGAAATCACCCTGGAATTAGAAGAGCTGTATTATGCTTCTCTCTCAAAATTTCTAGGTTGAAAGAGAAGGTTGTCTGTTTCTTAATCTAATTAAGAGGAATGTAATATAAAACATAAGCAACTTTTTTCTTCCTCCATCCCTTTTAACATACAAATTTTTCTTTGTGTTTTTTTGTTCTGCATGACTAATTGGTCCCTCAGCTCACACAAAACCTGGTTCAGAATGCACTTTAAACACTAACCTGCAGCAAAAGTAAGTCATGACCTCGCACTTTTGCTATCATGCTGGTTCTAACAAAATGTGCGGGCCACACTCTTAGGAGCTACTTCTCCAAACAGGCACGGAGAACAGCCATACAAAAGAACAAACGCATCTGGAGCTGCCTCGTATTATACAAATGCCTACAATTAAAGTATTTATAATGTTCATAAGCAGTGATTTAAGTGAGTTTTGTTTTGTGGTCTGGAAATTTAGTGGCCCTCCCTGTGACAAAGGGAACTGTGTGAGTTTACACACTCTGCAATATTTTCTACTCATTTCTGAGGTGCCTTCGATGTGACCTTTGCCACTGAGAGCCAGGAAAGCTGAATAGAACATTAGTATTTAAGGGCTGACAGTGGTGCAGTGCTAACTGGCTGCTCAAGTGATACTGGGTCCGTGTGGAAAATCATGGGTTTGGTTCCTGGTTGACTTGTAAATGCCGGTGCATGTGCCTATCATCCTGGGAGACTGAGGAGGTGTCAATCATAGTGTTAGACCCACCTGTTGGGGCACTTGTCTTTCTCTCACTGTTGCTCTCATGAAAGAAATAAACTATGAAACACAGAAACACACACACACACACACACACACACACACACACACATTTAAGCAATGGGTTAATGCATTCAAAACTCTGGCCATACAACCAGAGCTGTCCTAGCATTAAATTTAGTACAAGTTCGCTGTGAGCATTAGGAACATGGGAATTAATTTCAAGAAGATTCACCTTGATGTGGACACAGATCACTTGGAAAATGTCCCTGGGAACAAAAAACTCTGTCCACATCCTCTTCCTCATTGTAACTGATACCAGTGTAATGACTATCTTTCTGCCTATTTAGATTATTGCTCTTCAAATCTATGTTAATGTTTGTTTATGTTACTGGAGTCCATGTATCGGACAGGAGTCTCAAGTTGCTAAACATGCATGTGCATGCACACGTGCACATTTTTAATTGTATTAGAGTCGACAGTTAAAAGCGTGCATATAATGAAATTCTGTGCATGCCTTCTTATTATAATAAGTGAGTAAAAATATATCAGGGACACCATGCTACATTTATTAGAGTGTTGAATATCCAGCTAGATTTGAAGAATAAATGAATTATTCTCATGGAGCCTCAAAATAAGGTCTCTTCTCAGCCTTTCACACTGAGTCACCCATCAGGGGCTGACAGTTGCCATGATAGCTATAGAACAGACCCAGAAATAGATTCTTTGCTACTTTGCCTCTTTCAAGTCTTGTCTCTCTTTGATCTTTCTCACCAGAAACTGCAGTTCTTCCTTAGGACTTATTTAGATAGTCATTTGCATTCTTCTTTTTAAAAAAATTTGTCAGAAGGCATGTGGGCTCACTGGAGAGAGAGAGGGAAAATGAGAAAGCAGCTCCCCCATGGGGAATGGTCATGCTATAGTCCTTTCTCTTCCATTTTTCCTTCCACTTGGGATTTGGGGCACGCACATGCACAGAGTGTGTTTCTCAAGCCATCGGATCCAGGACTTGAACCTGTCGGTTGGCCACATGGGATCCAAGTGCCTTAACCACCATACCATTGACTGGCCTGTCACTTGCATTCTTAGGACATAACAATAGTTCCAACCTACCATTCGTATTTAACCTAACTGTTGATTTTTGTATTTAAAAACTTTTAAAATTGCCTTTCCCCCACTTGTCCCAAAGGTTCATTTCATCACCATTGTGTTTGTCTGTTCTTGCTTATTAGGCATCCTCGTTTCCTGTCTAACCCTGCAGAGGTCTCCTGTCTAGCCCTCTGACAGCTTATAGATCTAATTAAGTTCAATAAACAGGTATTAAATACCTATTTTCCAGGCTTTGTGCCAGGCTCTATCCCGTCACTTAGAACTAATTTATATACTGTTTTTATTTTTATTTTTTTAACTTTTCCTCTAGGTATGCCACCTAACCAACCAGAAAGCCAGCTGACTCCCTGAGGGCATGGGCTTGGTAATATACTTGTTACAGTAGACCTCATGAGTGCTTAACACAGGCCTGCACACACGCGTCTTGGCTGATTTATTTATGCTGTCTTTCCAGAGCAGTCTCTGGTGTACATTATTCTCCAGCTCTGTAGCGGTTCCCACCTCCTTGACTGCTCAGGAGTTAAGAGCCCCATCCCAATATAGCTGACATGTCTGAACTCTCTCCCTTCTATTTATTCTGTTTGAGACAATGGCTTATGAGCTCATTTAAGGTGGAAACTCTAGCCCAGGACATTTTTTGGTCAATCCCCTCAACTTTTTCTGCTATGGCAAACTTTCCATAAATTCTAGTTCCTTAGAATGAGAGGCTTATGAGGGATGGAGATTCGGGCAGCTTTCCTGGTTCCCTCTTATCCTCTTATCTGTCTGCTCCTGACAGGAGTGCAACTGCTTGTGGCTCAAGTCCCCTTTGCCCCATCTGCTGAAGTGAGGGCAAAATCCTTCTTGTTCACTCAAAGAGAACAGAGATGTTCAATACAGTTGAATAGTATTTGGTTAATTGCTTCGAGTTGGCATTTTGGGAGGAAATATGCAAGAGTACTTTGCTTTACATTTGGGTCTCCTTGTTATATACTACACTAATTATGTAGGCAATTCAAAGGTCAGTTCAATGGATATTTTTCAGGTGCACCAATTAGAAGTAGAAATAAGAGCCTGGGGCACTTAACATGACATTCAATATCAACATTCAACACCGGGTGTTGCAAGACAGGGCTGCCAGTCACACTGAATGCTTTGGCTCCAGTTATAGCCCTAATAGAGATTTGAATGCTTGGAGACTTTAGAAAATGGGTCCTCCTCTAAGGAACTTTCCCCATGCCAAATAAAACAATTTTAAATATTTAAGAAATGTTATCAATAACATGTTTTATTTTTTTCTGACAAAAATCTATGTTATAGAAAACAGAACTGATAAACAGGTAATAGTTATCTTACAAAAATAGGATTATAGTATATGGACTGTTTTGTGACTTTCATTTTCACTGTGTTGTTTTTCTTACTTTTGTAATGTCTTAAATTTAATATATGTTTTTGAATATTTTTCTATACTGATATATTTCCTTTTTTAATATTTTTATTTTTAATTAATTAATTTACATTCATTCACTGAGCATTGTCACAGCATACAAAATGTGATTCCCCATCCAGCATATGCTGCATATTGGCTTAATCATACATGTTATTGTCAATAATTTTCCATTTCTAGTTTCATATATATACTTTGTTTGTTTGTTTGTTTTCCCCCTATTTCTCACCCTCTGCCATTCCTCACCCTCCTCCCACACTATCTCAGGTGTCCATAGTTGTCTTCCATTTCTTTTTTCTTCCATATTTTATTGATTCACAAAATTTCTTAAATAATCTAACTACTTTCAATAGCAAGTTCAGCTAATATATATACATATCTGTGAATATATGTCTGACTTTAGGTGTGAAACTCTGAGTAGAATAAATATACTATAAGGTAGCACCTAGCTGATGCTATATAACTTACTATGAGCATTAATTATGTATTTTTTACTATATTTTTTAATTTCAAGAAAAGCAATTTTAGCTTTAATAAATCAAAGAAATGCTAAGGAACTATGCTTAAAACTTAAAGCCAAGAAACAGGTTGGGATTCTGTTCAAATAGTAGGTACACAAGCCTATTGGCAGCTCAAGACAGGACAAAAATCCTTAAAACTGGAAAACAAAGCCTAGAAGAAAATCAGCAATGTTTTAGTCTAAAGTCATAAAATTCTGTTTCACTAATTCGATCTCATATACTTAACCTATCTTCTGTTGTGGTTCAATTTTCCCATTTAAATTCTGGGATACAATATTCAACTCCAGACTTGTCCCCACGATTAAGTTGGTCATTTTCTTAGTTTTTGAATTCTTATTTCTGTTTGTCTGTATTTAATTTTCCTGGTATAGCACTCCCTTGAGAACTTCTTGGAGATCTGGTCCGGTGTTGGTAAATTCTTTCAGGTTTTGTTTATCTGAGAATGCTCTTGTCTTTTCTTCCCATATGAAGAATAATCTTGCCAGGTACAGTATTCTTGGTTGAAATTGCTTTTCCCTTAACACTTTGAATATAATTTCCCATTCTTTGTGATGAGAGGTCCGCTATCAGCCTGATAGGATATCCTTTGTAGGTAACTTGACGTTTCTTTCTTGCCAATCTTAGTATCTTGTCTTTGTCTGTGGTCTTAGTCAATCTGGCTATAATGTGTCTTAGAGATCTTCTTGGGTTGATTCTACTTGGGGTCCTTTGTATTTCTTGGATCTAGATCTTTAAATGTCTCTCTAGGTTTGAAAAGTTTTCTTCCAAGATTTCATGGAATAGATTGTCAATGCCCTTTTGAATCTCTTCCCCTTCTGGGATACCAATTATCTGGATGTTTGGATGTTTGATGGTATCTAGAATTTCTCAGATATTATTCTAATTTTGGGGGGCAATTTTCTCAGTCTTCGTGGTGGATTTTTCTAGGTCAGCGATTCTATTTTCTACATCTGAGATTCTATTTTTAGTATGATATAGTCTGCTTTTAATATTTTCAAGGGAGGTTTTGGCTTTGTGTATTATAGCCTTCATCTCTAACAGGTCCATTTGATTCTTTTTTATAGTGTGAATTTTCTCTTTTAGATCTTGCAAGAATTTCCTCACCTCCTGGAACTCGTCAGCTCCTTTCTTTATCTGACATTTCCGTGAATTTCATCATACTGTCTGAGGATGAAGAGGAGTTATTATTTTCCCTTGGAGTAGAGGTATTTTCTTGTTTTTCCACATTTCTTGTGATTCTGCAGTGATTTCTAGAGATCTGATGGATAGTGGGTTTCTTCCTAATTCTTGAAGTTCAATCTCAGAGTTCAGAGGCATACAGGAGGAGGTGATCTGCAATCTCTCTTCTGTTCCATTTTTACTCTGCATCAAAATCAATGGGAATAGAGAAATGTTCTGACCCCAATTGTATTCAGATGTTTAGATCCTGTTCACTTGGACCTGTCTATACACTTAATGTGTAGAAGCTGAGAAGCCAATGAGGAAAGATAAAGAAAAAGGAAAAGAATTAGAGAAAAGGAAAGAAGAAGAAAATATGAAATAAAAAGTAAGAAAAAAATATAAAAAAAAACTTTAGATTTTTATTTTAAAAAGCAAAAAATTGAAAACCACGTGGAATGCAGCTGAAGTTCAGGATCCATGTGGGGGTAGGACTGGGTTTGTGCCTTTCCTAAACAGAGTGAGGAGAGGCACCTATTAGCACAATAAAGGGGCTTGAGACCCCAGAGAATACTTTACCTTAAAAACAAATTAAAAGACACAGGGAGACACAGACAGACAGAGAGAGATGGAGACAAAGAGACAGGTAGTCCTACCCACTAGAAATGAGTGAGGGAGATGTTTCAGCAGAAAATCTTAATTTTAAGTCTCTGAAAGCAATATTTCACAGCTGAAATTCAGGATCCATGTCCTATACTGATATATTTCAAAATGAGTTCTGTGTTCTGTTGCTTATTAATAAATATTATAATATTTAATATTATAATATATAATAATAAAAGAGTTTCATGATGAGATAAATTTTGGAAATGCTAGGTTAAGTATTTTTTTCCTACATTTTTCCAAATATTTATTGCATTTAATGAACTGTGATCCTTAAAAAAAGGGTATACCTGGCTGGATAGTACTAGCTAATGATCCAGGATGGGCTGAAGCTGGTGGTGGATTGTGGCATGAAGACTTGGGGTGCTTTCTCTCTGTTGCTCTCTCTCTTTCTCTTGCTCATAGAAGATATAAGTAAAGGGACCAGCAGTTAGCGTAATGGCTATGTCGCTGGACTCCCACGTAGTCGACCGCGGTTCGAGTCCCGGACCCGGCGGCTTGGACTCACGCCAGGCGCGTGTGCGTGCGTGCCCAGGATCCCGAGAGGAGAATGGAGGAGAAGGGATTGTGGCGTGGCCATCCCCCCTGGGGGGTGATTTCCTGCTTTCTATCTCTCTGTCTCTCTCTGTCTGTCTGGCGAGCACACGCGCCCTATAGCAAAAACCTCTCCAAAAAAAAAAAAAAAAAAAAGAAGAAGATATAAGTAAATAAAAGCTTTCTTTTTAAAAATTTTTTTCTTTTAAAGAGATATCATGGGATCACCCAACTGTTAGACAGAGGGAGCTGAATCCCACAGGATTTGAGTGCTGTCCCTGTTGCCTTAAAAAACACACCAGGCACACACATGTGTACCCTTGCTCCGGACTGGAGGAAAAGGATTGCAATGTGATCAGACTCTTTTGGGTGGAGCTTTCTTTCTCTGTCTTTCTCATGTGCACATATACATCCTTTGGCATTAAAAAGAGAGAGAGAGTTTATACAGAATTTTAAAGATTTTTTCCCCATGTAAATTATGTATGCATGTAAGGGTTGTATAAACATGTATGTATGTGTGTGCACATGCATCTATGTAATTGTGGTAGAATAAGTGTTGTCTTGAATATACTTTGGGAAAAAGTATACCATCACTTTCTGATGGCCTGTGGAACTAACATTCCATGCAACACAATTTAAGACATGCAGCTCCACTGTGCTCCCTATTACTACAAATGATCTGTGATTGTTCATCCTAATAGTTAATGCTGGTCATCCATACATAGCTATATCCATCAAATTTAATAATTTCCTTTGTTAAAAACACAAGGTGGGGACCAGCAGATGATATAACACTTACATTACTGGACTTCCACATGGCCAACTGCAGTTCAAGTCCCAGACCTGGTGGGTTAAAATTCACTCTGGGTACATGTGTGTGTGCCTAAGATCACAGGAAGAGAATGAAAGAGAAGAGATTGTGGTGTGGCCATCCCCCTGGGGGGTGATTTCTCACTTTCTGTCTCTCTGGTGAGCACATGCACCCTATACAAAAATCTCTAAGGAAAAACAAAAACAAAAAACAAGGTGATCTATGTCAGTTTATTATTTATAATTATATAAATTATACATTTATAATGATATAATTATACACACATATATGTATAATTTTATTTATTTTTAATAAATAAAAAATTTTAATCAAAATATATGTGTATATATGTGTAATTTTTTTTTTTGGAGAGGTTTTTGCTATAGGGCGTGTGTGCTCGCCAGACAGACAGAGAGAGACACAGAGACAGAAAGCGAGAAATCACCCCCCAGGGCGGATGGCCACGCTGCAATCCCTTCTCCTCCATTCTCCTCTCAATATCTTGGGCACGCACGCACACACGCCCGGCCTGAGTTTTAAGCCACCTGGTCCGGGACGTGAACCGCAGTCAACTACGTGGGAGTCCAGCGACATAGCCATTATGCTAACTGCTGGTCCCTATGTGTGTAATGTTTTTTTTCTTTTTTTGGAGATGTTTTCGCTATAGGGCGCGTGCGCTCGCCAGACAGACAGAGAGAGACACAGAGACAGAAAGCGAGAAATCACCCCCCAGGGGGGATGGTCACGCCGCCATCCCTTCTCCTCCATTCTCCTTTCGGGATCTTGGGCACGCAGGGACACGTGCCCGGCGTGAGTTTTAAGCCACCGGGTCCGGGACGCGAACCGCGGTCCACTATGTGGGAGTCCAGCGACATAGCAATTACACTAACTGCCGGTCCCTATATGTGTAATTTTTTTAAAACCAGAGCAAGGGAAAAGCACTTGTCAATGGGGTGTGGCTATACCATTATCCTTCCCCACCATTTCTCAGCCTTTTGGTTACATACCCTTGGGCCCACTGTGTTTTTCAAGCCACCAGGGTTGGGATTTGAACCAGGCAGGCAGCCATGTGGAATCTGGATTCCTTAAGCACTAGGCCGTGGTACTGACCCAGTTAAGTTTTTAATTCTATTTTTGGACTTCATAAGCATGCATTGGCTAAGAGAGAAGTAACTAATCAGTACTCTACAAAATCGTAGTTTAGAAACTCTTACAAAATTGAAGTAGAAATCTCCCGTTGTAGTAGAAGAATAGCGACTGTTTGATTTTCTAGAAGGGAGTCACCTCTACTCACAGTGGCCCATTTCCAGTTTGACTTGGTGCCCTGTCTGGGATTCAGTCCCACCCAACCAGCAGCTTTATTTGGCATCCTGTAAGCGTGTTTGTCTCCTGCTCCCCTGTTGTATATGTCCTGTGGTTTCCCATTTGCTCTGTGTTTAAATGAAAAATGTATATAGTTTCTCTCTCAAGTTGAGTCGTGCTTATCAGCATTTTGCATAAAACCGTTCAAAGACAGTCTGCACCAAATAAGTTGCTTAGTGCTGCTGATACGGTTTCTTTAAAAAGCAGAGGTTTCAGAAACAGCCTATCCATCAAGAGCTCTGATGGCACTCTGTGGTTGCTTTGTACAAACCTATCCCCTTTCCCTCCCAGTCCTACCACCACAAAAGATAATTTTCTTGCCATGTTGACTATATCCCTTTTGATTTAAGATTCTTCTTCTCTCTGCTATCCTGTTTATTGCGGGTGGTGCTGAAAAACTTCTATAAATGTACAATTCAACCATGTGCAATGGAGCTTCATGTAAGACAGACCATAAGAGGAAAACTAATGAAACTAGGGTTTGGACTTGATTCTCAAGCAGAATGTTAAGGGTTGGCTGATTCTTTAAACTTTGGTCTCCTGATGAAACTGTATTGTTCCAGTGAATTTTTGGTAGTCATGAATGTTTGAAAACTGTAATATTGATACAAAATAAATGCTGAAGGGGTTGGTTATGTTTTCCATATGGTGACCCTTTTTCTAAAGACTTCTTCATGTTCTTACCTGCCTAATTTATTCATTTGGTAGTAGAATTGGCTTATAGTAGCTGAAATTTTTAAATCTTCATTACCCTTTATTTTTTTTGAGAGGTTTTTTTTTTCGCTATAGGGCGCGTGAGCTCGCCAGACAGACAGAGAGAAACATAGAGACAGAAAGCGAGAAATCACCCCCCAGGGGGGATGGTCACGCCGCAATCCCTTCTCCTCCATTCTCCTCTTGGGATCTTGGGCACGCACGCACACGCGCCCAGCGTGAGTTGTAAGCCACCGGGTCCGAGACGAGAACCGCGGTCGACTACGTGGGAGTCCAGCGACATAGCCATTACGCTAACTGCTGGTTCCCATTACCCTTTATTTTTGAAGCACTTATGAAATATTAGCTGCCCAGTTGTGACAATTGTGTACACTCACCCGGTTCATTGTGCTCTTGACAACAATCATTATCAGTTATAGCTATTTGCTGAATACAAAGAACTGTGTTGGGCATTGAAAGAAGATTAAGATCAGAGCTCTGTTTTCCAGCAGATGGGATGAGGGTGAAGAGTAAAAGATGAGCTTGTAAAGACAGTACTATGCAAGTGTCACCTGAATGGCCCAGTCAGGTATTCAGTGAGGAGGATGGGACCTGAGTATTGAAGAAAGGAAGAGGAATGCTTAAATCAATGAAGAAAAGTAATGAAGGCATTCTAATTAGGATGGCAGTTTGGGAATTGTTATCTTTTAATTTTGGAAAAATCAATTTGTCTGGAACCGCTGTCTTTTACTTAGGTGCTACTCTTAATCTTTTCAAAATGCTTCCCATTTTTCCAGAGGTTTTGAATCATATTTGAAGAACTCTTTTTTCTCCCCTAAACTATCTGACTGTTCTAATGCTTATTTTACTCAGATTCGAGTGCTTGATTGTGTCATGTGACCGTCCCCAAACTCAGAGCACCTATTCCCATCTTGTCCCCTATCACACAACTTGAAAACTGCCTGATGGCCTTTTTGCAATGACTCATTTGGAGAACTCTTGATGAAAGCGATAAACCCTTTTCTGGAAAGCTGTTTATGGACACTGAATTTCCGAAGTTTTAATGATCCCTCAAAGGCCATCATTGTTGTCATGATTTTTAATAATTTCTGGGCATGACTTTGAACCAGATGCAGTACATGCATACATGTACATACATATATACGTACATATATCTATCATGATACAGGAGACCAAAGATTAGATAGAGTAAATAAATTACCCGAAGTCACTCGTAAGAGTCAGACATGGGATTCAAACACCTTGGTAAACTGTCCATTCTCTGTATCTCCTTCTTTTCTGTAACTCACCAACTTACTTCCTTGGCCAACCTCGGGGTCAGCCCGTTATGTCTCTTTACCTGATGTCTGGCTACTGTTCGCTTTAAGGAACAGCAAACAAATCCCTCACTTCCTTGGGGTACTTATCAACCAGACAACTCCCTCTCGCTGCTTATTTACAGAAATCAGATATGTGTTTGTGTTGGCACATGAGTGACAGCGTGCGAGAATTTACGTTCCTCTTCCCGGGGTGGTGTTTACTAGAAGATTGCTCTTGAAACGTCGGTGATAAAGAATACCAGATACAGTATCAAATGGAAGCTTTAGTACTTTCATACAGGAACAGAGGACTAAGATGTGAAGTGATGCAATTGTCCGGAGCACTGTGAGTTTTACAAAGGTATCAATTGTTAGGCTATCTAGGGAGATGAGCTTGTTAGAGAGTCTGCTATAAGAAGAAAGGAAGTTGTAGAGAACAAAAATGTTTTACAAGCTTCCTAATGTGTTACCCTAGAGCACCAGAGAAAAGACTGTGAGAGGAGACTTAACTGCTCCTGTCAGCACCTCTGTTTGGCCTTTTCCACCTCCTATTCTTCTCTGTCTCCTCGAGGCAGCTGATTTTAGGCTGGAAGTTACTCTCCTGTAAGTTCAGCCAAGGAGAAGCTGCTTCCAAGTCATGCCAGCCCCACCCTGACAGGACTGTGGGTGAGTCAGGCTTTCCCTAGGCATTAGGGAACTTTCTGTGAATCCAGAGAAAATCCCTCAGGAAGTCACGCCTAACCATAAAGGCTGCTGGGCCAGTGTGAATCTATCACAGGAGAGGAAAAACACTATCTTCTCCATGATGAATAAGAGGTCTGTTCCTTTACCACAGTGTCTCTGGAAGGGCCACACAGAGCCACACCGCAGTGACCCACTTTCTGCGGACCTGCAGGCTTGCTATGAAGACTCGTCTCTTCTGAAGACTTAGACCACACCGTTCCGCTTCTCTAGTTCCTTGACTGAAGTCACTCCCATTAGCTGTGTGACATGAAGGAATGGAAACCTCTTTAATGGGTCTGACATAACACAAATTCAGCATCTCTGCCCTGGACCTCACCGTTGCTGTCTTCTGCAGCTAGAAGCACTCCTACATAGTAATTCCTTGCTTATCTGAGTATCCATCAGCCTGTAGACAAAAGTGATGAGAAAATGACTTAGAGTAGCCAAAAAAAAAAAATCATGCTTAGAACATATAAGGCATGCTTGAAAATTGGTGTTTTGGTGGTAAATGTTGAGCAAAAAGTAATAAAATAAGAATTTTGAATGTACTGAGTTTGACAATATTGCATGGAATTTCTATGTGTAATTTCGTTATTTCTCTCTCCTTTATATGTTCAGATTCATTGTGACTATCCAGGAGGGAAGCAAAATAGGCAATATGCCTGAAATGTCACCGGGCATGAAATATTTTTTAGGTGAGTTATCCCACAATATTTGTTTAAGTACAGATGTCTAGAGGGTGCCATGGTATCACAACACAATAAAACATTTGATGTTCACAGTGAGAACGCTGAATATATAACAGAAGATTCTGTTTCGCTCATAAAATGTGCTTTAGAATGACAAACGCCACCACTAACAAGAACTCAGGATTTTTTTTTTGAAGAAGAATATAATAAATAAGTAAATAAAATACTTATTTAAAAGTGGGGGGGGGGTCTGGCAGATGGCTTGGTAGTTAAGGGTGCTGGACTCCCACATGGCCGACCACGGTTTGAGTACCGGACCAGGCGACTTGCTCTCTCACTTTCCCTCTCTATCCCTCTCTGGTCAAATTTAAATAAATAAATAAATAAAATAAAGTTGAATAAAATAATTCTTTAAAAATAAATAATAATAAAATAAGATAATAATAAGACAGAGCATTTGGGTAGATGGTATATTCCTACTAGATATTTAAACACATCACAAGTTAGTAATAATTAAATCAGCAAAGAACTTAGGACTAGTTTAAAATAAATAGCAAAGAACAACCAGAAATAGATCTCAGTGTATACATGGATTTAAGTACTGTAGTAAGTTCTGATTAAAAAAGAGCCATGTCAAATCCACTAAGAAGGAATGAACTGTACAGAAATATTAATGCTGCCAGAAAATTGAGTATCTATATGAAACTTGCAGAAACCAGTGGCAAAGTCATTAAAGCAAATGGGGACAAAAGATGTACTTCTCAGGGAAAGCTGGCAGTGTGTACTCTTCTGAGTTACAAAGTCAACATGGGGTAGCTTCCATGGGATCAGGGTACTCATTCTCATGTCAAGAGTTCCCCTGGATTCTTTTGGTCTGAATGAGAAGGCTAAATAAGATGCAGATAGTTTATATGTAGAAGTCAAGTATCAGAAGAGTTGGGGATCGTAGAGAGACTCTACATTGCTTAGGGCTCGGCCGGGCTGATCTCAGTTGTCTGGGAAGAATCTCTTACACACACAACCTTCTGTATATGTGTGCTAGTCAAGTAGACTAGACTAGACTGCGGTGCATTGTGAAGCTGAGTCACACAGGAAGGTCTCAGGTTCATATCTGGAGACTTCCTTGAGTATGCTAGATACTTGTATGCCCATGATCTGGGGCTGGCTAAAGCTGGGGTGGATTATGGCATTGAGACCCTGTTGACAGTATTGTCTTCTTTCTTTCTCTCTTTCATCTCTTTCACTCATAGAAGAGAGAAATGAATAAGCTTAAAAAAAAAAAAAGTCCAGTAGATGGCATGGCAGTTAAGGTACTGTATTCCCACATGGCTGACACGGACCCAGCAGCTTAAAAAGCACACTGGTTGTGTATGCATGCATGCCCAAAATCCTGAGAAGAGAATGGAAGAGAAGGGATTGCAGCTTGAGGATGATTTCTCACTTTCCCTCTCTTTCTGTCTCTGGCTAGTGCAGGTGCCCTATGGTAAAAATCTTTAAAATAAAAAATAAAACAGACATAAAAAATACTTTTCTGAGCTACATTTTCTTGTGTATGTATCAATCTAATTTATCTGTCAGAAACAAAGAGAAAATTGAAAATAAAGATGAGGTTAAGGGGAGGATGTCAGTGTAGGTGACATAAGTTTATCTTTTATACTAAGATGACAGGAAATTAAACTTCAGCGTTTGGTAATACAATGGCTTGAAACTTAGACTTCTCCATATAAAATCTGGACTCTCAGCGTCCGAATCCTGAGTGAAACACTTGGCTATAAATATCCTTCCACTGGAAGAAGACGATAAAAAAGAAATTTGCCTCTAGCCACCTTATTGTTAGAGAAAATTCTTTTAGGAGAATTCATTCCCATAAGCTTATATTGCACTTGGGTTTGAAGGTCAAATCACATTACCTGCATAATTTGTGTGCCTAAAACAAGATAATTAATATTAAAATTAGCCCCAAGCTGGAAATGTTTCTGAGATACCTAAAAGAAGCAAAGTAACTCTGAAAGGACATATTTTAAGACAGCAATCCCCAACCTTTACCATAGCTATACATTATCTTTAATAATATTTTACAACTTTTATTTATTTATACTTTATTTTGGTTGACTCTCCCAGTTTTATTCACCATGTCTCAAATTCGTTTTTTTTTTAACTTATTTATTTATTTATTTCCACTTGTTGTTGTTGTTACTGTTATTATTATTTAATTGGACCAGACAGAGAAAGAAAGAGAAAGGGAAAGTGAGAGAGCAAGCCGCCAGGTCTGGGACTTGAACCATAGTCGGCCATGTGGGAATCCAGTGCCTTTACCCACCATGCCACCTGCCGATCTCCAAATTTGTTTTTCGATAATGCATATATACCTACTGTTGCTTCCACTTTGCCATTATTACTGATGACATTTTTCTGTTAAGTGTTCTTCACATGTTATTTGTTTTTACCCAGAATATATTGATGTAGACTCTGTATTTCTTTTATTCTTTATCTCCATTTGCAGGAGGCTTGTATTAGATTGTCAGAAAAGTCATAAAGCATTTTTACATAGAAAAACATGTCATGACTTTTACAACAACCTAATATTATTAGTAAAGAAAATTTATAGAGATAGTAAAGAAAGTCCAAGGAGATTTACCATCCATACAACTGGTCACCTGGAAAGGGAAAAAAAAAAAAAAGAAATTGCAAAAATAATAGAAAAATGATTTAGTGATGTAGGCTATTAAGAAAATTATTCCAAAAGAATGGGAAAACTTGAAATGCAATTTGAAATGATCCACTATGCTGAAGGAAAAATGATCACTGAACTTCAATGAATGTAATAATGGTTGTGGATATATGCAATAAGTAATAGCAATATTTATAAAGTAAAAACAAATAACAAAAATCACAAGAATAAATAGGCATATATTGAGTCTTAAATTGGTATCTCATAGTCCATCACAAAGTAAACAAAACTAACAAAATTAATAATGTAGATCCACTTCATATAGATGATCTCTTCATCAGTAATGAATACGAACCTCTTTTGGGTGATTTTGTTTTTGTTTTTAGATATTTGCCAAAGGGTGCATGTGCTGTCAGAGAAAGTGAGAAATCAGGCCCCCAGGGCCACACTGCAATCCATTCTCCTCCATTCTCTTGGGATTTTGAGTACACACACACACACATTGGTCCGATGTGATTTTCAAGCTGCTGGATCTGGGACTCAAACTGTGAAGTAGCCATGTGGCGTCCAACAGCCTTAACCTCCACCCCACCTGCTGGCTCAAATATGAACTTTTTCAAATGCACACTGAATCATCAAAAAAGTTCAGAGTAGGTCACAGAGTCAGCTTTAACACATGCTAAAATCAAAAGGGATTATGGTAGAGATAAAATTTTTATCAGTTATACCAAAACTGAAAAACAATGATGAAATAAGAAAAAGAAAGACCTGAACAATTTATACTCTTTTAAAATATTCTCAGGTTAGGCCCAGCCATGGCACAGGTAGCAATGTGTCATTCTGCAATAACAGAGCCACTGGCTGACTGGAATTTGAATCCTAGGTTGATCTAAAACTCACCAGGCATGTGTGCACATCATGGTGTGACCAGGCCCTGTTGGAGATGCCTGTCTCTCTGTTGCACATGTTCTGCCTCTCTTTTTCTCCCCAATGAAAGAATAAAAAAGGGCAGTAGGTAATGTGGAGGTTAAGGTGGCCAGATCCCACATGGCCAACTTTGCAGTTTGAATCTTGGACCCATTGTCTTGAAAATCATGCTGGACACAAGTCCATGTGTGTCCAAAATTCTGAGACTATTTCCCACTGTCTTTCTCTTTCCCTGTGTCTCTCTCTGATGAACACATGCTTGCTATTAAACAATAGAACAAAACAAAACAGAAATAAAACTTTAAAAAAGACTCTCTGGGGGAAAGCAGGTGGCATGGTGGTGAAAGGCACTGGACTCCCACATGGCTGACCACGGTTCTCAAGTCCCAGACCTAGAGGTTTGCTTTCTCACTTTTCCTCTCTCTGGTCAAGTTGAAAAAACTATAATAATAAATAAAGTTAAATAAAGTAATTTTTTTAAAAAGAAAAGGAAAAGACTCTCTGGTTTAAAAGAAAATCGAAAGGCAAAAATTGCAGACTATAAATATGTAGAAAATAAAGATAATGAAAGGAAACATTACATATCAAACTATACTGGATACAAATAAAAGAGTGCTCCAAGTAACATTTATAGTCTTAAATACTTATATTAATAGACAATTGAAAATAAAAACCAATTTAGCACCCAAATCAACATATTAGAAAAAAATTGATAGTAAAAACAAATTAAGTACTTAAATCAATGTATTAGAAAAAGTACCACAAAGTATAGCAAATGCATGAAAATAATAATAAAGATAAGAAATAAATATTAATAGAGATAAAAAGTAAGAAATAGAAAATAGGAGAAGATGTAAATGATAAATAAATGAAATGCTGATTCTTTGTGGGGGGAAAAAAAACCATGAACCAAATACATCATTAACAAACTAATAAAAAAAGAAAATACAGGCACAGAAAATAAGATAATGAGAAGATAATCACACAAATATATGAAGTGAAGACTTGAAAGGACTTCATCGAACACTAATTTAATTTTATTTTCCCCATAGGTGTGTGAGCTTGCCAGAGAGAAACAGAGACAGAAAGAGAGAAAGTGAGAAATCACCTCCCATGGGGGTTGGCCATACCACAATCCCTTCTCCTCCATTCTCCTCTTGGGCCCTTGGGCATGTATATACACACTCCTGATGTGATTTTCGAGATACCAGGTCCAGGACTCAAACCATGGTTAGCCATGGGGAAATTCAGTGCCTTAACCACCATGCCACCTGCTGGCCTGCAAACACTAAATTTTTCATAGGTCTATATTTCAATAAAGCTAGATGGAATTGAAAATGATGTGTTCTGGGGACCAGAAGTTGGCGTAATATCTATGTTGCTGGACTCCCATGTAGTCGAGTCCTGGATCTGGTGGCTTAACCTCACACTGGGCACGTGTGCATGCATGCCCAAGATCATGAGAGGAGAATGGAGGAGAAAGGATTGTGGCGTGGCCAACCCCTGGGGGATGATTTCTCACTTTTTGTCTGTCTCTGTCTTTCTGGCGAGTGCATGCGCCTGTAGCAAAAATCTCTTAAAAAAAAAAAGAGAGAGAGAAAATAATGTGTTCTGAACATCAGTGTTAGATGACTCAAAAATATGGTGTTAATCATTCTGAAGTGGCTGATAATGAAATAGCATTTGAAGTGTTGAAATACCATTATTTCATGAAATTAATTTAATATTTCATTATGTATGATATATGCCTTTCATTTTATATTTAATAATAGTTTTTACATTTCATTAAATTTAGTTAAAGTTACATCATGAGTAAAGAGATTAGTCATTTTGTTCCAACATGACTTCTCTTAATTAGTTTGCTTTTTTTATTACCTTTTAAAGTGGAGTTTTGGGCATTGATAGTGACTTTCCATGTAGTCTCAAAAACTGCATGGGTGATCAAATTAATTTATACTAACATGACTTTTTTCCTCTAAGAAGTAATGTTAGAAAAAAAGTATTTGTTTATTTCTTTAAAATCTTTCTCATGGATTCATTTGTTGCTCTTATCCCTTTATTAGACTAATAAATTAATTCTCCTCTTTAGTATGACACTCTACAAAGCAAAAACAAGCAAACATGGGGGGAAAAAAGTACTTTCAGCTATACTCAAAAATAGAGTTTAGGCCCAGCCACAGTGGCACACAGATAGCACCACCACTTGGGAGGCTGAAAGCCAACCGGAAATCCCAGGTTTACTTCCCTGCTCCCCTGACATGCTGGATGTGGTTGTGCAAGCCTGTAATCCTGGCCAACTGGGAAGCTAGGGCAGGATCATCACAACACAGAGACCCAGTCCACCCATATCCCCCAAAAAGGCCAGCAGGTAGCATAGTAGTTAAGGCACTGGACTTTCACATGGCCGACCAGGACTTGACCCAGTAAGACCTGGAAGCTTGAAACTCATACCCAACATGTGTGCATGTGTGCTCAAAATTCCAGGAAGAGAATGGAGGAGAAGGGATTGCGATGTGGCCGTTCCCCCTGGGAGGGTGATTTCTTGCTTTCTCTCTGTATCTCTGGTGAGCACATGCACCTTTTGGCAAAACTCTCTCTCTCTCTCTCAAAAAAAAAAAACAAGAGTGAACTTTATAAAACACATTCATGTCTGAACCTATTCTCTTTTAATTTGGATGAATTCATTCATGGTCACAAAACAGAAGTTACATATAGCCTAATTTAGGCTTCTGTGTCTGGTTTACATTGGGCAGCAAAAACATCATCAGATTTGCGTAAAAAGACGGGATAAGGATTAAAAGGTTAAAGAATGTATTCTTTCTGAACACATTTCAGCAAGATTTTAGTCTTTATAAGGCTCAATTTTCTTATCTGAAAAACAACTAAGAGATGAATGTGATTAATGGTTAGTTTTACTTGTTAACTTGGCATAACACTCAGTTACTAGCTGAAATTAGCCTAGATATTGCTGTGAAGGTATTTTGTAGATGTGGTTGTTAAATATAATCAGTTAACTTTAGGTAAAAGATACTATCGATAATACGGGTGGGATTCATTCATCAGTTTAAGCCCTTAAAAGCAAAATTTGAGAAGAAGAAATTTTATCTCGAGACTATAGCATTGATTCCTGCTTGAATCGCCAACCTGCCCTATGGATTTAAACTTTCCACCTCTCACAATTGCACAACTGCAGGAGTCACTTCCTTTAAAAAGTGTATTGATATGTGTATATATATGTGTGTGTGTGTGTGTGTGTGTACATATACATATATACAAATACATCTATCTCGCTGTTTTTGTTTTGTTTTGTTTTCCCCTTTAGGGCACATGTACTTGGAGAGAGAAAGAGAGAAAGTAAGTGAGAAATCACCCCCAAGGGGATGGCTATGCTACAATCCCTTTGCCTGGTGTTTTCTTTCTTTCATTTCATTTCATTTCATTTCATTTCATTTCATTTCATTTCATTTCATTTCATTTCATTTTCTTCCATACATTCAATCACATTATTATTTGTCTTACAAAATGGATATTTCAACAGGTGAACATTTCTCCCTAGTACTGTTGATAAAACTACAAAATATCTTCAACAGATAATACCACACCTCTTTGTGCCATTAATGCTTTTCCTCCCTGTCCCTCCCCCAAATGTCCTTCCTCAGACCCTCCTCTTTCACACACACTATATCTGGTATTTACATCTATATACTGCATTTCTATATCCTTTAGACAATTAGTTTCAGTCATAGAGTGCAGACACTCGGTATATATTAAGTGGGGACATACAATGCCTCTCCTTCATAGCATGGCTTGCTTCACTCAGCAGTAAGTCTTCCACATTCATCTACTTCCTGTCAAAAGCCACGGTTTTGTTGTTTTTTTATGGATGAATGGTATTCCATTGAATATATGAGCCACAGTTTTTCTAACTATTCATCAGTTTGTGGGCACTTGGGTTGCTTCCATGACTTAGCAATTGTGAAAAGTGCCGCAATAAACATCAATGTGCAAGCACTTTTCCGATAAAGTATTCTTCTGTCCTTTGGGTAGATACCAAGGAGTGGGATTGCTGGATTCTGCATAGCAAAAGACAAAGTGATTAGTGTGAATAGACAGCCCTCAGAATGGGAAAATATTTTTGTAAACTATGCATCAGATAAGGGACTGATCACCAAAATTCACAAGGAACTCAAGCAGCTGTTCCAGAAAAAGACAACAAATCCTATCAAAAGATGGGAGAATGAGTTGAAAAAAACACTCTCTAAAGATGACATACGAATAGCTAAACAGCATATGAAAAAATGCTCAACATCCCTCATTGTAAGAGAAATGCAGATCAAAACAACAATGAGTTGTCACCTAACCCCAGTCAGAATGTCTAAGATTAATAAAACAAAAAATGATAAGTGCTGGCGAGGGTGTGGTGAAAAGGGAACTCTCTTACACTGCTGGTGGGAATGTAAATTGGTCCAACCACTGTAGAGAACAATTTGGAGATTCCTCAAAAATCTGCAAATAGAACTACCATATGATCCAGCAATCGCCTGGTGTTTTCAAGCACCAGGTCCTGGACTCAAACCACAGTTGGCCATGTGGGATCCAGCCACCTTATTCTCCACACCATCTGCTGGCCCTTCTATTTTTTTTACTGATTCCATTTCTTTAACCAATTTTGATCAGTACAATGAGATAAAGTAAAACTTTTAAATCATCATGTAACACATTTTACACAGGTCAGGCTATTCATGCAAAGTTTTGCCCTGCTATTCTTGCACCTGTTCTCTTCCAAGACACCTTTGTCATACTCTGAGCCCCTTTAGGTCTTTGCTCAAATGTCACCTTTGTGAGATCATCTTGCAGCACTCTTTATGATTATGACCCACCAACAGCCAGCCCCTTCGAATCCTGTTTCCTTTCTTTGCTTTCATCTAGAACAATTACCATCCTCTGACATATTACATATTTTAATTCCTTTTTTTGTGTATGTCTTGCTCAATCAAGTGAAAGTTTCATAGAGCATTAACCCTAAATAAGCTCCAGACGTCAGTCTTATCCCTTTTCATTTGTCTTCCAGAGTCCCCAAGTTGAATCTAGATCTAACTCTGACTTCCCACACAAAACACCTCAAAGGTTTCCAGCTGCCCAGCAGCTCTGAGCTGATGGAAATGTCCTAGCAATATAATCTGCACTCTCCCAGGTAGCTTCTGACTTCAAGTGGCTATTTGAGCAAAATGTAAACTCATGCAGAGGAGGAACTACATTTTTACTTTTGAAACAGTACCTAACTTAAATTAAAAATTTAAATAACTACCTGTCACTAGTGGTAATACAGGTCTGTATGATAAATCTAAGTCCTTCACGTTGATTGTTTCCTCATTTCTACAGCGTCATTCCTCTTCCACGACTCTGAATTCATAAAACAGACAACTGGCACTATCATGAAGTGTTCCCAACACACTACATGGGTTCTCACTTGAACGGATTTGCTTAGGTGGCCCTGAATGTCTCTGTGCTCCAAGCTGACCTCTGTACTGACTGGATAACTACTCTGAGGATTAAGCTCCCTTCTTAGACTTTCATAATTGATAGAGCATAGATCTGTAATTGTAGTTTTTGCCTCAGAATATATTTACCTGTTTGTGTCTCTGTCTCTTCTTCTTGATGCTGACCTCTTTGAGGTCAGGCCCTATTTTTACCTGTATTTTCAGTTCCTAGCTCAGTGCCTGGCTCATAGTTGGTGCCCAATGACTCTTTGTGGAATTAACAAGGGAAGGAAGGAATGCATTGGACCAAATGCGATCTTAGAGTGTCTTGATCTAAAAGGCATACGATTTTTTTTAAAGGATTCTTCTTAAAATTATTTATTTATTTAATTCCATTTGTTATTATTGTTTTTTAATTTGGACAGACAGAGACAAAGACAGAGAGAAAGGGAAAGTGAGAGAGCAAGCTGCCAGGTATAGGACTCGAACTTTGGTCGGCCATGTGGTAATCCAGCACATTTAACCACCATGCCACCTGCTGGCCCCCAAAGGCATGCCAATTTTTATAGCCCTTCTTCTTGCTTTGTTCCTTATATTAACCTGAAAAAAAAAAATAACAGAAGTAGGTCCATTGTGCAGCAAGGTATTATTTAATTCTGTAGTCTAGTTTCTCTTTGCTTCCTCTGTCAGGAAGAAAATTACTTCCAACAGGATGGAAGCTACTCTATGCCAGGTGAGTTTTACGCCTGTCTACTCTTAATTAGCCACCTAGGAGGCAGCTTTTGAAGTATTTTTATAAACATTGAATGACTTCTTTCTTCCTTATTCCTATCCGTCCTTAAAGTTCTTGTTTGGGAAATAAGAAATCTGGGCAGTGACCACAGTATATTCCCTCTGTTGGATTTGGCATTTCCGAGGACTTAGAGATACTGCCTATGATCCATCTGTCACCAGGGCCAGTTCTGCAAGTGATGTGACTCTGGTTAGATGAATACAAAGTATTTTTGAACAAATATCTTTACCCTAAACAAGCTATCTTTGATTTTTCAACTTATACACTATTGTACAAGTTCTTCAAGTAGGAATTCTTGGGGCTGATTTCTTGTTTTGTACTAGATTCGATATTTACTGGGGATCATCCTGATGGACCTAAAAATACCTCCATTGTGTATTCAGTTAAAGAGTTAAAAGTGCTGGGGGAGGGTCCGGGGAGAAGTGGGCAAGAGGAAAAGGCAATAAATCGCCGGCCCAAGGGATTTGGACAACAAACTGCACAGGCAAATCTAACAGCTGCCAGCTCTGGAATGTGGCAGCATAATATCATACTAACTGTTACCTGGTAGGCTGTCAGAATTCTAAGAAATGTGAAGATCAAAAATGTTGCAAGTGGGAGGTATTCCAAATGCTTCTCAATGTATATCTGCTGAAACAAGGAGGCTATTAAAAGGCCCTTTAAAAAGTCCCATTAAAGAAACAGTCCAATAAAAGGAGTGTATAATCTGAGCGCTCTGAGGCTGAAGGCAAGTGAGTGCCAACATAGCTCACTGAGTTTACTGGGAGGGTTTCAGATCTTCTGTTTTCCTCTTTGTGTGCTGAGCAGTGACTTCTAGTTTTTCTTCCTCAGTAACAATTCGACATAACCACCTCTACCATCACAAAAATGTAACACATACGTGTGTGTCTGCAGATATGAGCACAAAGTATGAGAAGTACCAACTTCTGCAGACAATGGAAGTAATCCAGAGACAGCAATTTACAAAGAAAAGTGAGGTCTTAATTCTTTGTCCTCCTTTTATAGTAATATAATAGCCCAGAAAATAATATTTCAAGTTCTAGAAGACATACTATATCTAAAACAAACAAACAAACAAAAAAACATGATATAAACTTTTGGTGAGCAAACTATTTAAGAATTGAATGGCAGGGGACCAGTAGTTAGCGTAATGGTTATGTCACTAAACTCCCATGTAGCCATCCGCAGTTCAAGTCCTGAACCTGGTGGCTTAAACTCACACCAGGTGCATGTGCGTGCATGCCCAACATCCCGAGAGGAGAATGAAGGAGAAGGGATTGTGGTGTGGCCATCCCCCCTGGGGGGTGATTTCTTGCTTTCTATCTCTCTGTCTCTCTGTGTCTTTCTGGTGAGTGCATGCACTCTATAGCAAAAAAAAAGAAAAAAAAAAAAAAAAAAAAGAATTGAGTGGCAGAATGCATGAATAGCTGAAAAAATTAGGGATCCTTTTGATTTTTAGAACATTGAGAAATCGTATCCAATTTTTACCTAATCTCACTAACCAGCTAGGTTCCTTGCTGAGTTCTTAGTATATGTAGAAATATTGTGTGCTATTCAAAATTTACTACCTTTGGAGGGACTTGTATTTCCTATCTCAGTTTGTCATCTTATCCTGTTGGGCAATATAGTAGGCACTTTTATTTCTACCTCATCAACACTATATCATACAAAGGTTTTTTTGTCTTTAATCTGGAAACCTACATGCTTAAAATGAGGACCACTTTTATTGGTTTCTTCACCCATTGTCTCTCATTTTGCAAACACAATTTAGCTATACAATCAATTCATTTTCCATTCATTCATTTAATAAATTGTCTGCTAGACTCTGTGTTAAGTACTAGAGACATACCAAGGACCAAGACAGAATTGAAATTCTTTCTAGCTCCTAGTCTAAAATTGACAATGACTTCACTTTTCTTTTCTTCCTTTTTTTTTTTTTTTACAGGAAGAGTTCAAACTCTTCTGATTGCTGTTGAAAGTCCTATAACACCAGCTATATGTTACAGTTCATTTTACCTCTCACACTTCCACAACTAAATTCCCTACTCTTCCACCACCAACTACATTGCATGCTGTGATGGTTAGTTTTGAGTGTCAACTTGACTGGACTAAGGAATACCTAGAAAAAAGCTTTGCTCTGGGCGTGTCCATGGAGGACTTTCAGAAGGATTAATAAGTGAGTCTGAGTAGCTGAATGTGGAAATTCCCACCCACAATGTGGGTGAGCATGATCCAATTGACAAGGGACCTAAAAAGAACAAATAAAAGAACAACAACAAAAAAAGACAAATGGGTCTCTTGTAAGACACAGAATAGACTTCTGTTGCTCAGACTTTGGAACTCCAAGTTCCTCAGCCTTTGGACTCCAGGGGGTATACCAATGGCCTCCTGGGTTCTCAGACTTCTAGCCTGGGACTGGCTTCCCTGCTTCTGAGGCCTTGGATCACTGGCTGATCCATGCTACCCACAACCTAGGATCTCCAGCTTGCAGACAGCCTGCCATAATAATGTAAGCTGATTCCCCCAGCTAATCCCCTCTTATATATCTATACAAAGTTATCCATTCTATCTTCCTAGAGTATCCTGAATAATATGCATTCTCATTCTTATTTTTATGTCTTTTCTCATTTTATTTCCTCTGCAGAAATGCAGAAAATTCATCTCATCTCCACTGAATTCAACCTTCTTTTCAAAGGAAATTCTCTTTCTTCCATGAGTTCTTTCTGGACTATGCTAGCCCAGATTCAATAATTCTTTACCATTTAGCATATCCATATGGCTGATTCAAAGACATGTAAAACTTGGACCGAGCAGATGGTGTAGCAGTTATGTCATTGGACTCCCACATGGCCAACCGTGGTTCAAGTCTTGGACATGGTGTCTTCAAACTCACACCAGGTGCATGTGTGTGGATTCCCAAGATCCCAGGAGGAGAATGGAGGAGAAGGGGTTGTGGCATGGCCATCCTTACTGGGGGGGTGATTTCTCATTTTCTCTCTCTCTGTCTCTCTATCTTTCCAGTGAGTGCACTCACCCTATAGCAAAAGTCTCTCAAAAGACATGTCAAACTGAATAAATCCCGAATGAGAACTATTCATTACTTGAATTTTCTTCTTAGTAAATTATATCATCATCTGTCTAGGTATAAAAGCCAAACCTTGGAAATCCCCTTGATTCTTTCCTTTTCATCAATAAGCTCTATCAACTTTGCCTCCAAAATAAATCTCAAACTTAATCTCTGTCTCCATATCTCCTGTGTTGTTGTTTTTTTTTTTTTCATTTTTC
This sequence comes from Tupaia tana, assembly GCA_026018925.1. Classification (NCBI taxonomy): domain Eukaryota; kingdom Metazoa; phylum Chordata; class Mammalia; order Scandentia; family Tupaiidae; genus Tupaia; species Tupaia tana. Next base: position 12,265,248 of record JAKSZU010000021.1, read on the forward strand.
TCCTCCTCCTCCTCCTCCTCCTCCTCCTCCTCCTCCTCCTCCTCCTCCTTCTTCTTCTTCTTTAATTGCTAGAGGATATATGCACTCAACATAGGGAGACAGACAGATGGGGGAGAAAGCACTCCCCTAATGGGATGTAGCCACATGGCCATCCCTTCTCCATTTCTTCATCCTGTAGGAATTGGGACATGCATGTACATGCACCCAGCATGTTTTTCAAGCCACCAAAGCTGAGATTTGAACTATGATTGTCTGTGGCAGCTGGCTCCCTTAACCACTAGGCTAGAGGACTAGGCCCTCATCTTTATTCTACTTGAGACAAATTACCGTTGTGTCCGCTGCTTTAGATCACAATCCTTCTACCACTGCTCTGCTTCCACTTGAGTTATGAACAGCTGAGGTGATTTCTTGTAAAACATATTTCAGATCTTGTCACTCCCTTGCTTAAACCCTCTCAATGTCTCTACATGACACTTAGAACAATATCCTGGCCTGGATTATTTTGCCTACACTGAATCCATCCCTCTGTCCTTCAGTCTAACCAGCTTGTTCCTGCCTCAGTCACTTCTCCCTGGGTCTTTGCACTAATTTCAGTTGTCCACAGAAATCCATGGCTTCTTTCCATAGATTGTCGTAACACATCACATCCTTAGAGAGAACTTTGCTTTCTTCAAACCTGAATTCACTCCTTACCTCCCTTTTTAAAGTCACCTTAGAAACTATTACTACTAGACAAGTTTCTTCTTTTCTTTCCTATTTTTTTAAGAGAGATTTTTGCTATAGGGTATGTGTGCTCACCAAAGAGACACAGAGACAAAAATCAAGAAATCATCCCCCCAGGGGAGATGGCCATGCTACATTATCTTCTCCTCCGTTCTCCTCCTGGAATTTTGGGCATGCACACACACGTACCTGGCGTGAGTTTCAAGCAGCCTGGTCAAGGACTCGAACTGTCATTGGAAGTGTGGGAATCCAGTTATGTAACCACTATATCCCCTGCTGGTCCTCAAACATTTTCTTATTAATTCATTTGTTTATTATCTAGCCTGAACTAAATGGAAACCAGCAGTTGGTGTAATGGCTATCTCGCTGGACTCCTTTGTAGTCGACCGCAGTTTGAGTCCCAGACCCGGTGGCTTAAACTCATGCTGGGTGCATGTGCATGCGTGCCTAAGATCCCAAGAGGATTGTGGAGGAGAAGGGATTGTGGCATGGCCATGCCCCCTGGGTGATTTTGACTTGTTTACATTGTATCATCAGCTCAGGAGCAAAACTGATTCACAGACCCACCCACGAATGAATAAAGGAGTAAGTCTGCAGAGCTCACACTGGAATGCTGCGTTCGTCCCCACCATCTTTTAATTGTGACCCATGAAGCTTTATTGCTGCCTTAACATAAATTTAAGTTCCTTATTCCAAGAGATGGTACCTTGGTTATTCACATAGCATGTAACATTGTCAGATTAGAGTTAAGTGTTTCATAAATGCATCCTGAATGTCCATTAAAAGTAGCCTATTATAGGCCCATATGTGGGCTGGTGGTTAAGGTGGCTGGATCCCACAAAACCTACATCTCTCTGAGACTTCTCTTTCATTTTTCTTTGGAGGTCAAGGTCAGGAAGGGAGATAAAGAACTCAGCATTAATCTGAGCCTTTACAATAAATACACAGATAAATGAGGCCACTCTTTTCCCCAGAGCACTATACTAACAACTAGTAGCTTCACAGGAAAACAGTAGCTGCCTTGCATCTTGGGTGGCTTCGTGTTGGTGATACATCACATTTATGATGGTACATGTCGTAGCTCATTAACTTCCTATCCTATTATATTTGGTTACAATGGGATGCTACTCAAAAACAACATGCCTGAAATTGAAGACAGATGGCCAAGTAAGGGACTCAAGTTTGTTAGAAGCATTTATTATGACCCTTTTTCATTGTGCTTTTCTCTGCATTTATTACGAGTGTAAGAGCATTTACACATTTTTTAAATAGTCTCGTTTCTTTGGTAAGTAAACAATAGTCTTGAGACAGGGCAAGGACAAGTTGATATTCTGCTAATACCATCAGCTAGAAGCACTGCATCCCTGTGGTAATTTTGCTTATCTCTACTTTTGTACACGTTCAGTGTAGAAAGATAACAGGAAATCATTTTACTTGTTTTATTTCTGCAGAGGTTTATGGGGTGAAACATCTAACTCCTATAGTAGAGGTTACTGAAATGGTAAGTGTAGTAAAAATTTTAGGAAATCATTTCACAAATATTGTTCATTCAGAGTGAAAGTATATAAGGCTACAATGTTCTGACTTTTAACAAATGACATTTATACCAAAGTAAATCTGGTGCCCGGAAATTCATAAAGTGCATCTGACCCATTTCTCCCTTAGCTTTGTATTTATCTCAATTCCTTAAGAGTCCAGTGCAAAGGCAGAAACTAATTATTGGTGAAACTCCTTCTACGTACACATATAATCCTCACCCCCTCAGGGAAAGACTGCCCTTTATACGTTTGTTTAGTATTTTGAAAAATTGCCATTTTTTATTGTGGTGAAACATATCATTTACCATCAGAACCATTTTTAAGTGTACAGTTCTGTGGCAAATCTTCATACATTTTAGTTTATATTCTAGAACTTTAAATCAGCACCAGAATTTCCAATATTAATCAGTTCTTGGGAAACAATTCTAAGGAGTCATGGCAGAGCAGTATGCCCCTGTTTTGAAAACTATTCATATGATGACGCTAGAGCTACTTTGGAAACATGAGTGAAGTAAGTGAAATAATAATTAACGTTCAGGAGGCATTTTATATGTCTGGCTCTAAAAACAAAGTTTGCCATTTCCTACATATTTTTATACTGGGTTTTGTTTACAGGGAAGGCAATTGATTTGGGTACATGGATATATAATTATATTCATTTTGTTTCCTAAATAATAAAGTGATAACACTTAAGACAGTAACCAAAACTTTATAATATGGATAGAAGGTACGTAGATGTGTTATGGCCAGAGAGGAAGAACCACACAAAGTAAGGACGAACAGCGAATTTTCTTTCTGTTTACATTTTGATTCCCTAAGATAATTGTTTAGCGGAGATGTTTAGCCTTGATTGGGGGGGATGGTCATTCGAGGTTACTAATAAAAGACTCTGTTTGGATTTTACAAGTTTGTTTGACTCTATGCCTTTTTTTTTCCCTCCAGGAATCCAAGCTGCTAATACAATACTTGTGCATTGACTGTAGTGATTATGTCATGTAGTGGTATTTAAACTATTGGTCCCCACATTGAGAATATGTGCAAACACAAAGGCGATTGTTAAACTATTTAACATTGAGAGCATTTAAAAAAGTATGCTATATTTTTTTTGTTTAGGAATTAAATATGTCATTCCATGAGGGAATGTACACACAGTATGTTGACCCACCAGGGGATATAATATGGTGCAGTGTATAGAGAGTTTGCTTGTTTTTGTTAACTTTTATCTTTTATTACTTAAATGATGTATGTATCTGTTTTTGGAAAAATCACATACTGTAGATTAAAATTTTTTTTTAAGATTTTTTTGGCCATAGGACACATGCGCTCATTGGGGAAAGACAGAGACAGAGAATGGAAAAGTGAGAACCGCCATCCCCACAGGGGGATGGACTTACTGCAGTCCCTTCCCTTTCATTCTCCTCTCAGGATTTTGGGCATACACACACACACACACACACACACACACACACATGCACCCAGTGTGATTCTCAAGTTGCTAGTCCAGACTCAAACCATGCTGTCACCTATGTCAGCTTAATCACTATGCTACTGGCTGGCCTGTCATTTTTAATGAACAATAAAATATAATATCAATTTCTCTTGATGTCTACAAATAAAAATATACACTAACGTTCTTTACAGATGGACAGTATCTCATTGAATAAATGTATCCAAATGTGTTGAACCAATTCCTTATAGCTGGACATTGAAGATGTTTCCTTTTAGTTTTATTCCTTTTGCAAAGCAGTGAAAGCAGAGATGTGATTTTGTGAAAACAAATTTTAAAGGCTGTCGTGGGTACTCACCTTATGCGTTAGGGAAGCTTGCTTTCATTAATTGTAACCATAGAATCTCACAAAGAGGTCAGGAAGGGGAGGAAATGGCACCATTATTTACCAAGCATTGCATTCCATACTGAATAAACATTATTTTCAATCCCATGATTGGCGCTATTTTATAGATGTATCAACCATATTTCAGTAGAGGTAAAGGAACTTTCCCAGTATTTCCAAGCTAGTCCATGGCAGAACTACCTGAAAGATTGCACTAAGACCCACAAACATGACATCCTTTATTCCTGGTGCATGTACCTAAGGCTGAGCAGTCACTTGCAGAACCATCACCAGACAGCTCACATTTCTTACGATGGCTCAGGACAGCTTTATGTAAATTAAATTTTGGAGATTTAGTGTTACCTTAAATAACAGTATTTATATAATACAGTGTGTATATCATTTATTTTCAGTGATTCCTTTTTTTGTAAAGTAAACATTCATTTGCAATGTCAAGAATTACTTCTTTTCTATTTTTCAAATTCATTTCATTTTTGTACCCATTTGTTTGTTTTCAATTGGGACACATTTGCCAACCTTACTCGATAGTTAATCATCTGTGTTTCAGATAGTTATTAAACTTGGAAGTCTCTTTAGAGTTTGTGCAAATGAAATTTCACAGTACATAGTGGTGTTGAGAAGCAAAGTCAGAGATGAACACAATGCTTGTGAGAGAGAAGACTGACCTGTGTCCTGACTCCGCTAGTTTCACTGATTAGCCATGAATGCTAGGAAAATTTAACCAATCTCTCTGTTCTCTCTCTTTATTTTTTTTATTTTTTTTTTTTTTAGAGAGAGAGATTTTGCTATAGGGTGTGAGCTCTCACAAAAGAGACAGAAAGCAAGAAATCACTCCCCCCGGGGGGGGGGGGGGTGGCCATGGTGCAATCCCTTCTCCTCCATTCTCCCCTCAGCATCTTGGGCATGCACACACATGCACCTGGAATGAGTTTAAGTCACTGGGCCCAGGACTTGAACCATGATCAACTACATGAGAGTCCAGCAATGTAACCATTACACCATCTGCTGGTTCCTCTCTGTGCTCTTGAAATAAAAGACTTCACAGTGTTGTTGTGGAAAAAGAAAAAAGTATACATATAAAGAATTGATATTGAAAGAACTATTACATGCTAGGCATTAACCTAAGTGCTGTATACATTTTATGTTAAGTTGTATATTTCCCAGTGCTTACAGAACAGACTGTGAATGTTTCTGGAGGTAATGGAATCAGAAAGATTGTGTAGAGTCCATGTCTTAGAGACTGGAAGTGAACAACACAGTATTTAAAATGTGATCAGGATCTACTATTAAATATCAAAGAAAGAAGACTGGACAGGACCAATTGTCAAGTTCTAGAAAGAATTAGTCCTAGTTGACCTTGAACTTGACTCCAAAACTCGTTATATTACTTGAGTCTACCTCAACTACATCTCAGTTGGAGGAGATTAAGGAACAGATAGGATGAACAGTAGGAGAATATCAAGTGGCAGTTAGATAAGGGTATAGATGCTGAGGATAACTTTGTGAAGTTAAGAGAGATCTGTGCATATCTAAGGGTGGCCTCAAAGAGCCTGGGGATGAGGACAGGAATAAGAGATGAATAACAAAAGAACATGTGTATGTGTGGGGAGGGTGGTTGAAGGGCAGATGGGATCAGTGATGACTTTTTGTAAAAAGAAAAGCCAACATGCTTGAACAAAGCTGAGAAAGATCCTGAGGGGATAAATAGATTAATGAAGAGTATAAGAGGAGGAGGGAGTTTGGGGCAAGGGTTATCAGTAACTGAGAAAAGATGGGGTTGAGACAGATGGAAGGGTCACGCTCTTGGGGGTTGGGGAAAGAAAAAGAGAATTAGCATTGTCATCAGGTTTGGGAGTGATGGGGAAAGAAAGTTGGGGCTTTTAAGGAAATTGAAAGTGATGACAAATCTATATGGCTTATAGGTGAGTGAGAATGTCAGGCAGTAGTTGTCGTAATTGCCTTAGTAATGAGGGAGGATGGTATCTCATTTCTGAAGCACTGAGTTGCATGTTCAAGTTTGATTAGGGGGAGCAGGTAGGGGATGGTTCTCTTGAAGGTTTAGCTATGTCAGGTGAATCAAGGTTGTGAAATGAAAAGTGTTGGTGCAGGAAAACCTTAGGGCAGCATAACTAATCCTATGTATCTGTCCTACTGCAATCATCACTTCATTCATTTACTCTTCACACATCCATTCAGCAAGTGTTTACTAGATCCCCCTTGTTCTAGGCACTGTGCTGTGTGCTAAGGGTAAAAGATCGACGGGAAATAGTGTCTGTCCTTCCAGGACTTCTGATTTAGCAGGAAAATACAGACATGTATCAATGTGAAGGACAAAATAAGTACTTTTTGTATAATTGTGGTTTACAGAGTATAGTGTGACCAGAGGAAAGTGTGATCCACCCTATTTCTGGGGCCTGTGTATCTGCAAGGCTTCAGAGAGGAGATCACGCATGAGCTGATTTATAAGAGCTGAGTGGGGCATGACAGGCAGGGATAGTCATTCACAGCAAAGGAAACAACTTATACAAAGTCACATACAGAGGCCAATAGGTGGTATGCTGGTTAAAGTACTGGACTCCCACATGGCTGACAGCAGTTTGAGTTCCGGACCCGACGGCTTGAAAATGTGTGCATGTGTGCCCAAAATCCCAGGAGGAGAATGGGAGAGAAAGGATTGCTGCATGGCCATTCCCCAAGGAGGTGATATCTCACTTTCTTTCTCTCTGTCTCTCCAGCAAGCACATGCATCCTATAGCAAAAATCTCTCTCTCAAAAAGTCATATACAGAGACACAAATAGTCCTGCCTTTCAAGGACCTTGTAGGCTGCTCAGAGTAGGAAGGACCATTGAGGCAAATATGCCTACAGTTAAGTCCACTTTTAAATTCACTTAAAACCGTACACTGTCATCACCATGATATTACCATCTAAGACAACTCCAGCACTCCTGACTCGTCTTTCTGACCTATAGGAAGGGCCAACCTACACGTGGAGAAAACACATGCACACATGCAGGAACTGTCTCTGAAAGGAAGACTCTTGTGCATTCAGTGAACTGGCCAACAGACACAAAACAGCCTTCTTGAATTCAGTCAATAGAGATTCAGTTATCTCACTTCTGAGAGACAACTGTTCCCAAAGAGACACAGAGTCTCGTTTCCCCACATGAGGCCTTGCAGCCTGTCTTATTCACCTTCTAACCCCAGTTATCTCAGAACCCTGCAGATAGTAGACACTTAGCCAGCATTGGTTAAGGGAATGAATGTAGCAATAATTGTAGTACTGAAGTTCTGGAGTGAAGCGAAAAAGCCTGAATGCCACCTAGTCATAATAATAATGGTAACCATCATGCTCATAATGACAATAATCATGCTGTTATTAACAATAATTATGTTAATAGCAAGTAATAGCTACAATTTAATGAGTGCTTACTGCATATTATCAGACAGTGAGCACTAGTCATAAGTCATTTTATTTGGTCCTTCTCAAAACATAACAAAGTAAGAAATATTATCTTCGTGCTACAGATAAAGACGCAGGCTTAGACATGTTCAGGAAATTACTTGGGGTCACCAAGGCCATGAGGAGCAGGCTTGCATTCAAAGTCTGTCTAGCTCCACAGGCTCCACTCTCAACTCCGTGACTTCAGTAGCTAGGTGGAGTTGAAAGAGGCCTTCATAGGTCAGTGACTCTTGTCCAGTGGCACTCATGCTACCAGTGAGAGGCTGATACAGTCTGTGCTTTTAATAGGCCCATCAAGAGATGCTCTTCACTCAACAGTGCCATTGCTTGTACAACCCACTTAATTCCAGCTGATCCTGCCAGGCTGGAGATAACCCTCTAGTCCTTATTTAGCTGCTGTGACCTGGACACTGAATGCTGCTCTTAGCCCTCCTTTCTCCCAATCCACCAGCAAATGCCTTAACTATGTTCTACAGGTTATTGTGCCTGGCTCCCTGCCTGCTTCCTAGCATAAAGATCCTTGCATGACAGACAGGATGAAATGGAGCTCAGTCATGAAAATTCATGGTGGTTCAAGAAGAAAGTAACCCTTCAGCGTCGTGTCCAACAGGGACGACATCTTGGTTCTTAGATCTTAGTGTCCTTCTTTCTCTGGCTCTTAGATCTTAGTGTCCTTCTTTCTCTGGCTCTTCCTCTCACCCTCCCTTTCTGGTTCCCTTCTCTTTAACTTTCATCGTTCTTTCTTCTCTCCTTTATTTCTCACCTTTTCTTACTTGATGAATAAAAATGAATAAAAAATGGTCTTTTTTTTTCTTCTGCATAAATCTCATCTTTAAAGAAGTGATTGTACAGGTGAGATGTGAATGTCTAGGCTCTAGTAAATGAGTCCAGCCTCTGTCCTGGTTCAGATGTGTCATTCACAGCATCCCTTAGCAGAGTTCATTCTATCCTGGTCCTCAAGATTTCTTGGGTCATGATTCTCACTACTTTCTTTGTCAGTTTAATCCAGTTCTTCTACCCAGTAGAGATCAGAATGACCACACAATTTGTCATCAAAATTGGCAAATATTAGAAAGCAAAGGGACAGAGACACAGAAATGTATTAAATTAGTTAACTTTCACAATGTTTATTGACAGGCAAATCAGCCTTAGTAAACTGGTGAACCCATATTACAGTCCATTACTATTTTGAAAAACATTTTTCTTAAAAACAAAAATAAGATATCACTGTAAATCAAAACAACACTTCAGAATGTCTCACTGTATTGGTTATTTGAACATTTCAAAAAACCATGGCCAGCTGTGATGGCGCAGTGGTAAGGCAATCCTCTGTGATGCTGGACCCACATGAGAAGACCCCAGGTTTACTTCCGGAGGTCTCCCTGTATGTGCTGGATATGTATGGGTACATGCCCCTGATCTTCGTTGGCTGAGTCTGGGGATAGGTTGTGACATGAAGACCCTGTAGGGGGTGCCCATCTCTCTTTCTTGGAAGAAATAAACTTAAAAATAAAATCATGTACTAGGGCTGGCCCTCTGGTGCAGGGTTAAGAGCTCATAGAGAAGGAATTAGATTCCCACAGCGGCTTGAAAAACACACTGGGCATGTGTGTGCATGCTCAAAACTCTGATAGGACCTTCCGTCTCTCTCTCTCACTTTGGTGAAGGCATATACCTGATAGGAAAAGGATTGCATTGTGACCATCCCCACTGAGGAATGCTTTTTCTCTTGCTTTCTGTCTCACTGTCTTTTTCTAGCAAGTGCACACACCCTCTGGCAATTAAAAACAAAGTTTAAAAATTCAAGTATCTCTATAATTCTTTGTACATATTTCTGTATTAGTTTCTTAGCTATATCCCTACCAATGTATCACTGGCATTTTTCAGAAAATCTGATTTTTAGTTCAGCTCTAATATTAAAAATATTCTTCAAATTCTCTGAAATGTCTCTCAAAAGTTTATTTTATGTTGAATACATTCAAAATTATTGGTATTATAAATTAATATTGATATTATAAATAATTGATATTATAAATAGGACCCTGTCTATATATAAAGATACTTATAATAAAAATACACACACACACACACGTACACATACAATGACATGCCTGGTAAGTTCAAAACAAATCCTGTCAAAGAAACTTCTCAATTCTATTTTTTTTTCTGCATTAAAATGTGCATTTCCATAGGTGTTATGTATTTTCTCTATTTAGATTTTCATTATATGTATAAGTTCTAATTATAATTCTGTTAAATATTTTACCAAATTTAGATGCTTTATTTATTTTTTTTATTCATTTTTTTCTTTAGAGTTTTACTAGGGCACGTATGTTCGCTGGAGACAGAGAGACAGAAAGTGAGAAATCACCGCCAGGGAGGATGGCCATACCACAATCCCTTCTCCTCCATTCTCTTCTTGGGATTTTGGGTACACAAGCGCAAGTGCCAGTGTGAGTTTCAAGCTGCTGAGTTCAGGACCCTAACCATGGTCGGCCACATGGAAGTCCAGTGCTTTAACCACTACACCACCTGCTTGTTTTAAAAGATCTTCTTGGGCCAGTAGGTGGTATAGAGGTTAAGGCAGCTGTATTCCATATGGCCAACTTTGCGATTTGAGCCCTAGGAGCTTGAAAATCACACCAGGCATATCTGCGTGTGTGCTTAAAAACCCAAGAGGAGAATAAGGGGAAGGGATTGTGGCAAGACCATCCCCCCTGGGGAGTGATTTCTCACTTTCCATTTCTCTCTCACTTTGGTGAGGGTATGTACCCTACAGCAAACAAACAAACTAAAAAAACTCAATTTCATTATTCAATTCTTATTTAGTTGTTCTAGTTGACAAGCTTTGTTTTCAATTATTGTAATTTTCTTCCAGATTTGTAAGTTTTTTTGAGGACTTTGTTAAGTACAGTGGTTAAAGGGTTTTTGTTTGTTTGTTTGTTTTTGTTTTTTTTTGTTTTTTTTTGTTTTAGAGAGATTTTTGCTATAGGGCATGTGTGCTTGCCAGAGAGAGCCAGAGACCCAGAGACCCTGAGACCTAGAGAACCAGAAAGTAAGAAATCACCCTCCCTAGGGGATGGCCATGCCACAATCCCTCCTCCATTCTCCTCTCGGGATTTCGGGCACGCATGCACGCACATCCAGCATGAATTTGAAGTCACCTCGTCTGGGATTCAAATCATGGTTGTCCATGTGGGAGTCCAGAACATAACCATTATGCCATTTGCTGGTCCCTTGATTAAATATTTTAATTGATTAAAAAACTATGACCAAAATTTAGAGAACTTATGAAAAACAAATAAAGTCCCCTAAACATAAGGGTGTTTTTGTAATTTACAAAGTAGTTATTTAGTGGATCAGCAGTTGTGCTGCTGAATTGATGCTAAGCATCAAAGAAAAAGAGCATGTCATCATATTAAATTATTTCTTTCTATTCCACATAGGCTTCATCATAACATTTTTATGTATCACTACTCTATATGTCTATAGGAGTATTAATTTTTTTAAGATTTTTTCCATAGAGCATGTGTGCTTGCCACAGGAAAAAGACAAAGAGAGACCGTGAGAGGGAAAGTGAAAAATCAACCCCCGGGGGAAATGGCCCTACTGCAGTCCCTTCTCCTCCATCCTCCTCCTGGGATTTTGGGCATGCACACACACATGCCCTGTGTGATTTTCAAGTGGCCAGGCTTGGGGCTCGAACCATGGTCGGCCATGCGGGAGTCCAGCGCCTTAACCACCACATCACATGCTGGTCTCAAGTATTTGTTAATTTTTGCAATGAGAGATATTCCTTTATTATAGAATAAAGATCCCAGCTTGTTTGAATTATGAATTATCTGTGTGGCATAACCAATATATTTCTGTTTCACAAGTTTCTTCATTTGGAGAGAATATTATATTTACCACGTTAATGGGTTTCTCCAAAATTTTAGTCATGTTTTCATTGCATTTTACCATTTGTGAATTGAATACTCAGAGCTGTAATTCATTTAGCTGATTTCCCAGTTGAAGCATCTAACATTTACTAATATTATGTTGACATAACATAAATGCTTGCAAGGTTCTTCTATTGCTAATGAAATTGATGCTAACTTTAGAGAAACAGCCGTGTGATGAAATGAAAAGCAAGACTTCAAAGAATGATTTATAAATATATCTTCTGCCACTGTGTATTTTAATTATTACCTTAAAATAACTAGTAACCCATGAACATTAACTTAAATTATATGATAGTACTAGCATTCTGCTTTTGAGCTAAAAAATAGCAATTTTTTTTTTCCTTTGGAGAGGTTTTTCGCTATAGGGCACGTGCGCTCGCCAGACAGACAGAGACAGAGAGACAGAAAACGAGAAATCACTCCCCGGGGGGATGGCCACACCGCAATCCCTTCTCCTCCATTCTCCTCTTGGGATCTCGGGCACGCACGCACACGCGCCCGGCGTGAGTTTTAAGCCACCGGGTCCGGGACGCGAACCGCGGTCGACTACGTGGGAGTCCAGCAACATAGCCATTACGCTAACTGCTGGTTCCCAAAAAATAGCAATTTGACATAGTTTAACCTATATAGACACTAATGCTTTCCAACAGATTTGTCTTCTGGTATTCATGTGACCAGTGATGTCAGTTTGGCCCTCCATGGATCCTAATTGTCAGCAAATATTTTGTGAAATAGAAATATAGAACTTGAACTTTCATAAAACCATACAGTTTCATTTTGTTTCCCAGTGTATTGGCTGCTAAAAGGGTGTATTACAAAACAAAATGAAATACTAACACACAATGAATTAACTATTGGGATGTCGGGAGAGTCATGATGTATTTTTCTATGTTTTTCTATGCAAAAATGTGTCCTGACTTTCCAGACAACCCAATAGGTGAAGAATAATGCCGTACCAAGTTCTGACAAAACCGCTGTAAAAAGAGTGTTCAGTTATTCGCTCCGTGTTGTTTGGCAGGATGAGTTGACCTATGTTTTCCTGCACGTAGGAATGTATGCCTAACTTGTAATTTTCCATGCTTTCCTCTGACCTTGCTATCTGGTGCCACGGCATCTTGGTGCATTTTTTTTTTTAAATTATTTATTTTATTTTATTTATTCATTCATTTTATTTTTTAGTTTGACCAGAGAGAGAGACAGAGGGTGAAAGTGAGAGAGAGAGGAAGTGAGAAAGCAAGCCACCAGATTCAGGACTTGAACCCTGGTCGGCCATGTGGGAGTGTCCAGCACCTTAACCACCACGCCACGGTGCATTTTGTAGGTTACTACACGGGCCATGGCATGGCAGGTTGGGAAACGCAGCTGACGGGACAGCAGCATTTATTGCTGTCACTGCCGTGTGATATGGGGTAGAGTCTGCTAGCTATCGGGGTCTCAAGGTACTTACTTCATCAGCAAGCTCTTCACGTGCTGTTCTATAAAGGGAAGTGTTAATTATGTTTCAGCTGGGACAGGATAGAGAAGACAGAGCATGTCATGCAGGCCACTTTTGAGATTTAACCACATGTTCAGGGTGAGAACTCTGTTCACCTGTGTTTACCATATAAGTACTGATGAGCCATGAGGGAACTGGAAGTACAGAGTGGAAGGAGGCTAAAGCTGCCCTTCTTTTGATGGAGCAATGAATAATATTAACACTTTGCTGAGAGAGAAAAGGGGTGGGGAATACAGGATACAAGCTAACCTGGTTTAGCAGGTATAAAGTGCTGCCCTATCAGATCAGACTACTTGGGTGTTCTAGTTATAGAGTTACTCATTTGTCCTTCCCACAAATATTTACCTAGCCCTGTGAAATGAATGCACTTTGTTAAGAAATGAGGCTATAGAGAAGAAAATAACTGTCTCTGTTGAAAAGGTGCTCATGGTTTTAAAATATTAGTGATAATGAAATCTGTCTCCTATCATTTTAGTTCCATCCTTGGACCAGTACCATATGCCCTCCTTCTTCCCCTACTAATGACAGCCCATTGGTAAATATTATATTTACCATGTTAATGGGCTCTCAAACACTTGTGTGCATAAGTGTCCCTTGGAAGACTTCTTTGAGAAGTGTATCACCCCACAGTTGGCCCTTAAGATTCCAATTCTCTAATTCATAGGTGGAATTGTGAGGTATGCATTTTTAAAAATATCTCAAATAGGGGCTGGCAGGTGGCATGTTGGTTGAGGTGCGGGACTCCACATGACTGGCCATGGTTTGAGTCCTGGACCGGGTGGTTGCTTGGTTTCTCACTTTCCTTCTCTTTCTCTGTCTCTCTCTGGCCAAATTAAAAAATAAAAATAAATAAAATTAAATGAATGATTAAAAAAAATGATTCTGACTCAGGTGAATAGTCCTGCACACTTTCAGAAATGCAACTCAATCCTTTTTGAATATGAAATAAACATGTTGATATTCTTTTACTCCTTCATAGTTTATGTCTTCTGGGGGCCACATTTAGATACATCCCAGTATGCCACCATTCTCTTTAGATTGTGGTAGCAGGATTAATTGCAATCCCACAAACAGTATGAAACTGGCAGTATCCTGAGGGACCCCTGCAGAACAAGATTTGAACCCCGTATTTCCATCAATGCAGCCCAATATGCTCCTTTTTTTTTTTTTTTTGGAGAGGTTTTTGCTATAGGGTGTGTGCAGTCGCCAGAAAGACAGAGAGAGACAGAAAGTGAAAAATCACCCCCAGGGTGGATGGCCACACTGTAATCCTTTCTCCTCCATTCACCTTTCAGGATCTTGGTCATGCACGCACATGGTCCTGGCGTGTATTTAAGCCACTGGGTCCGGGACTTGAACCGTGGTCAGCTACATGGGAGTCCAGCAACATAGCCATTATGTCAATTGCTGGTCCCCCCGACATGCTCTTTTTAAAGCATTGAATAACATTGTGATACTAATATTGTACTTGTAGCCATCTATGAATGACCATAAAGCTATGTTTTTCCTATTTTGTACCAAAATACTTGAGGGTAATTATCTCGGCAATGGAATATTTGCTTAAGTAAATTCCATGGTAAGTTCTGCTTTCTTTATCAAAACTCTGAAATATAAAGTCAGTCTGATATGTTCTGTTTCTTCCTTATCCCTCCCTCCCTTCCAACAGAGGTTATTCCTGGCAAAGTCTGTAAGGGAGTACGATACCACCTGAGAAGCAAAACAGACCCAGATACAAATCATTTTACTGAAGTCTTGGAGCAGCCTTCAAAGAAAAACAAATTCCATACCAGCCAGAACCTGAGGGGAGGCCAAGAGCTGCCAACATATTTGGAAGACCAAAGCCCTACAGAGTTATGGTCCCTAACCACCTTCTAGAGAGACTATCAGCTGAGAATGAAGGTGAGTTGGAATGTTACCTACAAACCCATCACTAAATCATGGCTCAGTATTTCATTTCTGTAGTGAATTCAACTCATCTTGAAAATAACACCAAACAAGGATACTTCAGCACGCTCCAGATTTCCCATATGCTTAATGTCACCACAAATTCTTCAATTCCCATTCACTAGGGTGAATAATGAGAATTTAACACAAGCAATGTATTTGAATAAAGTAGAGCTATCAACTGAAACTGAATAGTTTGTGGGCTATCAGAACCAATACAACATTTTTCTCATATACTTGTGAATATGTGACTTTATAGTTAAGCCAAAGTCAGCCCATTGCACTTATGCCTTGAATTTAAATTGAGAACATTGACCAGTCCCATGGGAGAAGAAGCAAAACCATAAATGAGGTCCTGGTTTTCTTGTATATACAGCTATGTGGACAGAGAAAGAGAAATGATATCCTGATGTCTGTAAAGGCAGGGATGCCAAAGTCATTTCCCCTTGAACAGTAACTTAAAAAAAAATCACAAACCATTTTCCTTTTAACTGGTTCTGACCAGTTTGTACCAGTTCTGACTGTTTAGCTTGTTCAGACGAGTCTGACTAGTTTATAATAGGTTCTGGCTTGTTTATACCAGTTCTGATGGGCTCTGACAGGTTTATACCAGTTCAGACTGGTTCTGATCGATTTATTCCAGCTCTGACCATCTCAGACTGGTTATGACTGGCTCATGTTGGTTCTGACTGGCTTATACTGTTTTATGACCAGTTTATACTGGTTCTGGCTGGTTCTAACAGGTTTAGACTAGTTCTGGCTGATTTATACCAGTTCTGACTGATTTTAAGTCACTCACACAGACTCTGACCGATTTATACCGGCTCTGACCAGTTTGTATCAGTTCTGACTGGTTCAGACTTGTTCAGATCAGTTCTAATCAGCTCATACCAGTTCTGATTGGTTTATACCAATTTAGACCGTTCTGACCAGTTTATACCAGTTCTGGCTGGTCCTAACCGGTTTACACTAGTTCTAACTGCTATAAACCAGTTCTGACTGATTCTGACTGGTTCAGACTGGTTCAGGTTGGTTTATATTGCTTCTGACCAGTTTACATGGGTTAACACTGGTTCTAACTGGTTATACTGGTTTTGACTGGTTATACCAGTTCTGACCTGCTCAGACAAGTTCTGACTGGCTCATCCTTTTTAACCTATTTTGCCATGAATTCATAAGGAATGTGTCAGAAGCTCAGGCTCCTTTCCATTGGTTCTCACTCAGTGGCTTCTCTGGTTGGAGCAGACTGGTATTTAAGTTGAACCCAGGTACCCTTGTCTTTATCTTTCTTCTTCTGGTCATCTTCCTTCACACATTTTAGGAAGCTATCTATGCTTTTAGAATGTTCAGTACGCTCAATATGCACATTGATTCTCCTGGCAAGAATCTTGCCTTTGTTTGTTTGCAGCAGTGCCAACAGCATGCTGGGTGACATCGGAGGCTCTTCCAGTTTTGCCATGGTAACATTTGTGAGGCATTCCTTTTTGAACTGCACCCACTCCCTTGATGTCTACAACATCACCTTTCTTGTAGATTCACATGTGTGTTGCCAAAGGAACCACTCCATGATTCCTAAAAGGCCTAAAGAATATGTTGAATGTCTCTCCTCTTTCCTTTTGTGTTCATTATTTTGATGAATTACTAGAAGACAGTGCTTCTGGCCAAAAGACAATACCACTTAATGATTTTTTTAAAAAATTATTTCTTTATTTAATTTTATTTGTAATTATTATTTTTAATGTGACCAAATGGACAGAGAAAGAGAGAGAGAGAAAGGGGAAAGTGAGAAAGCAAGCCACCAGGTCCAGGATTTGAACCACAGTCAGCCTTGTGAGAGTCCAGAACCTTAATCACCATGCAACCTGCTAGCCCTGGTACCGTTTCATTTTTAATTGGGGAAATAATGACACAAAAATGAATGCAAGCAGTTAATTGTGGATCCAGAACCAAAACTTTCCATACATCAGCTATTGCCATCTAAGAAGGTTGCCTGGATTTCTCCTACTTTTTTTTTTTTTTTTTTTTTTTTTTTTTTTTTTTTTTTTTTTTGAGAGGCTTTTGCTATCAGGTACATGCACTCACCAGAAAGACAGAGAAAGAGGAGAGACAGAAAGTGAGAAATCATCCCCCAGGGGGGAATGGCCATGCCACAATCTCTTCTCCTGCATTCTCCTCTCTGGATCTTGGGCACACATGAACACACACCTGGCGTGAGCTTAAGCTGCCAGGTCCAGGACTCGAACCGCGGTTGGCTACGAGGGAGTCCAGTGACATAGCTGTTACTCCAACTGCTGGTTCCCTCCCCTGCATTATTTTTACTAACCAGTCTCTGGTAACATATTATGCTCCTGCAATAAAAATACCAGTCTCCTAAGGTCTTGGACTAAAGTACTTCATGGATAGTTACTATAATAGAGCTTGCTTTCCTATGACTCCCCTTCCCCACCCCACACACACAGAGGGGAAAAGTGAGAAAGCAAGCCACTAGGTTCAGGACTCGAACTGGGGTCAGCCATGTGGGAGCGTCCAGCACCTTAAACACCACGCCACCTGCTAGTCTCCTAAAGAATACTTTTTTTTTTCTGGCTTATTTTTCAAAAGTTTTAACTGAGCTTTATCTGTCTTTATGACTTCATTCATTCTCCAATATACCTCCATAGAAATCTTTCTAAAATATAAATTTATTCCTAAGTATTTTATTTTTTGTGATTTTTATAAAAGGATTGCTTTTTCATTTATTTTTAAGATATATCACTACTGGCATATAGGAATGCTACTGACTTGTTTATGTGTATGCTGATTTTTGTATACTGAAATTTTACTTTATTCATATATTCTGACAGTTTTTGGTGAAGTCTTTAGGGTTTTCTATGTTTAAGAGTACGTCATCTGCAAACAGGAACAATTTGACTTTTTTTTTTCCCAACCTGAATGTCTTTTCTTTCTCTTGACTAATTGTTCTGGCTAAGACTTTCAATACCATATGTATAGCAGTTGTGGATGTGGGTATACTTGTCTTATTCCAGATCTTAGAGAAAAAAAATCTTCCAACTTTTCACCATTCAGTATGATGTTGGCTGTGGATTTATCATGTTTGACCTTTATTATGTTGTGGTATATTCTTTTTATACTTACTAAGTGTTGACTATGGTTTGAGTCTTCGACCCAGTGGCTTAAAACTCATGCCAAGTACGTGTGCATGCCCAAAAACTTGAAGGAGAATGGAGGAGAAGGGATTGTGGGAGTGATTTCTCACTTTCTGTCTCTTGACTCTCTGGTGAACGCATGTGTCCTATAACAAAATTCTCTTTAAAAAAAGGCATAATCATAAAGGGATATCATATTTTATCAATGATTTCTCTGCATTAATCAAAATGATATGGGACCAGCAGTTGGCATAATGGCTATGTCGCTAGACTCCCACGTAGTCGACCACGGTTCGAGTCTCAGACCCAGTGGCTTAAACTCACGCCGGGCGCGTGTGCATGCATGCCCAAGATCCCGAGAGGAGAATGGAAGAGAAGGGATTGCCGCGTGGCCATCCCCCCTGGGGGGTGATTTCTCGCTTTCTCTCTCTCTGTCTCTCTCAGTCTATCTGGCGAGCACATGCGCCCTATAGCAAAAAAACCTCTCCAAAAAAAAAAAAAAAATGATAACATGATTTTTGTCCTTCATTCTGTTAATGTGATGTAGCACATTGATTGAACCATATATTGAACCATCCTTGAATTTCTGGGATGAATTCTACTTAATCATGGTGAATCATCTTTTTAATGTGCTATTGAAATTCTGACTGCTAGTATTTTGTTTAGGATGTCACATCTATGTTCACCAGTAATATTGTCCTGCCAAGAACATACAATGGGAAGAGGACAGCCTCTTCAACAAATGGTGCTGGCCAAATCAGACATCCACATGCAGATTTCTCTTTGTATACAAACATGTACAGGAACTCAAAATGACTCATTGACTTCAGTGTAAGTCCTGAAACTATAAAATACCAGAATAAAACATGTAGAATGATGATAAAAATATAAATCTAATTCTCACCATTTACTTAATCATAATATTTCAGTGAGTTCCTATCATTTAAAGAAATAAGTCAAAGCTTAGTAGGACGTGAGAGTATGCTATGATTTGACCCCAGACAGTCTTTCTAACATCTCATTCTATGTGTCACTACCACCTCTCCTTCCCTCTATTCTGTGTGCCATCAAATGTCCACGTGCAGCACTGCTTCTTTCACTTTGTGCCTGCGGTAATACTGCTCCATATACCTGAAATACCCTCTTCACCCCTGACGTCTTGTCCAAATAGCGAATACCCTCTTGTCTCCTGTACCAAGAGTAATCTTCTAGATGAAGCCTCTCTATGGCCTTCTCACTGAGATGCTATGTACTCTATCATCCTGCCTGTAGCTGTTGGTGAACAAATTCATTTACATGTTCATCTTCTTTTCCCACGAAAGTTCTTGATTTTTATTTCAGTGACAAAATACATAACAAATGCATTTCACATGTGCAACATTTTATGAGCACATCTAAGAATTAGATCCATGGACTATATCCTCTCTGTCTTTTCTGCTGAAAATCAGATATGGAAACATGCATGACAGAGTGAGTTTCTAATAGGGAGATCTTTAAAACAAAATAACTTATAACCTTCAGTGCCTTATTTACAAAAATGCAACTCATCTCATTGATAACCTCTAAAAACAGTTTCTTTAAGATGCTGCAAATGGGAATTTTTGTCTTCTTAATTTTTTTTTTTTGGAAGAGGTTTTGCTATAGGGCGAGTGTGCTCGCTAGACAGAGAGAGACAGAGAAACAGAAAGCGAGAAATCACCCCCCAGGGGGGATGGCCATGCCTCAATCCCTTCTCCTCCATTCTCCTCTTGGGATCTTGGGCACGCACGCACACGTGCCCGGCGTGAGTTTTAAGCCACCGGGTTCGGGACGTCAACCACAGTCAAGTACATGGGAATCCACCGACATAGCCATTACACTAACTGCTGATCCCTGTCTTCTTAATTTCTGTAAACTCAGTCTAGAACAGGGCCTAGCACACGGTAGGGAATGAATAAATGCTTGCTGAATGAACAAATAAATGAACCCTGAACCACAGATTGGAAGTTTTAACATGAACATCTGAGAATGTTTAACCTTTGGCAGGAGACATGATTCTAAGTAAGGCTCACTTAAACTAATCCGTAATGATGCAAATATTCTAATAAGTATTATTTTTACATTTTACTTTCCTTGGAAATATGCATTAAAATGATAAAATCACGTCAGCCCTGTGTCATAGCAATTAAGCACCATGTAAGGGAAGCCAGACTCCACAAGGCCAACTGGGGGTTCACATCCCAGCCCTAGCAGCAAAGCACTCAGCATGCATGCCCAGGATTTTGCCAGAATACAGAATTGAAGGAAGAAGGATTGTGGGTTGAGTGCCCCCTCAAGGGTGCTTTTTCTTTTTCTCAATCTCTTTCTCTCTCATTCACTTTCACTCTCATGTGGATACGTGCATTATCATGGATAAAGGAAAAAACAACTGAATGACAGAATATGTAAATGATCCAACTATTTACATCTCTCCTTTATGAGTAACCAGCCTCGGGGCACTCTATTGAAAATAAGTGATCTATATGTCAATATAATGTCTTTAGGCTCACTTCAGTCTTCTTCTTCCTTTTTTTTTTTTTAGCTCAATTCCATCAAACACCCAACACACACATCGCTTAAGAGCACAAAGCTATAAAAGAAATTTTAAGAAAACTTCCACTGTATACCAAGAGAGGAAAGAAGAGGAATGAAAATAAAAAGAGCAATTCTGGGAGCAAATCCCAACGGGAGCTTTTATCAAATAGATTCAGTGTATCACAAATCAATTAAAAACTTAGTGACTTAAAAGAACAACCATTATTTTAATTCCCTGGTTTTCAGTTCAACAGTTTGGGCTGGGCTCAACCAACAGTATTGTGTTCTAGGGCAGGCTGCAGGAGCTTATTCAGATCTCTGGGGTCAGCAATGAGCTAGCTGTAAATTAAAGCATCTTGGTTCTTGTCCAGATGGTCTCTTACCCTCCAGCAGGAAAGCTCAAGCTTGTTCTTATGGACTGGCAAGCTTCCAAAAGCAAGAGTGGAAATTAGGTCTCTTGAGGCCTAAGCTTGAACTGACTTAAGTCACTTCTGCTGCCTTCCATCAGCCAAAGCAAGTTGCATGGACCAATTCAAGGGTTGGAGACACAGACTGCTCCTCTTCTGCAATGGATATATTTTAACGTAAACATTGCGAAGGAATACGCCTTTGGGAATGGGAAAAATCTGTGGTCGTTTTTGCAATTTCCCAGCCTCAAGTTGGATTTTGACTGAGTTGAGGAGAGCAGTTCTAATCTAAAGCTAATCAAATGAACTAGATTCTGAGCAGAAAGGAACTCTGCTTTTCATAGATCAAGACCTAGAATAAGGTTCTCAGCTTTGACCCAGAATGTAGAAAGTAAAATTGGAAAGAAAAGTGATCGATACGATTTATCTAGAGAAAGAGGACAGAGAGAGCTTTTTTATTTCTGTACATCTTCTACTGCTTTTTTGCTATGTTGTTGAAATGGCTTTCACAGCCTCCAGTACAATACTGATTAGAGGTACTGAGAATAGATAACCTTTATTGTTCTTGGACCTTAGTGGGAAAACATTCATTCTTTAATGACAAATGGAATGTTGACTATAGATATTTCACTGATGTACTAGATTTGCTTGGAAGATTCTCTCTAGCGCTACAATTTTAAGAATACTTATCATGAGTGGGTATTAACTTTTGTTAATGCTATTTTGATATCAATTGAGACAATCATATGCATTTTTCCTTGTTCTATTAATGTGGAGAATGGCATTGGCTGACTTATAAATTCACTCAACTTTGCATTTGTGGGATGAACTGCTTTCTGTCATGAGGTGTTATCTTTTTATGATGAATTTGACTTGCTGATATTAAGCACTTCTGTATCTAATTTCATGAGAGATGTTCATTTATAGTGTTCTCGTAAGTTTGGACACAAATTTTGATTTAAAAAATGAGTTGTGAAATAGTCTTCCCTTCTAAACCTTATAAGATAATTTGTGTAATATTGGCACCATTTCTTCATTAAATATTTGGTACAATTTACCAGTTAACCCATCTTCACTTTCAGTACTTTTTGAGAGGAGGTTTTAAATTATAAAAAAAAAAAAAGTAAATTAAAGGGACCAGCAGTTGGAATAATGGCTGTGTTGCTGGATTCCCATGTAGTTGACCACAGTTTGAGTCCCGGACCTGGTGGCTTAAACTTACGCTGGGCGCGTGTGCATGCATGCCCAAGATCCTGAGAGGAGAATGGAGAAGAAAGGATTATGGCATGGCCATCCCCTTTGGGTAGTGATTTCTTGCTTTCTGTTTCTCTGTCTCTCTCTGCCTTTCTGGTGAGCCCACATACCCTATAGCAAAACCCTCTCCAAAAAAAAAAAAAATTAAATTAAATTATGGTGTAAATAGCTGTAAAGGTACTCAAGTATTTAATTTAATTTATTTATTTAAGTTTGTAATAGGGCAGGTGTGCTCACTAGAGAGTGAGAGAGAGTGAAAGTGAGAAATCACTCCCAATGACCATGTCACAATCCCTTCTTCTCTTCTCTTCTCAGGATTTTGGGCAATACACATACATGCCCAGAGTGTTTTTCAAGCTGCTGGGTCCTGGACTTGTGACTTAAACCATGCAGTCTACCATGGGATCCAGTTACTTTAACACATCATCACTGGTTGGCCCATACATTTTGTTTTGCTTTGTTTTTCTAAGCTTATTTATTGGTGTTGGGGAGATACAGGTACTCCTGAAAGCATCTCTCCTTGCCTCAATATCCATTCACCCCACCTTCTAGCCAACCAAGATCACAAGAGAATGCCTAGCATGTTTAGGTCAACTGGGATCTGAAATTGGACCTTCTCATATGGCTCCAGTGTGACCCAATGGAACTCTACTGCCTGAATCACCATGGCTGGGCCTACTCAAGTTTCTTGGGTCAGTTCTCGTAATTTGTTCATTCTTTTTTCCTAGAGAGTTTTCTGCTATAGGGCATGTGTGCTAGCTGGAGAGACAGAGAGAGAAGGAGGGATAGAAAGTGAGAAATCACCCTTCAGTGGGGATGGTCACGCTGTAATCCCTTCTCCTCCAGTCTCTTCTCAGGAGTTTGGGTACATACACACAGATGCCCAGCGTGAGTTTTAAGCTGCTAGGTCAGGAACTCGAACCACAATTGGCTATATGGGAGTCCAGCAACACAACCATTATGCCCTCTGCTGGTCCCAGTTTATTCATTTCTTAACCTAGCTCACAAATTTTTTGGCATGCGTTTTAATAATTCCTTATTATAATGTTAATGCCTATTGATTCTTTGTAATTTGTGCCCTTTTAAAATTTTATTTCTAATATACCTTGTGGCTTCTTTTTCGACACATGATATATTAGGTCCTTGGGAAAGTCACGATGTATCTTTCTATGCAAAAATGCATCATGACTTTCCAAACAACCCAATATTTAGAACTGAGGGCTTTATCCTCAAGTGTGTGGGTACTTTACAAAATGTTTTATTATTGAAATATTATTTAATTCCATTGTTGTTAAACATATCCTATGTTATTGTAGAATTTTTAATTTAATAATTTAAATTTATTGAAACGTATCATCTAAAACATAGTTTGGAAATTTTTTATGTACTTTTGAAAATAATGTGTATACTTTGCTGATATTGGGGGAAATGGTTTATATATAATTAGGTGAAATTGGTAAATAGCGTTATTCATGCCAACTAAGCCCTTGCTGAGTTTTTGTTTGCTTACAATGATCAATTCTTCAGAAAGAACCTTTCACTTTGTTTCATGTTTTTTGAATTTTTGCTATTGGGTGTGTATATGTTTGATATTGTTATGTCTTCTTTATTGTTATGGCTATGTTTTAGATAATGATTATCCTTCAAATGTTTATGTGTTGTTGTAATATAATGGCTTGGGGAGGTGGTGAGACCTTTAAGAGGAAGACAGACCTTCAATGTGGGCAGACACTGTCCAATCTGCTGAGAGAGTTGGAGGGGCAGAGGAAGTGGAAAAGTCTGTTTCTTCTCTCTCACTCTCTCTCTCTCTCTCTGAATGTAGCTGCTGACCTGTTTGTTTACCTTGGCCATGTTGTGACCCTACACCAGAGGCTGGACAGATTGGGCCCGTACTCTTGGACTTCTCAGCCACCAGAATCATTAGACATGTAAGTGTCTTATCACCTGTCTTGAATGTTTTTATTTAGGAGTGCAATAATGGACTGATTCAATTATGAAATAACCTTAATTCCTTGTATTGTTTTCTCATTCTAGAGCTTACTTTGTCAGCCATTAATATAGCCACTCCAACTTTATATTGTTATTAGGATGGTAAATGCTTTTTATTAATTTTACTTCTAACCGTTTTTTATAATTAAAATGTGCTTATTTCAAAAAGAATACAGCTAAATCTTGCTTTTTAAAAAAACATAGTTTTAAGAACAGCAGATGGTATAATGGTTATGTGGCTGGACTCCCAGGTAGTCAACCATGGTTCCAGTCCTGAACCCAGTGGCTTGAAACGCTGGGTGTGTGTGTGCATACCCAAATCTCGAGAGGAGAATGGAGGAGAAGGGATTGCAGTGTGGCCATCTCCCCTTGGGGGGGGGGGTGATTTCTCATTTTCTGTCTCTCTGGCAAACCCATGTTCCCTATAGCAAAAATCTCTCTTAAAAAAAACAAAAACAAACAAACAAACAACAAACCTAGTTTGGGGCTGGCCCTGTATTTGGACAAGGGAGCCAGTTCAAATCAAATCCCAGAGTTAGTGGCTTGAAAAATATACTGGAAATGTGTGCATGTATGCCCAAAATCCTGATAGGAGAAGAAATGAAGAAGGGATTGCAGTGTGATCACACCCTATTGTGGGGTGCTTACTCCCTCTGTCTCTCTTTCTCTATCTGGCAAGTGCATGCAGTTTCTGGCAATTAAAAAAAAAAAAGCAAAGGTAAAAACATACTCAGTCTGATAATCTCTGCCTTTCATTTGAAGAGTTTACATCATTTGCATTTAATATAATTATAAGTAGAGTTTTATTTAAATCTATCATCCCACTATTCCGTTTTTATTTGCCTATCTTTCTTTCTTTCTTCTGTCCTATTTTCTGCCTTCTTTTAGGTAATTATCTAATTCTTAGTAATTATATCATTTATACTTGGCTTTTGGCTAATTTTCTTTATTTATTTTTTTATTTCTGAAGTTTAGAATATGCATTTTCAATTTATCATGTTCTACCTCAATCATATTATACTACTTGACATATAAGGTATTAACCTTAAACCACTATATTTCCTTTCCCCTTTGTTTTATTTTTGTCATTTATTTTATTTTTAACATGTTATAAACACCATAAATATTATAATTATTTTTGGTTTAAATAGTTAATTATATTTTAAAGAAATTAAGAAAATTTTAAAAGATCTTTAATATTAACTCTTTTACCATTTTTGACTATTTTCATCTTTGGTATAGATTCAAGTTTCCATCAGCTATCATTTTCCTTTTACCTGAAAAATCTCCCTTTACCATTAAGAACAGAGTAGTTTTGCTGGTAGCAAGTTTCATAAACTTTTTTTTGCTTGACTTTGCTTGCATCTTAGAAAAATATTTATGGAATGACAGTTTTGTTTTTTGCTTCTTTAGGTAATTTTAACATCTTCTATCTTGTACAGTTTAATTCAAGATAACTATAAACATTATTATTATTTTCTATATAACATGGTTATTATTTCTTTTTTCTGTCTTTCCCTTTATCATTTGTTTTTAGGAATTTGATATAGCAAGATGTAGTTTTCTTTTTGTTTATCTTCTGTAGAGTTTATTGAACTTTTTAGAACTGCGATATAGTTTTGATCAGATGTGGAAAATTTTAAGCTACTCTTTATTTAAATAAATTTCTTCTCCTATGCCCCACTTTTCAAGATTACCATTACATAAATGTTAAACTACATTATGCCAAATGTCTGCACTCTATAGCAGTAACTGAAAGATTAGAAGGTATAATAGCTGGGAGGGCAACTATAGGTACTTGAGACAGTGTTGAGAGATAATGGGGGTGGGTAACAGGGTGGGAGGGAAGGGATCAGAAAAAAACAAACAACACTTTTAATAGAAACAAAAATGAAAAGTTATCTGCCAATGATAATGTATGTGGTAATATCTTTAATTTGATTAATATGTACTGTATTCATGCTGGGAAAAACCAGGTCATACACTATAAAGATGAACAATGATTAAATATAAATTAAAATTATAAATATAAAAAATGCAAGAACAACTATGTTATGTTTTTTCATAAGTTATTGAGTCTATTCATTTTGTTTTTATTTTGCTTTGGTTTGAATAGTTTCTATTCAAGCTGGTCTTTTCTTCTAAGTATCTAATCTGCTATTAATCTTCAGTTAAATTCTAATTTGAGATACTGTATTTTAAAACTCCGCTAATTCTTTTTTTTTTTTTTTTTTTTTTTTTTTTTTTTGGAGAGGTTTTTGCTATAAGGTGCATGCACTTGCCAGAAAGACACAGAAAGCAAGAAATCACCCCCCAGGGGAGGATGGCCACACCACAATCCCTTCTACTCCATTCTCCTCTCGGGATCTTGGACACACACACACACACACACACACATGCCCAGCATGAGTTTAAGCCACCGAGTCCAGGACTTGAACCATGGTTGACTGCATGGGAGTCCAGCGACATAGCCATTACGCCAACTGCTGGCCCCAAAACTCTGCTAATTCTTTTACTTCTATAGTTTCTAAGTCTGTTTTTGATTGACTTTTCCCCTTTAGCTGGATCATATTTTTCTGTTGTTTTTTCTCTACTCAATGTCTAGAAGTGTTTTTTTAATTGGATTCTAGAGATTGCCAATGTTACTTTTATAAATTTATGAATTTCATTGTCTTTTAAGGAATGTTGGATTTCATTTTGGCAAGCATTTTAAACAGTTACAGATCATCTCAGTCATTTCAAAGCCTGCTTATAAGTTTCATTGGAGATATTGTAGTGCTAGTTTAGGCTTCTTAACTCGTTATGACATTTCTGGGATCTCTACTAAGTTTTCAGGTATTAAAGAAGACTCTCCACTATGGCCCTTTGTACATGGATGTCTCCTGGTCTGGGAATTATTCATCTTACAGAATTCCTGGTCATACTTTGCCTAGACCCATTGAGTTTTATGTTATATGATTTGGTATACAGCCAGAGGCTTAAGGAGTCCCTGAGGAGAGTTCCTGGGCTCGTTCAGGGATTTTTCCTTTCTCCATATTTTTTTTTTCCTCAAATTGCAGTTGAGTCAGTCTCCTTGAACTTCTATCTCTGTCTCCTCAAGTCAGTGACACACCCATGCTCTGCATGAGATCCCTTTCTTTACACCATGGATACAAAGAGAGCTAGGGCAAGCATAGGGCAAGCCTTATTTGTTTCCTGTATGTCAGGGTTACAGCAGTATACCTTCTGTTGTCTAAATGCCTTTGAATAATTGTTCCATGTATTCTTTCCCATTTTATTTTGTCCAACTAAATTTGATTGAGTTTATCAAACTATTTTTAAAAAAACTATTGTTTTTTTGGGGGGAACAAAGGTACCGTGTAGTTTTCACAGCATGCATACAGTGTGTAATTATCAAATCAAAGGGGGGATGACTCTAGGCTTAGTTATTCTAACATAATCAGACTTATTTTAATGAAATTTGCAATAATTTTTTTAAATGTTGGCACTCTCTTGATTTGCATGCATTGAGAAATTAATTATATAGAAGAAAATTAACCTGTTATGTATTTCTGGCACATTAATGGTCACAGTGAAATATTCTATGTGAAGTTGCATTTTAGAAAAGCTGCCAATTTCTGAAATTCTGTACAAATTTTTTTTGCTTTTGTTTTTCATATTTTCTTGAATCTGTCATGGTTGTGACATGATCCTATTACTCTTGAGAGAATTATTTACTAGGTTGATCTTTTACTGTACTAGCAATAGATGTAATCCTTCTATAATCTATCTGGTTTCTTTTCTCACCCCCAATTATCATTACTCTTTAAAATTTAAATAGTCTCTTCCTATAAGTCCTCATAACCCTATTTAATGCTCTTGCCTCCTCTATCCTCACACTTCATTTTCACTGACTCTGCGACACCCTACTCCCTGGATGTTACTTATGGATCATATGTCAGTATTTTCTGTGGCCTTATTCGATTCCAAAATTTTAATTTTTACTAAGGACTGAGTTTTAAGTACTCTTTTCTTTTGACTCTGTTTATCCCCTTGGTGATTTGGCCATTGCTGTGACTCTTAATACCAAATGTAAGTCTAAGGGTCCCAAAGATATATTTCTAACTTAGACTGAGCTTCAGATCCTTATGTACAATTCTTTGAGAAATCACCACTTGAGTTGCTACATTTGCAAAATAAATATGCCTCAAGTTCTACTTATTATTTTAAAGTTTGTTTGTTTGTTTGTTGCTTTAGGTTTTATGTCCTCACCAGAGAGAGACAGAGAAGGAGAATGTGAGGAATCATCCTCCAGGGGGACGGCCACACCACAATCCCTTCTCCTCCATTCTCCTCTTGAAATTTTGGGCATGCATGCACATGTGCCTGGTGTGTTTTTAGAGTCACCAAGTCCCATAGTCAGCTACGTAGTACCCAGTGTTTTAGCCATCACTCGACCTGCTGTGTCCAAGTTTGACTATTTTAATCCCTCTGTAATTCTGTTCCTCCTCCAGTTGTTTCAACCCTGTCACCCAAGCCATCAACATAGAAATCATCCTTCATGCTACAACATTTTTCCTCATCTTCCTCAGCCATAAGTTAGTTCTATTAATTTTACCTTCAAACCTTGCCTAGATTTTGTTGACTCATCCTCATTTTTTTCCTGTCACCCTTTTTCTTGTCTTATCTGTCTTCAGACCCACCCATTTCCTTTAATCTGTTCTCCAACCACTAGTCGTGGTGATCTAGTCTTTTAATATACATTTTAGAGCACAAAATTATTTTGAGCATAAAATAATGTTTTTAATATATAAACATAAGTCACTGTCTTGCTTAGAAACCCATAATAATTATGCAGAGACTATAAAGCAAAAGTTATAATAAAATTTGTAACATGGTGTTTTACATTAAATTTTAGCCACTTAGAAATATCACCAATTTAGAGATTTTGCAAACACTTTGCTCTTTATTTAATTTGTTCATTTCAATTTATCCTTCATATCTCAGATTAAGGGAGTCTTTTTAAGAGAGACCATCTGTATGAGGGTTCTCTAGAAAAACAGGACCAACAAGGTATGTGTGTATTTATCCATATCTATAAATACACAGATATGCACAAATTTTAGAGAATGGACTCAGACAATTGTGGAAGCTGCAAGTCCCAAGATCTGTAGTCAGCAAACTGGAGACTTAAGCAAGACAATAATGTAGTGCCAGTCTGAATGTCTGCAGGTTTGAGATAAAGGAAGTGCCCATGTTTCAGTTCATGTCCAAAGGCAGGTAAAAAATGAATATCTCAGCTCAAAGGCAGATGAGCAGTAGAAATTTCTCTTACTTAGCTTTTTGGTTTTATATCATCTGTTTTATTCAGCAGATTCTAATGCAAATCTCATCCCAAAACACCTTCATAGACACACAGAGGGTAATAGCTGACTAAATGACTGAGCACCTTGGGGCCTAGTGAAATTGGCACATGAAATTAACCATCATATCATCTATGACCTACAAATCTAAGTAAGTCCTATGGGAGATAGCAGGTGGTTGAGTGGTTAAGGTACTGGACACCCAAATGCTCCACCACAGCTCTAGTTCTGGATCCTCAGCTTAAAACTTACACTAGGCACGTGTGTGTGCATGCCCCAAAACCTGGGAGGAGAATGGAGGAGAAGAGATCACAGGGATTGGCCATCCCCACTGGGGGTGATTTATCATTATCTGTCTGTCTCTCTGGTGAGTTCACACACCCTATAGCAAAAGTCTCTCCCCCCAAATAAATAAGTCCAGCTGTGCCCTATTCATTTTCATTACAAATATCACCGTCTTGTTTATTTGTTTCTTTTTTTTTTTTTTTTTTTTGCTGTCATGTTTTTTTTATTATCATCATAATCTTCTTTATATTACATTGGATTACATATAACTTTACAGTGTATTACATTGCTTTTTCAAAAGGGAATGCCGTACATGTCAGTCAATACAGAAACATTAATCTCCTCACTTCATCATTCAATATATTTTCAATGTTTTTCCCAATCATTATTATTATTATTCTAATTATTATTTTTTTTAAACAATCACTATTTCTCATTTTGCTTGTAAAGAGAATTTACCTATCATGAAATACTTCTCAGAACAGTCCAGTTGAGAATACTATACATGTCATCATCAACAGGTAATAAACTGTATCTATTTCCCACTGACGTCCTGCGTCTCTATTTGTTCTCTTGCTATCTTTCTCTATCCTCTTCTCTTCACCCCCCCACCCCATTCCCCACTGTCTTATTCTCGTTAAGTACTTTCACTGCTTTTATGTCCTCCAATACTTTGGTCTCTACCATACAGTGTGGATAGTCGGTATAAATTAAGTGGATACATACAATATCTTTCTTTCATAGCCTGGCTTACTTCACTCAGCAATAGATCCTCCATATCTGACCATTTTCTATCAAATGCCAAGGTCTTGTTATTTTTTATGGCTGAGTAGTATTCCATAGAGTATATATACCACACTTTTCCAATCCATTCATCAGTTTGTGGACATTTAGGTTGGTTCCATATCTTAGCAATTGTGAATAATGCTGCAATAAACATTGATGTGCAAGCACTTTTCTGACTGAGTGTTTTCTTGTCCTTTGGATAGATACCCAGAAGTGGGATTGCTGGATCAAATGGTAGTTCTATTTGTAGATCTTTGAGGAACCTCCATATTGTTCTCCACAGTGGTTGAACCAGTTTACATTCCCACCAACAGTGTAAGAGGGTTCCCTTTTCACCACATCCCCGCCAACACTTATCACCTTTTATATTCTTAATCTTTGCCATTCTGACAGGGGTTAAGTGGTATCTCATGGTTTTTATCTGCATCTCCCTTATGATGAGGGATGTTGAGCATTTCCTCATGTGCTTTTTGGCTGTTCGTATGTCTTCCTTAGAGAGATTTTTGTTCAGCGCATTTTCCCATCTTTTAATTGGGTTAATCATTTTTTTTAGCATAAGGCACTTGAGTTCCCTGTGTATTCTGGTTATCTGTAAAAATGTATATGCTGTGGATGTAGGATGGAAAGTTCAATAGATATCTGTCTAGCCCATTTGATCTATAGTATCATTTAAGTCCTGTATCTCTCTATTTATTTTCTGTCAAGAAGATCTGTCTGAAGTAGATAATGGGGTGTTGAGATCTCCCATAATTATAGTATTTCTCCCTATCTCCTTTTAGCTCCAGCAGTCTTTCTTTCACATATTTAGGTGCACCTGAGTTGGATGCATAGATATTTATAAGGGTTATGTCTTCTTGCTGGATTACCCCATTTACTATTATATAATGCCCTTCTTTGTCTCTTCTTACAGTCTTTGTCTTGAAATCTATTTTGTCTGAGATCACTACCACTACTCCAGACCTTTTTTGATTTCCATTTGCATGGGATATCTTTTTCCAGCCCTTTACTTTTAGCCTATGTATGTCTTTATCCATAAGGTGAGTTTCTTGTAGGCAACAGATAGAGGGTTCCTGTGTTTTTATCCATTCAGCTAGTCTATTTCTCTTAATTGCAGAATTTAATCCATTGACATTCAACGTAATTATAGATATTTCTATACCTGATCCTATTATTAAGTGAGCCATTTTCTTGTTTGCTTTTTGTTCTTGTATAACTGTCTGTCTGATTTTTTAGTTTTCCTGGTATAGTACTCCCTTCAGAACCTCCTGAAAAGCCAGTCTGGAGTTGGTAAATTCCTTCGAATTTTGTTTATTCAAGAATGTTTTTATCTTGGGGACCAGCAGTTAGCGCAATAGCCATGTCGCTGGACTCCCACGCAGTCGACCGCGGCTCGCGTCCCGGACCCAGCGGCCGAAAACCCACGCCGGGCACGCGTGCGCGCGCGCCCAAGATCCCAAGAGGAGAATGGAGGAGAAGGGATCCCGGCGTGGCCATCCCCCCCGGGGATGACCTCTCGCCCTCTGTCTCCATGTCCCTCCCCGTCCGTCTGACGAGCGCACGCGTCCTACAGCGAAAACCTCTCCAAAAAAAAAAAAGAATGTTTTTATCTTTTTTTCCCATATGAAAGATAATTTTGCTGGGTACAGTATTCATGGCTGAAATTGTTTTTCACTCAACACTTTGGCTATGCTTTCCCATTCTTTCCTTGCCTCCACTGTTTCTATCGATATCCGACATTAGCCTGATGGGTTGACCTTTGTAAGTAACTTGATGTTTCCCACTTGCCAACTTTAGTATCCTGTCTTTTTCTGTTGTTTTTGCCATTCTGGCTATGATGTGCCTTGGATAGGATCTTCTTGGGTTGATTCTACTTGGGGGTCCTATGTATTTCTTGGGTCTGGATATTTGAATGCCTTTCAATTGTTTGGAAAGTTTTCTTCCAGGATTTCATGGAATAAATTATCTAGGCCCTTATTATTTTCTTCTTCTTCTGGAATACCAATTATCTGGATGTTGGGTCGCTTGATGGTATCCAGTATTCCTCGTATGTTATCCTCATTTTTCATGGTTGTTTTCTCAATCTTCTTGATACTTTTTTCTGTGTCAGATGTTCTATCTTCTACGTTAGAGATTCGATCTTCTGCCTGGTCTAACTTACTTTTAATACTTTCAAGGGAGGTATTGATTTCCTGTACCACATTCTTTAGCTCTAGAATTTCCATCTGGTTCTTGTTTAAGGTATCCATTTCTTCTTCCAAGTCATGAAAGGACTTCTTCATCTCCTGGAACTCCTTGTCTCTTTTCTCTTCCATCTCAGTTAATTTGGTCACTACAAATATTCTGAATTCCTTATCGGACATTTCCATGACGTCTATTGTACTGACTGTGGGTGATGTGGGCTTGAGGATTTCCCGTGAGGGAGAGGCCTTTTGTTGGTTGCTCATATTTCTTGAGCCTCTGCGATTGTTCCTAGTCATCAGGTAATCTATATGATGTTTCTTAACTTATTTAAGGTATCTCTGAGTGTTTAGAGTTGTATAGGATTAGAAAATTAATGATTTCTCTTATGGTTGGCCTACCTGTTGCTCACAGTTACCATTAACTGTTGTCACTGGACCTGGATGGCCCAAAGTCCTCCCTGTTTCTAAGGAGTGGTGAGCCTCCAACTGACCTAATAAGCAACACCTCAAGAGTAAAGAAAAACAAAACAAAAAAGTAAATTCAAATCACTGAAATTCAGAGAGTCCACAGGCAAGCGGGGAAGGCCCAGAGGATGAGTGACAGGTCAGGCTGCCTGGTGTCCGGAACTGATGGTCGGCTCGATCCGGTTTGCGAGTGGGTGCGGATTTGTCTTAAAGTTGCATACAACCAACCTGGGGTCCACGGAGGAGGAATGGTGGGGATGCCGAAGTGCCGGAGAGGTTGGGCCTTCTCAAAACAGTTGGTTCTGGCATTCCAGGATCTGCACCTCTCTTAAATCCCAGGTAAATCACCAGAGGAATAAAGCCCCAGCGGATGGCAAATTGGCCGCCTTTGAAGAGCTGCTGCAGCCGCTGCTTTGCTTCTTTGCTTAACTTCACCATGACGACGGCCGGGAGGCACAGGGAGGACCAGAACAGCAGCTACCTCGTCGGAAAACCAGAGGAAAGGAGGTGCGCATTTGTTTATTTGTTTCTTACCTGTTTATTTGTGAGTATGTTTAAGCGCCCTGTACTGTAAGCCAATGTAGTGCAAGCTCTACGAGGGCAGAGACCATGATTCTTTGCATATTTACTGCCTAATATCAAACTTAATTATCTCTAGGATTAAAATTTTAATTAGTGCTTTGTGCACATTTAATATCAGTGCTCACATTTAAAATAAATGTAGCATTCAATTATGCTGTCTGCTCTCACAGGTTATACAAATATATTAATATCTAGCTGATATTTTTATAGCATCTATATCAATATGTAAAATTATGGAGTCAACTTGTATTTTTCCTCCCAATTTAGCTACTCTTTTTTTTAACTTCTATAGTTGCAGTGATTTTTCAAATCCTTAGATCAAGCACATAAATGTATTTTAAAAACTATACTATTTTGCATAAGCTATTATGGCCACTAGTATTATTCTCTAAGAGAAAATAAATATATAGAATAGTCAAACATAGCTGGAGAAAATGGTATACAATTAAAATGTAGAGATGCCAAGGGAAAGGGCATATAAAAGAACTCAAGGACTCCATTACTTTCTTAAGAATATATGTAAATAATATGGTATCATCTCTCTTTCTCTCTCTTTTTTTAGAGAGAGATTTTTTGACATAGGGAATGAGACAGAGACAGAGAGAAAGTAAGAATTCACCCCCTGGGGGGATGGTCATGTCACATTCCCTTCTCCTCCATTCTCCTCTTGGGATTTTGGGCATGCACACTCATGTTCCTGGAGTGTTTTAAACCACCAGGTCCGGGACTCAAACCATGGTCGACTGTGGGAGTCCAGGGATGGTAACATTATGCTATCTGGTCTGGTCCCTCCCTCTCTTTAAAAAAAAAAAAAAAAGAAAAAAAAGAAAAGAAAAATTACTTTCAATTGCTAGAGAATGTGTGCACATACCAAAGAGAGACAAAGAGACAGAGGGGAGGGATAAAGCATTCCCCCTATAGGCATGGTTATGCCACAAATCTCTTCTCCTCCATTTCTCCATCCTGTCTGGATTTGTGGCATGCACATGCACCTAGCATGTTTTTCAAGTCACTAGGGCTGGAATTCAAACTGCATGCAGTTGGCCGTGTGGGATCCAGCTCCCTTAACTACTAGTCCATAGGGCCGTCCTTATACTGATATTAACTGTGGAGCTTCCACTTTTGGTTTGTTCCCTTCACTGAGACTGTGGGAGTGTCACCACCAGGGCCCTTAATTGCTGACCGCACACTCCCATCATATGGAGAAGTTGTGTCCAGCAGAGCCAACTTGAGTTTGAAGGGCTGGTCCATTCAGTGACAATAGTTTTCAGAGACTGAATCAGGAAATATGTATGCTGCACATGTATGTGAAATTTCTTTAACAAATAGTTTTTTTGACTTAGAAAAATTAAATAGAAAAACATGGTCAAGATCGACCTTAATTTTTTTTTTTCTTTTTCATTTCAAAGGCATTTATGGACCTTGGCTTGTGTCAACCTGCTGAATATGACCTGATCACAAGCATAGTCATATTTTTACAAAAATGTTTTGGCTCTTTCAAACTTGATATTGATAACTGAAACTGAGCAGAGAGATATTAGCATCTGGTTTTGATGAATGTGAGGTCTGCTTGTCGTTTAAAGGAAAAGCATTCAGAAAAGGACTGGAAATTCTTGCTCAGAAAATCAAATTCAATTCAGTTTTTCTTTTTCTTTTTTTTTTTCCTTTTTTTGGGGAGAGGTTTTTGCTATAGGGCATGTGCGCTTGCCAGACAGACAGAGAGAGACAGAGAGACAGAAAGCAAGAAATCACTCCTCCTCCAGGGGGGATGGCCACGCTGCAATCCCTTCTCCTCCATTCTCCTCTCAGGATCTTGGGCATGCAAGCACACGCACCTGGCGTGAGTTCAAGCCACCAGGTCCGGGACTTGAACAGTGGTCGACTACGTGGGAGTCCAGCGGCATAGCCATTATGCTAACTGCTGGTCCCATCAATACAGTTTTTCAATACCTGATTTTGTGTGTTATAAATGACCTTGGTGATTGTATTCCACCAGTTCCACTCATTATTTAGATTAGAAAATTATGCTTCATTTTAGAATATATTTAGATTTTTGTTCTAGGGATTTGGTGTGTGTGTGTGTGTGTGTGTGTGTGTGTGTGTGTTTGTATACTTGTTTACTTTTCTGCCATGTATACAAAGGTGACATTTCTGCTCAAAGAAAACTCATTACTCTCATTTTTTAGATAAAACAAACAACTTTTCTAACCATACGAAAATGCTTGTTACCAATTTAACTACTCTTTTTTTGAAGAGTAGTTGCTACCATTTCTTGTAAATGGTCAAGACATCATGCCCTAAGACGTCGTATACAGGGATTTATCAGATTGTAACATCCTCTTTTAGACCATAATTTACTAAGGACATTAACCATACCTTTTCATTTACTGCATATTCCAAAATATGTCTAGCCCAGGGTCTTGCAAATTGTAGATCCTCAAATCAGATCAGAAAAATAAAAAAAAAGAACTAGATGATTCTTGAAATACCTGAGTTTTAGAAGTTAAATTGCAACTGTATTGAACAAACACTTTAATAAAACTATTGTTTTGATTTAGAAGAGCTTGTATTCAGTTATGTGGTCCTCCAATTTTTATTTTCTCCTTTTCCTCTGTGTTATCCTGGGTGTAATCAACACCATTGGAGAAAAGAGGGGTAAAGAGAATAAAAGCAATTGTTTAATCTTTTATATATTACCTTCTTTGGCAATAGTGTGGTAGAAAGCTTTTTTTGAGGAAGCAATTAAATCCAGTGGCTAAACTGAGGCTTGGGGATTATCAACAGACATCATTTATCAGGGTTTCCACAGTTGTACATCAAAAGAATAATCAGGAGAATGTTTGCTGGTGACTGCCTGATTTGGCCATGCTAAGGAAATTACTGTATCTAACATGAGGAAGAATAAATCATTTGTGCATGCAAATACCTGCCTACATCATGATTGCAGTATTTATCTTTCTATTTTTCTAATGAAGCCAGAGATCATTTGAATCTATGTACAATATTGTGGTTCCAATGTCGAGTGCTGTAATAAAATGACCTTTTCTCTTTATTCCCACTAATTGGCTTTTAAGACGCTTTTGATGTGGCTGAAAAGGTCAAAGATCAATGAGTGGCTTGTTAGTCTAAATCATTTATGTAAAAAAAATCCAAGCAATTGAAAAAAGATAGAATTTTGAAAGAAATACGCAGTCTCTTTGCTTTCAGTAGACTCTACAATTTTTCTTTGGCTCCTCCAAACATGAGATGGTCTAATTGGGGGATTATCAAGTA
Source organism: Tupaia tana (assembly GCA_026018925.1). NCBI lineage: Eukaryota > Metazoa > Chordata > Mammalia > Scandentia > Tupaiidae > Tupaia > Tupaia tana. The sequence goes on from JAKSZU010000021.1 coordinate 12,302,468, forward strand.
GACGGAAGAACTACAACCAAGTTTTGTGCTGCAGTAAATATTTGTAAAGCAAAACCTTGGAAAAATCCATGATGCATTTAACTGTTACTATTTTAGAAATCTGAAGTATTTTTGAAATCATAGGGTATCAACTTGCCTGAAGAAACATGAGTCACACTGTCATTAGACAATTGCTGTTGTGTACGTCAAGAAACAAACCAAATTTGTACTGAGAGAAAAGGTGGCAAGAGAATTACGCAACAATGCAATTTTAATTCAATTTGTAATTAAAAAAATATCTAATCCTAAATATAAAGACGTTGATCTATGGAGGAAATAAGCAATGCAATTTGACCTTTGAGTACACTATTGCTTCAGTATTTATGAAAGCAGAAGGCACGATTTTTGTTATTGTCAAGAACCAACTCACATGTAAACAACTGATTAAATTCACTGAAATCTGTGCTCATTATGTTTCAAGGACAGAGATAGGCAACATTCTGTGTGCATGGTAGATTGTACTTAAATGAAGCAATAATTAATGGAATTTCAGGACATGACATGAGAGACTAATGACTGATTCAAAATATGTTTTGGCTTAAAGCAAAGCATTGGGTCATTAACTCTTCATGACCATTTGCCCAAGAAAAATGTTCTAGACTGAAGTCCTAATATTCTTAAATACATTGAGATTGAAAGGTATGTTTGTCAACTGGTATTTTAATGGTTACAGGGATAATCGTTAACTATGGGGTATTCACCTGGTCATGTTGAGTTTAGTATCCTAGGTGACTGCACAAAAAGAATAGGTAAAAGTGACACATGCTGTCACTGCAATAGCAGTAACCTGGCTAGGTAAAAGTTTATTTCCTTTCCTATTCATTTATTTCATTATTTATTTACTTTGCTCATTTGTTTATTCATCTACTCAATAAATATAATTGGGCACCTACGTGGTGTGACTAGGCAAACTTCATCGGTTGCCGGGGAAAAAAACGGTGCTTTCATAGTAGTAGGGAAAAGATGTAAAAAGCAATTTTTATATGTGTTATAATAGAGATCTTAAAGACTGCTTTAGGAGCAAATAGGAAGGTGTAATCCAGTGTTGGGAGGAGCTTGAAGGAGTTAGGGAGGACAAAAGTCTGAAACTAAAGCAAGATAATTAGCTATGTTAATTTGTGTTAACTATGTTAATTTGATCTAGTTAGAGAAGAGAGACTGGGGAGTTAGGGAGGACAAAAAGTCTAAAACTAAACCAATATAATTAACTATGTTAATTTGAGTTAACTACGCCAATTCCATCCATTTAGTGAGAGAGTTGGGGGAGGAGGCTGGCAGGGAACAGAGGCTCAAAGAAGTAACATTTTTAACTACTGGATTTTAACTTTACCACCAAGTTGACTGTTTTAATTCCTTAGATTTACTCTGTGGTGTGATAGACAAATTGTTTCATCTGAGTGTTTTTAAATACCTGCAGTAGCCACGAATTTGAAATAGATCTAATGCTGTGGTACTTAATCTAAAATATATTTGGAAAAAATCCTAGTAGACCTTGACTCAATAGTGTACCATCTATCCATCTCCCAAACTCATTTCCTCTGGCCTCTGGATGCTGGTTGTGAAATCTTGTCTTTTTTTAGGTCGCAGACAGACTAGACGACCTTTGTTTAATATGTGCAATACTCATTAATTTAGCAAAAGCTGTGGACATTGGATTTTAGTTTACATTGGGAAGTCTAATTTAGGCTTAGCAGTTCATTAAGACAATTCTTTTCTAACTGATTATTTGGCATTTCTTCCCACAGTAAAAATTGCCTTTTGTTTATTTTGTAACTATTTTCTTTAGGAGATAGTGGAAAAAGAAATTAGGAAAGACCAACACGGGTGATATTCTCAAAGTAGACACAAGTTCCAGAGGTCTAGGACCAGTGAGGCTCCACTTAGAGAAAAACATTGGATTGTCGAGAAAGTTATGGCACATTTTTACATGGAAAAACATAGAAAAAATACATCAAAACTTTCCAAACAACCTAATAGCTACTGCTTTGAGGCAAATGTAGTTGCCACCTGAGATTGTCCAAATGGAAAAATAGAAGAATCACTAAACAGCTGAGGTCTCTGCTGTACTCAAAATGTAGACCAATGAAAACATATTTCAATTCTGTTTCTTTTTCTATTTCCTATTTAAGTATGGTTTTGTTTGTTTGTTTGGTTTTTGGTATATTGTTAATTTGCCAGAGGTCATGTGTGCTTACCAGAGAAAGAGAGACAGAGAGATGGAGAGAAAGATGAGAGAGAAAGCAACCCCTAATGGGGAATGCTCTTGCCACAATCCTTTCTCCTCCATGTCTCTATTCTTTCTGGATTTGGGGCTCACACACACACATATACTCGGTGTGTTTTCAAGCCACTAGGGCTGGAATTTGAATGGTGGTTGGCCATATCGGATCCAGCCCCCTTAATTACCGGGCCACAGGGCCAGCCCTTGAGCAGACGGCGGGGGGGGGGGGGGGGGAGCATGAGTAACTACATAAGATGATGTTAAATCACAGGCCACAGAAGTATATTCCTTATGACGTCGATTATCTTCCTACATCCACACAAAAGCTCAACAGGGGCTAACAAATTATTGAATTTCACTTTAAAGACATTTCTTTGTATATCCATGTCTTACCATGATAAAAATGTATTATATTTGTAGTTAAAAAAATAATTAATTTTGGGACTACCATCTGGTGAAATGGTTATGTCGCTGGATCCCACATAGTCAATCACGGTTCAAGGTCCAGACCCTGTGACTTAAAACTCTTGCTGGGCACGTGTGCATGCATGTCCAAAATCCTGAGAGGAGAATGGAGGAGAAGGGATTGTGGCGTGCCCCACCCCACCCCTCTGTGGGGCGATTTCTCACTTTCTGTCTCTCTATCTAGTGAGCACACGTACTCTATAGCAAAAAAATCTTTTAAAAAAAGAAAAGAATTAATTTTTATATTAATACACATCTCTCCGGAGTTGTGTACTTATAAAGCCCTTGCTGCAGGGCTTATTTATTATCTTTTTTGTGGGGTACTAGCTGATTCACATTCCCATAATGAATACTAAAATAATTTCAAGAAAGTTTTTATTTGGAAAAAAAATTATTCTGTTGCTAAACAGTTCTTCTGAATTTCTGTAATTGTTCTAGTAACACATTAATCTAGTATATGTACTGAATAGCAGTTTCTTCTCTTTCTTTGAATAGGAGAATCTTTAGTCAGAGTCCTGCAATGAGTTAGGATGGATACAGCAGATAAAAGCACAGTCATATAGTTCCAGGGGGAGAGTTTTCTCTCTTACTCTCTCCCCCACTTCCACACCAGTCCCACCTCCTACCAAGGTTCTAATTTTGAATAAGCTATGACTCCTTGAGTTTTTGGAGTTTAGAAGCTTTAATCTGAATATCCCTAGGACTTTTTGGGTTGTTTGCTTTTTTTGGTTTCCTGTAAATAATAGCTCCAAATCTGCCATGGAGAAGCATCTTAATAGAAGGTAACAGACCCATCTACCATTAGTTGAGGGTCAAATACCCCCTTTCAAATGCCCCTGGAGAATGCTACTTGTGTCTGCGGGATTTTTTCCTGTGTACCTCTGAGTGCAGATCTCCAAGAGGAGTGAGCTCCAGATGATAGCCAGGCTAGGGAAATTTAAAGTTATATATAGGTTTTTTTTTTTTTCATTTTAATTTATTTTATACCTTCAATCACTATACATCTCTTGGCTTGTAAAGTGTGTCTATTGATCTTTCAATAAAGTCCTATGGTTAAGTTAGCTTTTAAATCTCTGCCTCTATCTATATATAGTGGGGCCTGTTTTTTGAACAAGGCTAAGGAATCCATGTAGTTTTATCATCATTTAGAAATGCTAATCTCAGGACTGGCAGCAGATGGTGTAATAGTTATGTTGCTGGACTCCCACATGGCCAACTGCAGTTCAAGTCCTAGACCCGGAGGCTTGCAACTCATGTCAGGTGCGTGCACGTGCACGAGAATGAGAGGAGAATGGAGGAGAAGGGATTGCCATTCCTTCCTTGAGGGTGATTTTTCACTTTCTCTCTCTTTGTCTCTCTAGTGAGTGCACACACCCTATAGCAAAAATCTCTTTAAAGAAAGAAGAAAGATAAGCTCATTTCAGGACCAGCAGATGGTGTAATGATTACTTCACTGGACTCCTACATGGTCGACCCCAGTTTAAGTCCCAGACATGGTGACTTAAAACTCATGCCAGTGTGTTTGTGTGCATGCCCAAAATCCTGAGAGGAGAATGGAGGAGAAGGGATTGTAGCATGGCCGTCCCCCACACGCCAAGGGGTGATGTTTTGCTTTCTGTCTCTTTGTCTCTCTTTGTCTCTACAGTGAGTACATGTGCCCTATAGCAAAAATTCTCTCTTAAAAAGAAGAAAAAAGAAATGCTAATCTCCTGAATTTAAGGTGGCAAGTTATATTTGCCTATCCTTAAAATCAATATCTATGGGGCCAGCAGGTGGCATAGCGGTTAAGGCATTGGACTCCCATGGCTGACTGTGGTTTGAGCCCTAGACCCAGCACCTTGAAAATCTCACCAGGCATGTGTGCCTACATGCCCCAAATCCCAGGAGAATAGAGGAGAAGGGATTGTTGCATGGCCATCCCCCATGGGGGCTGATTTCTCAATTTTCCTCTCACTTCTTTTTCTGTTTCTATCTGGAGAGTCCATACACTCTATGACAACAACTTAAAAGAAAACCAAAACTATATATACTATAAATTATCAGCAAATACAAGACTCTTTGTTGCACTCACTCAGACTTAATGAATTACAGTGGTTACAAAACTTAAATGATAAGGATGCTTTTATACAAAACTATGTTTTCTAGCGTAGTTAATATTGTTAGAATAAAGATATATATTGTTTAATTCAGGAATCCAGGAAGGAGCAAGGTGGAGAAACTAAAAAACAAACTGTACTGATACCTAACATAAAAGATTTAGAAAACTGTATCCCAAGTTGATTGTGACTTGCAGGTAAACATACAGTATCATGGTGATATGTCCCTGAATGTAGAAAACACTCACTCGTCTGGCACCTTTTACATAAGTTGCTTGATAGAGAAGTAATTACTATGACTAATTTCTTTTGTTTGTTTGTGTGTTTTTTTTTCTTTTTTTTTAGAGGGAGATATTTGCTATAGGACACATGTGCTTGCCAGAGAGACAGAGAGAGACAGAAAGTGAGAAATCACCCCGCAGGGGGGATGGTCATGCCACAATTCCTTCTCCTCCATTCTCCTCTCAGGATTTTAGGCATGCATATGCACGTGCCCAGCATGAGGTTTAAGCCACCAGGTTCGGGACTTGAACCACAGTCGACTACATGGGAGTCCAAGGACAAACCATTAAGCCATCTGCTGGTCCCAGTGGTGATTAATTTCTAAGACCTTCTTAGCATTATAGAAAGAGCTAAGCAAATAGCTGGATAAGCATTATATTTACGTGTAAGTAGGAGTGAGAGACCTTCGAGACAGAGGTGGTGGTGTTCGTTGTGCTCGGTGCTGAATCACACTACAGCAAGGAGAACCAAAAAAGGATCCATGCTGACCCCAAAGTGTCTTAATTCCTATAAAGGAAATAACCAATGGGGGAAATCCAGCTGCTGAGTAATGGGAAAAATTCACAGGGGCCTCCTCTCTTTAAGATCAGACATGGGAGCATGTGTCAACCAATACAGAATGGCACAGAGCTTCTGTGGAAATATACATTGAGAATATAAATCAAAGAATACTGTAATTCATTACAATTACATTATACGGGGGGAAAAAGGAAAGAAATGCTTCACGACCAAAAACTTGGAACATTTCCCTACCAATTATTTTTTTGAGGTTTTTGCTATAGGGCGTGTGCTTGCTAGAAAGACAGAGCAGAGAGACAGAAAGCAAGAACTCACCCCCCCCCCCAGAGGGGGGGATGGCCATGCCACAATCCCTTCTCCTCCATTCTCTTCTCAGGATCTTGGGCACGCACACACACATGCCCGGCATGAGTTTAAGCCACCGGGTCCGGGACTTGAACTGCGATTGATTACATGGGAGTCCAGCGACATAGCCATTACATCATCTGCTGGTTCTACCCCTATCAATTTTAATAAGGAGAAATTATGACTGTTTCAAGATGACCCATTTATCAGTCAAAGGAACTTACACTGGTCTGGCTGTGTACAGTCTAAAATAGAATTCATAGACCTCCTTTCTGGGTCTATCCATGAGAATAGAACGGGCAGCAGCACTCAAATAGCAAAACAATGCAATGTGCTGGTTTGCAAATGATGGAAAAAACTTGGACTCTGAATCATATTATCCCCCACACGGGGAGGCTGTTACTCAGAACAGTGCGAATAGCTTCACGCTCTCTTTCCGTCAGGTATTAGACTGTGGGGATCTCTTCTTCTTTAGTATAGTCACTGGTTGGATCTGATAAGATTATAACATTCATAGCAAATTAAAGTGAGAAAATCCTCCAATAGGCTGCAAGATCTCCCGGCTCTAAGTTTGCAGACACTGGAAGGTCAAAGTCATACCTTCCCCTATAGCCATATATGGCCTGAGGGCCTTTGGGTACTTTTCTTTTTTTAAGATAAATGTTCTGGTCTGAGCATGCTCCTAGAATCCAGTGACGTTCTTACTCAGGGTGGTCTGTAAATATTCTAAATCTTTGCTTACTATATAAAATTACAAGAAAGTGTTATCTTGCATCACTTACAAGCACTAAATTACTTACGCTATTCAAACCCTACTACGCAAATCACCCATTAAAAAATAATATGATATGCTTTTTTTTTTCTTTTTCCCCTGCTTTTAGCTAGGAACTGTCTTTTTGCTCTATGCATTCTGGTTTATATAAAAAGCATAAAATGTTACACTTGTAAGTCAAGTTTATCACAGAGGTTTTGCTTTCAAATACAAGGTTGGATCACTTTTCTACATTGCAGTTCGGTCTGTCTCTCTGTGATTTTTTTTTTCTTTGCTTTTCTCTCTGGCTTCATGCTGTGCGCGTCTCACTCTGAAAAGGAGATTTTTCTCACTTTACCTACTTTCGATCTTTCATCTGAACCACCCTGAGTGCATGAGCAAAATCCCAGAAGAAGATGGGAAAGATGAAAGACACTTAAAATATATCCCAGTTGTCAAAGAACAAAAAAAAAAAAAAAAAAATACACAGTGTATTTGGGGGAAACATGGAGGATTCATATAAAAGTGAGTGTATGGATAACTGAAAATGTGAATTTTGTCAGAGCTATATTATTGGTTAAGTTAGTAATTTTGTTTTTTTATGCTTGTGGTCTAATTAATTGTATTACTTTTAACTTGATGATGAGATACAGACCACACAGTGGAATTAATACTGGCACACGTCCCAGGTGGATCATACATTCATGTCACGCCATCTATTAGAATTCTCTCTCAAATTATTATTATCTGGTGACCAAATGTTGAGAACCAAACCAATCACCGCTCAACTTCCAAAAAGTTAAAATGATTTTTCTGTTTATGGCTCTCTTTTGGAAAGGCAAAGTTGTGCGTTTTGCTTTAACATGTGTAATGTTGTTTTGCCAGATCAGACGTCTTTCCTCATGGGATGAGATTATAATGGCATTGCAAAGCAGTTCTCTTGAAACCTTCTAAAACAGATTATGTTCTTAAAAAACTTGATTCTTGACTTTGCATGTTTTAGCACCACATTCCACTAAACCTGTGTTTGAAGTTGCTAGGATTTACTAAAATATTTGATAATGCCTAAGCAGATAAGAGATTATATACTTTATGTATATAGTAGAAGGATTTGTTCCAGCTTGGATACAGGGTATTAATTGGCCACCTACAGTGAACAGTGTTTAATATTTTGCCCCTTTCCCCTTGGCCTCACTCCTTCCTTACTGCTTTTCAGGCAAAAGATCATATAAGTATTCACTGAACTAAATTTGCTAACTTTCTGAAGCACATTTAAACAATGTGAGGCTACTTGTGTCCTATTACATTAATTTCACTTCTAATGACAAGTTGTATACATCTGTAATAAATAGCCCCTCAGGGGTCAGATCAAGATGAAGGGAGAGAAACTACACTGTTGTACTTAAGTCATTTATAATATCTCAGTAAACGCTTGCAAAGAAATGTTTGTATCAGAAGAACTGGTTAACAGCACTTGTGGATACTGACGACTGCAGGATGTTAAACTCTTGAGTGGAAAGTTAGAATCATTTGGGTTCGATTTTTAAAAGAGTAACCTTTAGACTACAGTGTTGGATACTGTGTTGTCCACCATATCCTGGAATGTTTATGACAGAGAATCACCAGTTTTAAACAGACCAGCGTGGGCACAGGGCAGTGGGGTGACTGGGGGGCAGGGAGGAGGGAGAGGTGCAAGAATAATTTCAGCAGTGGCTACGTTGCTGAGAAGAAAACCTTATTTCAGCTGGAAAAAAAAAAATTCTCTGGCATGACCATTTCAATCAAAGTAGTTTTCATTAATCAGAACAATATATAGATGAAAAATCAATTCTGTTTTTGGGAGAAACACAATAAGGTTGACCAGATAGGTATAATTTGTCAGGAAATGTTCAGGGTTGTATTAGCAGACCATGAGGAAGAGACTGAAAGAGCTCATGGTATTAAAATAATCTACTACGGGGACCAGCAGTTGGCATAAGGCTATATCACTGGACTCTTATGTATTCGACCACAATTTGAGTCCCGGATCTGGTAGCTTAAACTCACACCGGGCACGTGTGTATGTGTGCCCAAGATCCCAAGAGGAGAATGGAGGAGAAGGGACTGCGGCATGGCTGTCCCCCCTGTGGGGTGATTTCTCGCTCTCTCTCTCTCTCTCTCTGGTGAGCGCACAGGTCCTATAGCAAAAACCTCTCAAAAAAGAAAAATAAAAGAATCCACAAGTGTGGGTGTGTGGGGGAATCATAAGTATAGTAGAACCAACTCAGATTCACCCACAAACATGGAGATCTAGTATCACAGGATTTAAAGTGTTATTCTTTCCCCTTTTAAATTTGTCCAGACCTTATCCAGATTTGAATTTTTCTTTTTTCTCTTTAATTTGCTAGAGAGAACAAGGACTTGCTGGAGAAAGAGAGGGAGGGAGGGAGGGAGAGAAAGAGAGAGAGAGAACTGCTCAGTCAGTCTGTAATCCCTTCTCCAACCTCTGGCACATGTGTTCCCTAGGGAGGTAGAGAGACAGAAAGAGGGAAATCACCCCCCAGGGCAGATGGCCATGCCACAACCCCTTCTCCTCCAGTTCCTCTCAGGACCTTGGGCATACACACTCACGTGCCTGGCATGAGTTTAAATCGCCAGGTCTGGGACTCAAACCACAGTCAACTATGTGGGAATCCAGTGATGTAACCATTACACCATCTTTTGGTTCCACCTGGCATGTTTTATAAGCAGCTGGGGCCAGGACTCAAACAACTCATTTGGCCATCAGGTCCAGGCCCAACCACCTTAACCACTACGTCACCGGCTGGTCCCAGATTTGAATTTGAGCATGACACTGAGTCACCACTGGCCTCTGGATGTCTGGTGTTTGAACAACGTTCACTGAATCTTGTGTTGGATTCAGATAGGTTTCTTCTTCTCTAGTACATAGTCGGCAGTGCTGTCCTGTGAAACCAGGATGCATCTGTGAAACTATCGTGCAGGAAGGTTGTGAGAGAAGGGGTTTCCGTCAGTCTCCTTCAGAAGTTAGTTGATTTCCAGAGGGAGTCAGATAGAGGAGGCAAAGGAAGAACCCAAGCAGCCTTTGATGAGGTCTCTCTTCAGTGAGTCCCTGCCTGCTAAGTGAGTTTGAAGTGAGCATCAAATGCATTCCTACACACAAACTCAAAAATCAAATGGAATGCCTTTAAAGTCATCCAGAAAAATGATGATAATGTGAGTGTGTTTAACCACTGCATAGATATAATGGGAGAGGTATCGCAACTTTTTATTTAGCCCCATCTGACACGTAGCTACAGGGCTTTCCCTGTTTATTACATGCCACCAGATGATCAGGGTTACCTTTGTGAGTGTCTTGAAGCTGCCCACAAGGACAATTCAAACAGGAGGCATTCCAGGAGGGCAATCACTAGCCAAGGAGCCGGTGACTGAGGCAGGAGAGGTCCTCTCCGGTTGCTGATTGGGTGATGGATCCTCCTTGCTTCTATCAAAGTGATGGGACATGGCTCAGCTTCCATGAAGGAACTTGCTAACTGCTCTCTGCTGGGAGAGCCTGGGTTCCTATATACTTAATATTTTTCTTTTTTTTTTTTTTTTGGAGAGGTTTTTTTGCTGTAGGGCGTGTGTGCTCGCCAGACAGACAGAGAGAGAGAGAGAGAGACAGAAAGCGAGAAATCACCCTCCAGGGGGGGATGGCCACGCTGCAATACCTTCTCCTCTGTTCTCCTCTTGGGATCTTGGGCATGCACGCACACACACCCAGCGTGAGTTTAAGCCACCGGGTCTGGGACTCGAACTGCAGTCGACTACGTGGGAGTCTAGCGACATAGCCATTACGCTAACTGCTGGTCCCTATTTTTCTTTTTCTTTTTTTTTTTTTTTAAATCAAAAACATTTATTATTGTTATTCTTCAGTTTGACCAGAGAGAGAGAGAGAACAAACTATCAGGTCCAGGACTCCAACCATGTTGGGCTATGTGGGAGTCCAGCACCTTAACCACCGTTCCACCTGCTGACCCCTCTCCCTGTACCTTTCCATCTTGCTCATACTGAGTCTCCTGATAGACTGCTAGGAATCAGGAAAAGGGTTTTTGAAACCCATCCATATTTGTTCTCTAGTATTCTCTCTCTTATGAAAAATTTCAGAGGAAAAGTGACAACCAAAATATTTAGCTTCAAGGGCCTATCCCTAGCTTGATACGTCACGCCAGAGAGGCAGCTGGATAGCCTTCATGGATTTCAGCCTTGGGAAATCAGCAGGCTTTTTCCTCCTGTTTCACTCTTCTAAGTATTCCTGGTGCAAAGAACCACACCCCGCCATCTGCTAGAGGAGTTGAGGGAAGGACAGGGTGGCTTGATAGAAACCTTTTATTCAGAAAGGATAAAAGGGTTGGTTAATGCTCTTAAAGATTACATCCTCCATTATTCTTTGGATTGTCCTTAACTTGTTCACCACCTTAGACCAGAGCATCAACAACCCTTGGAAAACTGATCGTTTTCCTCCCTTCCCAAAGTCTAGCTTTAGAAAACCTGAGATTCAGGGCCAACAGGCATCGTGGTGGTAAAGGTTCTGGAATCCAACATGGCCGACCTTGGTGCAAGTCACAGACCTGGTGCCTTAAAAATCACGCTGGGTGAGTGCGCGCATGTGCCCAAAATCCCAGGAGGAGAATGGAGGAGAAGGGATTGCAGCATGGCCATCCCCCCGGACGGGGGGGGGGGGGGGGGATTTCTCACGGTTCCTCTCGCTCTCTCTCTCTCTTCTCTATGGCAAGTGCAGGGATCCTATGGCAAAAACCTTAAACAAAGAAAAGAAAACATGAGATTGTTTCCACCAAGATTTCCATTGGTTCAAAAGGTCTTTGAAATCTCTAGTGTAGCTCAGTAAATACCTTGTACCTGAAGGGCAATTATAGCTTCTAATGGTATACCATTGATTTATTTCATCTTGAGCGTAACTATGATTATCCTGTTTTTTTCTTTTTGTGTTGTTTCTATAAATATAAAACAAAGCTTTTCTCACTTTCCCATTATTTAGGAACTTCATTATTTAAAAGCAATAAAGTAAAGTTTATGCAAAGTAGTGAAGACCAACCTATATTTTTTGACACCTATTTAGACTGGATTTGGGAGGATCTGGGAGGATCTTTAATAACTTTAAGACATGCCATAAAATTTTCTTTTAAAGATAACACCTCCAGGGAACCAGCAGTTAGCGTAATGGCTATGTCGCTGGACTCCCACGTAGTCGACCACGGTTCGCGTCTAGGACCCGGTGGCTTACAACTCACGCCGGGCGCATGTGCGTGCGTGCCCAAGATCCTGAGAGGAGAATGGAGGAGAAGGGATTGCGGCGTGACCATCCCACCTGGGGGGTGATTTCTCGCTTTCTGTCTCTATGTCTCTCTCTGTGTGTCTGGCGAGCGCACGCGCCCTATAGCGAACAACCTCTCCCCCAAAAAATAAATAAATAACACCTCCACTGGGACCAGCAGTTAGCATAATGGCTATGTCGCTGGACTCCCACGTAGTTGACCATGGTCCAAGTCCCGGACCCGGTGGCTTAAACTCACACCGGGCGCGTGTGGGTGCATGCCCAAGATCCCGAGAGGAGAATGGAGGAGAAGGGATTGCAGTGTGGCCATGCCCCCTGGGGGGTGATTTCTCACTTTCTGTCTCTCTCTGTCTGGCGAGCGCACACGCCCTATAGCGAAAGCCTCTCAAAAAAAAAAATAATAATAATAATAAATAAATAACACCTCCACTTAAAAAAAAAAAAGACACAGTGTAATAGCCTTTACGTATCACTCTAATCTTCAAAATAAATTTATACCAAGTGAAGTTTTACGAGGCACAAGTTTATCTGAAACTCAGCTACAAACTGGTAAAGTGTGACAATTTCAAAAATGCTGAGGATAATTGGCCCACAGAATATAAATATCTATTTTATTAGTTTTTTTCTCTAGTTTTTCCAATTAAGCTCCAACTGTTGTTTGTTCTATTTTATATTTTAAAAAATGAGACACATAATTATAATGCAAATTCTAAAGCTCTAAAACACATCCACTTTTGGCAATACAGACCTCAAGAATCCCAATTTTGGGGAACCAGCAGTTAGCGTAATGGCTATGTTGCTGGACTCCCACGTAGTCGACCGCAGTTCGCGTCCTGGACCCGGTGGCTTAAAACTCACGCCGGGTGCGTGTGCATGTGTGCCCAAGATCCCGAGAGGAGGATGGAGGAGAAGGGATTGCGGCGTGACCATCCCCCCTGGGGGGTGATTTCTCGCTTTCTGTCTCTATGTTTCTCTCTGTCTGGCGAGTGCACGAGCCCTATAGCGAAAACCTCTCCAAAAAAAAAAAAAAAAAAAAGAATCCCAATTTTTTATTTCCATGTCATAATTCTAGTTCTGGCTTTGGCTTTACAGCAAATACAATTTTCCTAGGGGCATAGATCATTTCCATATACTAAAACTATGTTTAACTAATTTGGGTAGAAAAAGTAAATTGAGCTTTGTGGGTTTTATGAATTTATGTATCTGTCTATCTATTTATCTGGTTATTTAATCCAAAAGAGATTTGACAAATTTCTAATTTTGTAAAAATGCTCTCCAACAGTAAATGAAGCCCTCAATGTTATAAATATGGTATTCAATACTGTAAGTAAATGACTTCCCCCAGAAGAACTGACCTCATTTGTTCCCAGTTAGCAGTAAGTGAAGAATAATGGTCATTGCTGGGCTCTCTTCTCTTTTTTTTTTTTAACTAAAAAATAATTTTTTTAAGAGAGAGATTTTTTGCTATTGGGAGCATGTGCTCACCAGAGAGACAAAAAGCAAGAAATCACCCACCAGGGAGATGACCATGCCACAATCCCTTCTCCTCCAGTCTCCTCTCTGGATTTTGGGCGCACACACACACACACACACACACACACACACACACACACACAGACCTGGCATGAGCTTCAAGGTACCAGGACTCAAACCACAGTCAGCCATGTTGGAATCCAGGGATGAGCCATTACATTATCTGCTGGTCCCTGGGCTCTCTTCCTGATCCTAAGAGTGCGTAAGCTGGGCCTGGCTGTAGAACAAGGCACCCCAGTCCAGCTAAACCTCATTTCTAACCCTAATGCTTTCTTTTGCCTTGAGTAAAACACTTAACCGGCTACTCTCCTTTCAGTTCTCCTGCTGTGAAAAGAAGATATGATAATAATCTTTTTCTTTCCTACAGTGGTGTTAGGAGCAATATTTAGCTAAGGCTTGGAAAGTATGTTGACAGTAATAAGATAACATTTCATAGCAAATTATTCATGCTCTTAAGGCCTACCACCCACGGAAATATCTCAATAGAACATACTCGAAGTAATTTTGGTATGTGAGCAAAGGAGTCTGGTGATTAAATTATCCTTTTTGGTGGGGTGGGGAGCAAAGCAAAAGGGAAGAAGTAATAATAATAATAATAACAATTTTGTAAATATGCCCCCACAAAGATAAATTTTCTTTTTTCTCATGCAAACGCCTCAGAGCTGCTAGGTCTGTTTGGAGGGAGAGCTTAAAGGGAGATTTGAGTATTGAATAAAGGACAAGCCATAACTTTTATGAGTTTGTCAACAATATAGTTTGTGAGTATATATCCAACTGTAAGTAGATGTGATATTTTCATGTTATCATATCCCTTTAATTTGAGGACTAGAATCTTCATTGAAACTGGATTTTTCCATGTTCTAAGAGGCCTCATTCCTCCTTTTCATGCCCAACCTATGATGCCAGTGCAAACAGGGAGTCCCCTTGACCTCAAAGAGTGCTTTGTGCTTAGACTCACCACTTTGGACACAGAACAACTTGGGGAAAAAAGGGACACAAAGTTCCTAAGTCCACCTGATTTAGTTGGCATATGGTCTACAGATACTTCTCTAAAATGCTCTATTTCTTCTTCATTATTTAGTTTTGTCATTAAAGAAAAAAAAATTTTAAAAAAGCAATGCATTTCACAGTCTACATCCAATTGCATGCCACTTGGACAAAGCAAGAACACGTTCCAATTTCTATGGGACCACGAATGCACCAGACCTGGTCATTGTGTAGATTTCAGAAACCTGTCCAATCCGACTTGTTTTCTTTTTGAAATTTCAATGAGAATAGCCTTAGCATTGTATCAAGTGCAACCAAAACAAAGCAAAATAAATTGCAAACCTACCACGAATTCAAGAATGATGTGGACACCATCTAAGTTACTTTAACGTAAGATATAAATCCAGAGATTTCTCATGCCATCATTTTGTAAATAATTACAGTTCTGCTGAATCTGTTGTATAAAGTTTACATGGGAGGTTCAGTGCACCCTTGCTCTTGTTTAGAACATTCGGAACCACCAGAGAGCTGTTGATATATGGCTGTGCTGTTTCAGTGCCTGAGACATCTACTACATGAGAGCATAATAAACAGGGACATAAAGACAGGTTTGTGCAAGCAGTTTGGAGTGACCTTTTTGGCAGCTGAAATCCATCTTGAGTACATGGTGCTGATGTGGACAGACATGTAAACTTAGTCTTGTTACCACAACTACCACTTCTACAAATATACTCAGATGCCCAAAATGTACATCACTCTTAGAGAAGTGATTTTAAATGGAGAGCTGGAGTGAAGGGATAGCAAGTCAGATAAGATCAAAAACCATATATTACCAAGAAACCTCTCTGACTGCATGACCCAGAGTGTTGAAAGCATGGAGTTAGGTAGATTTAATCCAAAAGGCTATCAGGTTAAGATCCTCTTGATAGCTTATTTAGATGACAAGTTATAGCTTGATGGGCTTTTTTAGAAGCAATAGGACTGCAGGAGTTGCTTGCTACTCAAAGTTAAATGTAATGTTAAGAAGGGCAGTCAAAGGAGTATGGTATGACAATACGTTTACATGTGAGTGCAGGTATACTTGCTTAATAGTTTGTTCTCAAAGTAGGCAGTTGTGTACTGAATTTGGACCAATGGGTAGCACTTGGGCTTTAATCCTATATTGAAATTATATATGTATGTGTGCGTGTATTTTTTTTTTAAGAGAAGTTTTTGCTATAGAGCTCGTGCACTCACTAGAGATACAGAAAAACAGAGAAATCATCCCCCACCCTAAGAGGGATCACCATAACGCACTACCTCCCCCCTTTTGGGCATGCATGCACACATACCATTGTGAGTTTCAAGCCACTGGGTCTGGGACTCAAACCACCATTGGCCACATGGGAGTCCAGTGCCTTAGCCGCTATGCCACCTGCTGGCCCCAAAATATTTTTTAACCAATGAGGTCAGCTTGGTCTTTAACTCCAATCCTGCTCTCCTAGCTTGCCTGACTTTTCTAGGTCAGCAGTAACAAGGAAAGCCCTCTGATTGAGCAGAATGACTCTGGTCCATGTTTTCGCAGCGGCAGACACAGCAATGACATCAAGTTTGGTCTCCCAGTGTGACAGATGCTCCAGGGCACTTGGATTTCTTCCTTGTTGATTCAGACTAGCCTCTTGATGAATTCACTCCTTGTTGCTTTTGAAATGATTCACATCATTTCAGGAAATGTGTTTGAGCTTATCTTCTGCCCTTATTTGCTAAAAATCTTTGAAGATTATTGACCAAACATTGTTATCCCAGCAATTAATAGGAAACCTGAAGTCAGCAGCAACTTCAAACAGGAAAACATTTTCCCTGGCCATGTCAAAATGATAGTTTAGAAATAAAAGAGGGTGTTGTGTGGGGATGCTGTATGGAGTGGGCGTTTATTCCCCACTCCCATGGTCGCCATGAGAGGAGACATTTCCTTACATTCTTTTTTTTTTTTTTTTTTTTTTTTTTTTTTTTTAATAGAGATTTTTGCTATAGGGTGCATGCACTTGCTGGAGAGACAGAGAGACAGCGAGAAATCACCCTGCAGTGGGGATGGCCACATTGCTATCCCTTCTCCTCCATTCTCCTCTTGGGATTTTGTGCATGCACACATACGTGCCTTGTGTGAGGTTTAAGCCACCAGGTCTGGAACTGGAACTGCAGTTGACTAAATGGCAGACCAGTGTTGTAACCCTTATGCCATCTGTTGTCCTGACATTCTAAACCTCCTACCTCCAGCTCTCACTTCCTCTTATTGGTGAAATTAGAGAAACTGACCAGATTAATGAGTTTGGGGAAAAGAGTAGGACTTGCCAAAACTGACCTCCCTTTATCCTTTTTTCACTTTGGGAGAAAACTGCTTGAAAAAAGATGCTGGTAGGGACCAGCAGTTAGCGTAATGGCTATGCCACTGAACTCTCACGTAGTTGACCGCGGTTCGTGACCCGGTGGCTTAAATCTCACGCCGGGAGCGTGTGCGTGTGTGCCCAAGATCCTGAGAGGAGAATGGAGGAGAAGGGATTGCGGCATGGCCATCCCCCCTGGGGGGTGATTTCTAGCTTTCTATCTCTCTGTCTCTCTCTGTCTGTCTGGCAAGCGCACGCACCCTATAGCAAAAAAAACTCTCAAAAAAAAAAAAAAAAAGATGCTGGTCTATTCATCCATCTCCATGTCTGCACACCCAGGTTTCCATGTGGGGAGGGACCAGGCCTGCATGTGGGGCAGCCTTTGGTTGTGGAGTTGTGCTTGTGTGTAACTGAGTTCATGGACCTAATTCTGTGCATTGATGTTTAAAAGTTGTTCTTCCAGCTAGAGCTTATCAATAAAAGAGTGACATTTTAATCTTGTAATCCATCCTTGTTTGTTCTCTGCATTGCTAAACATTTATCAGGTTTAGCAAAGCAAAGGTGCTCTAGGAGAAAGGGTTTGTATTTCTGGGCCTACAAAAAAAAAAAAGAAAGAAAGAAAATTGAAACATGTTTAAGGTAAACTTCTTTATTGGTAAATTAAAAAAAAAAATTCTAAGGCAGTTTGTATCTATAACATAGCATAAGCCATTCCTAACATTGTCCTACCAACTCTTCCAGTAGGAGGCGTTGTCCTTGTGGGAAATGCATTTTTTTTTTTTAATAATTTGGCCAGAGGGTCTGTGCTGTCACCAAAGGAAGAGGAGGTAAGGGGAGAAAGTGAGAGAGCATCTCTCACGGGGCATGATCAAGCTGGAATCCCTTCTCTTCCATTTTTTCCTCCTCTTGGGATTTTGGACACACACACACACACACACACACACACACACACACACAAGCCTGGCATGTTTTTCAAGCCACTGGGTCCAAAACTTGAGCCATGTGGTCCACCATGTGGCATCCAGCGGCCTTAGGGAAATCCACTTGTAAAAGAAATGGATTGAACTGACCAATCAGCAAAGAGTTTTCTGTGTGGCAGTCCATTCACTAAAAGTCTTTACATATTTATCCTCTGACTACTTTGTTAGATATATGGATTAAATAAATGTTAAGAGCCTGTGGGCTGTAACGAGTTCTTTTCATGCTTAGATGTAAATTTAAGTTCAGAGGAAATAGATGAGTTTAACCAATCAAAATAACTGAATTTATAAAGTTTGGCAGTCTAGTATATTCTCTTTCCTAACTGGCTTTTCCTTTATATCTATTTACAAGGCTAAAATGATGCTTTAAAGCAAGACAATTGATAATTAAGGTAATTAGAGACTTGAGAAAACAGCAAAAATATGTGTGCATGTGTACATATATGTCTGTTGATATGTATTATATATTAAATAACACATTGTCTATATATTACATAATATATATGTTACCTATATATCTATTTCTATAGAGAGAAATGTAGATATAAAATCAGTGTCTAATCATAGAACTCCAATGGCTTTAATAGCAATAAAAGTAACATATTAAAAGTAGTTGTACACCTTCCTTTTAGCTGGAACCGCCATCTTCCAGTAATTAACCAAAATGACGACAAACACAAAGGGAAAGAGGAGAGGCACCCAATATATGTTCTCTAGGCCTTTTAGAAAACATGGAGTCATTCCTTTGGCAACATATATGCAAATCTACAAGAAAGGTGATAATGTAGACATCAAAGGAATGGGTACTATTCAAAAAGAAATGGCCCACAAATGGTACCATGGCAAAACTGGAAGTCTACAATGTTACCCAGCATGCTGTTGGCATTGTTGTAAACAAATAAGTTAAGGGCAAGATTCTTACCAAGAGAATTGAGCATATTAAGCATTCTAAGAGCAGAGAGAGCTTTCAAAAACATGTGAAGGAAAATGACCAGAAAAGGAAGCCAAAGAGGAAGGTACCTGGGTTCAAATAAAGCGCTAGCCTGCTCCACCCAGAGAAGCACACTTTATGAGAAGCAATGGAAAGGAGTCTGAGCTATTGGAACCTATTCCTTATGAATTCATGGCATGATGGGTGTTAAAAATAAACTAATCTATGTTCTGTTTTTTAAATTTTTTTTTTTTTTTTTTTTTTTTGCTATAGTGCACTCACCAGACAGACAGAGAGACAGAAAGCGAGAAATCACCCTCCAGGGGGGATGGCCACGCTGCAATCCCTTCTCTTCCATTCTCCTCTCTGAATTTTGGCATGCACGCACACGCGTCCAGCATGAGTTTAAGCCACCAGGTCCAGGACTTGAACTGCAGTTGACTATATGGGAGTCCAGCGACAGAGCCATTACGCTAACTGCTGGTCCATATATTTAAAAAAAGTAGTTGTACATAATAATTCGTAAAGTGGGACACAACCATGGCATAAATTCAGTTTCTGCCTCAGTTTCTGTCTAAGGAACTTGTATTCTCAAAGTCTAAAACCTTTAAGGGAAAAAGACCACTCCAAAGCATCCCAATAGGCAAAAAGACTGTGGGTACATAGTCTTTTAGGAATTACCACAGACATTTGACAGCTGGTATTAAAATAAGTGTGCCTAAAATAATACAGGGATTAGTTTTTCTCTCCTGTAAAACAAAGCCCAAAGTGGGGTGGGAGATTCAGGGGTGTCTCAGAAGCTCCAGAGAATCTTAGGTACTTACACTCTTTGATTATTACTATCATTCATTTTAGAGTGTACACACAAGAAAGTAAGAGCAGGGAGGGAGAGAGACAAGCATCCTCCACAGGATCTGGTCATGCCACAGTCCCCTTTTTCCAGCCCTCCAGACTATGGTATCTGGGATTTTGTGCACGTGTCCAGTATATTTTAGGCTGACCAAGCTGGGGATTCAACCCAAGGCCACCATATGGCATCCAGCTCCTCATGAACAACGCCACAGAGCCAGCCCCCAGGCTCTGTCTATGTTTCTGTTGTATCTTTTTTAGTGTCCAGCCTCAAAGTCATCTCATGGTATAAGATGGTCCCTGTGGCTCTAGCCATCACACCCACATTTTAGACAAGTAGCTTAGAGGAGCAAAAAGCTACTGGATCTGTGAAGAACTTCCTTGGAAGCTGTACTTGTCAACTTTCTTTTATATGTTCTTATTGTCCCTGTAAAGGAGGTAGAAAATAAAAATTTGTATCTGGTTCCATTGCTTTTATAGAGGTAGAATGAATATTAGATACTTAATATTTCATACTGCAGTCTCTTGCTGCTCAGGAATTTGAAAAGATTCCATTAAGTAATGCCAAAGGAAAGAAAAAAGTTGATAACAAGAAAATACAAATTTCAGGGGCTGGAAAATTTTTACCTTTAAGGTAAAATTACTATGTACACATACATGAGATGGAGACAAATAAAAAGAGAAAGGGAGAGAGAGAGAGAGAAAACCCCCAGTGAGGCCTGGTTACTCTGCAATTCTTTTTTCCTAAATTTCTCTAGCCTATAAGGATCCTGGGCACATGTGCATGTTTTTTTTCCCAGCCACAAAAATCAAGACTCAAGAACTCAAACCATGGTCAGCCACAGAATCCAGCTTATTCTGCACAACACTTAACTGTTGTACTATGGATGGACCGTGGTAAAATAAATATTCTAAAGACCCGCAAGACAACAAAAAGTTAAGATACACATGTGGTTGAATGCAAAATGCAGAAAGATGAAGGCTTCAGCCCAATCTCCTTCCATGTTTAGTGTCAAGGGACAGATATAGTCATAACCAGTAATGAAGATAAAGACACATTTTGGACAATGAAGAAAACATTCTATTACATTTTAAGTGATTTCCTAAATATCTTTGTTAATTTTGTAGATAAAACTTCTAGGGATTAAGGAATTGCCATGTATCAGGTTTTAAACGTCTTTAAAGGAACTGGTCTTCTAAGGCAGAACTATAAACAATGGTCAAGTTTGTAAGCCCTAAAACATAACGTGTGTACTGAGACCTTTGGTGATAAATGGTAATAACAACAATTTTAAGAGCAAATGTGCCGATAGCATATTATACACTCAGTTCTAGAAGCTTTATGTATGTTGTCATTTGTGCAAGAGTTACTTCTATCGCTGAAGGAGCTTTTCCACAACACAGGAGAAGGAGACAATGATGCAAGACTTCTGCTGACAACTCTCTTGATTCTTATTTGGTGAAAGTCTGATGGGAAACCTATTGTACAATGTCTATTATAAAGTCACAAGGCAGACTTGACATTAGCAATACAATATAGATGCGATCTAATTCACACTGAAGTGCAGAAAATGCCAGCATTACTATTACTTTCAATGTTTATGAAGGATTTGGGAACACAGATTTTTTTTTTTTTTTTTTTTTGAGAGAGATTTTTGCTATAGGACACATGCTCTCACTGGAAAGACAGAGAGACAGCAAGTGAGAAATCACCCCCCTGGGGCTTGGCCATGCTGCAGTCCCTTCTCCTATATTCTCCTCTTGGGATTTTGCTCATGCACACACATGCACCCGGAGTGAGTTTCAGTCTGCTGGGTCCAGGACTCAAACCACAGTCAACCACGTGGGAGTCCAGCACCTTAACCACTATGCCACCTGCTGCCCTCCTTGGCAACTTTTTTAAAATGCTTGAGTTCCTGACTAGTGTTCCTAAAGATCTTTAGCTTCTCAAGGAAGGTTTGTTCAGTTGTGTGACCACAGTATCATCACAGCCAATCCATTCCTCATTACCAATGAACTAAAGCACAGAATTGTGTAATAGGTCAATTTTTATTAAGTCCATACTCCACAGCCATGTTCAAAGACTCAACAAGGAAAGTTAGACTCAGTCGATGTAAGATTTTTATTGGCAACACGGTTAAAAATCATCACCGAGTTTTCTTTCCTTGGCAGCCCTGTATCTAACAGTGCACTGATCGACTGTGACACACAAAATTAAATCCATAAGGCTAGGATGACTTTCAGAAGACTGGGGACAGAATGAGACATCATCCTATCAAGTATTACTCTCAAAAAAACAAAGTTTTACCCAGTGCATTATTCTAAGACCTGGACCTGCTCTAGAAATTGGTTCAGGGTCTTCAGTAATTCATCAACATCACTTATGCATTAGTGAATAGTAACCACAATAGTAGGGATGAATTAACAAAAGTCTCTAATGTGGCCAATCTAATAGTGTTGAAATGGAGAGTGTTCCCTGGGTGAGACATATGTGGGGAGGGGATGACAGCAAAAACCACAGTGGCCCTTGTACAATAAACCACAGGGAGCCTAAAGAGGAAGCAGCTAAAATACTCTGTACTGGAATTTCAAATTAGATCCGCAGATAAACCAATAATGGGAATGCAGTCAGACCAATTATTGCTGCAAAAGCCATGAATCTTGCAAAACTAAATGAAAGAGCCATTACCTGTAATCACTTTGGTTTGGGTGACTTTTGTTTTACAACTTGGGTTGGTTTCCAGGGGGAGCTTCTTGAAGTCACGATCTTTTAAAGTCATGTACTGAGTAGAAATCAGTTTTTCTATTCTCTTTTTTTTTTTCTTCTAAGTTTTGCTATAGGGTGAGTGCTCTCACTAGGGACAGAGAAAGGGAGAAGAAAAGTAGGAAATCACCCCCAAAAGGGCATGACTACATCGCAATCCCTTCTCCTCCATTTTCCTCACAGGATTTTGGGCACACACATGTGCTCAGTGTGTTTTTCAGGCCTCTGGGTCCAGGACTTAAGCCATACAATTGACCATGTGAGATCCAGCGTCCTTAACCACCACTCACTGGCCCCAGTCAATTTTCAACATAGGTAATATTTTGATGTAATATCAAGAATGCATATGCTATATGTATAAGTGAGGGGTGTATATATATAGAGAGAGATAGATATAGAATTTGTACTTGTACAGACTAGACCTAGTTTGTGTGTGTGTGTGTGTGTGTGTGCATGCACGTGTGTGTGCATGTTCTTCAAAAAGTTTATTGCAATGCATACTTCAAAAAACTATGCATAGATTTCAAAACTCTGCACCAAACTAAATTTATATTTTAATTTGATTTTTTCACAAACTTCTGAAAATATCCTTTATATACCTATAATATTTGTATGTGTATATACCCATATATAATTTGTATTGATTTGTAAATATATATGTCACTTTTTTTAGTGAGATTTTTGCTATAGGTCACATGCACTCACCAGAGAATCACAGAGACACAAAGACACAGAAAGCAAGAAATCACCCCCCAGGGGGCACGGCCACACAGCTGCAATCCCTTCTCCTCTAGTCTCCTCCCGGAATTTTGCGCACGCATGCACGCATGTACGCCTGGTGTGAGTTTCAAGCCTCTGGGTCTGGGACTCAACCACAGTCAGTTATATGGGATCCTGTAACCATTATGCCAAATGCTGGTTCCCATATGTCACTCTGGTTCCCATATGTCACTGGTAAGACTCCAAACTCCCCAGCCTGTTCTTCCAGACCTGTCATAATTTTGATAATAATTTCAATCTACCTATTCAGCCTCATCTTTCATGTGCAGTTCTCATATGCTATTTGTAGCATGAATTCTTGATACATTCAGATGCATCTCTTTCCTGTCTTCAATAGGTCATACACTCTCTGGTCAGGACCTTTCTAATATCATGCCCCTGGCTAAAAATGCCATCTGTTGGGATTAGCAGGTGGTATGGTGGTTGAGGCACTGGGCACCCAGTGCTATAGCGCACACACTTTTGTTGGAGACAGACAGTGAGAGGGAAAATGAGAAATCACCCCCACAGGCAGGATGGTCATGCTGCAATCCCTTCTCTTCCATTCTCCTCATGGAATTTTGGGCACACACACACACACACACGTGCCCAGCATAATTTTCAAGCCACCAGGTCCAGGGCTCAAATCAGTAGGCCATGTGGGAGTCCAGTGTCTTAACCACTGCACCACCTGCTGGCTGCCTTCTGTCTCCTCTTCATCAGTTCAGCCTCCTCTTGAGCATACTCTGCCATGACCTCTGAAACCCACAGTCCTTACATTCATTGGGCACTAATTCATAAACTGCATTGGCTTGTATGCAACAGCAATCATGTCTGCTTTTGCTTTTGTTTTTCTCCTCCAAATGAATCATGTCTTTCCCAGACAGGGAGCACACCTTACCCTTCTTTTGTGCCTTAGAGAACACCTGAGACAGAGCTATGCTTGTTCTATCAAGCATCACCCTTAAAACCAAAGTTTTTCCCAAAGTGACATTTTTACCAGTATTTTTGCTGTTCTACTACAGGAGTTGATTTGGACTCTGTAGTAATTAATCAAAATCACTTGTGCCATTCGTGAGCGTTAACTGGGAGGGCTGCATTTCGATGCTTTCCACGGTGTTTTTCAAAGCGTTTGATTTCATTATTAAAACTTAGCTCATAGGAACTCAATGAGGATGCTGAATGAGTATTTTAATTCTCATATTAAATACCATAACGTGAGGCTCAGGAATATTAAATGCCTTACCTAAGGATATAGAGTTAATGGCAAGCCTAGGGTAGGACTTAACATTTTTTCTTCTCAGCATTGCTGAAGAAATAGTTTGATATTAAAAAATATAAAAGGGCCGGACCAGTTAACTTAGCATAGCAGTTAAGCCTTATGCATTGGGAGGTGGATCCTACATGGCTGACTATGGTTTGAATCCTGGCCGTAGTGACTTGAAAAACACAGTGGGACCAGCAGACGGTGTAATGGTTAGGTTGCTGGACTCCCACATGGCTAACCATGGTTCAAGTCTGTACCTGGCGATTTGAAACACCCTGGGTACATGTATGTGCCCAAAATCCCAGGAAGAAAATGGAGAAGAAGGGATTTCAGAATGACCATTCCCCTTGGAGGGCGAGTTCTCACTTTTTCTATTTCTCTATCTCTCTGGCAAGCAAGCACTTATGCCCTATAGCAAAAATCTCACTTTAAAAAATAGAAAAGAAAAAAAAAAAGCACAGTGGGCAATGGAGAAATGAAGGAAAAAAGGATTACAGTGACCATGTCCACCGGGGGTAGGGGGGGTGTTTTCTGTCTCTTTCTCTTTCACTGACAAGTGCATGCATTCTCTAGCAGTAAAAATGCATGTATGTGGGGGCCAGCATGTAGCACAGTGGTTAAAGTGCTGGACTCCCACGTGGCCGACTATGGTATGAGTCCCAACCCAGGGCTTGAAACTTACACGGGACATGAGTGCACACGTGCTCAAAATCCCAACAAGAGGAGAATGGAGAAGGGATTGCAGCATGGCCATCTCCCCGCGCGGTGATATTTTTCACTTTTGCTCTCTCTGTCTCTCTGGCTAGTGCACACGCCCTTATAGCAAAAATCTTTCTCGTGTGTGTGTGTGTGTGTGTGTGTGTGTGTGTGTGTGTGTAGATATAATAAGGAATGCGTATCTTGATTCTTCTTTACTAAATTTTGCTGTAAATTTGCAAAGAAAGCATTATCAGAGCTAGTATTTTTATAAGAATTGCTGTGCAAAATCCTCTGGGCTCAATAATTCACTGTTGAATTTCCTATTTTTGGTTTCTTTCCCGGGTTTACAAATGAAATTCAGAATTGGTGAGCTTTCAAAGCGAAGCTTCTTGCACAGTTTAGCTATCTGGTGGCATTTAAGAGCATTCAAACTGCCACTGGTGATTTCTTTCTCTATTCCTCTCCACAATACAAACACTGGTATTAAAAGTAAACTGTCAGAGATGTGCTTACAACTGGAGTCTCTCCAGTCTTGCCCCACTTCCCTTAATACATAGGCATGAGAAGCCAGTGGGCAGAGGAGAGGGGCCGCTGGCTCCCTCGGAATCAGCAGGCTGGTTCCTTAATGGCGCTTTGCATCATTACCTAGTCCATCTGTGAAAGCCTTTTCTGTTTGCCCTGTCAAAGCCTCATTTTTAACCTTCATTTAATTGACTGAATCAAAAGCAAAGGGCCAGCATTGAGAATGACTACACGCACATGCCCACCCACTCTTACGAGATCCATTCCCTTTTACCCCTTATAGCACAGGCAAAGAGGTCCATTCAAGGAACCTGCATCACTCCTTGTCCACATCTTGGGGAGCCTCAATGCCTCAGGCTATCACAGGAACACCAGGGTGCGCTTAGGGCCTGCCAGGTTAAATCAGGGACACTCAGGTTTGAATTTCAGATGTACAACAAGAATTTTTTAGTATGCCCCATGCATATTTTGGATATATATAATATATATATGTAATTTTTTAATTGCCAGAGGGGGTGTGTGCTTGAGAGAGAGAGAGAGAGACAGAGAGAGATGGAGAAGTAGTCTGGGTAAAAGGAGAGTGAGGGAGCACTCCCCAGCCACCTCCCCCAGTAGGACATGATCATGCTACAGTCCCTCCTTCATTTCCTCATCTTGTTAGTATTTGGGGGGTTCACACACACACACACACACACACACACTCCTAGTGTGGTTTTCAACCCTCTGGGTCTGGGACTCGAACTGTGATTGGTCATATGGGGTTGGTTTCCCTTAACCCATTGGCTATGGGGCTGGCCCTATCTGGAACACATGCACACAGAAATATTATTCACTATGTATCTTCCATTCTAATGTAGTTGGCTGTTCTGCATTTTATTTGCTCAATCTAGCAACCCTGGAAATACCAGTCAAAATCCATCATGGCCAGTTTTTTCACCATGGTCCCAGCTCTGTCAGTCCTTACCCTGCAGATCCATGCGGTAGGGCTCCCCTCTGTCCAGAGTGCCACCGCCCTGTCAAAGAGGACTATCTCCAAGGGGCGGTAGAAGCTTATTTGTCTTCTTTGCTTTCCTAGAGTGTTCTCAACCGCTGCTCCAGACTGGAAGCCTGGAAGGATGACCCACGCCTCACGGTAGTACCACAAAAGTGTAATTTCTTATGCAATATATATAATATTTTCACTGTTATTTTTAAATTTTATTTATTTCTTCCATGAGTGAGAGAGGTAGAGACAGAGAGAAGACAGCATTTCCGGCAGGCTCTCAATCTGCAATCCATCTCCAGCCTCAGACAGCTCCAGGTCGTGAGTATGATGCCTGGCATACTTAGGGAGGGCCCTAGATATGAACCCAGAACCTTCCTGTGTGGGTCAGCTTTACAGAGTGTCCTGTTTTACTGCTGCACCAATAAAACACCACCCACACCACCTGGGTCCAGTATTTTAATTGTTTTTAAAAATGAGGGGACCAGCAGTTAGCATAATGGCTATATCACTGGACTCCCACATAGTCGACTGTGGTTCGCGTCGACTTAAAACTCACGCCGGGCGCATGTGCATGTGTGCCCAAGATCCCGAGAGGAGAATGGAGGAGAAGGGATTACGGCGTGGCCATCCCCCCTGGGGGTGATTTCTCGCTTTCTGTCTCTCTGTCTCTCTCTGTCTGGTGAGCGCACGCACCCTATAGCAAAAACGTCTCCAAAAAAAAAAAGAATGAGAAGCCTGCCTGCAGTGGCTTAGGTGATGGGGTACTGCCATAGATACTAGAGCCACACACAGGAGGCCTGGGTTAGAATTTGGATCAACTTCACCTAGAGGCAGCCCGTGATGCTGGCAGGAGTGCTAGGGAGGGTCTCACTGTGGCGTGGCCAAATCCCCTCCCTCCCTCCCTCCCTCTCTCTCTCTCTCTCTCTCTCTCTCTCTCTCTCTCTCTTTCTCTCTCTCATGAAAACATTTTAAAATAAGACTTTAGAGCTCCATTTGTGCTGATAATTGCTGTGGTTTTGGTTTTGAGAGAAAGCTTGTGCCCAAGAGGACGAGAGAGTAGAAGAGAGATTTTCGACAGGGTCTCACCACATTGTGATCCTTCCTGCCCCAGCCTTCTAGTCAGTCTGGACCACAGGCACACACAGCCCCAGGGCTAAACTTGGGCCCTCCACGTGGCCTCAGTCACCATGCAGCAGTCCCCTCCCGCTTGCTCTACCACAGCTGGGCCAATTTTGATGGTATGTGTTACTTAACTTGTATATAAAGGAAAACTAGATTTTCCCCCTTACTTGCAATAATTTTGAACATAATTTATTTTTGTTTTATTCATGATAGGGAGCTGTGTGTGTCCATGTGATAAGGAGAGAGACAGACAAAAGCACCTTCAACAGGGTCTTGTCACACTGTGATCCTCCTTCCTAGGCTCTCTGGCTCCTGGCACATTCACACACACACACACACACACACACACACACACACACACATGCACACACACAAAGTTGGCCCAGGAATTCATACCTGCAGTCGACCCTATGGCTTCCAGCACTGCAGATCTGCTTGTTACTGACTGTACCACTAGGCTGGGTCTTCAAAGGTATTTTTAACAATTCCCTTATAAAAAATAAATCTCATAGGAAAATAAGGAACTGAAGATTTAGCAATGTGACCCGTGATTAAAAAAAGAAAAACTGGGCTTGAATTCTAAATAAATTACCGGAAGTAACATTGAAAAAGTCAACACCTTAGAGAAGTAATTCATGAACAGTGAGTTTTCAAGCTTACATGTGCTTGGTAAATCAATGTGTTGAGTGCCATTCAGTATGCTTTCAATTGTATAACAAGTTGCAGTAGATTACAGAGATGTATCTTGTATCGTATGTAGATATTATAGAGCTTGGGTTTTTGTTTGTTTTGTTTTGTTTTTTAGAGAGAGATTTTTGTTCTAGGGTATGAGCACTTATCAGAGGGACAGAAAGCGAGAAATCACCCCCCAGGGGGGATAGCCACGCCACAGTCCCTTCTCCTCTGATCTCCCCTTGGGATTTTGGGCACACATGCACATGTGCCCAGTGTGTTTTAAGCCACTGGGTTCAGGCCTCAAACCATGGTTGATTACGTGGAAGCCCAGCAACGTAAACTTTACACCATCTGCTGGTCCCTAGAGCTTGGGATTTAATAATCACATCCCAGAAAGGTTTTCCTTATAACTTTTACTAAAAAAAATAAAACATCCCAGATCTTTCAGAGACACAGACTATTTCTAAAATAGCTTTCTGGATGATTGGGAAAATTGAGGTACATTTTATTCACCAAGTCTAGTCGAACTAGTCTGACAACTAACTAAAGAAAACAAGCCCATAATTAAGTAGAATTCATTAATTTAACACAAATTTACTGAGTGTTCATTATAGGCCAGGCCCTGTTGAGGAATTAAGGATATAGGAGCAAATTAAATAGATCAAATTGGTTCTTTTGTGGAATTTAATACTTTGGGAGACAGGTGCTAATATATAAAATGTATAGTTGCATGAATAGTATTAAGTGCTAAACCAAAAACAAACAAACAAAAAACCCCACTGAGACTCTTTTGGAATTATAAATTTCTGACTAGTTTAATTATTTGTTTGATCATTGGTTAGTCAGAAACGGCCAGTTCAAGGTATTGTTAAAACTTTTCTAAATGGGGGCCAGTAGGTGGCATGGTGGCTAAGATGCTGGACTTCCCCATGGCTGACCACAGTTGGAGTCCTGGATCTTGCCAGCTTGCTTTCTTGCTTTCCCTTTCTGGTCTCTCTGGTGAAATTTTAAAAATAAAATAAAATAAAATTATACTTAAAACAAGAACAACAAAAAAAACTTTTTAAATGGGTCATCGGTGGTATGTGGTTAAGGTGGCTGGTCCCACATGGCCAAATGCAGGGTTTGAGTCCCTGACTCAAGAGCCTTAAGAGAACACACTGGGTGTGTGTGCACACGTGCCTAAAATCCCTAGAAGAGAATGGAAGAGAAGGGATTGCAGCATGGCCATCCCTCCTTGGGGGTGATTTCCCATTTTCTCTTTCTCTCTTCCACCCCCTCCTCTTGAGCACACCCACCATATTATACACAACAACAAACAAAACCTTTCTGAATTATATACATTGTAGTTTCAACAGGTGTTTAGTGCTGTCAGCAGTGATACTGTGCTCACTGCCCCATGGTTCGGGCTCTGCTCCAGTTAGCTGACATCGTGAGTCCTGACACCCACTGACAGTCATCCCTCTCCTCCTTGATCTCAAGCCACTATAGCTTTACCGTCCACTTCTCCCTGGGGATGTTAGCTACTGATTTTCCATCACTCCCCATTAATAACTAAAGATTTGGGACCTTAGTTTTGTTTGTTTGTTTGTTTGTTTGTTTGTTTTTTGAGAGGTTTTTGCTATAGGGTGCGTGCGCTTGCCAGACAGACAGAGAGAGACAGAAAGAAAGCGAGAAATCACCCCCCAGGGGGGATGGCCATGCCACAATCCCTTCTCCTCCATTCTCCTCTCGGGATCTTGGGCACGCACGCACAAGTGTCCGGCGTGAGTTTTAAGCCATAGGGTCCGGGACACGAACTGGGAGTCCAGCGACATAGCCATTACGCTAACTGCTGGTCCCGGGACCTTAGATTTTTTTTTACGCCAGTTTCCAACCTCACTTGCATCCATGTCTTACTTTGGTTTGTTTATGTTTTTATGTTTTCAGAGCGAGAGATGGAAGCACCCTCCCAGCAGAGTCTGCAGTCTACCCCAACCTCATCCAACCTAGAACATGGGCATGCACGTGCACCCAGAAGGTTCTGCAAGGCCTCAGGGTGCAAACCTGGGACCTTTCCACGTGACCTCAGCATTGTGGAGTGTTTCATTTCCCCTGTGCACTGTGGCTAGTCTGCACCCATATCCTGAGTGTTGTGGTCATTACTCGAACAAATAGTCTCATACACCAGTCTTTCGGTTCTTTGACATTCACAGCTCTGAAGACCATCACTCAGCTTGAGCAGTCCTCTCCTCTAGTCACATCTCGAGTGATGTCATTGTCAAAACCCTCTCCAGTCTGAAAGCTAAATTTCTAGCATAGCTTTATCTGCCCAGGTGTTCTCTCTGACGTCCTGCTCTGTATCCTTGCAAATGCTTTTTTAGGACTATCAGCTCATCCAGGCATTCTCTCAGCAAGCATTCATCGAACAACTACAACGAACAGAGAACTGTGAAAGACACAGAAAAGCAAAGAAAGCATGCTTAAGGAACTTGCAAAAGGTAGAGGAAGAAAGAGAGCGGGCAAATACCTCACATGTGATGAACAACGGACCAGAATGTGCAGCTTCAAGAATTGCTTACTGAGGGAGCCAGCAGTTAGTGTAATGGCTATATCGCTGGACTCCCACATAGTTGACTGCGGTTCGTGTCCCGGACCCGGTGGCTTAAAACTCACACCGGGCGCGTGTGCGTGCGTGCCCAAGATCCCGAGAGGAGAATGGAGGAGAAGGGATTGCGGCGTGACCATCCCCCCTGGGGGGTGATTTCTCGCTTTTTGTCTCTATGTCTCTCTCTGTCTGGCAAGCACACACGCCCTATAGCAAAAACCTCTCAAAAAAAAATAAAAAAAAAGAATTGCTTACTGGAGCCAGCAGGTAGTGTGGTGGTTAAGAGCACTGGACTCCCACACAGCCAACCACAGTTCGAGTCCGGGACCAGGTGGCTTGCTTTCTGACTTTCTCTCTCTTTCATCTCTCTCTGGTCAAATTTAAATAAATGCTAAAATTCAGAAAAATAATTCTTTAAAAAAAAAAACAAAAACAGAATTGCTTACCAAGACAGACTGCCTAAGAATATTTCTCTGAGAAGTCTGTCTCTGAGACATTTAAGTAGAATTTAAATAACAAGCAGAAGCTAGCTGGTAGAGTATGAAAATGAGTATCAGAAATATTAGCATATTTGAAAGCTCTGAGACATGAGATAGTTGCACCTTTTTTTTTTTTTTTAACTTTTGCCATAGGGCACATGTACTCACCAAAGAAAAACAGAGAGAGATAATGAGAGGGAAAACGAGAAATCACACTCCCGCCGGGATGGCCATGCCACAATCCCTTCTCTTCCATTCTCATCCTGGGATTTTGGGCATTCACGCACATGTGCCCACTATGATTTTCAAGCTGCCAGATCCAGGACTTGAACTGCAGTGGGCCATGTCTGAGTCTGGCACCATAACCACTACGCCACCTGCTGGCCCCGCTACTTGCACTTTCAAGGAATGCAAAGGAACTGAAAATATACGAGTGAGTCTGGGACATAGAAGCTGTGCCTAAGAACAAAGAGAGCTGGATCAGGGACCCAGTCAGCCACTGGGCCAATGTTTAAGGACTCGAACTGTACCTTACACAGCAGTAGGGTGCCACAGCATGGCTGAGGCCATATGAGAAGGCCCTGGGTTTGACTCTCTGGTCCACGTGAGCATTTCAGGCATTCCCACACAGACGCCCTTGATCCTGGCCAGCTGGAAGGCCAGTGGGAGGGGTCAGATCGCAGCATGATAAGGAGTCTCTTTATCTCATAAAATAAATTTTTTAAAATAGCATTTGCCCAGTCTAGACTTCTCAATCACATAAATTACTCTTTTATCAATATCTATGACTTTTTTTTTTTTTTGAGAGATGTTTGCTATAGGGTGTGTGTGCTTGCTGGAGAGAGAGAGAAAGACAGAAATCACCCCCAGGAGGGCTGACCACACTGCAGTCCCTTCTCCTCTATTCTCCTCTCGGGATTTAGGGTGCTCCCGTACATGCATCGGGCATGAGTTTCAGGCCTCCAGGTCTGAGACTTGAACCACAGTCGGCCATGTGGGAGTCCAGTGCCTTAATCACTACACTACTTGCTGGCCCCTCTCTGACATCTTTGAATTGTAAACCCAGATGAAATTAAAACCTACCTCTTCTGCCCCTCTCCCTTGGTAGCTCAGTTCTACTGAGGAAAACTGCTCAGCAGAGATGACTGGCAACAGTGTTTCAGGGTCCAATTTTTCCCAAATCATTTAAGATATTTTCCTCCCATTTAGCCATCTCTTTGCTCCTCTTTGATCAGCTCTATCATCCTCTCAGTGGATCTTCCAAACTTCATCCATCCTTTGGAATCCTCTACACTCCCCTTCAACCCCCAGATGGCTTTGTCGTCAATACAAGCAAGGCCACTGAGAAGGAACTCCCCCATGTCACACCCACCACTACCTAAACACAAACCCACAGCCTCCCTTCCATAATTACTTCCTTTTCACCATTCATGGGTTGAGGGTCATTTTCCCTTTGCAATCCCTAGTTCTCCTTTTTTACTTGCAATCATATTCTCACATCTTGTTCCTTTCTTTTTTTCTCTCTTTTTCAGAGAAATTTTTGCCATAGGGCACGTGCACTTGCTGGAGACACAGAGAGAGAACATGAGAGACTATCCTTCAGGGGGGTTGGCCACACCACAGTTCCTTCTCCATTCTCCTCTTGGGATTTTGGCCTTGTATACACAGACGCTCAGCATGAGTTTCAAGCCACCAGGTCCAGGACTCAAACCACGGTTGACCATGTGGGAGTCCAGTACCTTAACCACTATGCCACCTGCTGGCCCCTGTCATGTATTTTTTCTGTCCTTGGAATCACTAGCCAGCATACGAACCTCTTTTGATCCTGTGTAGTCTACACAATCATTTTGCACCCTACATCACACTGTCATGCAATTACCTGTTTATATATGGTCTCCCTTGCTCACAGGCAGGACCAGGCATCATCTTCTGTCTTGTCCACATCATTTGCATCTCAAGGTAGGGCTTCTCCCTCCTTCCCAGCCAGTCTGAAACAGAACACAAGGTGATAGTTTCTTCTACCAATATGTATCTTTGAGGTTTTATATGTGCTAATCAAACAGAGAGCGGAACAGTGTTGGTAAGCTTCAGCAGGCACCGCATAGGTAGGTAGTAATGACAGTGTTAAGGCGTGCATGCGTGTGCTGGCGGTTCCTGAGGTTTGGTTGCAGAGTATAGGGGAGGGCCAAGGAGCATCTGAGAGGGAGATGGAAATGGTGAGGGCATGAGGAGTGGTCTAGGATGCTGCCCCCAGGACTTCACACCTGGCTGCTTGCTCCCAAAGGTCCTGTATTCACAAACTTGAGTGTCTAAGCTGAAACAGAGACTAGGGAAAATCAGAAATTTGGTTAGAAGGTGTGAGGCTACAGTAGGTAAGAAGTCACAGGTCTATAATGCCAAGACAGAAAGGCAGAAGGAAAAGGAAAAGGAAAGCACACTCTACCCCCTCCAAGTGGGCTCGCAGAACGAGGGGACAAGTCAGTCAAAGATGTAGTACATCACATGAGCTAGCTTTAGCATGGTGTGTTTCTGCTCTGAACCTGGAAAACAACCAAAAGGTCTACTTTCACATACAGGGTACCTAGGCACCTATCTACCCCGCCATCACAGTTCCCATGCCCACTTCCGTCTCAGTCCTCACTGTGACCATGGCCCAGGACTCAGGAATCCAAAGCCAGCCAGCACCAGCTGAGAACTCAGCATGTCAGATGGACAGTGTATTTTTGGGTGCTACGATTATGAGCCTTGCAAAGGAAAGGATCATGTCTTGTTCATCTTCTGCCTCTAGTACATAAGAAGAGATGGGACCAGCAGATGGCATAATGGTTACCTTGGTGGATTCATACATAGTCGGCTGTGGTTTGAGTCCCGGACCTGGTGGCTTAAAACTCATGCCGAGTGCATGTGTGCCCAAAATTCCAAGAAGAGACTGGAGAAGGGATTGAGGCGTGGCCATCACTACTGAGGTTGGGGGAGGTTCTCACTTTCTGTCTGTGTGTGTGTCTTGAGTGCACACGCCCTATAGCAAAAATCTCTCTTAAAAAAAGAAAAAGAGCTCTGTCTCTCTGGCAAGCACACACACCCTATAGCAAAAATCTCTCCCAAAAAAAAAAAAAAAAAACTATTTGTTAAGGTTCCATTATTATTCCCCAGGTATAGGTAAGATAACTGACTCACTAACAGATTGAGAATCTTGCTCAAAGTGACAGAGCTGGTAAGTGTTGAACTGGTATTCCGAAGCCTCTATCATCTTTTTAATTTTTTTTTATTTTTTATACCATGCCTGCTACCTCTGACATTGTCAGGCACTAGTAGGCGCCCAATAGAAGGATAAGCCGTAGGTAGACCAAAACAGCTGCCTGAGAAATGCTTTGGGGGATAGTGGTAGTGATAGTGGTGATGGTAATTCCAGGTAATAAAAGTATGATTGCTCATTAATTTTAGGCTTTAGAGAGGGGAAGAAATATATGCTGATTTTGTGGTGAACGTGGATTTTTCACACCGTCTGTAACTAGTAGTATTGTAGCTGCTTATCACATGACCTAGTTCAACCTAGCTGAGAGGGGACAGGTAAACTTCAGGGAGAAACCAAAGAGAAAAATGACAAGAGGCAAAGAAAAGTCAGGAAGGAAAGGCCTGAGCAGAGTGCTAAGAGAATACATTAGAAGGAGAACAGACAGGTGAGCAGTGATTTCCAGATCTTGTCTTGGAAAATGTGGTCAGGTTGGGCTAGAGGTGAGTTGATTTATTTTTTTTAGAAGTTTTTATTTTATTTTATTTTTTGCTAAAGGGTACGTGTGCTCACCAGAGAGAGACAGAGACAGAGGGAAAGTGATAAATCACCGCCTGGGGAAATGGTCACAGTGCAGTCCCTTCTCCATTCTCTTCCTGAGACCTTGGGCACACATGTACACACACCTGGGATGATTTTCAAGCCATCAGGCCCAGGATTTGAACCACAGTGGGCCATGTGGGAGTCCAGTGATATAACCACTTCGTCACCTGCTGGCTTTGTAATCTGTTTTAAACAGTATTATTTGTAAAGGAATTTCATAAAGTAAAGTAATCCATTTCAATACCACTATCTTAATTTCAGGACACATAGTTCCAGCTTTTTTATTTATTATTTTTGTCTTTGCTCTAGGGCACATGTGCTCACCAGAGAGAGACAGAGAGAAAGAGAGAGAGTGTAAGTGAGAAATCACCCCCCAAGGGGGATGGCCACACTACAATCCCTTCTCCTCAATTCTCCTCTAAGTATTCTGAGCATGTACATCTGGAATGATTTTCAAGCCGCCAGGTCCAGGAATCAAACGATGCAGTGGGCTATGTGGGATCCAGTGTCTTAACCACCATCTTACAACCTATAAGGCTAAAAATTTTCCATCTCAGGGCCAGCAGGTGGCATAGTGGTTAAGATGTTGGACTCCCACATTTCTGTGGTTCAAGTCCCAGGCCAGGCAGCTTGAACGTCATGCCAGGCACAAGTGCGTACGTGCCCAAAATCCCAGGCAGAGAATGGAGTGAGAAAAGATTGCGGCACGGCCATCCCCTCTGGAGGAGGGAGTGATTTTTCATTTTCTCTCTTTCCTTCTCTGTCTCTCTGGCAAGCACACATGCCCTATATCAAAAATCTCTCCCCCTCAAAAAGAATTTTTTCATCTATGTGCAGTCAAATGGCATAATTTATACACATACCCCTTAGTATGCACACCATTGTTTTAGCAACAGTAAAGCAAACTGATTGTGGCAGTGGCTGACTGAGAGAGTTGCAAGTTATGCAGCATAAGAGGTAATCTCATGGGACCAGCAGATGGCATAATGGTTACGTCACTGGACTCCCACGTTAGTCAACTGTGGTTCGAGTCCTGGACCTGGAGCCTTAAAACTCATGTCAGGCATGCCCAAAACCTGGAGAGAAGAATGGAGGAGAGGAGATTGCAGTGTGGCCATTTCCCCTGAGAAATGATTTCTCGCTTTCTCTCTGTCTCTCTGGTAAGTGCACATGCCCTATAGCAAAAATCTCTCTAAAAAAAAAAAAAAGAAAAGAAAAAAAGAAGAGGTAATCTCACAAGTGACTAATGCCTGTGAATTTGTTTTCAAATTTGTATCTTGACTCTCATCTGCTTGCTGTAGGGTTTGTTTCTTCTGGACTGCTTTCTTTGCGATTATTTACCTTCTCCTGCATCACGAGACCCCACAGATGCACACATAGGCCATTTTGTCTATGTCATGTCCATTCAGAGTAGAGGGACATGGCCCTGTTTCCAAGAGGAGTTGAGTGGGTCACAGATAAGCAGCTAGACACAGTGCGACAGTTGGCCAAGCTCTTACCCTCACTCTGCCTCAGGAAGGCTGCTTCAGAGCATCTGCTTAAGAATGTCTTATGTTCTCAATAATGTGGAAAATATGTGGATGTAAAAAGAGAAAGTCATTCCACGAGGATGCGTGAAAGCTTGAGAGTAACGTGTTTTGTTTTCAATGCTCCCGATTCCCTGTGGAAGCAGCTTTTTAAATTTTGTAGTTCAACTCATATGTAATCTAGCAAATGAACATTTTAATTAGCTGATTCATATCAATAAGTGGATTCACTTGCCTGCTAGATGAGTTTTTTTTTTTTTTTTTGGACAAGGGTTATTGACAGTTAAAATTGCTCTGGGACAAGATGGTTTTGATTGAAGGTGATCTTACAATTCACCATGTGAAGTCACAAATGTAACTGATATAAGTGAACTTGGCCTCCTTCCCTGGTTGGCACGATCACAAAATCTCTACATAACTTGCCCCCGTGTGGCCCAATACACTCTCTTCTGGAGCAGCCAGAGGGCCTAATGTAGCTGAGGACTTTAAAAAGGGGAGGTAGATGGACCAGCAGTTAGCATAATGGCTATGTCGCTGGACTCCCACATAGTCGACCGCAGTTCGCATCCCGGACCCGGAGGCCTAAAACTCATGGCGGGCACGTGTGCATGTGTGCCCAAGATCCCGAGAGGAGAATGGAGGAGAAGGGATTGCGGCATGGCCATCCCCCCTGAGAGGGGTGATTTCTCGCTATCTCTCTGTCTCTCTCTGGCGAGCGCACGCACCCTATAGCAAAAACCTCTAAGAAAAAAAAAAAGATAAAAAGAGGAGGTAGAGCTTTGTGTGAATAGTCATGGAGAAATTCCCTGCGTTAGTAAGCAAAAGATAAACAGTTTATTAATCCAAGAACTTTGTTCTCCTAAAGAACAAGTGAAAGGGGGACCAGCAGATGGAGTAGCCTTTATGTTGTTGCACTCCCACATGGCAAAACACGGTTCAAGTCCTTAACCTGGTGGCTTGAATATCATTCCGGGCATGAATGCATGTGTGTGCCCAGGATCCTGGGAGAAGAATGGAGGAGACGGGATTGTAGGGTGACCATCCCGCCTGGGAGGGGTAATTTCTCACTTTTTCTCTCACTGTCTCTTTCTCCCTTGACTGCAGCACACTAAGGCAAAAACCTCTTTAAAAAAAAAAAAAGTGAAAACTTACAAAAGAGTTCACAAAGATTCTCAGACTCCAGGGGGGCTGTTCATGGAGACACAAGTGACTGACCATTTACCTTTGACTTCCTTCCGGATCCTTAAAGGCGACCTGTCCAAGTCTTGGGAAATCACTGGAACCTACCTTAAATACATTTCCCTTCCAGCCAAATGTTACTGGAAGAGAAATGATGTTTGTTGTGAGGAGCAGGGTCACCATTCCAGGTCCCCATTAGACTTTTGCAGAATTGTTTAAAATTCAGCACACTTTTTTTTAATGTATGTTAAAAAAAACAATCTCTCTTCCTCCTCCAGCTCTCTACCTTCGCCTCCCCAGGAAGACAGTGTTTAACCTAATGAGCCGAGGTTGGTTGATGTGATAGCAGTTGCTGCTAATAGTTGTGTTTAAAATTCCTGTTTCTTATCTTATTTACTGACCGATGGGAATGTGACTTCACAGACCTCCCTCCCACCACCCCTCTCCCCATTTGACACAGAGAACATTAGACAACACGTTTGCTTCCTTGTTAAATCCCATTTGGCCACGTAATCTAGCCGAATGCGCAGACCCCCGGTTGCATCTGCATTGTGTCTTATCGGAACCACCTGAAGAGCCTGGCCACACAGGGTGGCCTTCCTTAATTTAAAATCCACTGAGAAGGAAAAAAAAAATTTTGGGGGGGGTGTCAGCAGACTCTAGCATGTGACAAAAGGCATGCATATGGCTTTATTTTTCGATTACTTTTCTTAAATCAGGCTCCCTGGTTTTAACTAACTAAATAAGCAAGAAAACTCCAGGTTGCTCTGAAACACATTTTTTAAAAAATCAGATGATTCCCTACAGCCAGTCTGTTTTGCAGTGCTTTTTTTCCCCCCTTGTTTTTCTTTTTCTTTTTCTGTTTCTTTTCTTCCCCCCCCCCCCCTCGTAGTTTCTGAAAAGAAATAACCGGCTGTAGGCATTGCCTGTGGCTTGCTGGTCCTGCTCCTTGGGTGGTCTGAGCCGACTTTATGATTTATTCAGTTAATGGGAAGGGAGCATGACCCCCGGTGGCCAGAGAAAGAGAGCTGCATGTGGGTTTAATGCTTTCACCACAAAAATGTCTGCTATGACTAAGCTCTGCGGCTGAAGTCACTGTCTGAATGGTGCTAAAAAAGAACTTAGGCATTAAGTGTGCACTATTTACTATAGATCGGCCCTTGGGATTAGGCCAAGGGGTTCGTACTCAGTTTCAAAGAATAGCATGGAAGCTGCTAGGAAAATGAGAGCCGTGCAATTTATTTTTACCAGTCTCCCTGGTGAGTTCCCCGGCGAAGGATTTACCTCATATGCTTTTTTTCCTCCCCTCTGTTACTAAAGAGTCATTTAAAACGTGCCAGTGTGTGCATTTTCTGGAGTCGAAGAGTGTGGAGGTTGCCCTTGTTTGTTGTTTTTGTTGTTGTTGATCACAGCTGTGAATCGCGAGGTGATTGTTTCTGAACGTTCATTTGAAACTCTAAAAGCATGCGTGGTGTTGAAAGAAAGAAAAAGCAAAAGCGAGAGAAAGAGCGCGAGAGAGGCTGCCAGGGCTGTCCCTTTGCTACATACGGGCCTCCTTGATTCGCGGAGCAGACGCCCGTCCCCCCCGCCCCGTTACTGTTGCAGAGGAATGAAAGCGTTTTACTTCCCGTTGATTCTTTTCCCGTGGGGGAAAGGGATGGATGAGCACAGAGGAGGGAGACAGGGAGACCGGTTTGTGATTTTTGACTAAGACGGATGATCTTTACAGTCGGTGTAATACCTGCTGTTAGGGTTCCAGCACGTTTGGCTTCTGGTGGACTTTTCCAAACGTGCACAATTGAGAAACGAATCCCTTTGATGTCTGGAGCTCAGGTTCCTGGGTCCAAAAGCTGGCTTGCCTTTTCGGAATGTGCCTCTATAGTATTTTCTTCTAAGTCTAGAGAGAACACCCTGGCTAGTCCGAGTCACTGGCTCACACGAACATCCCAGGTATGAAAGCTCAGGGTACTTAAGGGTAGCCATGGCAGCTTTCCCCCATGGAAATGTCTAGACTTCAGTTCTGGACCAGCCAGTTCATTACTCCAAAAAAAAAAAAAAAAAAAAAAAAAAAAACGGAACTCTTCAGCAACCCCCAGATGTACTAAGGGACTTTATTTTCTGCTTTTTATAACATACTTTTCTTTGTAATAACTTTTCCCTCCTATCCCAGCCAATCAATGCTGCTTCTTATCTTGCAGAGCAGCCTCAGAGACTGCAGGACTAAGCTATTCCCCTTTAAAGCCTTAATCGTATTCTTATATACTGGACAGGCTTTTGTGATCCTAAGTAATTATTCAGCAAGGTGGAGCTTCGTTTTCCCCATCTCTGAAATGGAAATTGTAATCCAGGGCTGGCCCTAGTGCATGGCTATTGAGTCCTTAGAGATTAACAAGGTTATCCAAAGAGAGCACTTGACCTTTTCTTCTCCCACAGCTCAAAAGATAGGCAAGGTCAGAGAAATCACTTTCCTAAGTTATTCTGTTCTCCCTGCAGGTAGATTTAAAAAAATAAAAATAAAATAAAAAAATCAAGGAAGCTTTTCTGATTTTCTCATTTTCCCCTGGTGTCCTATTGCTTTCTCTGCATTTTACAGATTCAAAGGGGAGAATGTCTCCAAAATGGGAATATCCTATCAACAGGATTACTGCGAGCAGATAGATACCTCATTGAAAACTAAGCAAAACCTAAATGTGTGTAGCCTGGATTAAATCTCAGAACAGAAAGAGGATGTGAGAGGAAAAGCAGGTGAAATCTGAATAAAGTCCATCCAGGCAGTAGTATCGTGCCAGTGATGCCTGAACGTGCCAGTGCCTCTGAGTTTAGCTCAATGTCCATGGTGACAGGAGATGTGGCTACTAGAAGCTGAGTGAGGGTCTACGGGAGCTCCACTCTTTGTCAACTCTTCTCTAAATACATTATCCCCAAATAGAAAGGACCCACGATAATACAACAAATTACTATGTCCAACGAGGGATTTGTTAGAGGTCCTAACTGATAACCTCCATGTTCTCCCTTTACCCCAGTGCATTTTCCAAAGCTGTGTGGAAAGTGTCTTTGCATAATTCCCAGAGCTTAAAGGCTTGCTAAAGCTGCCCAATTCTTAGCGTCTTTTTTTTTTTTTTTTAATTATTTTCTAGAGGGTGTGTGCACTCACTGAAGAGCGACAGACAGAGAGAAAGTGAGAAAGTGTGCCCCATGGAAGATGGTCGTTCCTTTCCTTCCCTTTCTCCCTCCTTTCTGGATTTGGGGCATAGATGCACAGGTGCCTAGCATGTTTTTCAAGTCGCCAAGTCCAGGACTCAAATCATGAAGTCAGCCATGTGGGATCCAGTCACCTTAACCACCACGCAACCAGCTGGCCCTTAGCACTCTCTTATATCCACTGTACAGTAACTAGTTTCTATACCATGTTAGTTACTCTGCTGAGCAATCGAGACCCATTCTATACTCTCTATGAGCATCGCCTTGCATGAGAAAAAAGGAAATCAGGTTGGAGACAGAAAGTGGCCAGGATATTACACATTCCATTGTTTTGGCTATACATGGTGTGGGCATTTTTACTGCATTGATCGTGCGCTCTGGTGAGGCCGTTTTCACCACATGTCAAACCTCCAGGATTTGCACAGAAGCAGGCATATTAGAAGTCAATAAAATCTCAGAATGAATGAAGCTTGGCACACATAACATTAAGGAGAGACGTTTTATGACAAAGGTTCAGTTAGCACTGAGTAGTGTACCATTTTTCTTTTTCTCATGAAGATTTTTTAAAAAGAATTATTTCATTTTATTTATTTATTATTATTATTATTGTAAAAATGGCTATAGGACACATACGCTTGCCAGAGAGAGACAGAGAGAGGAAAAGTGAGAAAGCAAGCCTCCAGGTCTGGGATTTGAACCATGGTCACCTTTGTGCGAGTCCAGCACCCCAGCGACCATGCCACCTGCTGGCCCAGTGTATTGTTTTTCTTTCTGTTTGTCCTTTCAGCCCAAATCCAAAAAGTAGGATGAGTAATAATAGAGAAGAGATACCACCTAAAATATAACCGCCTTTCAGGCCTTTTTTAAGCACAGGGTTATTTTTGGCATTGTGCATTCATCCTCAGATGGAGTGCTAGTGAGAGAGAAAAATGCAAGAAGAATTGAAAGGGAATGGGGATAAAGAGGACCAAAGGAATCTCTTCCTCTGCTCTGGGATTCCCACTCTAATTGGTCACCACCCAAACCACCCGCGACCAGCACGCTGGGCAGATGGATGGCAGCAGTGCTGGGCCTGTCCACATCTGTGTGTTTCTGGCACACAGGTGTTTCAGCTTTATTCAGCCAGGAAGCAGCTTTTCCCCCCTTCTTTTTCAAGGGGGAGGGAGTTTGGGGGAGGTGGGAACACCCACGATTGTTTCTCAGAATAAGGAGACGGGTTGGGGGAGGGAGCACAGCCCACCCACTGCTTATAGATTCGGTCCCTTTCCTGCCGGTCAGCCTGATTCTGCAAGGTGTAAATCAGAGGGCAGATGCATGATCTGGGAAGTTTTCCAGATGCACGTTACACAAAGGCCCATGTGTTCTCATTGTGCGGAAATCGCATGCCATCGGAGGAGTTCTGGGACACCAGACCTGTGTTGGGACATGTCATCCTGTCTGCACGTCTTCCACTTAGCAGAGAATGATGTTGCAGACGCAGTGTAAGAGCTCAGAAGCCAAGGGAGTGGACAGTTAAGAAAAGCTGCCTTGTCCCTCAGCCCAGTGTGCAGACAGGTCTGATGGGCTGCTCCACCAAGTTGGTGCCAGACGGTGCCTGCCAGATGCGCTCGCGAGGGCGGGCTACACCGAAGTCAAGAGGGAGGCAGCTCCAAACAGGCCAGCCTAGCACCCGGGAGCCTCTGTCCTCCAGCTCCCCTGCCATTCACTGGCAGCAGCACCAGCTAGACAGAAAACACTCACAGTGGCAGTTGCTGCTCTTTCGATCTGTTACTGGCCCCGACTCCATCAGGCCTAGGCAGTGAAGCTGCTTGTGCCTGTTTATTTTTTTACTTCTTTTAATTTTTGAAGTGCATTTTCTGGGCAGAATCGGAGAGTAAATTATTTTCTTGCAAGTCAATCATATACCAGAAAGTTACATTAACTTGTAGATCATTTGGGTGACATTTCATTACTTCCTGCCCCAGTCCAGAATTAATATTGCCTCCAGGAACCTCGAAAGAGAAAGCTTTTTCAGAGGGAACCTACATTTCCAGGATGTTAATGTCTCTGTTTTTTGAATCCTTCTTTTCCCTTTTTTTACAGAATTATTTTCCTCCTTTTATTGCAATGGCAGCAGTGTATTATCAGTTCCCTTTCTCTTCTATCCAATTTTCTATGATTTGACTTTGTTTTCTTTTAGCAATTGCACTTCCAGAGCCTGTTTAAATCTGTTACTCTTACTTTTTCTCACTTCTTGGAGTCCACGTGTTTTCAGTGACTGCTGGGAATGTGGAAATTTATATTCTTATTCAGTTGCCATGATTTCTCTTAGATGGGTATCGTGGTATAACTATTTTTTAATAACATCATGCTTTTGCTTTTTTTTCTCCTTGAATTAATGATCTTAGTGCTTTCAACAAGCCGTCTCAGCTCCTTTGAGGAAGTTACCATATAAAACACAATTAATTAATGAAATGGAGACTAGAAAGTAAAGACAAACAGGGCAGGAAATAGGCTAAGGATTCTACAGAGGATATTGCCCTCAGCCCCAAAGGCTCCGGAAATAACCAATAATGAGATTGTGAATTATGGAAATTCCATTCTCCGGAACCCATTTGAGGTCATAATTCAACTGGAAATTATCTTGGTTTTTCTGGCTTATTTCCCCACCCTGCTTGCAATCCCATTTTCTAGTCTCCCTCAAAACCACTAAATAAATTCCAGACATATAACTCTATTAAGAAAAATAAATTTCATATTCACCTGTTAACTGGATTAAATGCTAGGGAGCTGGAGGCCTTAATACGTCTTACCCCATCCTACGTTCTAAACCCAGCCATAAAGAGTAGAAAA
The DNA here is from genome assembly GCA_026018925.1 of Tupaia tana. NCBI lineage: Eukaryota > Metazoa > Chordata > Mammalia > Scandentia > Tupaiidae > Tupaia > Tupaia tana. Next base: position 12,346,593 of record JAKSZU010000021.1, read on the forward strand.
AGATGTGAAAAAAATGAAACTGCTTTTTTGTACCATAAGACATTTTAACCTAATACCTTTGAAATTTTTTTAGCCTCCTCTACAAAAAGGTTTTCTTCCCCCTCTGAATAAAACAAATGGTACCACCTGGCACCCGAATTAAAAACTTTCTGTAAAGTTACAGTATTGATAATTGTGTATTTTCATCCTTTGCCAAAGTCTACAATGGTAGTAGACACTTTATTCAAAGCCACAACCTAAATGAAAGCTTGTAACAATTAGACAAATATGCACAGGCCAAAGAGGAAACAATCCTTCAATGTGATGATCTATATGATAGTCAAAAAAAAAAAAAAGTCAGAAACTAAAGAAAAATTTTGAAAGCTATTTTTCGTATTTGTAATTTCAAGATCAGTCCAGTCCCATTATAGATTAGAATTCACTAGGGGAATAAACAGTTTTTACATTTATAAACAGTTTTTACATTTATCTAATAGACACACACACAAAAGAAATTTTTTTGAGAGAGATTTTTGCTATAGGGCATGTGCGCTTATCAGAGACACAGAGAAAGACAGACAGAAAGTGAAAAATCACACCCCCAGGGGGGATAGCTACATCGCATTCCTTCTCCTCCATTCTCCTCTCGGGATTTTGGGCACTCACATACACATGCTTGGCATGAGTTTTTTAAGCCTCCAGGCATGGCGCTTGAACCACAGTTGACTACGTGGGAGTCTGGTAATGTAACCATTATGCCATCAGCTGGTGCCTAGACACTAGATTCTTTGGGTGTATGGTACAGAGTGTTTTCCCATATATTATTAGTTTCAGGTTCAGTTACGTATTTATCACCACCGGTAACACCACTTCCAACATGAAGAACAATAAACTGCACATTTTGGCATTCGGGAGTGCCAACTGGCAGCAGCAACAATTTCAAAGTGATTCATGAGTTTCATAACATGCAGTAATTCCTAATTTTGCTAAAGGGTTTATTTAAGGGAGACTTTGGAGTTAAAGCTGAAGTCGAACTTTGCTTTGCTACCGGTGAAGAATGACTTTGAACTAGTTATTAAACCTTTTAAAGTCTGTTTCCTCATCTGTAAAATGGGTTAATAATGGCACCTACTTCATAAGGTTATTATGAGAACTGAGTTAATGAAATGCAAGAGAAAATGCTGAGCACAGTGCTTGGCGTTGGGGAAGCAGTCAAAAACATGTAAAGAAAGTATAATTAATGAATTACACAATCTGAGGCCTGTGTCAACTGTAGGTCACAAGATTTGTAAGTGAATGAAAATCATGGATTAAGTCAGTCTGAATTAATAGCATAAATACAAATGTATTGCTTTATTATTTACCACTCAGTGCATAGGTTAACATTCATGAATAAATAAAAATGTGTTGTCTTTATAAAAACAATGGCTCAGAAAATAAACTAAGAGCTTGTTGGTTGAGGAATCATGGAGAAGCTTCAGGAAGTGATGGTTCTAAGCCAACAAGGAGAAGGGATGCTGATTTATTCATGATTTGAAGTCATAATGCAAATACATCTACCCTCCGCTCTAGTTCAGAATCAGAAGTAATTCGAAAAATTATTTTTGTAACTGCTCTATCCAAGACAAGAGCTTTGAGGGTGAGATAAAGCTTCAGTAACAGTGACAAAGGTAGTTAATTTGTGGTGTGAGATTGTACAAGCACCATGTGATTTTCAGTCAAAATAAACTTAGAAGAATGCATACAGTCTGTGGAATGTTTTCAATTGGCAAATTAGGGAACTTTAATCATCTTAATGATACCTACCATTAAACCATCAAATCCCTGATTATGCATTGATCTGTTCTATCTTCAAGCAACTGTATTGGTAGCTCATTATCACACTGCCGGACACCTCCAAGATGATAAGAGTGAGTACAACTCTTCAGGGGGTGATAATTCAACAAGTGGTTTTTACTTTGCATACCTCCTTTATCTATACCTCTTTTTTTTTTTTTAAGTTTATTTATTTCTTTTAGGAGAAAGAGTGACAGAGACACCCCCATCAGATTTTTTTTTTTCCTTCTCTCTGAATAAAACAAATGGTACCACCTGGCATCCAAATTGGAAACTTCCTGTAAAGTTACAGCCTTAATAATTGTGTGTTTTTATTCTTTGCCTAAGTCCACAGTGGTAGTAGAAACTACATGTATCAAGCCATGCTACTATTCTTCCTCTAGCCTTTCAAGATTATGCACATGCCCACAGGTATGCCTGATGTATTTAAGTTGACCCAGGAACTGAACCCAGGGCCTTCCCATATGACTCTAGTATCATGCAGCAGTGCCACTGCTGTGGGGCCATTATATTTATTCTTTATAATATCTGTATTGGTCCAGTCAGGTTACTATAACAAAATACCATAAGCTGAATAATTTATAAACAACAGAAATGTATCCTCATAGTCCTAGAGGGTGGGAGTTTCAGATCAGGCCTACAGTAATTTGGGTATCTGGTGAGAGTCCACTTTCTGTATCACACAGAGTTTCTACTAGCTCACATGGTAGAAGCAACAAAGCAGCTCTCTGGGACTACTTTTACAAGAGCATTAATCTCATCAGGAGGGCTCCAGTCTCATGATCTAATTACCTCCCAAAGGCTCCAGCTCCAAATACTACCACATTGGCAATCAAGTGTCAACATTTGAGTTTTGGGTGGATAGAAACGTTCAGTCTATAGTGACACTCTATATCCTTTCACCAACCCAATCCTTTCCTCTATCCTCATGTCCATTAAAAACTGAAAAGAGTAGGGACCAGCAGTGGGCGTAATGGCTATGTCGCTGGACTCCCAATGTAGCTGACTGCGGTTAGAGGCCTGGACCCGGTGGCTTAAACTCACGCTGTGTGGGTGTGCGTGCATGCCCAAGATCCTGAGAGGAGACTGGAGGAGAAGGGATTGGGGTGTGGCCATCCCCCCTGGTGGGGGTAATTTCTCACTTTCTGTCTCTCTGTCTCTATCTTTCTGGCGAGTGCACGTGCCTTATAGCAAAAACCTCTCAAAAACAAAAAAATGAAAAGAGTAATGAAAGTTGAAGCAAAAGGAGTAAAACAGGCAGCAAAAGGAACAGCTGAAATCACGAAGTAGTAGGGGTGAAAGGTATCTGAGAAATGATCTATCCCATAGTTTGACCTCCTTGCTTTGCCTATCAGAAGGTCTTGGCCCTGAAAGATAAAGTGACTCTTCCAATGCGCTACAGTTAATGTAATATCTGACATTATACCTCAGGGTTCTTGGTTTCATTATTCTAAGCTATCTCTTCACATTGGGCTTAATACCCAACTGGTCAGGGTTCAACCTGTTCTAGACCATCACTCTTCTCTTACCCTAACCTGGTTGCATTTACTTATTAAATGCTAGACCATGATCAAAATAGGCAAGTGACAAATTGAGCGAGATAGTTAATTTCACACATTTATTAGTGAGTATGCACCCGGATTGAATGCTTTCTTCTCATTAGTGTGTTGAGGAAAATGTCTGTTTGGATATTTTATTGTTCTAGACTAGTAATTTTTAATTCTTTATATGTTTGAATTCAGTGTCGCTTTCTATAATAGTAGTCAGAATTTAGGTTTAAGTGTGAGCATTAGTGTACAATGGCTGGTGACATAAAAGTTAGAGCAGTAAAATTATATAGTTTAGATAGATAGTTCTCGATCCTTTAAAGAGAGCATTAAAATTTTTACGTAGCTCCTGATTTGGCCCAATAGTATGTGAAGTTTCAGCCTTTCAGTAATACTTAAAAAAAAGAGTACTCATACTTCCAAAAATCTTCTGTAAGTTATTGTGAATCGTGTTGATTTACAATCATGTCTTCATTTGTTGTCTTACAACTTTCTGGTATAATACGGTCATCCGTCATGGCTGGATGGTTTCTTATTTCTTCACTGCTACATTTTCCAAGTCTCTCCCAGATGTGACTTTTAAATTTCTGCATTTCTTTACTCTGTGTCTTAGGACCGTGTAAAGTTCTCCCAAGAGCAATTCTTTATAGTCATAGATGAAGAGTTCATTCTTTTGCTTTTTCTCTCCTTTTTCATCACCATGACAGTTTATTTGGAAACACACAAACAAGCTGCAGTCTTTATATTAGAACTGTCAATATATTGTCCCATAGAAGATGTTTTTCTGCTTATCTTTATGTTCTCTTAAAAATATTTTTGTATGGGGGCTGACAGGTGGCATGGTAGTTAAGGTGCTGGACTCCCTCATGACCAACCATGATTCAATCCCAGGCCTAGTGCCTTGAAACTCATGCCAGGTGCATTTATGTGTGTGCCCAAAATCCCAAGAGGAGAATGGAGGAGAAAGAATTGTGGCGTGGCCATCCCCCTTCAGGGCTGATTTCTTGCTTTCTGTCTCTCTCGTACCCTTCAGTGTGCGAACATGCCCTATAGCAAAAATTTCTCAGAAAATTTTTTTGTATATCTTTTTTTTATGAATTGGAATCAGCATTTGGGAGACTGAGAAGCATATGATTACAAGTTGAACGAGTGAGGATTTATAGAGTGTTTGCTATGTACAAGCTACTCTGTGAAGCACTCTAATCTCTTTTACTCCATATAACAACTTAACATATAGCTAGTAATGTTTTTTTCCTTTCAGGATTTTGCCATAGAGCACATGCATTCACCAGAGAGGGACACAGAGAGACAGTGAGAAGGAAAGTGAGAAATCATCCCCGGGGGGGGATCACCACACTGCAATCCCATCTCCTCCCTTCTCCTCCTGGGATTTGGAGCATACGCTCAAGCACACTAGCATGACTTTCAAACCACCGGGCCTGGGACTCAAACCTCAATTGCTCATGTGGAAGTCCCAGTACCTTAACCTTCACATCACCTGCTGGCCCTGATAGTAACTGCTTTAATAGATGTAAGCATCTAAAAATATCTAGGATTCAACAAGTTACTTTGCCCAGGGTCCTTCAGTATTAGCATGTGGCAGAACCAGACCTGAAGCCGAGTCTACCTAACCACTGTGAGCATGCTGGACCACCGTAATGGATGCTTCCCACTGGCTCATCTCCTGGCTATTGTGGTGTTTCATATTTAAGTTATAACATCAGTGGTTTTGATAGGGAAAGTGGTTATTGATGATAAAACTGTTCTATAGTGGCAAATACATGAAAACTATTCAAAAGAAATTTGGACATAAATCTTTTTAAAAATTGTTACATTGGAAGTGATACATGACTAACTCAATACATATTTTTAAATAAATTGCATGAAGAGATCAATAAATGTAGAAAACATATTTATATATAATAGATATAGATAAATATATAAACATTTTAATATTATAAAGTATAGAACCACATTGCTCCTTTTTTTTTTTTTTTTTTTTTTTTTTTTTTGCTATAGGGCATGAGTGCTCACTGGAGAGACAGAGACAGAGAAATTGAGAAATCACCCTCCATAGGGGGAATGGCTATGCCTCAATCCCTTCTCATCCATTTTCCTCTCAGGATTTTGGGCACACATGTGCATGGGCCTGCTATGAGTTTCAAGTCACTGGGGCTGGGATTCAAACCGTGGTCGACCATCGAGGAGTTCAGCACCTTAACAACTATGCCACCTGCTGGCCCCATTCCTTTCTTTATTTCTGAATGGAGTTGGTTCAGTTTACAGCACAAGTGTGAAAAAAGTAAGAGAGAGAAGAACATATACTTGTTAAGCAACTCTAAATAAAAGAAACAGAAGAGGACAGTTGTGCCAGTTATAAAACTATTTTTTATAACGTCCTTGTTTTATTTCCTTGTTCTTTAATAACATTTTATAACCACCTGATGTTACATCACTCTATTCCTCACATACATTGTATAAGTGAATATTGAAAACTCAGTTTTGAATAAAAGGCAACTTTTAAAGCAAATAACTTGGAGTAATGAGTCCTAACATTTTTTTCTTTTTTTGGAGAGGTTTTTGCTATAGGGCACGTTGCACTCCCTAGAAAGACAGAGAGAGACAGAGAGACAGAAAGTGAGAAATCACCCCCCCCCCCGGAGGGGGGGTTGGCCATACCGCAATCCCTTCTCCTCCATTCTCCTCTCGGGATCTTGGGCATGCATGCACATGCGTCCGGTGTGAGTTTAAGCCACCGGGTCTGGGACTCAAATCACAGTCAGCTACATAAGAGTCCAATGACATAGCCATTATACCATCTGCTGGTCTCAAGTCCCAACATTTTATTATCATATTATTACATCTCTACCTAAGAATACCTATATTGAAGGTTTTTTCTACCAATTTACAGTTATTCAATGACAATGCATTAATCTTATATGTCTAAATGGTCAGAGAACTATGTGTCAGAGTCAATGAACTGCATGGTTAAGAATGACCTAGTGTAGGTGCTTGTGCAAGTATGGTGCAGAGACTTACTAACTGATGAAACAGAACATTTTAATTAGTGATTAACTACACTGAAATTCAACTTTTTCCCCTGAGTTCATAGAGGATGAAAAATACTACTGGAGGACAAAGAGCTCCCTAATTGCCTCAGTTTTCTGTGCTGCACACCCTAGGAAGGCTAACACCCGTTCAGGACTGGATGTGAGTGATAAATTAAGAAGTTAAATAACTCACGTAACTGACACAAGATTATAAAACCGACATTGGCCCTTTCATGGTTATGAATTAGCTTGGCACTAACACGGGGACAGGAGCTATAGGGCTGTGCCCTGTGTGGGTGGAAAACTAGTACTAAATCACCACATTTGTGACTCTTTATAACCAGCACTCAAAGGATCTAGGACCAGAAGTTTCCTTTTTTCCTTGACGTGGTTCCTTTTATGAAAAGCATGGAGAAAGAGCTGGGCATTGTGCCTGAATACATTATTTTACCACGACTTAGTTCCTGCTCACTTCTTTCTCCAGAAACAAGGACTTTTTTTTTCAACTGGGACCAAAGTGTTCTCTTCTCTTGCATGTGGTGGGTCAATGAGCATGGCGAGATGAATCTTAGGAAAGCCAGTGCAAGAAGAGATGGGGGCTAGAGATGGATGTTTCTCCTGAGTCTACAGAAAAGCTATTCCTTATAAATAGAGCAGTTGCTGTTATAAAGAACAAAACCACATTGTTCCTTTCTGTAGGCCTGAATGGGGTTCGTTATGCTTTCCGCGTAAGTGTGAAAAATGCAAGGGAAAGAAGAGCATATCCTTGTTAGGCGACTCTAAGTGAAAGAAACTGAGGACAGTTGTGCCAGTTACAAAAGTTTTAGAATTCATGAATGGGGATATGCAGTTTTAATTAGTTTCTGAACTGTAATCTAGAAGGAAGTTTGCAAAAGAAATAATGTTGCAGCAAATTGAATGTGCAACCTCTTAGCCTCAGAGAAATTTATAGCAATATCATCGCCTTCATTCAATGTCCTAAGAAAGGAGCATTCAAGTTAACCAACAGTATAATTTTTCTAGCATCTTCATGTCTCTCTTGAAAGATGCAAAGATAGGACCAGAACCCTAATTATTAAGTCATACTTCTGTGTTGAATTTCCTAATTCTTAGTGCATGAGGATACTGGAGGCAAAAACATGCTTCATTATTGGTATTCATTCATTCATTCATTCAATTATTGTTACTAAAGAGGTCAGATATACCATCGCCCATGTGGCATTCTGGGAGAAACCATGTTTGAGCTCCTTCATTGTGAAGCACAAGGGATAAGTGAGGGACTGGCCCAGGTAGCTAGCTCACAGCTCTTTTTCCATATAGATCGCTCCTCTGGATCCTGCTTGGTATTCTAAGCAGCTTAATATGAGAGTCACCTTTAAGTTATAACTTACTACACTAGTTTCTAGGAAAGGTAGAAAGCACAGAGGCAAAGTGACCCAAGTTAAATAGATGAGAATCTAGTTTGATTTTAAATGTGATCTCTTTTCTCTTCCCATTCAAAGCTTCATTCATTATTACAGTGACCCAATTATGAGTCCCCAAGGATAGCATATTCAGAGTGGGACAGGGAGGGATGCTCTTGAGCGCTCTCCAGAATACGATGTGTGTGTGTGTGTGGAAGGTACACAGGCTTATTTATGAAACAGTAAGGATACAGGAGATCTGGACGCTCACATCGGTAAGCAGTGGTAACTGTTAGTTGCATAAGGGAGGACATGGTTAGATGATGGAGACAGTTGAAGATATTAGACTTGACTTTCAGGTTATAAAAAATACTAGAGATTTTGGAATCAGAAAGTGGCATGATTTATCCAGTGTTTAAGGCTGTTAATAGAAGGGAGATGTAGGAAACAAACAGTAAATAAGTAAAAGACCACTGCTTCAGTACGGTAGCTCTAGATATTAAGGGCTTATACTGGTGTTTGGCTATCAGGAGGCAAGGGTCCAATGAAGGCAAAGGTCAAGGAGTCACTGAAGACACTGGCAAAGCATCATAGCACTGATGAAAATTTGATTCAAACACAAAGTTTCGGAGGATATAGTAGGAGAGAAATGGATCAGGTAGGTGTCATTATTTAAAATCTGAATTTGTAATAAATCTTATCAAGAGAAACAGAATTCTTTCGTTCTTTTGCACCACAAGTATCCAAGCATCTGAAAAGAAGACTCACTTTTTTGGGGGGACACTTTTTTTGCTATAGAGTACGTGAGCTCATCAGAAAGACAGAGAGAGACAGAGAGATAGAAAGTGAGAAATCACCCCCTAGGGGGGATGGCGATGCCATAATCCCTTCTCCTCCTTTCTCCTCTCAGGATCTTGGGCATGCACGCACATGCACCCAGTGTGAGTTTAAGCCACCGGGTCCAGGTCTCGAATTGTGGTAGACTACCTGGGAATCCAGCAACATAGCTATTATGCCATCTGCTGGTCCCAAGAAGACCCACTTTTAAACCAAGAGAGAAATCTGACATTGTGTGTGGCATTGAACAAGTCACTTCTCATCTTGTGATCTGGCTCTCCTGATATATCAAATGTGGGAAGTGGATGAGTTGTCCTGGTCTCCCCCAGCTCTGCCATCCTATGACTCTGTGAAATAGGCTTGGCACCTGTTTTCAATTTAAGCTCTAACCTGAGTTTCCTTATTCTTTAAATCTGCCTTTCTAGTAAGCTGCCACATTTATTACCAGGCTTGTAGCCATTTCCTCTTATTCTAAAGAGAATATATATTCAGGGTTTCAGCGGGAGCATTGCTGTGTTCCAAACTCACAGTGTTGAAACCTTTTGTGTGTGTGTGTGTGTGTGTGGGAATAGCTGCTTAAGTCATCCTTCAGATTCAGACAGGGTGATGGCTGTGAAGCTATACCCATCAGGATACCTTTGGAACGTTCGTCCTGAGACACTGGTTTCTCTACTCTGATGAGAATTCCAAGGGATCTTTTTCTACCACTGTAAGCTGTTTTAACTAATCTGGAGCAACAAGGAATGTCTCCTGACAGCCTTTCATACTGGACTTCATTATTTCCACCCTGAGCTCCCCAACTCCAACTCCCACCGTTCTGACAGAGGCCTCATGGCAAGACTGCAAGGATCTGTTTTTCATTACTCATTTGTCTCCTTTAAACTTGCCTCCACGTTCAGTTAGCACAGCATTCACTGTCATCATTATCAGTTACCCAAATCATCCCATGCTTCCAGCCAGGCACCCGAGAAAAATGAAGACAGACTTAGAGGTAAAATAGCATGAGACCCAAAGACATTTGGGTAGGAACTTAGGAGAACTAGAATTCTGACCCTCTGGATAGGGCAAAAATATGTTTCTTGGTCAGGAAAAAAGACAGGAAGACCTTCGAGGGCCCCACAATTTCAAAACAGGAAATGGGCAGGACTCCTTTGCTGGACTGTTGTTGATGGAACCTATGCCATGACAGACGTTAGAGAAGATTTGCCTTTGTAGATTCTGAGTGGCCTTGACTCTCTAGTGGACTAAAATATTAAAAAGACTTCATGATAAGGCGGTCCTGGAGCCTATAAGGTATCTTACTTATGTACTCTTTCCCAGGCCTCTTAAACTATCTGATCTATCAACACATCATGCTGCAGAAAGACATTAAAGCATCCAGGAGAATGGTTCTCATCTCAGGCATTTACCCAGACCACCCACCCACTCAACCCATCACTCTCTGCTTTTTGAGGCCTCTGATTGCATTCCAGATCCCCGTGTCTGCCCCAGGGCTTCCTCACTGCTTTGGTGACCCTTGGAGATTCCAGCTCTGGCTTAGGAAGGAGGTCCTTTCTAAGGGTTAATACTCAAAATATTTAGCAATAGCTCTCTGGCAGGGTCAAAGACCAATCAAGATGCTGGCCATAAACAGAACAGCAGCTCAGGGGGTTCCCAGTAAACAGCACTGCATCTCTTCGACTGGATCCTGACTCAGGCTTCTCTTTTAATTCCTGGAAAGAAAGGTGTTCCCTGTTTGAGTCCCACAGGACAGTCACCAAGTGTTCTTGTCTCCTTTGCCTGTCCCCAACTCCACACCCAAGATTAGATGGCCCTACAACGTGCCGTAAAGATGGCATTATAAGATCATCAGGTTGCAGTAGCGTCACTGTGATTCCAGGGCAGGTGGGAGTTCTCCCTCCTCCCACTCCTGGTGGAGACTCAGAGGAGGTGCTTTTGATGCTCACGCATGCCTTCCAGGTGAACAGGTGGGGCTTCTGCTGCTGCAATGATAGCTTGATTGAGCATGCTGAGGGAGAGAGTCTGTTCTGTCCTGTATGCATGGCAAGAAGACAGGGCCAGAGCTATAACTCCCAGATAGAGACCCCAGCTCTGGAGCCTCCTAGGAGGATAGCTCTGAGCCATGTGTTCTTAACCAGCTTCCCGTGTCCCCCCATGGGCTTAAGTTCCAGTTATCCACAGTGTAACAAGAGGGTTTGAAGACTCCCTTCCTCCACTACTGCTCTTCCCCATCCTAGTCGTCCTATTCCCAGCAGTGTTTACTGGGATCATCTTCCTGGTAAGTTACTTGCATCTTTATCATTGGCTTACACTTCCAGATTACCCAAATTCAGGTAGAAAGGACTCTTTTATTCATTCACCTGATTATTGTGCACCTTCTAGATATTATCTGAAGATACAAGCGGGAACTAATCTCACAAAAGCCCCTATCCCCTTAGAGCTTGCAACAAATATGCTACTTAAGTCATTTGCATAAAGAATGCTAGATGGTTATAAGTGCCATAGAGAAAAATGAAGTGGGATAGAAAGGTTAGGGAGGATAAGGATAGAGGTGTGGGTTACAATTTTAATAGGATATTTGGGGTAGTTGGCACAAGAATGAGACACTTGATCAAATACTTGGAGGTGGGGAGCCAGCCATTGGGATGTTGGAGACAAATCTTTTTTTTTTTTTATTTTTGGAGAGGTTTTTGCTATAAGGCACATATGCTCTCCAGAAAGACAGCAAGAGACAGAGAGACAGAAAGCGAGAAATCATCCCCAGGGGGATGGCCATGCTGCAATCACTTCTCCTCCATTCTCCTCTTGGGAACTTGGGCACACACACAATGTGCCTGACATGAATTTAAGCCACTGGGTCTGGGACTCAAACCACCGCCGACTACATGGAAGTCCAGCGACATAGCCATTACACCAACCACTGGTCCCAGGATGTTGGAGACCAATCTTGCAGCCTCGGACAATAGCAAGGGCAAAGACCCTGAGCCAGATTTGTGTCTGATGTGTTTGAGGGTCAGCAAGAAGGCTGGGTTGGCTGAAAGGGGGTAAGCAGAAGAAGGAAGGCCAGGAGACAGGAGAGGTAACACAGACCGAATGCATAGGTCTTCAGTCCTCTTGTCAGGACTGAGTAAAATGGGGAGATGTGAGAGTTTAGGGCAGCAAAATGACCTGCCTTCCATTTGTTTTAAAAGGTTGCTCAGACCACTGCAGACCAGGGCCACAGGCAGGACTGCTAGGTAGGGCTGGGGAGGTTGTATTCTGTAGGACACTCTTTTGTACTCTGCTCGCCATACCACATACCCGGGCATGAGACCATGTCTGCCTGGAAGAAGAGGACATTTTTTCTGATTCTCATAATGCTGACATGTGAGGTATCAGATACTGACTAGGGGAACAGGGTGGAAGAGTGGAAAACAATGGAAAAGAATAGTTAGACAGCTATGGGATCGTGCACAGTGGAGATGAGGAAGGCCAAGACCAGGTGGGGGCAGGGGAGTTGGTGAGAAGTGGCTCGCTTCCAGACATATTAACGGTCTGGGCAACAGGGGGTTGCCTCAGCTTGGAAATGAGTACATTCATTCTGCAGCTACTGTAACAGATCATGACCAACTTGGTGGTGAAAACAACATAACCTTATTATGTGACAGCTCTGGATGTCACAGTCTGAGCTAAAATCAAAATGTCAAAAGGGCTGATTCCATCCAGAGGCTGAGGGGAGAATCTTTCCCTTGCCTTTTTCTTTTCTTTGTTTTATTTTTAAGAATTATTTATTTTATTTTGTTTATTATTATTATTATTTTTAAAATTTGATACAGGACATGTAAACTCACTAGCGAGAGAGACAAAGGGAAAATGAGAGAAACCAAGCTGCCAGGTCTGAGACCTGAACCACAGTCTACCATGTGGGAGTCCAGTGTCTTAACTACCACACCACCTGCTGGCCCCATCTCTTGCCTTTTCGACCTAGAAGCTACCTGTATTCCTTGGCTCTTGGCCCCTTCCTCCGTCTTCAAAGCACCTCTGTCCAGTCCCTGCTTCCATCCTCATACGGCCTTCTCCTCTGTCGCTGATCCCACTTGTGTTCCATTTGTAAGGACCATTGAGATTACATGGTAATTTTCTCACCTCAAGATCCTTTAACATCGTCACATCCATGACATCCCTTTCGCCATGAAAGTTTGTGGGTATTAGGCTGTGGATATAATGGATTGTTGAAAAAGTCGTGACACATTTCTGCATAGGAAAAAAAAAAAAACTGGCAAAATACGTCATGACTTTTCCGACGACCCCATATATGAGAGGACATTATTTTGTCTACCAAGTGGCATGTAAGAGGAAGAAAACTTAATTTTTAGGTCTGAACTACTGAAAGGATGGAGTTGCTATTGTCAGTAGATCTGGTTTATAAAGGGAGCTGAGGGAAAGAATAGGAGTTTGGTATGAACGTATTAATTTTGAGAGGTATCTAGTAGACATTTCTGATGGTCTATTCATGTATGAACTTGGCTAAGTCCGTTTTTGAACTGTAGGGGAGAAAAGATTTCTTTCCTCATCCATCCCAAGGTTCATGGATGACACCATTTTTTAAAAAAAAATAAGAATTACTTATTTAATTTTATTCATTAAGTTATTTTCATTTAACCAGAGAAAGACAGACACACAGAGAAAAGGAAAGCGAGAAAGCAAAGCCACAGGTCTAGGACTCAAACCGTGATCAGCCATGCATGAGTGTCCAGTGCCTTAACCACCACGCCACCTGCTGGCCCCATGGCTGACATTTTAAACAAACTTAGATTAAAAAAGCATAAAAATTTATTTAATAAAATAAGCTTTATGTCACATGATAGCTTTTAGAAATGAAGACCCCTGGGCCAGCAGGGCTGACCATACTTTGTTCTGGACCTGGCAGCTTGCTTTCTCACTCCCCTCCCCCCTCCTGTTTTTTACACATGCCCTATGGCAAGGTAAAAAAAAAAAATAATAAATAAGTTTAATGATAATTTAAAAAAAAAAGAAATGCGGGACTAGCAGTTGGCATAATGGCTATGTTGCTGGACTCCCATGTAGTCGACCATGGTTTGAGTCCTGGACCCGGTGGCTTAAACTCACGCCAGGCACGTGTGCGTGTGTGCCCAAGATTCCAAGAGGAGAATGGAGGAGAAGGGATTGCGGTGTGGCTATCCCCCCGGGGGGTGATTTCTCACTTTCTCTCTCTCTTTCTGTCTTTCTGGTGAGTGTATGTGCCCTATAGCAAAAACTTCTCCAAAAAAATTAATAATAATAAATAAATAAAAAATGACCCAAAAAATCTAGAGAGAACTGTATGTTTATAGACAGTAATGCAGAAGTATGAGCGGAGGACAAAAGGGTGTGCCCAGTGGTAATTAACAGGGGAACTTAGACAGACCTGTTTGTTCAGATTCTTCTTGGCCCCTCTGTGTGACATTCCTTCCCTCCAGGAATAGGGCAGGACACTTGTCATATGAGGGTCTTCAGGGAAGAAAGGAGGGAGAAGATCAGAGAGTGACCTTCCTTAGTTTTATGGCCTGCTTCAGGGAGAAAAGGGCAAGGGGAACTTTGTTTTCTGTGGTCCATTTTAGGAGAGAAGGACAAAAGTGGCTCAGAGAGGCTGTCCAGCTCCTGTGCTTTTCTGTATAAAATTTTCAGTATAAAATTCTCAGTATGTCAGGTGCCATAATTTGGGGTAGTGTTTTCTGGACCCCATCACAATCAAACGTTATTTGTAAAGATATTTCGTACCTGTGATGAGAGTGTATAACCAATCTGCTTTTTTTTTTTTTTCTGGCGAGAGATTTTGCTATGGGGCACATGTGCTGGCTGGAGAGACAGGAAATGAGACATCGCCCCTCTGGGGCAGATGGTCGTGCTGCAATCCCATCTCCTCCATTATCCTCTTGGGGTTTGGGGATGCATACAAACTTATGCCTGGCATAAGTTTGAAGTCACCGTGTCTAGGACTAGAACTGCAGTCAACCACACGGGAGTCCAGTGCCTTAACCACGACTCCACCTGCTGGTCCCCCAAATGACTTTAGTAAGGGACGTTATCTGAGAAAGTCAGGATGGGCCTGATGCCATAAGTGGAAAGGCCCCCAGAGCAGAGTTGGCACTTTCCTGATGAAGGCAGAATTGCTCCTTTGTGCCGCAGCTTCAGTCCACAGGCCTGCCACACCGTTCTTGGTGGCCTGCCCTAAGGGTCCCAGCCTTGCCACACCAACCCCCACAATCCCATAAGACAATTTTCCACAATACATCTCTTAATATTTACTGTGTACGGGTCCTATTTCTGTGATGGACCCCTGGCTGACATGATGTTTAAGTGGAGATGTTGCAGAGGAAATGGGCTAGAAGGCTCTAAAGTTCATGAGGAAAGCTTTAGCTTGCAGATGTAACATTTTAAGATAATAAAGCATTTCAAATCCTGCGATCAACGATGATCATCAACATTAGCAAGGGATACATGTTTTTAAGAATTATTTAACTTAATTTATTTATTTATTTTAATATGACCAGAGAGGGACAGAGAGAGAGAGAGGGAGAGAGAGAAAGAGAAAGGGAGGAAGAGAGAAGGAAAGTGAGCAAGCTGCCAGGTCCAGGACTTGAACCACAGTCAGACATGTGGGAGTCTAGTGCCCTTTACCACCACACCACCTGTGGACCCCAGCAAGTGATAAATTTGTTTAAGAGCCTTGTTCAAGGATTGTGGTGTGATGGGGCCTTTTGGGGATCTCCTTTCCCTTTTGCTGTCTCACATACATTCATCCCTCTGGAAAAAAAAAAAAAAAAGTCTTTTTCAGAAAACTTAAAACTGTAGGGAAAAATTTCTACAAGGATAAAAATAGCTGTCTGGCTTCCAGTGCTTTCTAGCAGAGTATAGCATGGGTTAAAGGTGGAAGCATAGAGGGACTAGCAGATGGCGTAATTATTACATCACTGGACTTGCACGTAGTCACTGAGGTTCAAGTCCCAGACTCAGTGGCTTATACTCACCAGGTGCATGTGCATGTGTGCCCAAAATCCTAAGAGGAGAATGGAAGAGAAGAGACTGTGGCATGGCCATCCCCTGTGTGTGTGTGTGTGTTGCGGGGGGGGGGGGGGGTGATTTCTCACTTTCTGTCTCTCTGGTGAGACCGTTCACCCCTATAGCAAAAATCTCTCACTAAAAAAATTTTTAAAAGGTGGAAGTGTAGAATGATAAGGCTAGAAAAGAGAAGAGGAAAGAAGACAAAGTAGGAGAGAATTCTTGTACCTATGAGGTAGAATCTATATAGATCCAAATGAGACTGGATGGGAAGAATAAGGAGATGTTTTCTATTTCCTCTAAACCCATAGTATATAGCACTATATTAGCTATAGAAGATTAGATTAGTGCTGGTAATCACCCAAACCTGCATTCTTTTTCCTACGTCATGAAGTAAAATAGCAAGTTGTACTTTTTATATTTTTGCTCCTTAGGAGTGGTGTCTGTGCAAGGGAAAACTTGAGCTTTGAACCATGGGCCCTCCACTTAGACTCCACTTAGGGCTCTCCACTGGGAATTCCAGGCTCTGCTGGGTTAGACACAGAAAATGGTTTCCAGGAGGATGTTGAGCTGAAGGAACTTAGTCTAAACAGCCATCCTGGTAACCTAGCAACTAAGCCTCCCGCCAATCAGAGGCTGAAAGCTGAAGACTCCTCAGCCAATCAGAGGCTGAAAGCCGCTAAACATACACACTAAATGCTAACTTCAGCCAATCAGGTTGGCTCTGCATGTCCCTTGGTTAGTTATTTCCTTTTTCTATGGTTTTGAATGTAAGCTACATTTGTTGTGGAGGAAATATTGTGAACCACCTGGGGCATGAAATGCTGCCCGTTTGTAGAACCTCACTCTTGCTCAGTTAAACTGGGCTAAATTTAACTGGTCTCAGAAGTTTCCTTTTGACAAGGGAGACAAGATGGTAATTTTAAATGTTTATATGGGCGTGGTTGGTGGGTGCCCACGTGATACCAGGTGGTTATAGAAATGTGCAACAGAAAAACCTGATACAGGTTCATCACCCAAGTTTCCACGAGACTATAAACTCTTTACGATATTTTTTATTTAACTCATAGATTCACAGTAGTGATCACGAATAACATTATATAACTAGTGTCATCTAAAAATATCGGTAGCAAAAAGACCTGAGAGTTGCAAAACCTAGATAATTATCTATCCTCTGTTGCAAACAAACTGTGCGAAATTGTTCTAGTCATCTACGTCTTGAGGCCAGAGTTTCCTCATACTCTCCCTTCCACAGAAGGCAGTTGTTAGGATCAATGAAAAAAATATATATAAAAGTTAGAAAAATGAACTGCAAAAGTAAAGGCTGATTATTATTATTTCCCTGGTTTGTCTCATTGTGTCAGGAAAAAATACCACACCTTAAGAAAAAGCTAAAGCAAAAAAAAAAAAAAAAAAAAAAAAAAAAAAAAAGAGAAAGTTACATTGGACTGACATTTCAATTTAGATACCTACTGAATAAATTTATTGAATAATTACTCTAAGACCCCACTTGGTGAGCACTATTTAGAAAATAAAATCCTATGTTTGACACAGTGGTAACAACTCCGTATATTCAAGTATTCAATCCTCTTTTTTTTCATTTTAACTTTTTCGCCCTAGTTGGTGGGTGGGCTAACTAAACAGAGACCTTTTTACATGGTACTTTGCTATTTTCTAAACAGAGTGACTATGCATGCTCTCTGGTTTATATACAATGTATTGTTGTTTTTTAAAGCAAATCACCCTTATAAATACCACATTTCAAAGATGAAGTATTGCAGGAAATAATTATATAAATTAGTTTACATTTGCATTAAATTTTCTATTATTTCTTATTTGTATTTCCATATGTTTTCTAAATAACTATGTTCAGGCCCTAAAATTGTATGTACCAGATTTATTTATCTATGTTTTTCATCTTATAGACTAAAAGTTTATGAAAATAAAAGAATTTGTTTTAGACTATTAAAGGATATTTTGTGTGCATTAAGTATATTTTACGATCTTATTATTTCAAAAGGTTTCAATGAATACTGAGAGTAGATAAACAAAAGTACATGATTAATTTAGAATAAATATGATTGTTCGTATTTAGATACTAAAACAATAAAGATTAATTTGCTGTCTGAAACCTGCATTTCCTAAGATTAGAATGTAACTACTTGTTTCTTGCCACTGTAGACCACAAATAGAGATAACACTTGGAAATCATAATTCCTCTGGAAGTTTGCTTTTGGTGACAAAATCAAGTTGATAAATTATGTGTCACATCGAAAAAATTTCTGTACTATAAGACCATTCAACCTTTTCTCATGTATAGGTATAGCATTAGTTTTAATTTAAAATGGTTTTGAACTGTTTTTCCTTAAGTTCAGATGTGGTTTATACAGTTTTGCCAAGATGCAAAAGTGTCTGCTAGGACGGATTAAGGTACTGGAATCCTAGAGCTGTAAAGGATGTGGTTCAGAAAGTGTCTGTATCTAAAAAGTGGTACTTGAAACAGAAAATCGTTGGAAAGAAACCTGGTCTAATTCTGAAAAGAAAAAAAAAAAAATGTTTTCAATAAGCAGTTAAGGTTTAGATTATACACTAACTAGAAAGGGTTTCATTTTTACAATGTAAGTCATTTTTCTTTCTCTCAGTAATAGGACTTATTAAAGCAACAATATTCCATGACACTCTGATGTCTAGAAGTTTGCAACTTCACAAGTGAAACCCAAGATACAGAAAAGAAAGCCCGATTCTGCAGAAATGCTGGCAGATGAGTACATGTTTAGGACAAATCAATACTGAGAGAATCAAACTCAAAATGAGATGGACTTAGTCTTCACCCAGAGAACTGTATTGTGCAGAAGTCGGCAGATCACCAGACTCCCACCATATTCAGGACTCCTGAAACACCAAGTTGGATTCTTGATTCTACCTTTGAAGACAAACTTAGAAAAACTGAAATATATGGAGAAGGAAAAAGCATTATTGGATGGAATTCTGTGCTTGGTGGAGGTGATGTTCATTCTAGTTTCATCTCTGCTGCTCAGAGCATGCGTAGTCTTAAGAGAAACTGACTTCATCTCTCTGAATCTTACTTTACACAGGACATACATAAAACAAGAGTGGACTTGATGAATAATTTATAAAGCTTTTTTTTTCTTTTCAGTCTTAAAATTCTAGCATTTTGGGTGGGACATTTGGAGGGAATAACTAAGATTTGTTCTCCTAGCATTCTTGTTGTCCACTCACCCAGCCTCCACCCCATCCCCTGCAACTCCTTTGCAACCACTTGCTTTCATCATTCAGGACCGGATAGATACAGTAAACAATGAAGTCATTCAAATTTTTATTGTTGTTTTTAAACTCCTGTTAGCCACAATAATCTTGAAATCCAAAGCACTGGACTGCAAGTGTGAAGCTATTTAATAGAGGGTTCCAAAAGCATTTTGTAGACTATGAGAGCCAAATTTTAAACTACGTCTGTGTAAATAATTTGAGAGCTAGCTTTTTACCAAAAAAGAGATAAAGTTGACTTTCTGGGAGAGGGAAGTAAGAGGAGATATGACTGACCTTAGATGGTGATGAATTTCTGAAAAGAAGTACAGTGCCCATTTTCTCAGGCCAGTTCCAGGAGTTGGGGGAACAGGGACAATAAAAATCATGAGTTATTTTGGGTGTCTCCTGGGCCACACAGAACCATTGGCCAGTTTCCCAAGAAGGTTGCAAGCCTCATGGAGAAACTCAACACTTGTCATGGCATCTGAGAGGTAGAGTAGTAATAGTGGAGTGAGCTGTTGAGGCAAAATGCCTGAGGGTAGCCTCACAAAGTTCCATACTCCCTAGCAAGATGGGAAGCAGGGACTGAACCCCCAACAGTGTAGAGTAGCTACTAGAGGGCAAGAAGAGTATAGATCTTTCACAGACAGATGAGGATAGAGTGGCTTCCTCCTGAAAAACAGATGGTAAAGAAAAATATGTTTATCCTTATTTGGATCCTGTAGAGTTAGATGTTGACAACCAAAGACAAGCAAGCACTGTGCATCTGGGATTCAATGGCAGTGGCCAGATGTCTCTAACACCATGTTAATTAGATTCATTAGTATGAAGCCAAAAGATTCATCATTCAATGCTATGCACTCAGTTGTATCCCACCAAGTTGATATGTTGAAACCATAACCCGCAGTGTCATGGTTTTTGGACATGGGGCCTTTAAGACATGCTTAGGGTTAGATGAGTCTGTGAGGATGGAGCCCTCGTGATGGAATTTGTGCCTTTTATTTTTTATTTATTTTTTAACTTGCCAGAAAGCATGCATGCTTGCCAGAGAGAGAGAGAGAGAGAGAAAGAGCGACACAGAGAAAAGGAGAAAGCACCTCTGCTATGAAGCGCAGTCACACCACAATCCCTTCTCTGTTATCTCTTCCCTCACTTTTAGATTTTGGGTATGCATCACATGTGCCCTGTGTAGTTTTTTTTAAAATTTCTTTTTCATCTAATACTTTATTTATTATTATTTTCATTTGACGAGAGAGAGAGAGAGAGAGAGAAAGCGAGAAAGCAAGCTGCCAGGTCTGAGACTTGAACCATGGTCAGCCACGTGGGAATCCAGCGCCCGTAACCACTACACCACCTGCTACCCCAACCCTGTGTAGTTTTTAAGGTGCTCATATGGAACTTGAACCTTGTGGTTGTCCATGGGGGAATTTAGTCACCTCAACACCAGACTACAGGCTGGCCTGGGATTCATGCTTTTATGAGAGGAGATAACAGGGAGCTCAGTCTCTCTTCAGCTGTGGTTACTCCATGAGAAAGTGACTATTGGCAAGCCAGGAAGAGAGCCCTCACCAGAACCTGAACATGCTAGTGTCCCAATCTGGAACTTCTGTCTCCATATAGTGAGAAAACACATTTCTGTTCTTTAAGCCCCCCACCCTGTGGTATCTTGTCATGGAAACCAGAACAGATTGTTATACCAAGCCAAGACACTTTTGAAAATAAAAGGTGATGTTAAAATGAATTAGAATTGGTTTTTTGAATTATTTATTCACTGTTTAAACAATTGTTATGTTATTTATATTGGTTGACTTAGTGTTTTACAAAAAATTATTCTAAAATAAAATGATTTTAAATAATACATGTCCTTATAAATTAAAGTAAAATACAAAAAATATTTATATTATCTAAATATTACAAAATAGTACAGACCATATCTTTCTCTAATATTAATTGATATTTTTCTGTAATATTAAGTGAGAGGTGATCAAAATTTTCATGGATGGTGTATATTATTTAAAAAACTAAGGGGCAGCAGGTGGCATGGTGGTTAAGGCATAGATTACTATATGGCCAATCACATTTTGAGTCCTGGACCTGGAGGTTTGAAAATCACATCAGGCACATGTGCATGTGTGTCCAAAATCCTGAGAGGAAAATGGAGGAGAGGGGATTGTGGTGTAGCCATCCTCCCAGGAGTAATTTCTCACTTTCTCTCTCTGTTTTTCTCTGTTGAGTGCATGTGCCCTATGGCGAAAACATAAAAACAAAACTATTCAAGAATTTAAAAATGTTTTTGCACCAATGTAAACTCACATTTTAATGCCATTTTTAACAGAGTTTTTGAAGTTCCCTCATAGTGTAATAAAATATCATTTCAATATGGTCTATTCTTTTTAATTTTTTTAAAAAATGGTCTTTCTATGGTCTATTCTTTTATTTTTTTTAAATGTCATTTTCTTCAAAGTCACATTTTATATGCATACATTTCAAATAGACACATTTTACTTTTTCTTCAAGAAAGTATTCTACTTATAACATATCTAGTAAGTTCAGGAAATTCTACTAGTGATGGGTATTCTCGGTTCTAATTTTTATTATATGTGTACATGTATCAGCTCATGTATTTTTATAGTTGCTGTCTTTTGGCCTCTAATAAGAGTGTCTCTTTTTTTACAAATATTTATAAAGCAAAACTCATAAAATAAATTCTCTATTCATAATTCTTTTTAATGTTTTGCCAAATTGATGCTACAAAATCATAGGTCTTTTCAATTTCATTCCATTTCAGTACATAATATAATCCAATTACAAAAAAGAGTTTGATCAAAAGATTTTTCCTACAAGTCATTTCAAAGGCTTTTACAGAATTTCAAAATTAAATCTTGTACACTGAATTCTCATCATTTAATTTGTTCATCTCCCTCCTTTTGTACGGATAAATTTGCCTTTGTTTGCACTTGTTGCAAAACTTGAAATTTTCTGGCTTTCAATTAATTGAATATTTGATATAAGATTTCCAACCAATTATTTTTAAGTGCAGAGCTGTTTAAGAAAATGTTCAATGTCATTATAGGACTTGTAAGTTGCTTTATAAAATACTTCTCCCAAAGGATGAAGACTTTCTATAATTTGATTGAAGAGGGCAGCAAGAGAGAAAAATAATTCAACCTGACAAAAGATTCTGTTTTGTATTTTTGTGTTTAATATCAGATATACCATAAAACTTTTGTGTTACTTTACTTTATAAACATAAAGTACTTTGTTTATATATTTTGACATCTACAATTTTTATTTCAAATAGTAGAGTATTGTAGTTTGTTGGATAAAGTTATAACTTAACTGTGTACCACAGAAAATGTCAAGAATATTTTTTTTTCTTTCTTTTTTAATGGCCAGGGGGCATGTGCACTCACCAGAGAGAGAAACAGAGAAACAAGGTGGGAAAAAGCAACCATATTGGGGCATGGTCACAGAACAATCTCTTCTCCATTTCTCCATCCTGTTGGGATTTGAGGCTTGCATGGACACATGCCTATCATGTTTTTTAAGCTGGTAGGGCTGAGGTTCAAACTTCTATGAGGGAAAAATTAATATATTCAATAAGTAAGATAATTCTGTAAGAATTAGTGGTAATAAATAATTTGAAAGGAATTATAAAATAAATGTGTTTAAATGATGGTCAGGATAGAAAAGTGAAACCATGATGAAAGAATAAAGATGCATGAAGAAAAAAATAGGCAGGTTTGAAATAGGATCAAACTGAGCATTTAGAAAATTAAAAAATTGCACCTAGTCATTGAAATTAGAACTTATCAGATGGGTAAAGAATTAGATTAGACATAGTAAAGAGAGAATTAGTAAATTAGAAGATAGGTCTTAGGAAATCATATAGAGTAGGTAGCACAGAAAAACAAAAGATAAAAAAATATGAAATAGAGGCTAATAAATTTGAAAAGCAAAATGATAAAATCCAAATTATGGTAAGAATTCCAGGAGGTGAAAAATATAGAAAATATGGATAAAGCAATATTGAAGAGATAATGAGAAAGCATGATTTAGAGTTGGAAAGAAACTGAAAAGACAAATAACCTGTAAAGGAAGTGTCCTTTAGACTGAGAGCTGACTGCACATTAAATAAGATAAAATTATTATATCTTCTAAGTTCTAAGAGAAAATAATTTTCAATTAAGGATATAAGCCCAGTGAAAATATCACTCAATAATGAGGATGAAATAAAAATATTTCAGGATAATTATCAAAACTATTATGACAGACTGACTCATTAAAACAATAAACACTAAATAACGTATTTCAGAAGAAAGAAGATGGATCTTAGAAAAGACAAATTAAATGCAGATGTAATAAACTTATGTTAAGTGTGCTTCCTAAAAACATGGTGGTAATCATTAAAAAATAGATGTCAGGCTTGCTCATGGCCTGATGGTTAATGCAGCTGTATCCCACATAGCTATGCAATTTGAGACCCAGGCTTGAAAAATATGCTAGGTGTGTATGTACATGCAGCAGTCCAAAAATCCCAAAAAGAAAATAGAAGGGGTTTAAGCATGACCATACCCAATCTGGGGTGCTTTCTTGCTTTTTCTTTCTCTCTCAGTCTCTCTCCAACAAGCACATGTGCCCTCTGGTAAATTTAAATAAATAAATAAGATGCCAAATGTTTAAATTAGGTTTTTCTATAAATATTTCTAGAGACAATAAATAATGTGTAATGGTAGAAATAGATAAGGGCTGAATTACTAGCTGTGTATTTATTTTTTTGTTTAAATCAGAAGAATGTACTAGATTTTTTCAGTTAGTTGTTCTAAGGCCTTCTCTAATGTGATTTTCATATCTATAATATCTTAAACAAGAATGTATGCTTTTGGGGAAAAAAAGAATACTTTAGAATTATATGTATCAGAATTGCATAGCTCTTGGGATCAACAGATAGTATAATGACTACATTGCTGGACTCACACATAATTTACCACAGTTTGAGTCCCAGACCTGGCAGCATAAAACTCATGCCAGGTGTGTGTGCGTGCATGCCCAAAATCCCAAGAGGGGAATGGAGGAGAAGGGATTGTGGCATGGCTGTCTCCCAGGAGATAATTTCTTGCTTTCTGTCTATCTCTGTCTCTCCAGTGAGCA
This sequence comes from Tupaia tana, assembly GCA_026018925.1. Taxonomy (NCBI): domain Eukaryota; kingdom Metazoa; phylum Chordata; class Mammalia; order Scandentia; family Tupaiidae; genus Tupaia; species Tupaia tana. Next base: position 12,370,704 of record JAKSZU010000021.1, read on the forward strand.
CATGTGCTCTATAGCAAACATTTCTCTAAAAAAAAAAAAAAAAAAAAAAAAAAGGAATTGCAAAGATCTTAAAGGTTATCTAGTCCAAACAATTGTTCCTTCCTAATTTACATTATTTATTTTCTTTTAGAGATTTTTTGTTACAGAGCATGTGTGCTTGCTGAAGTGAGAGAAAGCAAGAAATCACCCCCTGCGGAGATGGACATAGAAATCACTCCCTGCGGGGATGGACATAGTCCTTCTTTTCCATTCTCTTGGGGTTTTGGACATGCATGCACATGTGCTCAGTATGAGTTTCAAGCTATTGGGTCTAGGACTTGAACCATGATCAACCAAATGGGAGTCCCACAATATAATCATTATGCCATCTACCAGTCCTGAGGAGATGTCTTTTTTAAAACTTTTTTTAGAACTATTTATTTAATTTTATTGATTATTATTATTATTATTATTATTCAATTTGACCATAGAGAGACAGAGAGAGAGAGGAAGAGAGGAAGAATGAAAGCAAATTACCAGGTCTGAGACTTGAACCACTGTCAGCCATGTAGGAGTCCAGCACCTTAACCACCATGCCAGCTGCCACGCCCCCCAGGAGATGTCATGGGCTATCCAGCTCTCAGTGATTCTACTGACACTGTACTTATTGATATATTTTCAAATATCAGACTCTGAGAGAATTGCTTCATATCTTCATTTCATCAATTTGGATCTTTCTAATTCTTCTTACAAGCTAGAGGAGGCAGGGATCATTCTAATAACTTTTGTCTCTCCCACAAGATCCATAATCATTTGATCCTATTTTTGCTGGTACTATCCGCAAATACAAGAGGTCTTCAAAAAGTTATGGAAAATGAATATTCTAAAAAAATATAAATAGGTTTCAACTTTTTTTTGCAACAAAATAAACTTGCACTCTCTCTCTCTCTCTCTCTCTCTCTCTCTCTTTTTTTTTTTTTTTTTTTTTGCTACAGGGCACATGTGTTCACTGGAGAGAGACAGAGATAGAAAGGGAAATGATAGAAAATGAAATGGCTCTCTATTTGGAGGCAAGGGATTGTGATGTCCTTCTTCCTCCCTCTGTGTTTCTTTGGGGTAAGCACATGTACCCTCTGTCAATATATATATATATTTTTTTTTTTAGAGAAAAATCCCTAAGAGGAATGTGGAAATGTCAGTCAAAGCATCACAGTATAAATTCAGAAACCCACGAACTATCCCAGGTACATTTCAAATGAAATTTTAGAAGCATTTGGTGAGTGTTGGTGACTATCTGTTCAAGAATACCTACTGTGTGAGTGAGTTTACGAAAGACAGAGTCCCTACCTTTGTGTAACTTACAATACGTTTAAATGACAGAGCCCCCATGAGATGTAAGTACTATTAGAGGTTTAAAACTGAAAATGCTGGTGGCAGTGTCCAGTATCACACAGGATGGGAATGACTGACTTCCTGGAATTTAACTCAGGTTTGGTTTGAAGTATGCTCTAAAAGACAATTTATCTGGTTTTTAGGAAGTCTTGGATGTTGAATATAAGATTCCTGCAAGGAAGTAGCTCTTCAGTATTTAGAACCAATTCTTTGCATATATAGTCTTTCTTTCCCTAAAAAAATAAAGAATAAAACTTTTAAAAAGTTAAGCCTTATACGTCTTCAGATCACTGTCACTTACTTTTTAGCAATATCTCATTAAAACCAAGGCTTGCATACTGAAGAAAAAAAAGAAAAGAAAGGAAAAGAAAGAAAGAAGTGGCTCTTTATTACCATAATGCATCTGGAATTGAATTGATTTGCACTTAGAGCTAAGGCTGTAAAGGAAAAATTAGGAAACTTCTGAAACCTTTGCCTAGCCAGGAGGATGGTAGCATGAAATTAAAGAAAAATTGAATAAAAGAAATTTTATTCCAGGACAGATAGAGTCATTTAGGAGAAAACACGAGTGAAGAAATAAACAATGAGCATACAGAAGACCAAAAAAAATCACTGATTTATTTTCCCCAAATTATTCTGTGGAAAGACCTACACATTGGTTTAAAATCTGGATTTGGTTTGCCAGGGAACTACAAATTTTAACTTGTTCTCTGTTGAATCAATGAACTAAAATGAGTAAAAGACTTTTGTGTATTTTCAAAATAAATCAACCTTGAAAATGTGTTGTGAACTTGGTAAAATCCTGGTGGATTGGTTATGAAATCTTAACCAGAGGTACCGCAGGCTGCTTAAAATATGCATAGACTATTTCTTCTAACCTAGGTTTCATACTTGAAAATACAGGCAATTTGGAAAAGTTATTTTACACACTGTGTCTGCATAGGAAAAATGAGGAGTTTCTATTTGCCAATAATTAAAAAAAATTTATTTTTTTGGAGAAGTTTTTTGCTATAGGGCACGTGCACTCTCCAGAAAGACAGAGAGAGACAGAAAGAGAGAAATCACCCCCTGGAGGGATGGCCATACTGCAATCCTTTCTCCTCCATTCTCCTCTCGGGATCCTGGGCATGCACGCACACACGCACTTGGTGTGAGTTTAATCCACCAGGTCCAGGACTCGAACAATGGTTGACTACGTGGGAGTCCAGTGACACAGACATTCTGCTAACTGCTAGTCTCTCTATTTGCCAATACTTTGAAATTCTGTTTCAATATTTTTCTTAATCTTGCCAGAACTGTTTGTCGCATCTGGCCGATTTTCCAAAATGAGATAGCCAGCCTACTCCCAATCAGGATACTTCTTGCCCTTGGATTTAGCCTGCTCCCTGTTTCACTTATAACTGAAAGTGAATATAGATCTCCAGAAATGCTGTTCTTTCATCTTCTCTCTTATCAATTATAATAATAAACAAAACTTGACTTAAGGAGAGAAAAAGTAATACCACGTTAGATACATTCGTAGTAACCATAAATGGATATTTGCCATCAACCCAATGGAAGGTAGAATTGGTGTCAATGCTTATGTTGTGATTATCCCTACCCCATAGCTGATATAATAGCCAGTATATAAAACAAGGAAAAAATATCCTTCCTGTCCTCATGTAATTATATTATGGAAGAGATCAGTAAACATTTTGGAGCTGTTTCATATTTCAGGGAATTCTTTTAGGAACATTTAAAACCATGATTGAGATCTAAAGGTCTTTCAAGTATCATTATTTGGAGCATTTCACTCAAGTGCCTTGTTCTGTGGTAAAGATACAAAGAAAGTGCTTTTTTTTTTTTTTTTTTAATGTTTTGCCATAGATCTGTTTTCTCCTTAAATCTGTCTCTTAGGGGAAGGAAAATGATAGCCCTTTAGTCATAGTGTCATTTTTCAAGCACTGAGTAGTGATATCCAGTCAAGAGTTTGGGTGATGGATTCATTTTCCTAAGTCACGATATAAAAATGTATAGAGAACGATATCAATTTTATTTTTGCAGGTGGAGGAAATTTTTTTTTTCCCTAGCAGTTGAAAAATGATCCCATGACTAATATGACACCACTTGGTCCCCCAGAAAGTCAACTCTTCTATAAACTTAGGATGTGGCAGCTGTGAGAGAAGCAAGAATCTTTCCAACCACTAATACCTAGTTCACTTTTTTTTTTTGCAAATACTGTCTACAATTAAGAGGCAAGAATGAGGAGGGCCTGGCAGGTGGCATAGTGGTTAAGGTTGCTGGACTCCCAAATGGCCAACTGCAGTTCAAGTCCCAGACCTGGTGGCTTGCTTTCTTATTTTCCCTCTCTCTCTCTCTCTCTCACTCTGTCCCTCTCTGGTCAAATTAAAATAAGTAAGTAAATAAAGTTAAAATAATTCTTTTTTTTTTTTTTTTTTTTTTTTGAAGAGGTTTTTGCTATAGGGCGCGTGCGCTCGCCAGACAGAGAGAGACAGAGAGACAGAAAGCAGGAAATCACCCCCCAGGGGGGATGGCCATGCTGCAAACCCTTCTCCTCCATTCTTCTCTCGGGATCTTGGGCACGCACGCACACGCGCCCGGGGTGAGTTTAAGCCACCAGGTCCGGGACTCGAACCGCAGTCGACTACGTGGGAGTCCAGCGACATAGCCATTATGCTAACTGCTGGTCCCTTAAAATAATTCTTAAAAAAATAAAAAAGAGGCATGAAAGAGGGTACATAGGGTTGATAATATCTGAGGTCCTCCATGGTGGTAATAACTGAGGACTTTGTAAATCAACATTTATGTGAAGGCTTCGCCCATTTATTTTTAAGCATTTTCATGCACCAATGCCAACAGGTGATGGGGCCCTGGAGGCAGGTCTCTACTCAGTACCAGCCCTGGCAAAAATTTGACCAGAGATACATCCCTGGACACCATTGTCCCATGAGTCTCAGTTCAGACTTTATTTCTTCTCTTTTTTCTCCTTTACTCTTTAATTTATATATAAAAGGTCTTCAAGGAGTATATGAAAAATGCACATTATGAAACAATTATGCATGGATTTCAATTTTTTTGCACCAAAATAAACTCACACTTCATTCAAACTGTTCATGGACCTTTTGAAGTCCCCTCATGAATACTTCTATTCTTCTCCCATCAACACCAATCATACCCAAAGAGTAAAAGTGAACCAAAATTTGGGACTAGGGAAAGAGGACTTCCACTCATAGGCAACCTGTGTGGGACTCACAAAAGCTAGATTAGGACATCTTAAATCCTGATAGGAAGTGACCCATTCTGGCAGGCATGGCTTCCTCTTCTTTCAGTTACCATCGCTTTTCCTATGAAGCTGGGATTCTCTTTACTCTCAAAAATCTAAGGGTTTCTGTTCATTAATTTATAGGGGTCTTTGGACCTGAGCTGAGACCTCTGTTCCCAAGCCATTTAGCACCTCCACAGAGGGCAGGCCTGGAAGTGGAACTCCAACCTGGCCAGCTCTAAAGGTTTGGTGGGGGAAAAAAATGATGAAACTAATGACTAAACCAAAGCTTGGGAATTCACAAAGGACCTTCATTAGCCATGCTCCCTACCCACATCACTGTGGATAAGCAAAAATTGACTGGAGTCATACCACATCCCAGAGTCTCAGGGAGACCAGAATGTCAGGGGTCAGCAGCCGTATAAGTGCTTTCTCATGCCTATCAAATTTCCCTAATGATCCATTTGCACCCCCTTGGTATTTCAGAACAGGAATGTGTTTTTATGCATATTTTCCAAAAGAGGTGTAAGTGCTAACATTTCACTTTTTCTCTTCCTACTAAAGTTCACTTGGTCTCAGGACAGGTCTGGTCTTGCTGTTCCTTCCTGAGCAGTAGACAGCTTGATTCTCATTTAATTCAAAGCATTTTTGTGATTGGATTTTAGCCTGAGAGGAGGCTAGATCTGGCAGGAGAATAAATGAGTCTGAGCTGAGAATGCCAGCAGGGCAGCCTCTGCCTAGGTGGGGTCCACAGTGTATGCTCAGAAAGACCAACAAGTGCAGGCCATGAGGAGATAGAAAAAAGGATGAGGGGTCCGGGGAGGGAGGGAGGTGAGACCATGATTTCAGATGGGCCTGCTCTGAAAGTCACAGCGTTCTGTCTGAGTAGCTCTGGAATGGTAATTGCAAATGGCCCTTACCAATTTTAAACTACAGCTAACTTGTCTGCACTGGTTAGATTAAACCCAACATGGGCCTGTCCCAAAAAGTTGGCTAAGCACACCATGTCAGTTTTCTTGCCAGCTGAACACAGAAAATGGAGTTTCTAAAGGCCTCAGCAAGACCTTGATGTTCAGGCAGCCCCCTGGGGTGAATGTCCTCTGGGATTTCAAAGAGTTGTGGGCTATCACTGTTACAGGGTCAGAGGTTCTGTCTACATACCTGCTGCTTGAGTATGCCATTAAAACAGCAACTGTTGGATGGAAGTATGGCAATGGTTACAACTCTTGGAGTAGAAACTGGTCCAAGGATAGTTAGCAAAGTTGGCAACTCAATAAGGCTCTCATCTTGTTACTCTGAGACTTGCTTAGCTGCTTGAGAAAGTTTCCTAAGAGCCAGATAAACGGCCCCACCACGGACAACCAACTCTGATTGTGTACCTTCTACAGATGAGGCATAGTAGGTACTCCAGGTACTTACATGCTGAAAATAGTTATGGCCCTGGAGAAACTCACACTGAAGTAAGGATGAGATATATACACACACACACACACACACACATATACCTGCACATATGGACATACATACATACATATATAGATGGATATACATGGTAATGTGTATATGAAAGGACTTCAAAAAGTTCATGCAAAAATAGAATGAAGTATGAATTAATTTTGGTGGAGAAAAATTGAAATCCATGTATAATTTTTCATAATATGCTTTCCACAAACTTTTTGGAGCCCTCTCGTATATATGTGTATATGTCTGTGGTTACACATGAAAATATATACATGCAAATGGCTGTAAATATATGCATATATGTCTAGGTATACATGCTGTTACTATGTCAGCCTTGCATATGAACTGATGAATCTTTCTTAGTGGCTTCTCATTTTATAATTAATTTTTAAAAGTTACTATGGCCCAGGACCAGCTGAACATGTTTCAAATTCTGGACCTGGAGGCTTGAAATTCATGTTGGGTGCATGTGCATATGTGCCCAAAATTCTAAGGGGAGAATGGTGGAGAAGGGATTGCAGCATGGCCATCCCCCCAGGGGGTGGTTACATACTTTCTCTCTCTGTGTGTCTGTGTCTCCAGTGAACACATACACCCTATAGCAAAATCTCCCTTAAAAAAAAAAAAAAAGTTATTATGGCCCTTGGATACCATTGCTACAGTGGATGCTCCCTGGCTCACTTTCTGAAGCTATTGGCTCAGTTGTTTTCTTTGGGGGCTAATTGTTAGTCCAGGTCTTTTTCTTCTTTTTTTTTTTTCCTTCTTTCTTATTGAAACTTTCAGTCTTTCTGAGCCTTCCTTTATCCAGGATTCAGACTTAGGCTCCCTTCTCTTGTACTTTAAGGCTCCAGGGCAGTACCATGTTCTTCAATGACAAGACCCCAGCCCTAGAAGAGCAGAGCTTCTAAACTCGGCAGAGGAGCATCCAACATTAGGAGGGAGGCTTTATTATTATTATTTTATACATTCAGTCACTATATGTCATTTAGCTTGTAGAGAGAATTTATCCAACATGAAATACACCTCAGATTAGTCCAGTTGCATTATCATCAACAGGTAACAAACCATTTCTGGGTCCCACAAATGCCTTACTTCTCTATTTTTCTCTCTAATTTCCTTCCCTACACTCTTCCCCCTCAGTAGAGAGGCTTTTTTTTTTTTTTTTTTTTTTTTTTTTTGAGAGGTTTTCACTATAGGGCACGTGTGCTCGCCAGACAGACAGAGAGAGACATAGAGACAGAAAGCGAGAAATCACCCCCCAGAAGGGATAGTCACGCCGCAATCTCTTCTCCCCCATTCTCCTCTCGGGATCTTGGGCACTCACGCACATGCGCCCGGCGTGAGTTTTAAGCCACCAGGTCCAGGACGCAAACCGCGGTCGACTACGTGGGAGTCCAGTGACATAGCCATTACACTAACTGCTGGTTCCCAGTAGAGAGGCTTTTTCAAAGACAAAAGCCAATCAGATTCCCTGGGCCTTGGTTAAGCACTTACATCAATATACAAGAGTAAACAGATCATTTCTAATGTCCCTTCCACCTCCAACTCTAAAATATTGAAACTCTATAGCAGAAATGTGATAATAATAAATCAGTGATAGAAAAAGAAAGTCCCAAAAGAAATTGAGAGTGGACTAGATCTCATAGGGCTGGGTTAGTTGGAAGCAGTGTCCTGGAAAGGTGGTGAGATTTGCATGTGACTCAGAATGACTAGACTATGCAAGAGGGGAGAAGTCACAGGCATGAGAAGGGATGCTTTTCAGGCAAGTAGATGGTAGGCAAAAGTAGGCCAAAGACGAGGTATGCAGGGCTATTGAATCTATCTGCCCAAGACCGTGATTGATAAGAATGGAGCTTGTGCTGGGCACTGCATGCCCACCAAGGCTTTTCCAGGTCACTGCCTTGGGTCGTGACAATGCAGAACTGATAAAATGACAGCTGTGAGCTGTTATAGGTACTGTAGGCAATGGCGACCCCAAGATGGCATAGCGTGAAGTGCTTCCTACTAGGTGGTTCACAGTCCCTCCAAATAATAGCATTCCTGTAAGCAGGCGTAGGGAACAGGAAATCCTCAGGAGGGATTGCTCTGCCCACAGCCAGGTGCAGCTGGTGAGGCTGGCACCTCAGAACACTTCTAGTCCCAATCAGAAGCATGGGTTGCTTGGGGTGTCATGGTGGTGGTAGACAATGGATATGATAGGATCTCAGTATGGTTCAACAGCTGTTGCTTATCGGTGGCAGGTCAGAAAGGAAGACAGATGTTTCGAGGATGACCTTCTTGAATGAGTGTGTTTGGGAATGTAGGAATTCCCTTGAGGGTTAAGACATGCTATTGCTTGGCAACCACAATGAACGGTGTAGCTTTACATACCTCAGGTGCAAACAAACCATAAAATTCTGACAGTAGGGCTAGAGAAGTGATAGTAGTCAGGTTGAGGAGGCTGGTGGGTAGAAATTAACTTGACGGGAACAAATAGGATGGTAAGGAAGAAGAAAGCAGAGAGGCTAAAATTCCCTTAAGGAGAACTATCAAACACAGAATTCTGCATATTTAGACAGAATGAGAAGTAAGAGGCAAAAACTGAGTGCAAAAATTAGAAAACTAAACTGTAGGAAAAGCCAAGACTGGGACGGAAGGTTGTGAAGAACTCAGTGTGATTTTGATGTTCACTTGACTGGACCAAGAACATTTCATGAGGCAGCTATGGAAGCCTGTCTGTATATTGCATAAAGAGAGAGAATTTATTCAGTCCAAATCCATAGGCCACATTATACAGTCCCATGTAATACCTTGACCTTAACCTTGGCCACTAACTAGGAGGGCATCTATTTTTCATACAGCTCTCCAAAGGCTTTAATGACCACACAAAAAAGGGACATTGCATCTCCTAGTCATCTAGAGATATCAATGCATCTAGAAACAAAAGGGGCAACTATAAATTACAAATATTTCTGATTTTGCTTCAAATTCTAAACACATACTTATACAAATTAAATTTGCAAGTTAAGTTCATATTACAAAAAGGATTTATCACTTCACAAATGGGATCATTAATATGGTAAAATGTTCAAATATTCCGTTTGTACTTAACGTTCAGTAATACATTTGTTAGGAAAATAATTTAAATTTCACTTTTGCTATTCTCTGTTTCTGAGTAAAAAAGTTTTATAAAAACATCGTCATTATTAGCAGTACTCAAAATGTCAGAAGTAATATGCATTTATTACTTATTTCTATATTCTTCAAATAATACACATTATTTCTGATTTTGAAGGATTTTTATTTATTTTTTAACTCCTCTTTTCAGAAGTGCCGATGTTGGAATGAATCAAGAACACTATATGAACAGCATGTTTAATACCCAATTAACATCAATTTAGATTTGTTATTATCATCAAATAATATTGATACTTCTTTTTGTACTAACTTTGCCTCAAAAGTAGGCAGACCACAGCTTCAGAATACCCCCTATTTTTTCAGTTGGAATTAGAAAGTGTGTATAATAAAAGAAAATAGGGACCAGCTGATTACATAGTGATTAAGGCAATGTGGATCCCACATGGCCAACTGCACAGTTCAAATCCTGGACCTGGAAGCTTGAGAAATACACCAACTATATCTGTCCAAAAATCCTCCCCAAAGAGGGAGAGATGGTGGAAAGGGATTGTGGTGTGGCCATACCCTATGGAAGGTGTTTTCTCCTCTCTCTCTCTCTCTCTCTCTCTCTCTCTCTCTCTCTCTCTCTCTCTCCAGCAAAAGCATGTGCCCTCTGACAAATTAAAAAGAAAGAAGAAAGAAAAAGAAGAAAGATTAAGGAAAAGTAATAGTAAGCATCCACCCAGTAGTTAGTAAATTCCAGGTATTGATAAGTTCTTTACATATGTTAACCAATTCATTTTTAAGAATTACTGGAACCAGCGAATGGTATAATAGTTATGTTACTGGACTAACATGTAGTAGACTGTGGTTCGAGGCCTGGACCCAGTGACTTAAAACTCACACCAAGATCCCAAGAGGAGAGTGGAGGAGAAGAGATTGCAGTATGGTCATCCCTCCTGGGGGGTGATTTCTCACTTTCTGTCTCTCTGGCAGCAGGTGCATTCACCCTATAATGAAAATCTCTCCAAAAAACTTATTATTTATTTAATTTTATTTATCATTATTATTATTATTTTTTAATTTGCTACAGGGCATGCACACTCAGCAGAGAGAGAGAGAAAGTGAGAAAGCAAGTTGCCAGGTCCAGCACCTTAACCACCATGGCCTGACAGATCCAATCTTTACTGTAACTGTGAGGTAGTTATAATAGCAACAAGTTTATACAGAAGAGGTGTCAGAGGCCCAGAGAAGTCAAATTGCTTTCTCCAAATCACAGAGTTAACAAGTGGCAAACTGAAATTCATACCCAGGGAATCTTGCTGGCATCTGGCCCTCCTTTGCCTCTAATAGTTTGATTGTTAAGTTTTTAAAGAAAGAGTAGCTAGCTTGTTAAGTAGTCACGGGGATCTTGGGACCTCTTCTATCCCATGCGGGAGCAGCTGCCGTTACTTTGTCCTGTGTACACAATGAACCTATTGCTTATTCACTGATTTTTGTTACTGAACTAACATGATTTTAGTCTCAATTCTTTGGCATGTCCTTGTATGTTTATCCTCCATTTGCATGATACTATTAAATAAAATTACTAGAAATGTCTCTGGACTAAAATAAATGAGATCTCGTTTTCTCCAACTCCTCTCTAGCTATTTCTCCCCATGTTTCCTATTCCCAAACAGATCTGTTTAGATAGAGTAATGGGCTTTTCTCTTCCTGCTTCTCTCTTGGTTTGATTTATTTATTTATTTATTTATTTTTTTTTATGAGAGGTTTTTGCTACAGGGTGCATGCGCTCACCAGAAAGAGAGAGAGAGACAGAAAGCAAGAAGTCACCCCCCAGGGGGGATGGTCACGCCACAACCCCTTCTCCTTTGTTCTCCTCTCAGGATCTTGGGTATACATGCACATGCGACCAGCATGAGTTTAAGCCACCAGGTCCAGGACTCGAACCACGGTCCACTACATGGGAGTCCAGAGACATAGACATTAAGCCAACTGCTTGTTCCTGTCTCTTGGTTTGATTTTTATAAAGCTCCCCATATCCCTTAGGCAGAAGTCCTTAAGGCTGACCACAAGTACAGTTGGAAGACTGAGGCAGGTGCTGGAGACCGCACTGTCCGTCAGCTAAGTCTGCATATGCACATCCTCTTCTACTGGCAGGAATCTCCTCTGCATTCCTTCCTGAGTACAGCATGTGCATTGCATCAAGAATGGTGATGTTCTGTGAGTCTCCCTTCCCAGGAAGCTGGCCACCATTGACTGCATGTAAGTTATCAGCAGTGCTGCCCTTTTCCCTGCTCTAATTTAGCTCGATGTTTTCTGTGACAGAAAAATCAATTTCAGGGATGCAGCCTGTGGTACAATCTAGTAAAAATACTGCTATCATTTGGACTCAGCCACTGCCACTGCACCTTTGATTTTTTGACAACGTCTCTCATCAGTCTTCTTTCTTCCTTTAGCAAAAGAGGAAGCTATTGGCTGGGAATTCCCATCATTTTATTCTCCATAAACTAAAATTTAGATTCATTTCTTATCATTTCCAGGGTGTTTCTCCTAGTTGTCTGTCATTTATGGGGTGGTTGGCAAATTCATGACGTATTTTTGCATATTTTGCATACAAAAACATAGTAAATACGTCATGACTTTCTGACGACCTAATAGTTTAGTTTAACATCTGTTTTACTTTATTATCTTTGGAAGAAAATGTGACATGAGTTACCAAATATGACAAGAATACTCTATCCATGCATGCCTAGTGACAAAATTAAAAAACAAACAATTCATAACTAGATGCATAGATAAAGGAAACAGAATTGAGAGTCCAGAAACATTTATATTTATGATCAATTGATGTTGACAAAGATGCCATGAGCAATTTCTATAGGGAAGGGATAGTCTTTTCAACAAATGGACTAGGACATTTGGGTATCCACGTGCAAAAAGATAAACTCCTATCTTACACCATAGGCAGACATTCGCTCAAAATGGGCCAGATTCAAAAATGACCCCATCGTCTATGGTCAATTAATTTTAGACAAAGGTTAACAAAACATTCAAAGGAAAAAGAATAATATTTAACAAATGGTAATCAGACAACTGAATATCCACATCCAAAAGAATGAAGTGGGCTCCCTATCTCATACAATATATAAAAATGAACCAAAAATGGGTCAAATATCTAGATGGTATAGGTAAGGTGATAAGATGTTGGGACCAGCAGATGGTATAATAGTTAGGTCACTAGACTCCCACGTAGTCGACCATGGTTTGAATCCTGGATCCAGCGGCATACAACTCACACTGGGCACATGTGTGTGCATGCCCAAAATCGTAAAAGGAGAATGGAGGAGAAGGGATTGTGGTGTGGCTATTCCCCCTAGGGGGTGATTTCTCACTTTCTGTTTCTCTGTCTCCAACAAGTACACTCACCCTATAGCAAAAATCTCTTAAAAAAAAAAAAAAAGATGATAAAATGGCTAGAGCAAAATCTATGTGCAAATCTTTGTGTCCTCAGATTAGGCAATGGTTTCTCCAACTGACACCTTAAAAGGAGATAAATTATATTGGGTTGTTGGAAAAGTCATGACACATTTTTGTATAGAAAAACAGAAAAAATACACCATGACTTTTCTGACAACCTACTACTTTGTCAAAAATTTTTTTCTTTCATTTATTTTTACATTTTCCCACAAACATTTACTTTACATATCAAAAAATTTTAGCTCATACTCCGTAGTTCTTGACAGTTTATAAACAACTTTCAAAATTTCAAAATATTGTATTTTAAAGATAATGTTCAAAATATTTCTTATAATTGTGTATACTTTGTCAAAATTTAAAACGACTGTACTTCAAAGAACACTGTTGAAGCCAGCAGGTGACATGGTGGTTAAGGTGCTGGACTCCTACATGGTCGACCATAATTCAAATCTTGGACCTAGCAGCTTGAAAATCACAGTGTGTGTGTGTGTGTGTGTGTGTGTGTGTGTGTATGCTCTGAATCCCCACAGGAAAATGGAAGAAAAGGGATTGTGGTGTGGCCATTCCCCCGGGAGATGATTTCTCACTTTCCCTCTCTCTCTCTCTCTCTCATGAGCGCACATGCCCTGTGACAAAAATCTAAAATCTAAAATAAAATAAAAGAATATGTTAAGTCCATTGTGACAACTCACAGAATGAGAAAAAAGAAATACTTGCAAATAATACATCCGATAGGGATCTAGTATCCAGGATATATAAAGAATCCTTACATTTCAACAGCAAAAAGGCAACCCATTTTTTTTTTTTCCTCTAAATAGGGCATGTGTACTCACTGGAGAGAGAGAGAGGAAAAGTGAGAAATTACCCTCCAGGAGAGATGGCCATGCCACAATCCTTTTTCCTCCAGTCTCCCCTATGTATTTTGGGCACTCATGCACATGCACCCAATGTGATTTTCAATCCACAGGGTCCAGGACATGAATCACATTGTCGGTCATATGAGATCATGTGCCTTAACCTCCACACCACCTGCCAGTCTAAAGCAACTTAACTTTTAAAAATGAGCAAAATGGGCCAGCCCACGGAGTGGTGGTTAAGGTGGCTGAATCCTACATGACCAAATACATGGTAAGAGTTCTGGACCCACCAACTTGAGAAACGTTCTAGGTATGTGTGCATGCATACCCAAAATATGAAAAGGAGGGAGGAATAAAGGAGAAGGGATTGCAGTGTGACCATTCCCATGGAGGGTGTTTTCTCACTTTCCCTTTCTTTCTCTCTGTCTCTCTCTTATGAGCACATACACACTTCTGTAAATTTTTTTAAAAATAAAAATGGGCAAAGATTTGAATAGCAATTCTCCAAAAAAGTATACAAATGCCAATATGCACATGAATGACAAGATGCTCAACATTAGTCACTCAAAAAACGCAAGTCAAAATCACAATAAGATGCACTTTGTATCTACCCAGAGACTTATCATTTTTTCCAAAAAGTAAAATGCCAAGTGTTAGTGACCATATGGGGAAATCGGAACACATATACACTATTGGTAAGAATTTAAAATGATACAATAGCTTTGGAAAATAGCTTGTGATTCCCAAAAGATTAAGCCTAGTGACCATAAAATGCAGCAATTCTACTCCTAGGTAAGTATAAAGAGTATTGAAATATATATATTCACACAAAAACCTATGTGTGAATATATATTTTTTGGTTTGTTGCATTTTTTAATAATAGCCAAAAAGTAGAACCAATTCAAATGTCATTCAACTGATGAACGATTAAACAAAATACAGCATATCTATACAATGCAATATTATTCAGCCATAAAAAGAAATGGAGTATTTGATACATGCTTTAACAGGGATAAACTTTGAAAACATGCTACATCAAAGAAGCAAGACGCAAAAGGCTACATAATATTGTATAATTCCTTTTATTAATATTCAACATATCTGGAGTGGGCAAACCAGCTATAGAAACAGAAAGTAAATTTCTGTTTGCCCAGGGCTCATATGGGAAGAGTGATTAACTACAAATAGGTACAAAAGGTACATATTGGAGCAATGACAAACATTCCCCTACTACAAGGCCTTCATGCCACAATCCATCCCCAGCCTCACCCAGTCAGAATCATAGGCACCAACATGTCCAGTGAGACCTTGGGGTGCAAACCCAGGACCTTCTCCTGTGGCTTCATCATCATAGAGCGTTGCATTACTGCTGCACCACTGTGGCTGATCATGTTTTATTTTTAAATACACACTATCCAGAGACCAGCACATGGAGTCATGGTTACATTACTGGACTCCCACACGGTCGACCGTGGTTCCAATCCTGAACACGGAGACTTGAAACTTATGTCAGGTGCATGTGAGTGTATATCCAAGATCCTGAGAGGAGAATGGAGGAGAAGGGATTGTGGCATGGCCATCGCCACAGAAAGTGATTTCTGTTTCTCTGTCTCTCTGGCAAGCATACACACCCTATAGCAAAAATCTAAAAAAACAAAAACAAAAACATAACTCTACAACACCTAATGCTCTGAAAGGGTATCTGTTCGGATATACACTAAAATATTTACAGATAAAATGATATGGGGTCAGGGTTTTTCTTTAAATAATACAGGAGGGAAGGAAGGGGCAGTGATACCACTGATACCAAGATTAGCTATGACTCCGTAATTGTTAAGACTGGGTCATGGGTACATACGTGGTTTTTTTACATGTTAGAAGATCTATTTTTGTATATGTTTGACATTTTTCTTAGTAAAAAGTTTTCCACATAAGCAAGCATTTCAACTTAAAGCTTTATTTTTCTCAATGTAAATAAGCACATCACTGCCACTATGGTTAGAAGCCCAGGCATAACTATGATCATATGTGTTTTACAGATAGAATTAATACATACAAATTTCAGATAAAAGGCAAAACTGTCAAAAGCCAAAAGCCCCGTATGTCTAAACCAACATTTCTCTTCCTTCTGTCTAGATTCAGACTTTCCACTCTGACTGCTCACACTCTTTCTCTGTTACCCTCTCTGTGTTTCTCTTAGACTGATTCCTTTGGCCTCAGGGTGTTTGTATTTCTCTGGCTACGTTCTAAGCAACACCACCCAGTCTACTAGGTTGTTGGAAAACTCATACGTATTTTTCTGGTTTTCCATGCAAAAATGTGTCATGACTTATCTGACTACCTAATAATCAACTCAGGCTACTTAAATGTTCTTGTTCTCCTCCATGATAAGCTTTGAGCCAAAGCTTTATCACTAGAGGCCAGACACCAAGACTGTAACCCACAGTGGTCTCTGAAAGAGTAAGGGGAGTTGGAAGCCTATTCTGGTGCCACACAGGATCCATCCCTCCTGTCTGTGCCCCAGCCATTCAACCATAGGCCACTGCACTCCAACAAAGGATCTAGGGGAACAGAGGAAAGCTACTTAGACTATCTGACCCTGCTAATTCATTTGCTTTTTGTTTGTTTAATTTGCCAGAGGGTACATGCCCTCACTGGAGAGAGAGTGGGAACTTGAGGAAGCACTTCCTATGGGGTAAGGTCATGCTGCAATCCTTTCTCCTCCATTTCTCCCTCCTTCCAGGTTTTTGTGCGTGCACACACAGGCACCCAGCACATTTGTCAAGCCTCCCAGTCTGGGATTTAAATCACACAGTTTAGCCATGTGGGATCCAACTGCCTTAATCACCATGCCACAGGCTGGCCCCTAATAATTCCACTTTTCCAATATAACCGAAGATGTGAGCATCGAAAAAGATAACTAATGTGACATTCTTTAACATCTTTAAAGCACTGTAAAAAAAAAAAAAAAAAAAAAAAACAGTTGATGATTGTAAATGTGTAATGCATTTTGTGAATCCAATCTGATTTTGCTCCAGACTTTTAAAATTTCCTTTTTAAGCTAAGCTGAAACCCTGCCATCGTTAATGAACAACAATATTACAAAGTCAAACCTGATGAAAAATGTTGCCACTGTAATTCAAGTTTTTGAGAAGCTGAATGACATACGGCATTGGAGGATATAAGCATTAAATTGCCTCTGAAGTTTTATAACCTACCAAACGATATGACAGAATCACCTATAAGTGAGTACCTCATAACCAGGCATTCGGTTTTCTTTAAGTTTAAAGAGATAAATACACAATGGCAAAGGGAAAACAGACTATTTCTTGAGTCTTAACATCAGGGGTGAGTTGTAGGTTTTGTCATCTATGGTGAACCCCTGTGTTTTCTAGGGCTTTTATTAGTAAAATAAAGATGAATTTATTTGACTTTTGTTCCTTTGGGGATAAAATGGAGTCTATTTGCTGGTACCTATAGGATTTCAAACCTCATTCTTTTTCCCAGAAGATTACTTCATCCCCTTGTGTCTTCTTAACCCCCTTAATCCCTGTGTGAGCACACAAGTGTTAGAATTTACGTGGCTGCTTCTGCTTCAGATTATTTAGTGCATATTGCAGAACCAGCATGTGTATTTTTCTTGCACATGGGTCATTTCATTGCCACATACCTAAACATCTAGAAAGAACTGACACTCCGTGTTGTTAACTCAAGCTACGTGATGTTTGCATTTGTGTCATTTTCGTAATTTAAAGGCTAGTTTGGAGGTGAATGTCTAACTTAGAAGCTTTTCTTTAGCCTCATTTTACGTGATTTATTCACTTCTTGGCATATTTAGCTTATCTTTACATTTGTTCATTACAAAAAATTAGTATCATTAAAATACAGATTATGAGGCATTTTTTTAAGCTGAGAAATTCTAACACAGTTGCAACACAGTGATAGACCCAGAGAACAAAGATACATATAAGAAAAATAGGGACCCTTCCATAGTGGTAGGGCACTGCTGCATGTTACATAAACCACACGGGAGGCCCTGGGTTCAGATCCTGATTCGACCTGAACACTCTGGTTATGCTGCAGGTGAGCTGGAAGCCTGGGAAAGGGTCACAGAATGGCAAGATCATGTCAAGGTATCTCAAGGTATCCCTCCCTCTTGCTCTCTCTCTCTCATGAAATAAATAAATATTAAAAATAGGTCAATATTAGATCAATAATTTTTTCTTTGATATTCTGTATTGATCTCTATCAACAGTTACAGACAGAGCTATGCCTCTCATTAGTGAGTTTAGGGACAAAGAGGAAAGTGCACTGAATTAAATTTTGAGCCAGATTTAAGGGGAAGGTTTTTTCTTTTTTTTGATGTAAAATAAAGCAGGAAATTATTATTTTAAAACTTTCGATTGAATGAATCCTTTCTTAATGTAGAATCATCATCAATAGTTTATTTTATGCTTCGATAGGTAAATAGATGATATGTGTGTGCACATCCTTTGTTTTGACTTCTATCTTAAACCACACTAGGCAATGTTTCCAATGTTCAGCTATTGAGAGAGCCTCCAGGAAATTCTGTGTAGAATCATCCCAGTTTTCCTCTGCCTCCTAGCCAACCATTTGGGTCTTCTTTAAGCAAAAGTCAATTCAATCAAATCATTTGATTTATTTATTACATTGGCAAGCTTATGTTTCTTTTTTTTTTTTCTTGAAAAATAGCTGCCTGGGTCAACTCAATCAACCAAGTAGGTCATATAACCTATTGTCCAACCTATAGAATGTGAATACTTTTCCAAGAAGTAGTGTCAGTGTTAGGTATGAATGAGAGAAGAGCTCTGGGCTCTGTCCTTTTTCGTCTCCATTCTTGTTCTAGTTTATTTTTGGGAATAGTGATTCTGGAGGACTTATTTGACTAACATAATCCTATAATTAGTTAGGGGAAGCATGATTTTACTTGTATACATATCTAGTTTCCCAACTTTGTTCTCATTTAGAGTATATCCTATTTAAAGTTTCAAACAAATCTGAAAAGTCTTGCTGAATTATTTATCAACCCAGAACAAATCTTCAGCAAGTTGTCTCTAATTCTTTGGCTGCAACTTTCTTTGCCAAATCTGAAAAGCATTCTGGAAAGTTTATTCATAAGCCAAGCAATCAAAGCTGTGCCATTTTAGTTTTGATTTTTTTTCTTTTGGGAACTGCCACAATTTTATCATAAAAAGCCAATTTCAAACAGAGCTATTTTTCCACAGTAAAAAAAAAAAAAATGCCTATCTGACTGTATATAAGTATAGGTAATTACCAAGATTAACTGGTACTGTTATTTAAGTAATCGTTGTTATGTTGTATAGTTATATAATTGACATTCTCTATAGCACGTTATTATAGAGGTTTCCAAAAGCTCCTGACTTTTTAATATATATAGATAAATTCAAGAAATGACAAAGTAATTGAAATTATTTAAATTCATGTGCAATAGACTCTCAGAACTTATGTTTTTTTATTACCCATATTTTTTAATGTTCCTATAACTCAGGATAAAAATATGTGGAAATGTGCCCATCACTCAAAAATGAGAAGGGATATTCTAGATCTTTGTATGGTTCCACTGACACAAAAGAGCAAATCAGTAGAAATACGTATGATTTACAAAATGCTTCATTTTTCCCGCTCTACAAAATATAAAACCTGAAACAAGATCAGTCAGATCAGAATAGACTAATGAAGATAGAACTGAGAAATGGATCTGAGAAGAAAGAACTAAGAATATAGGGAAGTAACTATTTGCTAAAGCTATTGTAGAAAGCTCTTTATATTTTATCTCCCCATGTCTTTAACCATGAATATGAGTATCACTTCCATTCTTTTGTTTGTTTTTGTTTTTGCCATAGGGTATGTGTACTCACAAGATGGAAAAAGAGAGGGAAAATGAGAAATCACTCCCCAAGGTGTAGGAGTTGAGAGGGGTAGCCACACACCAATCCTTCTCCTCCATTTTCCTCCCAGGACTTTGGGCATGCATGCACACATGACCTGCATGATTTTTAAGCCACTGGGTGCAGTCTCCAACAGCAGTCAGTCATGTGGAAGTACAGCATCTTAACCACCATGCCACCTGCTGGCCTCTCACCTCCATTCTTAAAAAGTTCCCACCCTAATAATTCTTTCAACTATCATGGGTGTTTTTAATTAAAGCACTATGTTTCTTTTAAATCTATGTTTCTTCTACTGTTAAGAGCCAACTCTTCTATTAAGGTCCTTTAGGAAAATGAGTATTTTACTAAGCATGTACTTTCCCTTATGATATTGTAGTGAAGCATTTGTAAAAAAAAAAAAAAAAAAAAAAAGGTTTGAAAAATGGTTGGCATATATTCTGTAGTATTTTTTTGACATAATAGAAATATTTAATTACATATTTTCATTAAAAATGGCTTCTGAGCATTCTAAGAATGTGCACAGAACAGTGTCTTATGCAAATGTAAATTTATCCATTTTAAGTGTAACTTTATAACTAAATAATAAGCATTTCCAGTTTTAATACATATTTTATGAAACTCAAATTTCTAATCATTGCAATACCTCAGATTCTCCAAATTCCTACAGTGTGGTGTTAATCATATTCAGGTTCTTTTCCAAATTTCTGTTGTAGCTAATTTTTACTGTATTAACTTCATTAAAAAAAATGAACTCTTGCAAAAGAGAAATGTCAGGATATGAGAAATGGATTGTCGAGGCGACTTGATTTTTCTTTATCTTCTGCATTTTTGAATATTCAAAAATATTTGTCACACTCAGAGTATAGCCTAGAGATTAAGGTCTGTGTCTAATCTGAGCCCTATAATGTGTCAATCTTGGCCAACATACTTAATATTTCTATGTTTCTGTTTCTTCCCCTGCTCATTAGGGCATGTATTCATCTTTGCTTTGTGGTCGTTCTGGGAAGAATAAACTAGTCAAAGGGTAGACAGTACTATGTTATAAGCATAGTTTTTAATACATGTTAGCTTTAAAATAATGACATTTTAACATGGTAATATTTTTCCCAATTAACTCTTGAACCATGTTTAAAATCTGAGTCATGGATTTTATGGCAGGGCCCCTACAAACTAATGACTTCTTTTTCAGCTGCTCTTTTCTCCCATTTTTCCATCAGTCAAGCAAAGCATGTCCTGGTTTGTACATGCATTTATTGTCCCAAGTCTATGCCCTTACCTGAAGTCCTGCTCCCTGTCTGTTTTTCTAATAGATAAGAAACAAACTCTTACCTGCTCGTTGTTCTCTTTAACTTAATGACTACAGTTTAGTTATAATATTGTAGTTGTGTGTGTGTGTGTGTGTGTGTGTGCTCACGCGCGCATGTGCGCTAGCATAGGACTTCTTTGTCTGGTTTCCATTTTAATTTAGAAGGGCTCTATTTCCAGTGTAGACCATATGCCAAAGTGCCATTCTGGAGGTCACACTAGATCTCATGCGGCCAGCCAATGGCCAGATTGACCTCGGAAATTGAAGGAGCAGCCACACAGCCTTCCTGAAATTTAAAAATCACTCGTTTGCAGATATCTTTAGAGTTATATATCACAGTTAAAATAGAGTGACAAGAGACTCCATACTTAAAGAAGAATAATAAATACATATATTAACTACATGGCTTCATATATAGTTTTTTTTAGGGAATATTGTTTGTATTTATTTATTTATTATTACCTTTCTTTTAGAGATAGATTTTTGCTATAGGGTGCATGTGCTCTCCAGAGAGACAGAGAGACACAGAAAGCAAGAAATCACCCCCCAGATGGGATGGCCACACTACGAGCCCCTCTCCTCCATTCTCCTCTCAGATCTTGGGCATGTACGCACACACACCCAGCATGAGTTTTAAACCACCGGGTCAGGGACTCAAACTATGGTGGATCACATGGGAGTTCAGCAACATAACCATTATGCTATATTCTGGCCTTGGAAGATTGTTTTTAAAAGTGTCTTTTATTTATAAGAAACAGACTCATTTAAGTTACCACAGGGATTGGGGAGAAGAAGAATCATTTGCTTTTTGTTTGTTTGTTTGTTTGTTTGTTTGGCTTATACAGCTATAATTTATTAAATTCTAATAAAACATAGTCATCTAATAAATGAAAGGCAGAAAACACATACATGAAACCTAGTGAAATAGGATTCCTAGGAACCTTTCAGAAAGACAATAGAGCATTTTAGTTGTAGATCATTACTCAATAAATAAATAACTAAATCGTCTAGGACATGATGAAGAAAACCTTTATTTCTCAGACGGCACTATTCGTATTCGAATTAAGGAAAGCTGAACAAAGAATGCAGCTCTAGGACTGACAGCAGGCTCTTCGACCTCCTCGGCATGGCTAACATGACTCAGCTGCTCTTACACTTGGGCTCCCTTCTCTCTTGCTGACTGGGCTACAGTTCACCAGACCCCATTCACCTGCATCCCACCACAATTTTTGCCATATCAGATCACCAATTCCTTTATTAGTTTCTTAATTTTGTTAACCACCTATTTTTTTTTTTTTTAAATCAGCCTAGGTCAACTTTAAGGCACAGATCCCGCATGGCTGACTGCATAAGTTCAAGTCCTAGACCTGTGGCTTGAAAATCATGGTGTGTGTGTGTGTGTGTGTGTGTGTGTGTGTGTGTGCCCAAAATCTTGAAAGCAGACTAGAGGAGAAGGGATTGCAGCACAGCCATCTCCCATGGGGGGTGGGGGCGGTGATTTCTCACTTTCCCCTTCTCTCTCTTTGGCAAGCATGCACATACACCCTATAAAATAAATAAATAAAAAATCCCCAGCCCACTTTTTGTTTTTACCTTAACAAACTCATTTTTAAGAGGAAATTATATTTATCATATATGGAAAAAATGCAGAATATTTGCTTTACCAAACAGGAAAAAACATAAACAAAAATTAACAAACAAGCAAACAAACAAAAAAACAAATGAACACAAAGGCATTCTTAACTCCTGGCTTACTTCTATCTTAATCTTTTATTTTTAATTGTCAGAGGATGCATGTACTAGATGGTTGGTTGGGAGGTGGGAATTCCCACCCCTTCCCCCGGGTGTGGTCACACTAAAATTCCTTCTCCTTGATTTCTCCATCTTGTTGAGATTTGGGCACACATGTACATGAGCCCAGTATGTTTTTCAAGCCATAGGGGCCAGGATTTGAACTGAGGGTCAGCCACATGGGATCCAGCTCCCTTAACCACCAGGCTACAGGGCTGGTCCTTCATTTTCATCTTGATTGAGCAGAAGGAACTGGCAAAGTTTCCTTTCCCCCAGCAGTAGGTCTTGACCTACTAGGCTGCATAATATTAATAGAATTATTTGCATGACTTAAAAAACATCAACAACAACAACGCAAAAGTATGCCTGAAGACTACCCCACAGAATAATTGTTTTGTGATGAGGTTTAGATATCTATATTTTAAAACCTCTCACCTAGGCAATTCCAAATTGTCCAAGGACCACTGCCTGGGAGATTTTCCCTTACCATTACATCTACTTAGAATGAACTTCAGAGATGAGTCAAAATAGCAAACCATAAATAAAAGTGAGGCAGTTAGTGTGCCCTGCCGTGGGGTGTATCAGCAGAGCCATCTGGTTTTGTATGAAAGGGTATGGATAGCACAGCCTTAGGAATACAGGGAAGGTTAAATCTATGTGTTCTGTTCCTTATATTTCTTTTTTTTTAAGAATTATTTTATTTAACTTTTTATTCATTTATTTATTTATCTTTTAATTTGACCAGAGAGGGAGAGAGAGGGAGAGGGAAAGAGAGAAGGAGAGGGGGAGAGAGAGAGAGAGAAAAAGTGAGAAAGCGAGTTGCCAGGTCTGGGACTCGAACTGTGGTTGGTCATGTGGGAGTCCTGTGTCCCTAACCAGCACACCACCTGCCAGCACCAGTTCCTTGTATTTCTAACTCATAGCCTATTTCCTCCTAGCTTCTGTCTCTTTTTAATTAGAACAAACCATGGAGGCTCCAGTTTGTCTTATGAATCTTTCAGTGTTGGTTCCTTTGCCCCAAGGATCCCATATATCTCTGTATTTTCTAGTACAAAGGGCTGGAGAGAGAAATTGATTAGTGTAGCTCACCGTTGCAGGATGGTCCGCATCACCTCTGGTGTCTGCCGGCATGTAGGTCCAGGATGCCTCTCTGACACACTGGGAAGAGAGCAGGGAAGTAGAATCACCTGCTATCCAACAGCTCCGTCTCTGAAGTGAGGTCTAGAGAGTCTCTGAAAGGCTGTTCCTCACTTGGGCATTGATTAATTTAGCCTGGACAGTATTTCCCACACCTGCTGATCATCAGAATCCAAGAAGGACTTTGAGAGTTTGGGTTTTATCTAGCCAAATTCTAATTCAGTAGGTCTTGAGGAGGGCCAGATTTTGAGAAATTGTATTTTTTTAATGGCTTCCAAATTTAATAGTGATTTGGTATAGGGACCACTGGGTTAAGTGATCTCTATGTTCTGTGCTCTAAAACTGTGTTTCTATAATAACTTTAAAATAGTAATTTAAGGGACCAGCAGTTAGCATAATGGCTATGTCGCTGGACTCCCACGTAGTCGACTATGGTTCAAGTCCCGGATCCGGTGGCTTAAACTCACACCGGGCACGTGTGCGTGCATGCCCAAGATCCTGAGAGGAGAATGGAGGAGAAGGGATTGTGGCATGGCCATCCCCCCTGGGGGGTGATTTCTTGCTTTCTATCTCTCTATCTCTCTCTGTCTGTCTGGCGAGCACACGCGCCCTATAGCAAAAAATCCTCCCCCCCCCAAAAAAATAGTAATTTAACCTTCCTTTCTGAAAGCAAAGACCACAGCCTCTGTTTGTTGAAATTTGTGGAAAACCATTTCCAAAAAGTATTTATTAGTGTCTGGGTAACACAGAAAAATGCTAAATAGTAAATTCTCTTATTGGGTATTAATATTGTGTTAGAAGATTAGATTCTGAGAAGTCAGTTGTAAAAAGAAACTTGCTGGGCCAGTGGCGTAGTGGTTATGTTGCTAGACTCCCACATAGCTGACTATGGTTCAAGTCCCAGACCTGGTGACTTAAAATTGTCACTGGGAACATGTGTGTGGATATCCAAGATCCTAGGAGGATAATAGAGGAGAGGGATTGTGGTGTGGTCATGCCCCTTTGGGGGGTGACTTCTCACTTTCCCCCTTACCATCTCTGTCTCTTTCTCTCTCCAACAAGCACATGCACCCTAAGGCAAAAACCTCTTAAAAGAAAAAGAAAGAAACTTGTTTTCTAACTATGAATCCTACTAACACTCCTTCACATAGTTTTCTATTAACAGAGTTCAGGGCTCTAAGTTGGACTGATGTTCTGTATATAGTGAATTCTCCATGACTATGATTCTCTACTGACTGACAAATAACCATCAGGAGAAAGGCAAAAGACTAAAACTCAGATTCATCAATTTTGTTAATTGTTAGCAGCCTGGGTAAAAGTTTAGATAAAGAGGTCAGAATTAATTATTCCAATGAAGTTTTAATATTAACTAAAGTTTCATTCATCTTAACTGCCATGTTTGATTAATGTACACTAGTATCTCCTCCCACCCAAAGAGAATAATAATTTTGCTTCTATGCCATATGGTAGTAGAGCAAAAACAGAATTGACAAATGTGGACTGTAAGCCATTCATCATCCTCTTCAACCTCATTTGCATGTCAGAGTTTCAAGTGCAATAAACTGAGTACGCATGAATGAACTATACCATCTCCCCAGCGCCTGTAGTAAGAGGTACACAATATGTTAATTGACACACAGGTGATTCTTGCATGTTTGCTCTCTGGATTTTCTTTTTTAAACCACACCTACATCAGATACTACAAACAAGGAGGTGAATTTGCATTGTTTACATAAGGGAAAGGGACCAGTGTTTGCCAGAGTTGATCTTTGTCTCGGGTGGTTTAATCCCAGCGGAGGTCAAGATGAATAAATCTATGTTCCAGAATGTCCCGGTTACAGTTCAAGACTAAACGAAAACAAAGGAAGTTAGAGGCTAGAAAGAGGAAGGAAGTGAAAGACTCTCCAAAAGAAAATACAGATGTTCTACGAGTCTCATTATTGTTGTCATTTGACTTCGTAAAAAGTCCAATTAGACTTCAGGATTTTGGGTCTTAATAGAGAACATGCCCTATTATGTCAATTCTATGATGTGACAGAAAAAGAAGATAATATCCAAGAGTCAGTTTTATTAAAAGCTATATTTACAAACAGGAATGGGTGCTTATTTTTAGTGCTTTTAAATTTAAAGTAATATATAGTATATAGTACACACACACACACACACATATACAGCTATAATACATATATGTGGACACACATATCACACAGAGAATTGCTACAACACTTGCTCTGTTCTTCAAGAAAAAAATGACCGCTTTCTTTTGAAATTTTCCATACTAATACTCTCCAAAATAAACTAGAACTGAGAATAACTATACTTTATGAACATGATCATTTAGGTAAAAGCAGAGGCTTGAAAATGCACTTAGAACATGTTTGTAATATAGAAGATTCATTTCCAGTGGTATTCTACTGAAGCAGTTGCTTACATTCTTGGAAATGGGGAAACTGTTGCCATTCGGGTCAGTCCATTTTCATCTCTGGCTACCCAGAAGTATGTGTGCCTATTAACTCTTCAAGAGCCTGCCCAGACTCATTGTCTGTGCATTTCAATTGAATGGAGGTGAAAAATGTACTTGTTATAAAGCTTCTAGTCTGGGTGTCTAGATAGCCTGGTGATAAGCATCATATAAACATAGAGAGGGGTGGAATTTAAGTTACCTTTATCTATGCCTCCTTTCATATACAGTATGTGTCATAGACAGACACCAGTGTCTCGTTACATGACCACCCACAGAACATTACCCAATGTGACATTCTTCAGGAGAAATGAACAGAAATGTTTTACCACATCAGTCTCTTCCAAGAACACTGATTCAATAATAGTACTAAAAAAAGTGACCGGATGCCCATGGACGCCTCCTTCTTCCACTATTTCGGCTGGAAGGCATAACAAATACCTCACATTCTAAAACGATTTCAAACAGAAGGATAACAAGGAAACACACACACATGAATACACTCATGGATATACACACATCGAGATGGATGTCACTTTATTATCTAGTTGATATTTCTATTTCCCCAGTGTTTTCTCACAAGAGGCTCTAGATTTCCTTACTGTAGCCATTCTTCCTGCTAGTTTTCAAGTTTTTCTGCTACTTGTTGCCATCACAGTAAATGCATAAGAGAATGTTTCCTTTTCCTCTAAAAATAAAATAAAATTAAGAAACTCATCAGATTTCAAAGAATAATGATGATTACAAATGAAGTCCCAGTCTAGAAATGTTCAAGAATAGAATTAGTATTAGAAATCTTAAATATCTAGATTTTGATTACCAAGTATTTCTTAAAGAGTCACCATATATAAAACACATTTGTATGCATTTCATAATCACTTCTCAAACAAAGAGAACATAACAGATTTTGATGCTTATTTGCTTTTACAGGGAACCAGAATTGATTTGTGAGTTAATATATTTCATGATAGTTCATTAGAATATCCATAGCAGAATTGAAAAAATACCTAAAGTCTAATTATTTTTCATGTAAAGAGTATATTTTATTGTAATCTGAGAAGAAAACTATATGACCTTTTTTTTCCCACAATAATAGGTCCAAATTTAGTGATTAGGAGAGATTATATAAGGATAAAGGATAGGGACATATAAAGACAGTTCTGTAAAAAGACAAGGTCCTGGGAGAAAATAGAAGTTTGGAAAAGGAAAATATTAGGTGCAGAATTACTATTTATTGAACACTGATTGGGTATAGATCATGAATATGTAGAGTGTGTGTGTGTGTGTGTGTGTGTGTGTGTGACATACACTAAAAGATTGTGCTAGTTACAGGGCTTTATGTTTGCCAGTTTCATGAGATACTCAGCTATCACTATTTTAAGAGCTGATAAGGTAAGCCAATCTATCCAGTATCACATGGAGTTGAATTAAATGTGCATGAACTATGAAGAATCTTGAACGTCCATTTGGTTAGACAAAGAGTTGAAGTGTATTCTCTTCTCCAAGTCAGCCTATAATTATAGTCTCAACTTTGGAGACATGTGTGTGTATTGTATGTATACATTAGGTCATGGGGAAAGTCATGATGTATTTTTATGTTTTTCTATGCAAAAAATGCATACAATGGCATATAAATGGCATCACTAAATAGGAGCCATTCCCTGCCTTCAACCTACTTTCACATGAGGTTGAAATGAGTATCTTTGGCCACAGCTCCACTTTCATCAAGATCAAGAAACAGTTTCTGCTTTTTTTGAAAACTCTAAGCAGTGTTCGTTCGTTTGTTCTTTCTCTCTCTCTCTCTCTCTCTCTCTCTTTCTTTCAATTGTGTCTATTGGACATATAATAACTACTTTTCACTCATGCTATAATACATAAGACATATAGTCTCACTTGTGTGCGTTTTCAATTAATTTTTCACTCAGAGTGAAAAGCAAAAGGCAAATAAGAGCTACAAAGATAATTTTTATTTTTATTTTAGCATGGTGTTTTCAGTTAGCCTAAACATACTTGATAATCCCATGAAATCCATTTCTAATTCATCAAAATAAAAATTCCTCAATTTTTTTTGTTTGTTTTGCTTTTTTTAATGTTAAAACTAACTACTCTGGAGGTAGGAATATGCTAGCAAGAAATATTTTGGCTTCTTGGCTGTTTGTTCAAGAGACGTCCTCTACATGTGAGTTAAGTAATCTTTAGAAGAACAGGAGGTGCTGATAGAATAATTGTGTTTACTCTTCCCACTTCATGATTTCTCTCTTATAAACACTGTTTTGCATTATTGGGCTCCACGTTCCTCTTTCTCATCTGATGTTTTACAAATATTTTTCTAATTGCCTGAGACAGTGTGGTCCAATAAAGTTAAATTGACTTTGAGTTGAACTTGTTTGTCTGATCTCCTGCCAGAGGTTATAGTCACCCACTTGAACTGACTTTCACTCTGTTACTTGGTCTCTGTCTCTTTCTTGCTCCCTTTTAAGTTCTTGCGCATTCATAATCCCTGTTTTCTCTCTCTATCCTCACGTGCAACCTCCAAATTAATTATCAAGATTTCCACAGAGGGGAATGCTTTTTAAAAGTTCATCTATCTATTATCTATCTATCATCTGTCCATCTATCCATTCATCCATCTTTCAACTAAATGCTTTAGCCACCTAAGTCAACAGATCAGAGTTTCAACTCAAGTCACTAGAGGAGATCCACTAAATGCTTAGAAAACAAGAGTGTTTGAAATAATCCAGTTGTTTGACGTCTGGAAACACTTTACAAACAACCTCCAGGAAAATAACAAAGCAAATAGTGCTGGTCTACCGCAATGGAACAGATACGGTGTGTGATCAGTTAGCTGCAACCCACAAATAAACACAGACAGGCAACCTAGCAAGCAAAAACAGAAACCACATTATTGTCCATCACAGACCGAAGAGTTTAGAGTAAACTAAAAGCCTCATATGTGTGACTTCTAGACTCTGAAAAGAAGGTTAAAAGCTTCAAGGACCCTTCCTGGTTTTGAATAGTAAGCTCCCGAGTTTCCCTTTCACCCCAAAGATCAACATTTATTTTAACATCTACCCACTTTGACCAAAGTCTCAGTCTTGGGAGTCCTCATTCCTGTATCTCTCTCTCTCTGACTGCTTTGAGAGAATAAAGCTGTATGGCACTGCAGACCTTGCAGTGTGTTTATCTGGAGTAGCAATAGGGACTGAATGGCACTGCAGACCCAGCCTCTCATGTTACAGTGATAATCCCTTCACAGTATTTCAAGCAATTGGACCTACGACTGGTTCACCAAAATGGCACCATGAGACATAAACCATTTCCACGTATTCAACTTATTTTAAAATGAGGTTGAAATGAGTATCTCTGCACTATAGTCCCATTTTTACCAAGATCAATAATGTTCTTTGCTCTTTTGAAAATACTAAGCATCTTTTTTTTTTTTTCTTAAGGCATTTGAGGCACACCTATTGGACCTATCGTAACAACTACCCTTCACTCAGTCTTATCAGGACAGATGACCATCCTCATCTTTACATGATATTCCAGTTAGAAAGGCGAGTGCCACCTTGAGTTCATTTTCATGTCCCTAATTATAGATGCATTCCCATCTGAATCTATTTGCAAAGTAGAACCAACCAAAACTCAGGAACAAAGATGATCAAATCATTTGATTTCTCCAAATTAGTCAGAAACTTTGTTTCTTCTATGTTCCTATCTCTTTCTGAGATTTCACTCGTTATAAAGGACATTTTTATATTTTGCACCCAAAGAGGCAAGAATAGCTGGTGGTGTTGAGAGTTGTCTGATGGTGCTGTAGCTCATATCTCTGTTACAGGTATCTCTGAAAGCCCCTATTACTACTCCAGATAAACACACAATAAAAATATTATTCCTGCTCTACAAGCGTAAATTCAGGACATATTCTTTTTTTTTTTTTTTTTTTTTTTTTTGAGAGGTTTTCACTATAGGGCGCATGCGCTCGCCTGACAGAGAGAGACAGAGAGACAGAAAGTGAGAAATCACCCCCCAGGCGGGATGGCCACGCCGCAATTTCTTCTCCTCCCTTCTCCTCTTGGGATCTTGGGCATGCACGCACACGTGCCTGGCGTGAGTTTTAAGCCACCAGGTCCGGGACACGAACCGCGGTCGACTACGTGGGAATCCAGCGACATAGCCATTACGCTAACTGCTGGTCCCCCAGGACATATTCTATAGGTGCCTTTTTCACTCCCATGTGGTTATCAAATTTTCACTTCTAAATTTTTCAGTACATTGTAGAGATGCCTGTCATTGAGGGAGAAAGAGGATACGTTCTACATTCTCTCCTGGGCTCCAGCAGGGAAGAAGTCCTCTGTTCAGAAGAGCTCTGACACTAAATCAAAGGACATGCTTAGCTTCAATGGAGACATCTACTTTTTAAAAAATTTTATTTTTATTTTATATTCAATCACTGTATATCATTATAGCATACAAAATGAATTTTCCCAGAATGAATAAACTATATATAATTTCAGTAAAAAATATTACCATACCCATTATTATCAACAGATAATTTTACATTTTTTGTGTCCCTTAAATGTTTTGCTTCTTTTTCCCCTCGATTCCATCTCTCTCACTCTCCACCATTTCCCACCCTCCTCCCACACCGTCTCTAGTATCTATGGTTGCTCTCCCTGCTTTTATACCCTCTTCTCTTTCAATTTCTGCCATGGAGTGCAGACATTCAGTATATATTGAGTAGGGACATAACAATGCCTCTCTTTCATAGTCTCACTTGCTTTGCTTAGCAGTAAATCCTCCATATTGGTCCACTTTCTATCAAATGCCAGGGTATTATTTGTTTTTTTATTTTATTTTATTTTATTTTTAGGGTTGAGTAGTATTCCATAGTGTGTATGTGCCACACTTTTTCAGTCCATTTAGCCATTCATGGACATTTGGGCTCATTCTATGTCTTAGCAATTGTGAATAATGCCACAATAAACATGGATGTACAAGTGTTTTTCTGACTGAGTGTATTCTTATCCTTTGGGTAGATACCCAGGAGTGAAATCGCTGGATATAGTAGTTCTATTTGTAGGTCTTTGATGAATCTTCATATTGTTCTCCACAGTGGTTGTACTAATTTACATACTGACCCAAGGTGTAGGAGCATCCCCTTTCACCATAGCCTTGCCAGCACTTAGCATTTTAAACATTTTTAAATTTTAATCTGACTGACATTAGGTGGTATCTCGTTGTGATTTTGATTTGTATCTTCCTTACGATAAGAGATTTTGAGCATTTTTTCATATGCTTTTTCAGCTGTCTGTATGTCTTCCTTAGAGAGCTGCCTGTTCAGCTCATTTGCCCATCTTTTAATTGTTTTTTGTTTGTTTATTTGTTTGTTTTTCTGGGTTAGCTGCCTGAGTTCCCCGTATATTCTGGTTATCAGACCCTTATCTGAGGCATAGTTTTCAAATATATTCTCCCATTTGGAAGGCTGCTGATTCACTTTAATTATTGTTTCTTTTACTGTGCAGCCTTTTAACCTGATGTAATTCTACTTGTCTATTTTTGAGATTATTGCCTGTATTTTGGGGGTCTTTTCTTTTCAAGAAGTCTTTGTCTACTCCTATGTCTCCAAGGGTTACCCCTGTGTTTTCCACCAGTAATTTTGTAGCTCAAGGTCTTAGATTTAGATCTTTGATTCCTTTTGAGGTGATTTTTGTTAATGGTGAGAGATAGGGGTCCAGTTTAATTTTTCTGTAGGTGAATACCCAATTTTCCAGTATCATTTGCCAAAGAGATTTTCTTTTCCCCACTGTACTGACTGGTGCCATTTGTCAAAAATCAGGTGGCTGGGACCAGCAGATGGTGTAATGGTTACATAGTTGGACTCCCACATGGTTGACAGTCTGGGCAGTTCAAGTACCAGACTTGGTGGCTTGAAATTCATGCTGGGCACATGTGCATGTGTGCCCCAAATCTCAAGAGGAGAATGGAGGAGAAGGGATTGTGACATGGCCATCCACCCCTGGGTGTGATTTCTCTCTTTCTGTCTCTCTGGTGAGTGCATGCACGCTATAGCAAAAATCTCTCAAAAAAATTGGTTGACTATATGTTTTGGGGTTTATTTCTGGGGTCTCTATTCTATTCCATTGGTCTACTTCACTGTTTTTGGGCCAGTACCATGCTGTTTTGATTATCACAGCTTTGTAATATATTATGAGGTCAGAGAGTGAGATGCCTTCTACTCCACTCTTCTTGCACAATATTGTTTTGGCAATATGGGGTCTTTTATGATTCCAGGCAAATTCTAGGATTGCTTTGTTTAAATCTGTAAAGAATGTCTCTGGTAATTTAAATTTGTAAATTAATTTGGGTAGGATTGACATTTTGATTATGTTAATTCTCTCAAACAAGAAATATGGGATGCCCTTTCACTTTTTTGTATCACTTTCAATTTCTTTCTTAAATTGTTCAAATTTCTCATTGTAGAAGTCTTTGACTTGCTTCTTGGGTTAGGTTTATTCCTAGTTATCATTTCTTTTGTGGCTATTGTAAATGGGATTGCTTTCTTAAATTATGCCTCAGTCTGTTCACTGTTGGTACATAGAAATGCTGTAGTTTTTGTATGTTAATTTTATATGCTGCTGCTTTATTCATTTATTACTTCCACGAGTTTTTTTGTGGATTATTTTGGGTTTTCTATGTATATAATCACATCATCTACAAATAGAGATAATTTTACTTCTTCTCTATTTGAATGCCTTTTATTTTATTCTCTCATCTGGTTGCATTGACTTCCAGCACTATATTGAAAAGGAGTGGAGATGGACAGCCTTGTCTTGTTTCAGTTTTTAGTGGAAAAATGTTTAGTTTTTCCTCATTCAATATGATGGTAGCAACAAGTTTTTTATTTATAGCTTTTATTGTATTGGGAAAAGTCCCTTCTATGCCGATTTTGTTAAAAATATTAGTCATGAAGGCATGTTGTATTTTATCAAATGTTTTTCTGCATTGATTGATATTATATGCTTTTATCTTTCCTTCTATCAATATGATGTATTACATTTATGATTTTGCATGTGTTCGACCACCCTTGCATACATTATGACCAACCTGGTCATAATGTATAAACTTTTTAATGTGTTGTTGGATACAATTTGCTAGTATCTTATTGAGAACTTTTGCATCTGTATTCAATAGACATCTACTTCTTCGTAGACATCTCAGGTAATACTATGGAAAAACAAGAAGAGCAAACTTTCTGATCACCTGATAAGTTATTAAGAACACCCTAAATATTTAACATCTACTCTAAATCTCATCTGGCATTAGGCTGGGTGCTGAAGTTCCAAAAATTTCTGCCCTCAGAGAGCTTATAGTACAATATAGGGAGTCAGAATACATAAATAAAGCACATGAAATAGTATAAACAATATGATAGATATTGCTGCAGTGAAAGAATGTGGAGATGGGCTGCACAAAAACATTCTTCAAAAATATTATATTTGAGTTACTCTTGGACAAGAGAGAAAGACATCCAGGTAGAAGGAGCAGAAGTATGAAACACAAAGGTAGTTGACATACTGCAAATAGGATTGTATCACAAAGTTTAGAATCAGTTGATTGGAGGTTTCAACAACTACTACTTTCAAGATTCAGCAAAAGGAAAGGAGAGGAAGGAAGAATATTCCTTAGGTGGATACTCATTAATCTCATGTATTTCAATGGTCCCTTTTGAGGCAAGTCAATTTAGGAGTACTCATCCAAGTAGCTGTCTTTGAGATGCAAATTCAAGATTTTTCTTTTCAAAAGAAGAAAAGGATTAACCTATTTCTTAAACTCTTAGATAGATTTTATATTTTAGGATATATGTACTTGATTTAGGTAAACTAAATACCTTTAATGAAATTCCTGTTATTCTTGACAGTAAATACTATGATATTTAAGTTCATGGATTTGAGAAGTTTTTACCTGTGATTAATGACAATATTTTTACCATGAACCACATCTATGAAAACAGCACATAAAGTAGACGTGACAGAAAGACTTTAAGAAATGTAGAGATGGCTCCTGATTTAATTTCCCAAAACTACTTTTCAAGTCACCATCATTTCCATTTCAAAATTGTTAAAGAATTTGAACTTTCAAAATAAATTGTTTCAATGAAAGTATATGTTATTACACACTTACTGCAATATCTTCAATTCTTTTATCAAATTATTTTTACTATGAAGCTAGAATAATTCCTTTAAGATGTCTGTAGGGTAGGATGGGTCCCATGGCCTACTGATTAAGGGAACAAATTCCACAGGGCCAACCATGCTCTTCAAATCTTAACCCCAGCAGCTTGAAAAAAACACTGGTTACAAGTGAAGGCATACCCTAAATCCTAATAGGATGGAGAAATAAATGGAGGAGAAAGGATTTCAATGTGACCACATACCACCGGGGTCACTTTCTCTCTTGCCCTCCTCCCCCGTGAACATATGTACCCTCTGTTTACTAAAAAATGAAAAAATATCTGTAGACCCAATATGAAAATTGGAAGGAGGCTCCTGTCTTTCCTGTCATTTTCTTCCTTCTGATTGATTAGAGGGTTTTTTGTTTTGTTTCATTTTGTGTGTGTGTATATGTGTGTGTGTGTGTGTGTGTGTGTGTGTAATCATGTCCTGTAGATCAGAGATCAGTAAATTATGGCCTACGGGCAAAATCAACTCGGCGCCTGTTTTTTGTGACTGTGACCTAAGAATTGTTGTTGTTCTTTTTTTTTTAGAGAGATTTTTGCTATAGGGTGTGTGCGCTCGCCAGACAGAGAGAGAGAGAGAGAGAGAGACAGAAAGTGGGAGATCACCCCCCTGGGAGGATGGCCACACTGCAACCCCTTCTCCTCCAGTCTCCTCTTGGGATTTGGGTGCACACACACACGCCCAGCATGAGTTTTAAGTCACCAGGTCTGGGACTTGAAGTGCGGTCAACTACATGGGAATCCAGTAATGCAACCATTATGCCATCTGCTGGTTCCCTTGTTTTTCTTTCTTAAAACGGTTGAAACAATAAAAAGAAACATAATATATTGTGATGCAGACTCCATAAATAAAATTTAACTGGAACACAGTCACACTTATTTACTTACATATTACCTATAATTTGCTTTCCTTCTATAAGAACAGAACTGACTCGTTTTAAAAAAAATGACTGTGTGGCCTGCAAAGCCAGAAATAGTTATTATCCATCCCTTTGCAGAAAGTTCATTAATCATTACCTTAGTTAATAAATGGGAATCTGGGGCCAGCTGATGGCATTGTGGTTAAAGTGCTGGATTCCCATGTGGCCGGCTGTGGTTTGAGTCCCAGACCTTGCAGCTTGCTTTCTCGCTTTCCTTCTTTTTCTCTCTCTGTCTCTCACTGGTCAAACTAAAATAATAATACTTCGAAGAAGAAGAAGGAGGAGGAGGAGGAGGAGGAGGAGGAGGAGGAGGAGGAGGAAATGGAATTAAATAAGTAAATCTTTTAAAAATAGATGGGACTTCATCTCTACAATATTGCATTGTGTAGTCCATGCACTTACTATTTTTAGCTATTTAGGTTAAACATTCAAAGTGTTTTCCTTCTTCCCAGCTTCTGAGAAGGGAGACCTAGGCATATTGAAATGAAGTTTCTTGGGTCACACTTTTTAACTTATGTTTTACTATCTGATGGGACATTATCCACTGGAGTTGAACCAGAAAGCTTTGATCTGGCCTGTGGCTAGTGAGCACATTGACTGAAGCAAGAAGGTTGAAAGTGGGTGTATATATAGAATGCCATAGGACCTGTCCTTAGCCCATCTGAATATAAATATAGAGGATTACAGTGTTTTGCACACTTTTGAGTCTAAAAATCCTAGAGTGCAATAGATGAGGTATAATATGAATTGTTTTGGCATCACTGGCTTCATAGAAAGTTCCATGCATTTACACATCTGTGTCTGCAACAAGTAGGGATAATTATTCCACTCTCTATTGCTGTTTATGAATCAGAAGAACAAAAAGGCAAGAGAATAAACAAAATGTCATGTTCATACAAAGCTTGATTAGGGTAAAATCATCTGGCTGGCATAGCCTGTGTACAGCATCACCCACAGGACTGCCAGCTTATGAGAGAAGCCTGCACAGGCCCCTGGTCTTGGGCCTTCAAAGCTTGGAAAAGCTTATTGGAGGGTTTACACAAAAGCTAGATCCACCCCAAACAGTCAAGATCTAATCTCTGCATCTTTGCTCAACTTGCCTTTAAAAATCCCTGAAGTCTTAGGAGGTTTTAGAATAATTGCTGCATCCAGTATAAAGTTCTTACAAAACTATGCTCGATTAATCTCTTAGAGGAGGGTTCTCAGTCTCAGGACTATTGGTATTTTGGCTCAGATAATTTTTTCTTGTGAGGGTCTAGCCTGTAAAATGTGGAACAGTGTCCCTGACCTCTTCCCAGTAGATTTCTGTAGCACTCTCCCAGTTCAGACAACCCAGAATGTCTCTAGACACACACCAAATGTACTTCCGTTGAGAACTAGGATTAGGAAAATTTGTTTGATCCCACAATGTAATCAAAGGATTTCTGAACAGAATTAGGCTCTGAGAACAAAATTAGATTTAAAAGACTCATAATGAGCCAGCTGATGGCATGGTGGTTAAAGCAGCTGTATCCCACATGGTTGACTGCACAGTTCAAGTCTCAGACCTGATGGCTTGGAAAAAAAATGAAAGACATGCATGAAAACCCCAAAACTCCCAAGAGGAGAGATGGAGGAGAAGGGATTATGACATACTTATTCCCTATAGAAGGTGCTTTCTCACTTCCTCTTTTTCTTTCTGTCTCTCTCTGGCAAATACACGTGCCCTCTGGCAAAAGGATAGAAAAAAGAAAAAGACTCATAATCGAAGTTTAAGGACATAAACTAATTCTAAAAATTAAAATAATTATCTAAAACGCATAGAAAAATCTGACTATACATCCAGATTTCCAAAATAGTTTTAAGTTTGCTTATAAGGAAGATAAAATCAGCATATATGATGACTCTTTCACCTGCTTTAATGTTTCACATACTCTGTGGATACCAAGGTTGAACCTTCACAATGGTGTCCTCTCCTCCAGAATCCTCTGTCCATTCACGAATCTAATGGATACTGACTGAGCACCTCTTGAAGATTTAGATAGGCTCTCTGCACAATAATGATCCCAGAACTCACAGAATTACCTTTTGGAAAAATGCAATTTTTTTACCTGGTCTCTACTTAGAAACCTCTTATGACTCCCTTCACCCTTGAAAATGAAGAAAAAATTTGAAATTAAAGTGAGACAAGTGTTCTTTGTCATTTATGCCCCAACATCCACTCCATTTTCAATGATTTGTCTGGGACAGAGTTTCTCAAATCTCACTGTAGATTGTAATATGTTGGGGAGATTATTTTTTTTAAATGTCAAGGTC
The DNA here is from genome assembly GCA_026018925.1 of Tupaia tana. Taxonomy (NCBI): domain Eukaryota; kingdom Metazoa; phylum Chordata; class Mammalia; order Scandentia; family Tupaiidae; genus Tupaia; species Tupaia tana. Next base: position 12,408,307 of record JAKSZU010000021.1, read on the forward strand.
TAAACTCTAGTCCAGACCAAATTAACAAAATCTCTCTTGTTGGTGCATTAGGATGTAGCTAAAGCTCTCTGGGGGATTATAACACACACTCAGGATTGAGACCCAGTGATCTAAGCTATGTACAATGATTCCATTTCCCCGTGCCAATGAGGAAGGGCAAGGACATCATAGTGGAATAAGGGGATACGTCTGTACATGTGGGGACATAATTCTGGGAGAAATGCCTTCACTTTAAAAAAAAAGTCTTGAGAATATGACCCAGATGCTCTTAGATCTGAATATGTCATCTGAATCTGTTGCAGCTGTCTTGTTTCATGCCTGAGGATGAAGCCAACAAGTAGAAAAAGAGATAAGAGACTTCATCACACAGAAGCCTCAGTTAATGTTCTTGTAGCTTGACTCATTAGATTTTCCTGTTTTTGTAGATAACAAAATGTCTTTCCAGAAAAATCCAGTTGGCGTTCTCTGCTAGAGAAGTCTCTAACTCCCAGACCATGGCCTGTTAGAAACCAGACTACACAGCAAGTGGTGAGCAGCAGGCAAGTGAGTGAAGCTTCATCTGTATTTACAGCCACTCCCCATCACTCCCATTACTACCTGAGCTCAACCTCCTGTCAGATCACTGGTGTTGTTAATTAGATTCTCATAGGGGCCTCCAGATGGAAATGCCTAGTTGCAGGAAAACAAGCTCAGGGCTCCTAGTGATTCTGCATATGGTGAGTTGTTTAATTATTTCACTATATATTGTAATGTAATAATAATAGAAATAAAATGCATAATAAATATATTGCACTTGACTCATCCCAGAACCATTCTCCCCACCTGTCCAGTTCATAGAAAAATCGTCTTCTGTGAAACAGATCCCTAAGCCATGTACAATGATCCCATTTCTCCCTGCCAATGAGGAAGGGGCATATGATCAGACAACATGAGAAAAAGTTGGGACATGTAGGAATATAATTCTGGGAAAGGTTGGGGAATAAAAAGATTGAGAATCACTGCTCTGTAACTCACAGATAAAGCATCTTAAATTCCAATACCTGCTTGATCCTTCCCACTCCCCATTTTCTAACTCAGTCAACTGATCTACACAGACACACTAGTGCTACAGCTGTTGCCACCCCCTGGTGATGCCCCTATAATTTTACTAATGTTTTCTCTCTCAGTAGAATAGTATCTTTTTTCACTCCTAGTATTATAATTAGCTCAGACTAAACATTTACATTAAATAGATTCCACATATATAACTGCTAAAACTCAATAGAATTTTACTTCCTAACTGCTTAATAGTCCAAATAAGTTTGATGCATTGGCTCAGGAACCCAGACTTCTTCTATCTTGGGACTTCATCATTTCTAGATCCCCGATATTGCCATTTGCTTGCAGCTCACAGAAAGACAAAGAATATGCAAAGAGAAAACACCCACTTCTGGAAAGTCTTGGCACAGAAACAGCACATATCATCTGCTCATATTTTATTGAGAAAAATTAGTCTCCTAGCCACATGTAACAGCAAAGAAAGCTGGATGAATGGCCTGGTTATGTGCCGAGGAAGAAAGGAAATCAGGTTTTATGAACAGTTAATAGTCTCAGTCACAAAGACCCGTGTCAATTCTCACCTTCCCCATCATTCAGCCATACTGGATCTCTCTGTCTGTGGTCCCTGCAGTCTGGAAGGTTGCATTTAACTGTGCTGAAATAATGAATGATCTTTCCACCTGGTTAACATTTTCTTCATCTTTTAAGGTCCCCTTGCCTGTCCACAGTACGTAGCTTGAAACCTTTATTTGGGAGCAATGGTTTTCAAACTCCCAGCACATCAGAATCACCTGGAGGGCTTGTTATGGGGAAGGTCATTAAGCCCCATCTCCAGAGTTTCTGATTCAAGTATTCTGGGACATTTTAGTGAGTAAAAGGAGGTTCTATAATTACCTCACAAAGAGAGTAAGTATTAACTGGGATTATTTCAGAAAAACCAGGATGTATGTTTCCCTGATTAAAAGGAGGGTACCGCGGGGCTGGCAAGTGGCACGGTGGTTAAAGGCTCCCACATGGCCGACCATGGTTCAAGTCTTGGACCTGGTGGCTTGCTTTCTCACCTCCTCTCTCTCTCTCTCTCTCTCTGATCAAACTGGAAAATAATAATGATAATAATAATAAATAAAGTTAAATAAAATAATTCTTTAAAAAAAAAGGAGGACACCAAATGTACTTTGGGAAATAATGATTACTGAAGAAAAATTAAGGCAAGCCTTACTTTGAGATTGATTGGTCCTATATACTCATCATACCTCATGAATTATCTGGACTAGCTTTGAATCCTTTTTTCCCCCTTTTTAAAATCATTATTATTTTTTTTCATATTATTAAAATTGTTTGGAACACGTCTTGATAAAACCCCGTGTGGGAGACCATAGTGCCCTGAAAGTCATTCTCATACAGTCCTCAGCAGGAAGTGTGCCTCCTCACTTCCTATCTCCGTCTATATTCTCATTTGTAAATAGGGACAACAATGCCTACTTGTTTAAAGATGTTGCAAGGATTAAATTTGATGATGTGTAACAGTGTGTGGTATGGTGCTTGATATATACTCCATAACTCTTTCTAATAATTTCCATACTACAAAATCTAAGTTTAGACACAATTTTTTAGGTCTTTTGTCCTGTTGTATTCATTTATTCAGTACACATTTATTGAGGTTCTAATACACTAAGTATTCTAGATGACTGAATAATATTCTATCGTGTGTGTGTGTGTGTGTGCCTTCTATGACTAATTTTTTGAAAGTCTGAATCATAAAGATACATTGCACTTTATCAAATGCTTTTTTCTGCATGAGACATGAGCATATAATTTTTATCTTTAAAAAAAATTAAGAGAGATCTTTGCTATAGGATGCATGCACTCACCAGAGACAGAGAGACAGAAAGCAAGAAATCACCCGGGGGGATGGCCATGTTGCAATCCCTTCTCCTCTATTCTTCTCCTGGGATTTTGGACACACACACATACGTGCTCAGTGTGAGTTTTAAGCTGCTGGGTCCAGGACTCGAATCCAAACGACTACATGGGAGTCCAGCGACATAATCATTATGCCATCTGCTGGTCCCTGATTTTTATCTTTTATTCAGTTGGTGTGATGTATCACGTTTAGTGATTTGCATAGGTTGAAACATCCTTGTATCTTGGGGATAAATCTTACTTGATCATAGTATATCAAGTTTTCTATACACTGGTAAATTTGTTTTGCTAATATTTTATTAAAGACATTGGCATCTCTGTTCATCAGGGATCTTGATCTATAGTTTTCTTTCTTTTCTATTTTTTTAAACGTCCTTTTGATGGCCTTGTAAATTGAGTTAGGGAAGATTCGTACCACTTGGATTTTCTAGAATAGTTTGAGAAGAATTGGCATTAATTTTCTTTAAAATATCTATGCAATTCAGCACATATTTCTCATTTTAAAGAACATTACACCTAAAAACAAAAAGCAAAACAAAACAAAAAAGTATTATAGCCTGTTGTTTGTAAACTCGAGTGACTCAGATCTGTGTTTGGGTCCCTGCTCACTAATTATTTGACCATGAGCAAGATACTTAAATCTTCAACTTTTCATTCCTCAAACAGCTAACAATACCTGTCTTCTAGAGTTTTTGAAAGAATTAAATGAGATCATGTAAGAAGAACTTCCTCCTTCTCTCCTCCTCCTCCTCCTCCTCCTCCTCCTCCTCCTCCTCCTCCTCTTCTTCTTCTTCTTTTTGGAGAGATTTTTACTATAGGGCATGTGCACTTGCCAGAAAGACAGAGAGACAGAAACGTGAGAAATCACCCCCCAGGCTGGATGGCCATGCCACAATCCCTTCTCCTCCATTCTCCTCTAGGGATCTTGGGCACGCATGCACATGCACCAGGATTGAGTTTAAGCAACCAGGTCCAGAACTCGAACCATGGTTGGCTACATAGGAGTCCAGCAACATAGCCATTACGACAACTGCTGGTCTCAAGAAGGATTCTTTATAATAATAGGAATTCATAAATTAATAGTAACAAAGACAAAAGTGAACCTTAAAAAAGTGTTACAGAGTATATTTTATCACTAAAAATTGCCACAGCATAGCACCTGACCAAGAACGTGTTCACTAACTTTTCATTTAAGGTAAAAGACTACAAGTGCCATTATTTATTTATTTAGCATTGTGTCCCCAGTGACTAATACAGTCCCCCCCTCCCCAAGCACACTTCATGCTCAAGAATTTATTGAGGAAGAACTAATGAAGCCAAGAACATAATCCAATCTAAAAACATTCTTCTGGATTTTATAACTAGGCAGCATCTGACCATGTAAGAAACTACTAATCAATTAGCAAGGTGCGAAAGAATTAATGGATTGTCAGAAAAGTCATGACACATTTTTTGTACAGGAAAATACGTTACGACTTTTCCGACAGCCCAACAGAAAGATAACCTAGTAGTTGGAAGTTACAACATTTTTTCAAAGGAACATGAGATAATTTAGTAAATAATTAGTGTAGAAATGGATAAATGGAAAAAATGGGTAAAATTATAATATAGATTAACATAAATTTAAAATGGTGTTCTAACGGGTATTATTTATGTGGTAGGTTAAATGTGAATAAACATCTTCTGATGTCTTTCTATTTCCAAGTCAAATAGTTCATGATGTCAGACTCTCAGAGAAACAAAAATAACTGTTTTTCACATTTAGGCCATTGTGCTTATCTACCCTAGCCAATGCTTCGCGTCATCTTCATAATATACTACCCTTCTGGCCTTACCTGGCACGGAGCTCTCAGTATGATGACAAGAACGTGTCTGGTCCCGAGATGGAGGTTTTCATAGTTATACAGTGGTAAGTATGGCAGTGTTTACTTCTTTGGTTTTGTTGTTGTTCGTTGGGTTTTTTTTTTGAGTGGTTTTCGGTGCAGGGTGTGTGCGTTCGCCAGAAAGACAGAAAGAGACATAGAGACAGAAAGCGAGAAATCACCCCCCAGGGGGGATGGCCACACCACAATCCCTTCTCCTCCATTCTCCTCTCGGGATCTTGGGCACACGCACACACACCTGGCGTGAGTTTGAAGCCACCGGGTCTGGGATGCAAACTGCGGTTGACTACAAGGGAGTCCAGCGACATAGCCATTATGCTAACTGCTGGTCCCTGTTGGTTTGTTTTTCACAGGGTCTCCCTATGTTGTGATCCTCCTGCCTCAGCTCCTCGGTAGCTGGGACTCCAGGCACATGCTGGGATTTTAACATGGGCTGAGAATTGAACCCAGTTCTTCATGTGGCTTCAGTCTGCTGAGTAGCAGCACCAACCAGCATGTGACACCACAGTCGGGCCTCGTTTCAACCTTTAACCTTCATCTTGCTTCAACATGGAGGGCTCCAATTAACTTCAAAGACCATTCCATGTGTAGAAAAACTCTGATGAAGTGGAACAAAATCTCACTGTATGTTTGAAGTTCATAGGAATGTTAATGAGACCAGATCATGATTATCAGTATGTAAAAATAGAAAGCGAATGTCTAGCTCTCTCTATATATATATTTTCCATTATTGGTCACAGACAAATTCACCCCAAATATGCAAGAACAAATAAATACAGCTACAACTCAGTAAGGTATCTTCTAGATTTATTTACAGTGAACAGCGCCACATGTTTGATAACTGCTCTTTAATTAGGGAAATAGTTTGTAACTTCTCCCTTTGTTGCACATTCAAAACACATTTGTTTTCCATTATGAAAGAGTTTGCAAAAAGCACTGAACCAGAAATTTAACTGTAAGCAAATTATGCTTTCACCTTAGCCCGGCACTATTTGATAAAGTATGTTTCACAGACAATTTTACCCATTATTTCCAGATTGTGTAAAAAAGTGGCCCTTCCCTCTAATTGTCCCTAAGAACAACAGTCAGCTTTCTGTGGAGGGAAATATAGACAATAACATAAGCTTTGTGAGAGTCTGTGAGAAATTGAGAATGTGGATATAAGCACACACATTCTTTAGGCAGAAAATAATAGTAAAGAGAGCATATATATATATATATATACATATATATATATATATATGTATATATATATATACATATATATATATATACACATATATATATACTAGAATGAGTTGTTAATTCCATATTTTGTTGCACTGTTAGGAACTACTAAGACCACAGAACATAGACTGATCATGGATATGAATAATGACATGGAGATGACAGTTTTACATTTCAAAATGGGGTTTTTATCTCTGGGCTCTGAAGTGATTCATAGAAGACCAACCAATATGCCAAAAATCTTTGGGAGCCAGACCACTGGGCGCAGCCATCATGGTGCCCTGGAAGGAACTTTGAACTGGGATGAAAGTAGGAAGACCCTGAGGTTCACGCTTGGTTCCTCGCTGCTCTCTCTCTCGGATTATTGTACAGTCTTGTTATAAATTAAGGTAAATGGAAGTGCATTGGATACAATATGACTATTATTTTAATCAAGAAACTTTGTCTTTTAAGAGCTACTCATAAGCTTTTTCAGAGACGTGTAATTTTAGTCTAGAGGAAGTAAATGTTGCTACTAAAGAATATGTTGAAGTTTTGTTAGCATGATTATTGGCAAAAGTTTTCTGCTTGAAATTTTCTGAGATATATATATGCATTTTGAAATGTAATTTATTCAAGAAGAAGGAACACAATTGAAAATATATTACTGGGTTGTTGGAGAAGTCAGGCGTATTTTTCTGTTTTTCTATGAAAAAATGTGTTACGACTTTTCTGAAAACCCAATAACATAACAGCAATTAGAAATAAAAAGGAACTTATGTGATAAAGAAAGAATATTGAAAAAGAAAAGCCACAATATTTCAATCATTTATTCAACAAAATAGCTGTTAAATAACTAGTATATGTAAGGCTGTGAAGTAAAAAAAAAAAAAAAAAAATTAAGATTAAAATTCCCTCTGCCATTATTATCTCTGTAACTTTAGATAAGTCATTTACATCTTAGCCTTAGTTTCCTCGTACGTGATAGATGAGGAAACTTTGCTAGAAGTCAGGGACCAGCAGTTAGAGTAATGGCTATGTCGCTGGACTTCCATGTGGTTGACCATGGTTTGAGTCCCAGACCCGGTGGCTTAAACTCATGCCGGGCACGTGTGCATGCATGCCCAAGATCCCGAGAGGAGAATGGAAGAAGGGATTACAGCATGGCCATCTCCCCTGGAGGGTGATTTCTCACTTTCTGTCTCTGTCTCTCTCTGTCTCTCTGGTGAGCACACATGCCCTATAGCAAAAAACTCTCCGAAAAAAAAAAAAGGAGTCAGTCAGATGCTACATACAAAGTGCTTATACAAAGTGCATAATGCAGGCTGGCTGTCGTGGCATAGGGGTCACACAATGCTCTGATGCTGAAGCTAGATGGGAAGGTAGTGGGTTCATGCCCAGAGCTCTCCTTGTGGACATCTCATGTACACACATGCCTGTCATCCTGGGCAACTGAGTCTGGGCGTGGCTTATGGTGTAAAGATTCTGTCAGGGGTATCGCTCTTGAAATAAATAAATAAAAGTTTAAAAATTAATAAATGATAAAGTGCTTAGTGAGTAAATATTCAATAAGTAGAAGTTCTAATTTTATCATCATTATTACTGCTAGGCTGAGTATTCCCAAACAGTAAATTCTCAATGAGTACAGACTGACCATGACAGATAAACGTAATGTAGTATAATAGCATCCTTGTAAAACACAAGTTGAATGGAGGGACTACCATATTGACAACATGAACCATCAGGAAAGAAAGAATTAAGATACCAAACAATAGGAGCATGTTGAATAAAGGCCAGAAAAGAAAATACTAGAAAAATAAAACTTAAGGCAGGGCTGCAGGTGGTATAGTGGTTAAGGTGCTGGACTCCAACATGGCTGACTGTAGTTCAAGTCCCACACCTGGTGGCTTGAATATCATGCTGAGCACATGTGCATGCATACTCGAAATCCCAAGAGAATGGAGGAGAAGGGACTGTGGCATGGCCTTACACCCTGGGGAGTGATTTCTCACTTTTCCTCCCACTGTCTCTCTCTAGCCAGTGCATGTGCCCTATGGATAAAACCAACCAATAAATAAAACATGAGGCAAATTGGGCACCAAGAAGGTTAGATGATGCAAAAAGTTCTAGAAAAGTTTGTTGTTAAAACTTCAAATTTTAAAACTTGCATTTTTTGACTTTTATGTATTCTTTTAACATTTCTACCATCACTAATCTTGAAAACCTTTAAATTTATAATTTTTATTTTATAAAATGTTCTTATGCATTATCCCTTAGATATGAATGATCAATTTATTCTCATTAACATGGTATATAAAATTTATATACCCATAAGTATTTCTAATTTTTGTTTACTTAATATATATTATAATATCCTGATTTTCTGCAAGTGACACTGTACTTCAACCAACTTAAATTCATATCTTTGAAGTGTGCATGAACTAGAATCATTATTTACTAAATTTTTTTATCCCAAACTCAGAGATCTTAAATGCTAATGCCTCTCGTTCTTTGACCTCTAAGTTTCTGACCTCTAAAGTGACTTGATGTTTCTTAAAATTTAGAGTTCAAGAGTAGTCTTTTGGCTTCAATGGAATTAACATGATAAAGTCCTCTTTCATATTCAAAATCCTAGAAGTAATAGAAAAATTTTTCTTTTTTCCTTTTTTTTAAAAATAAAGGTAGGGTCTTTTGTATCATGATCCTCCTGCCCCAACTTCCCAGTTGAGACTACAGGTGTATGCCACCACATCCAGCTTCGTTTTCAGTGAAGGTCTCAATATGTTGCTCAAGCTGGCTTTGAACTTATGGTCCTCTTGCCTCAGCCTCCATAGCTGCTGGAACTACAGGCATACACCACGTTAGGTTGAGTGGAGATCTGGACCTCTCATGTGGTCCCGGCCTGTAGAACACAGCCTATCAGCAGTGCACATCACTGTGGCTGGGCCAGAAAATAGTTTTTAGGTGACTACAGAGTACACAATCATATTTGGGAGGAAAAAAAAAAAGGATAAATCTTAGAGGACCAGAAACTTTGAGGAAGCCATAACTCCAAATTCTACCAAGAAATGGCAAAATAACATCAAGGGATATGTATATCTGACATGGCAAAAGGAAGAGAGCAAAACCAGACTGAGAAGCAATTAACAAGGGATTAGTAGGAGAACTGGTGTGATATCAGCCAAGCCAATTTACCCCTGAAAGCATTAATACCCCTGTAGTCTCAGAAGCTGCAACAGGACTATTTGTCTTCAGATGGTAGAAGTTGCAGAGCAAGCCTGGTGACTAGTAACACTAGGAAGGAACAGTTGCAATTTAACTCAAAAATCCATCTGCAAATGTATTTCATTAAGCAGCTTATCTCATCAGTTCATATCCGGCACCAAAAAATAACAAAGAACCAACATTGCAGCAGTGTCTTTTACCATTCCTCCCAGGCAGGCTGCTCAAGCAGGAAAAGCCGACTATCTAGAAAGAAAATTTCAGTTGAAAAGTTGTAGAATCTCAAGTTGGCCCCATGGCCTGCTTTAGGGAGCTGAATCCCACATGGTCAATCCCACATGGTCAGGGCTGTGGGATCACCCAGCCCTGGTGCCTTGATACACATGCTGAATGTAGTTCCAGTGAAGGGCCTTGCTGGATGCAAGCTGCCTGTGGCTACAGGACTTAACAGCTGGAACCAATGGCTCATCCCCTCTCCCACTCACTGTTGAACTCTCAGGCCTTTGGTGTTTGGTAGAGCATGCAGCCCTGCAATCTCTTCTTTATTACTGAGTTGAAGCTCAGCAGCTCAGTTTCAGGTGCACCTATTCTCTAGAAACACAGAGGACTTTGGGTCACCCAGGACTAGTGACAACAGTGCAGGAGGCTGGTGAGCAACAGGGAGGCAGAGCAGAAGAGAGATTGCCAATTTCCTACTCCTGTACACCTTTAAATACTCAGAGATACCCTGAATAATTTAGGAAGGAACATATAGATCACCAGATGACAAGGAACCATTGCAGATGCACAAGAAATATGAGCAACCAACAAAATGTCTCTCCCCCAAGGAAAAAACATCAATTCCTTATCACCCACAGACAACACAATGGAACTCGTGGAAATGTCTTATAAACAATTCAGAATATTTGTAGTGACTAAACTAAATGAGATGCAAGAAAAAAAGAGACCAAAGAAATACAAAGGACCCCAAATAGAATCAACCCAAGAAGATCCTCTCCAAGGCATATCATAGCCAGATGGGCCAAAACCACAGACAAAGACAAGATACTAAAATTGGCAAGAGGGAAACGTCAAGTTACATACAAAGCCTACCCCATCAGGTTAACATTGAACCTCTCATCAGAGACAATGCAAGCAAGGGAATAATGGGGAAGTAAAGTTCAATAAAAACCAATTTATAGTAAAAAATGTTAAATAAAAAATAGAACACTATATCCAGCAAGATTATTCTTCATATGGGAAAAAAAGATAAAAACATTCGCATATGACAAAACCTGAAAGAATTTACCAACTCCAGACCAGTTCTTTAAGAGGTTCTGAAGGAAATGTTATAAAAGAAAAACTAAAATGTAAGACAGAGAGATATACGAGAACAAAAAACAATCAAGGGACCAGCAGTTAGCATAATGGCTATGTCGCTGGACTCCCATGTAGTCGACCGCGGTTCGAGTCCCGGACCCAGCGGCTTGAACTCACGCCGGGCGCGTGTGCGTGCGTGCCCAGGATCCAGAGAGGAGAATGGAGGAGAAGGGATTGCGGCATGGCCATCCCCCCTGGGGGGTGATTTCCTGCTTTCTGTCTCTCTGTCTCTCTCTGTCTGTCTGGCGAGCGCACGCACCCTATAGCAAAAAAAAAAAAAAAAAAAAAAAAAAAAAACAAAACCTCTCCAAAAAACAATCAAGAAAATGGCTCACTTAATGATAGGAACATGTCCAGAAATATCAATAATAGCATTGAATGTTAATGGATTAAATTCACCAATCAAGAGACACAGACTGACTGAATGTAAAAAGAAAAAAAGACAAAGACAGAAACCCTCTATCTGTTGCCTACTAGAAATGCACCTTATGGGTAAAGACATACATAGACTAAAAGTGAAGGGCTGGAAAAAGATATTCCATGCAAATGGAAGTCAAAAAAGAGCTGGAGTTGCAATACTGATTTCAGACAAGATAGGCTTTAAGACAAAGACCGTAAGAAGCAACGAAGAAGGGCATTATATAGTTGTAAATGGGCTAATTAATCAAGAAGACATAAGGCTTATTAATATCTATGCATCCAACTCAGGAGAACTTAAATACATGAAGGAAAGACTACTGGAGCTAAAAGGAGAGATAGGGTGCAACACTATAATTGCTGGGGATCTCAACACCCCATTATCTCCTTTAGATAGATCTTCAGAAGAATGATTTCTTAACTACCAAAGAAAGTAAGTCTGAAGTCAAAAAAATTATGGAAACAAATGATAATGAGCACATGAATTTCCATATCTATGGGACACTGCAAAAACAGTCATAAGAGGGAAATTTATATCAATGAGTGTGCATAAGAAAAAGATGGAGGGACCAGCAGTTGGCGTAATGGCTATGTCGTTGGACTCCCATGTAGTAGACCGCGGTTCGAGTCCCGGACCCGGTGGCTTAAAACTCACACTGGGCGTGTGCACGCGTGCCCAAGATCCCAAGAGAAGAGTGGAAGAGAAGGGATTGTGGTGTGGCCATCCCCCCAGGGGGTGATTTCTTGCTTTCTGTCTCTCTGTCTCTGTCTGTCTGTCTGGCGAGCACATGCGCCCTATGGCAAAAAACTCTCCAAAAAAAAGAAAAAAAGAGAAAGATGGAAAGGTGGCAAATAGACAACCTAACATTATGCCTCAGGGAATTGGAAAAACAAAAACACACACACAAAAAAATGCCAGGCAAAAAGAAATAATAAAGATTCAGGCAGAAATAAATTAAATAGAAAATAAATGACTATACAGAAAATAAAAGAAAGCAAAAGCTGGTTCTTTGAAAAGACTAACAAGATCAACACACCATTAGCTAGACTTATAAAGAAGAAGAAAGTAACCAGATAAATCAAATACGTAATGAAACAGACAACATTACCACAGACACAATAGAAATACAAAACATCGTTAGAGGATACTATGAGCGACTATACGCCAACAAACAAGAGAACATGGAGGAGATAGACAAATTCCTGGATGCATATAATCTACCAAGATTGAATCAGGAGGACATAGAAAACCTGAATAGATCCATAACAAGCCATGAGATTGAATCAGTAATAACCTCCCGACAAAGGAAAGCCTAGGTCTGGATGGCTTCACTTCTGAATTCTACAAAAATGTTAAGGAAGCATTAATCCCCATTCTACACAAATTATTTCTAAAGATTTGAAATGAAGGAAACCTCTCAAATTCATTTTATGAAGCCTCTATCATCCTCATTCCCCAAACAGATAAAGACATGACAGAAAAGGAAAACTACAGGCCAATATCTTTGATGAATACAGATGCAAAAATTCACAGGATACTTGCAAATCATATCCAACAACATATAAAAAAGATTATTCATCACAACCAGGTAGGCTTTATTCTTGGGATGCAAGGATGATTCAACATACACAAGACCATATTAACAGAAAGAAAGATAAAAACCATATGATCATTTCAATAGAGCAGAGAAAGCATTTGATAAAATACAACATCCCTTTATGATTAAGACTCTCAGCAAGATTGGAATAGAAGGGTCATTTCTCAACACAATAAAACCCATATATGAAAACCTATAGCTGGGACCAGCAGTTGGTGTAATGGCTGTGTCACTGGACTCTAGTGTCGTCGACCATGGTTCGAGTCCTAGACCCAGTGGCTTAAAACTCACGCTGGGTACATGTGCGTGTGTGCCCAAGATCCCAAGAGGAGAATGGAGGAGAAGGGATTGCGGCATGGCCATCCCCCCTGGGGGGGAGGGATTTCTCACTTTCTATCTCTCTGTCTCTGTCTTTCTGGCGAGCACACGTGCCCTATAGGAAAAAACTCTCCAAAACCAAACCAAACCAAACTAAAAAACTTATAGCTAAATTAAATAGGGAAAAACTAAAAGCTTTTCAACTAAAAACTAGACAAGGCTACCTACTTTCTCCACTATTTTTTAATATAGTGCTAGAAGTCTTAGCCAATGCAATCAGAAAAGAGAATAATATAAAAGGTATTCAAATAGGCAAAGAAAAGTTGAAAATATCTTTATTTGCAGATTATATAATGGTATACTTAGAAGATCCAAAGGTTTCCATGAAAAAAAAATTTCTCAAAGTAATAAATTAATACAATGAAGTGTCAGGATACAAAATCAACATCCAAAAATCTCTAGCATTTTTATGTATGAACAACAAGTTGAATGAAGTAGAGCTAAAGAAAGGAATCCCTTTCACCATAGCCACACAATGTATAAGATACCTAGGGATAAACCTAACTAAGGAAGTCAAAGACCTTTACAAAGAAAACTATGAAAATCTCAAAAAAGATATTGAAAAGGACACAAAAAAAGTACAAAGACATCCCATGTTCCTGGATTGGAATAATTAATATAATCAAAATGGTAATTCTACCCAAATTAATCTACATATTTAATTCAATTCCAGCCAAAATATCAAAGAAATTTTTCACAGATCTATAAAAGATAATCATAGTATTTGTCTGGAAGCATAAAAGGCCTTGTATTGCCAAAGCAATCCTGTGCAAGAAGAGTGGAGTGGACCACCAAAATATATATAAAGCTGTGATAATCAAAACAGCATAATATGGCACAGAAACAGACAGGTAAACCAATGGAATAGGACAGAGACCCCAGAAATAAACCCCAAAGCTTGCAGCCAACTGATTTTTGACAAAAGATACCAGTCAATCCATTGGGAAAAGGGAAATCTCTTTAGCAAATGGTGCTGGAAAAACTGGGTATCCACCTGCAGAAAGATGAAGCTGAATCCCTGTCTTTCACCATTAACAAAAATCAACTCAAAATGGATCAATGATCTGAACCTAAAACCTCATTTTAGGGATAAAGCTATTTTTAGCATAGGTGTACTTTGTCATTTTTATGGTCAACACTATAAAAGTAAGGGGGAAAAAAAAGAACTTAAACCTGAGGAACAAAAATAATAGAGCAACCCAAACTGGACTTTAGATAAATATAATTAACAATCCTGGGTGGGGGGCAGAGGCTATCTTCTTTATTTAAGAAAGAACCAAGTTACAAAGAATGAAAATGTAATTGTTAAATTTATAATTTACAAAGATAATATACTGGCTGAACAGCATAGCGGATATACTGAATAACACAGTTGCCAGCTAGAACAGCAGACTGAAGAAGAAAAGTGAATCAAACAACAATGGTAATTAAATAAATGATTTAAACTTAATATTGTCTAAATAAGCTGGTAATATTAAAAAATGAGAACCAATGCTGATTGAAGAAAGGAGTAGAGAATAAAGAAAAATAAATACATATTCTAAGAATGTTTAAACAGACATTTATGGTCTCACAGTTTTGGAGTCCACAAGTCTGAAATCAAGGTGTCAGCTGAGCTATGCTTCCCTTAAAATCTGCAGGGGAGAATTCATTCTTGCCTCTTCCTAGTTTTTAATCATTTACTGGCAATCCTTGGCTTTTCTTTTCTTTCTTTCTTTTTTTTTTTTTTGTTAGAGAGATTTTTGCTATAGGGTGTGTGAGCTTGCCAGAGAGACCGAGAGAGAGAAAGTGAGACATCATCCCCCAGAGGGGATGACCACACTGCAATCCCTTTTCCTCCATTCTCCTCTCTGGATTTTGGGCACACACATACACACCCAGTGTGAGTTTCAAGTTACCAGGTCTGTTATCCAAATCACAGTCAACCATGTGTTAAAGCTCCGTCACTTGCTGGCCCCATCCGCTTTCCTTAACTGGGAACTGTGGCACTCTCATTTCTTCTGTCATTGCACATGTGTTTGTCTCCTTATAGAAGGACGCCAGTTATCTCTTGGACTAAGGGACCTCCCTACTGCTGTGTGATCTCATATAAACTTAAATTACATCTATAACAACCCTCTATTTTCAGATAAAGCCACATTCTGAGGCACTGGGAGTAAAGACTCCAACATCATTTAGGGGGAACACAATTTGATCCATAACTGAGATTCACAGAATAGAAGAGCCAATTTTGTTAAGATGCATTTCTTCATAAATCAATTTATAGATCTAGAGACCAGTTAAAATTCAAGTAGGTTTTTTTTTTTTCAGAAAGTGACACAATTTAATATAAAAATTAAAAAGAGCTAGAATTTATAAAACAACTTTTCTTCTTAAAAAAAAGTTAGGTAAATTATAATTCTTAATTTCTAGACCTTGCAAAAGCTACAATTACAAAAGTATGATATTGGTGCAAAGAATAGATAAGGAGATTAATATAACAGAATAGAGAACTTGGAAAAGTATCCAACACATACGGGTTGAAATGATTTACAACAATACCAAAGCAATTCAATAGGAAACAGCAAGTTTCTCAACACACAGTGCTAGGACAATTGGATATTTAAATGAAAAAATAACCTTTCCTCACACCATACACAAAACTAACTCAGGTGGATTATAAATTTATTATTTATTTAATTTTTTTTGAGAGGTTTTTCGCTATAGGGCGCGTGCACTCGCCAGACAGACAGAGCGAGACAGAGAGACAGAAAGCGAGAAATCACCCCCCAGGAGGGATGGCCATGCCGCAATCCCTTCTCCTCCATTCTCCTCTCGGGATCTTGGGCACGCACGCACACGCGCCCGGTGTGGGTTTTAAGCCACTGGGTCCGGGATGCAAACCGTGGTGGACTATGTGGGAGTCCAGCGACATAGCCATTACGCTAACTGCTGGTCCTGGATTATAAATTTAAATTTAAAAGTTAAAACTGTAAAGGAGACTATCTTCACAACCTTCAGGGTCAGTGATGATTTCTAAGAAAAGATACAGGGAAAATTGATAAATTAGACTTCATGAAGTGTAGAACTTTTCATTATTAAAAGAAACCACAAAAACCACTGATCAGGAGAAAATATTCACAATAACATAAATGACAGAGTGCTTGTATTCAGAATCTATAAAAAACACTTAAACACTGTAATAAAAAGACAAACATGCAATCAACCTCAGTGGCCAACAACTCATGCATCCATTAAGAAAACATGATGAATTTACATAACAGAATACTACTCAGCCATAAAGTGCGATGATACTCTGTTATTTGACACAAAGTTGACGAACCTGGAAAATATACTGCTAAATGAAATAAGCCAGGCTATGTAAGACAAACATTTTACGTTCCCATTTAACATATGCTGGATGTCTACATTTTGTGGTGATAAATGAAGGACTCAAAGACCTACAAGTAGAGTCTGTAATGGTAGAAACCAGATGCTGCATGGAGGTGGGGATGGGAGTGTGGTGGGGTTTAGGACAAAAAGATTAACAGACACAACAATGCATGTAAACAAGTGGAATAGGTTATGGTATGGTGTATTACAGCAGAGTAAAAAATGTTGATAATTCAACATATACTCCCCTTCCCCCAAAAAAACTAGTAAAACTGTTATTGAATGTATGTAACATAATGTAATATTCAGTGCCAAACAAAATAAATAAGCCTATGTCCTTGATTTGATTATGACACACTGTATGAATGCTTTGAAAAAACATACTGGGGCCAACTTATGGCCTGATGATTAAGGGAACTGGATCCCACATGACCAACTAAGTGGCTCAAGTTCTAGACTGAGAAACACACCAGGAACATGTGTGTGCATGCCCAAAGTCTCAACAGAGGGAGATATGGAGGAGGATAGATTATGACATGACCACACCCACGGGGGAGTGCTTTCTTCTTTTCCCTTTCTCTCTGTCAAGTGCATGTGCTCATTGGCAAATTAAAAGGAAAAAAAAAAAAAGAGCCAGGCTATGAAGGAGAGACATTGTATGTCCCCACTTAATATATACCGGATGTCTGCACTCTATGACTGAAACTGATTGACTAAAGGATATAGAAACACAGTATATAGATGTAAATACCAGATATAGTGTGCGTGAAAGAATAGGGTCTGAGGAAGGACATTTAGAAGAAAAATAGAGAGGCAAAGCAATAATGGGACAAAGAAATGTGGTATTATCTGTTAAAGATATTTTATAGTTTTATCAACTGGACTAGGGAGAAATGTTAACCTGTTGAAATATTAACTTTGTAAGCTAAATAATGTAGTTGAATGTATAAATGAAAGTGAAATTTAAAAATGTAAAAAATAATATCAAAAAAGTTACTTTTATTAATAAATGATAGAATAAACCAAAAAAGAATGAATTACTTAATATTCAAATGCAGAGTATTAAATGAAATCATCTAGGAAGAAAAAAAATATATGTTGTGTGTAATTTCATATACATGAAGTTCTAAAATAGTTATCAAAAAATAACAATGACAAGAAACAGAATGGTATCTGGGTTCTGTGTTGGGAGAGGAATGATGGAACTTTCTTGAGAGATAGAAATGTTCGGTTTCTTGTAGGATATGCATTACATTTTATGAGTTTGTGAAATTTGATCCAACTATTGTGTATATATGTCATTGCAGGTAAATTATATCTATTTTTTTAAAGAGAAGGGCTTGAAAATCAGTATTAAATGATTCTCATATTATAAAGATCACCAGTGACCTTAGACAGAATACTTTCTGAAACACATTATAAAAATTTGATTGCTTTGACTGTGGCTTTAAGGAAAGTTGATTATCCAGAGTTCTGAGACAATAGGGTAGATATTGTTAAAATGCTGATGGGCAGAAGAGAAGATAAAGAGATTCTTTGGCATGAGGTTTTGCCAAATCTGTCGAAGAACAGCATGGAATGGAAATGGAAAAAGATAAAATTCCCCTCAAAATGAACTGTCTGCTGAACAATTCTGTCTTGGAAGAGAAATTAGCAGCAGCAGCAGTTTCATGATAGTCAACATCACCATCATATCAATCCTCGGTCTCAAAACATTGATCTTGCATGTATTGCATAAGTCTGCTATTTTCAAATCCTAGCTTCCTAGAACAGCAAGATTTCTCTGGACAAAATTCCCTAAAAGAGGATTTTGGAGACAATGCACCCTGACAACAATCCCATATGTGTTCTGGCACTCTTGACAGACAGGTAAAATGAGAACTTAATACTTGGAGATTTGATTCATTTATTTACTCAGCAAGCATGTATGTGCCAGGCAGTCTATTAGTTTTTACAATGTGATCATAAATGAGTATCTAGGAACACATAACTTAAAATGAGAACCCTGAGATAACTGGCCTACAAGCCGTGAGTGTAGGACTGATACCCTGGAGATCTAGAGAAGAGTGGAAGTGTGTCTTACTATGGTTTGAATGTACCTTCCAAAACATATTGAAACTTAATTGCCATTTGAACAACATTATGAAAGGGGCCTTTAAGAAGGAGTGATTTAGGCAGAGCCCTCATGAATGGATAAATGCAGTTATTGTGGAAGTTTGACTCTGTTTTTCTCCCTGTATTGCCTGCTCAATTGTCCTTCCCCGTTCCACAAGGTTACATGACACAAAACCCTTACCAGATGCCAGTACCTTGATAGATTTCCCTGCCTCAAGAAATGTTATAAATAAATGCCTTAAACTTATAAACTACCCAGTCTGTGAAATTCTAATTAGCAATACAAAATAAACTAAGACATGTCTCAAGAACAAGAGATAAAATCTATACATGGAAAGGAATGAGAGATTATGAAATTAATTTTTTCTCCTATATTTTTCTTTTCTTGTCTCTGCCAGTTCCCATGTCTTGACACTACTTCAACTCAGTACTATTCACCACTGGCACATTCTGCTAAGGTTCACATTGTCATAAGAGTCAAGATTAGAGGGACCAGCAGTTGGCGTAATGGCTATGTCGCTGGGCTCTCATGTAGTTGACTGTGATTTGAGTCCCAGACCCGATGGATTAAATTCATGCTGGCTGCAGGTGCGTGTGTGCCCAAGATCCCGAGAGGAGAATGGAGGAGAAGGGATTGCGGTGTGGTTATCCCCCCTGGTGGGTGATTTCTCACTTTCTATCTCTCTGTCTCTGTCTTTCTGGTGAGCGCACGTGCCCTTTAGCAGAAACCTCTCAAAAAAAAAAAAAAAGTCAGGATTAGAACTATGATAGGAGCAGCATTGGGAGGAGTCAGGTTAATATTCTGAGGCGGAAACATGAGTGGTAAACAGCAAGGTTTACATGTTGAGAAACAGAAATAATGGTAACAGCTGGTGCTATGAGATGTCCCTTTTCTCCCCTCTCCTTATCATTTCTCATGTGATCCCATCATTTCCTCCCAAGTTTCCTGGAGTAATGAACAGTACAGATCATACCAAAGGGAGCAGTATTATGAATCCAGTGCAGAAATCTGCAATAACAATAGTGGGGTTAACACTGACCATAGCTTATTTCAAGGACAGAGCTGGCAGGGATCAAGGGGGTTAGTTATGGGACAGATAGATCATGAGAAAGAGAAAGGATAGAAGAAACAAAACCCAACGTTCTTCCACTCTTCTCTCACACGAACACAGGACACTTCTGGAGCCAGATGTGGGGGGATTTCTCCCCACACACAAACTGGTGCCCTCTACCTCAATTTAGCTGTGACATTATCTTCATGGAGATGGCATCAGGTCCCACAGGATGAGCACTCAGGCCCACAAAACCACCCCATTTCAGAGGCCAGTCCTAAGTCCCAGAATGTGACCTGTGCCTCTAGCTCACTGCTTGTAAACCCACATTCACACAACCCTCTGCTATTGCTTGATTAATTTGCTAGAGTTCACAGGATCCAAGGAAATGCTTCACTTGTGTTTGCCAGGTTATTAGTAAAGGGTGAAATAAAGACTACGAATAAACAGCTGGATGAAAAAAAGAGAGCAAAGTCCAGAAGTGCAGGACCTCTGTTGTCCTGAAGGTGGGGTGCACACCCTCCTTACACAGGAACATATCTGCCAACTCAGAAACTCTTCAAACCCATAGTTCAGAGCTTTGCCATGCAGGTATGATCAATTATCAGTGCCTACATTTCCAAGTTCTTGCTCCTGCCTGGAAAATGGGAAAAAGTAGCCAAAACCTCCATGCTTCTAGACATGGTTTGGTCTTTCTGGTGACCAGCCACCATGCAGAAAACATCAAGAGTTATCTCACCAGAATAAAAGATGCCCCTATTTCTCAGGAAATTCCAAGGGATATAAGAGTGCTATGTTATGAACAAGAGTTAAAAACTAAATACTAGAATATTAGTAAATAAGATCCTCCTAGTACCCCTCGTACTCAGTACATTACGAAGTTATGAGATTAATGGAGAAAGAGATTAATATGTCTATTTCTTATTATTTCACAAGGATCGGGAGGGGAAGGAGTGGCAGGTAGAGATGAAGTATCATGGAAGCCACTGGGACACTGTTTAGAAAGTGTCCCAGTGGATATATATCCTATGCCTTGAGCTAGGATATAGATGTGACAATATATGTACATGTATATAATGTATGTGAATGACGATTTTAACAAGTGTTCAAAATTTGGAACACTCCTGTAGAGGCAGACAGCAATAAATACTTTTATTATATTCATCATTCTCTTTCTATACACAGTGGAACAATTCTCAGAAGCTAAGTGGTTGGCATGAGGCTATATCACTTGTACATGAGTTGATAGATTTTAAATGAGTTTATTTCTTTCAAGCTGAAAAGTAAGTCAATTTTAGTGATTGAGGCTACATATTCAATAGAATTTTACCTAGAAGTATTTGCAAACAATGTTTAAATTTAATGAAAACATAATTTCCAAGTTATTTTTTTAGAAGTTTCTGCCATAGCGCACTTGCACTCACCAGAGAGAGACAGAGACAGAGAAAGAGACAGTGAGAGGCTAAGTAAGAAATCATCCCCCAGAGAGGATGACCACACCAAAATCCTTTCTCCTTCATTCTCTTCCTGAGATCTTGGGCATGCATGCATATGCACCCAGCGTCCACCAGGTCCAGGGCTCAGACCACGGTTGGACATGAGTCCAGCAACATAACCACTACACCATCTGCTGGCCCCTCCAAGTGCTTTTAAACTGAGAAAAGACTTTTTCTCTCTCTTCTCATTATCAATTATTTATAAACTATAATTATATATCTGTATGTAATGAATGCAGAGAGAGATCAATATTTTTTACTCAACAGGAAAAAGTATATAATTATATAGTCATCTTCTTATCGTATTTGCCTCCATTCTCCTCTCGGGATCTTGGGCATGCACACACACCCGGCGTGAGTGTAAGCCACCAGGTCTGGGACTCAAACTGTTGTTGACTACATGGGAGTCCAGCAACATAGCCATTATGCTAACTGCTGTTCCCAGTGTGAGGTCAAATTTGAAAGTGATGAGCTGAGAGTGGCCCTCAGCCGAGCTGGGACCACAGATGGCTGTTCCATATCCTGTTGGTAGTGATGGTTACATGAATGTATATGTGTGTTAAAATTCATAGAGCTCTACACTAAAAAAAGAAAGTAAATTTTACTCTATGTTAATTTAAAAATAATATTAGAACAATAAAAATTAATCAAATAAAACCCATCAAAGAAAGGTAAAGGGTTTATAATTAGAATGAAAAGTATTAACTAAGCACTTCAACCAAATCTCGATCTCTGGGGGACTGACTGCTTTCTATAGGAAGATCATAATTTATCCATTACACCTCTTATGCTCACAGCCAGAGCAGGAATGTGCCCGGATGCACGACTTTAAAGTTTCAGCTCCATCTCTGTGTAACTGTGAGTAAATGGCTTAGTAACGAGCACCATGACTTAAACATTTCCAATGCTGATAGGCCCTCAAGTGAAGCCTAATCAGAAAAGGGCCTGGCACAACCTTATCGGCAATAGATTACATGTTCTTTGCTTTGTTGATGGCCATCTTTAGCAGGCCATTGTGCTTTCAGAAGTTTTGTTTTGTTTTGTTTTGTTTTCTATTCTCAATATAGGTCCAGAGACTGGACTGTCATGTTTGTATGAATTGATGTGTTTATCTTTGCAAGCGGTGTATGTACATGTACCTGGGTGCAGGAGCTTGTGTGCTGTCCATGGCATGTAAGCATGCTCTAAATAACTAAACAAAGTCAACATTTCACACCAATCAACGCCTTAGGGCGTGTTTAAGGAGTTTCCACTTAAAATACCAAATCCCAACCACTCTGTGGCATGGTGGGTAAGGTGGCTAGATCCATGTGCCCAACCGCATGATTTGAATTCCAGATACAGCAGCTTGGAAAACACTCAGGGTGCATGTGTGTGTGTACCTCAAATCCCAAAAAGGGATGGAAAGGCAGAGGGAAAGGAATTGTGGTATAACTATGCCCCATGGGCGGAGGGTGCTTTCTCACTTTCTCTTTCTCTCTCTCTCCATCTTTCTGGTAAGTACAAACACACTCCAGCAAAATTTAGTCTACTCTGTGCTACTCCAACTTCAGAAACTAAAAATGTACTTCTTGGGGTCCTCTGTTTTCGGAAGTGCTAGATAAAGAGAGAGAAATGGGACCAGCAGTTAGCATAATGGCCATGTTGCTGGACTCCCATGTAGTCGACCGTGGTTCGAGTCCTGGACCCGGTGGCTTAAATTCATGCCGGGTGCATGTGCATGTGTGCCCAAGATCCCTAGAGGAGAATGGAGGAGAAGGGATTGTGGCATGGCCATCCCTTCTCACTTTCTGTCTCTCTGTCTCTCTCTGTCTTTCTGGCGAGCGCATGCACCCTATAGCAAAAATCTCTCAATAAAAAAGAGAGAGAGAGAGAGAGAAATGAGTCATCGGGCAACCATATCCTGTGGAAGAGTAGTGAATGTTCCCTAAAGAAAAGTCCCAGGATGCTTTGGGGAACTCTGAAGAACCTGCACTAGGAACCATGCACTCCGAAGTCTGTCTACAGGAGTACGCCCAAGGGAGAGTTAATTTTGATGTGTGATTTTTCCCTCTGGAAAGGAGCTAAGAGGACAGACTGGTAAGCCATGAAACTTTGATTTTTACATCCTTTGTATTGGCTTCTCTTAGATACTTCAGCCCTTCCCGGAAGTCTGAGTCCCTTCCTATGTTAGCTTTGTGTGGCAAGGGGGTACAGACAAACAGCGGGTAGGAAGGGCATGAGCCAACAGCTCCACACTCATGCTTGCACTGCTTTGCAGAGAAAGCACCAAGCCATGCAGG